>OW971901.1:2422500-3622500 GCA_943193645.1 Acentria ephemerella | reverse complement strand
GTATGACATAAATAATTGATATTTCAATTTTTAAAATGTTTCGGTTGACGGTTAAAAACAGATTTAAATCTGTAGTCAAGTACTGCTTAAGAGTTTAATAACAATTTTTTCTGTTTCCGTCAATAAACATTTTGATTTTTGTCTTTTTTCCTGTTTAAAGAACAAAACATACCGCTATAAGAATACTCCAACGCTTTCTTAGGAGAACAGGGAACAGAATGGAGTAATTATATCTGTACAATAGATAAACAGACAAGCCCTCTACGGGTATATTTCTGCTAACCACATGCTAGACAAACTGCTACTCTCCTCAAAACAACTTTGTAAAGCGTGTAGTGAAAGCATGAAGTCTATGAAACGTCTTACGTAAGCGAGATGTTATTGCTGAAACCAGAAAGAATCTTCTGTGGCATACCCAAAGCCAGAAATCTACAGGCTTGCCCGGAGACAAAGCGAGGTTTATTGGAAGCAAAAGAGGCGCACAAAGTCAGTGTGACATTTCAATAGAAAGAGAGAGTAATATAGATAAGCTAATAGAGGAGGTTAGAGCAATCAATTTTTCTATTAGCTGTTTTAACTTGACGTAAACAATTTTCATTAGACCAAGTGTTACGTCTAATATAATATAATATTGTGACGTTAATATATTTCCTTATAATCAAATGTAAAGGATCTTTGTAGTTGTGTATAGTAAACGTATGACAGTTGATTAGGCAGGACAGTGTTCATTCGCCACTAGATGTCTTCGCATATGTTCTCATAGTCCGAGTTGTGGAAAAAGATACGAATGACAGTAATTTTATACCTGTTACTTTTAATTGTGGCCAGTGAAGCGAGATGGAACGGACTTTCCAAATCGAATTCGCGATCCGACAATTGTGAAATTCTTTAATAAGCGGATGGACTCTTCACTGTCTAAAACGCGGTCAAAGATGTGATAGAAAAAGTTATAATACAATACAATGTGGAGGACCGAATAATTACCACTTATCAGTAATGTGACATTACTAGACTTATGTTGTCATTTAAAAATCTAGAACTAAGAACCCTACTGCGTTACCATAAACTATGCAACGACCGCTCACAATATGCATACATTTAGTGTCGGTAACGCTAAAGAACAAGTTTTACTGTTTGACGCTATCAATCATTTGGTAATGCTTGTGTTTTATGTACCTACAACAGGTCTGTTTTTTTATAAAAATATGCCAATCTTCTTTATGGGAAATGGCAAATCATTTTCATGCATTTCAAAATTTTTTGATTAGATAATGTTTTAGAGGGATTTTGGTGAATTTGAAAGCACAAGTCCCATTCCATTTTTGTATATACAAACAATTTTAAGGCTTCAAAACATCTGCAAAAGAGTCCACAAAAGGTTGTCCTAAGGTTGATTAACATTAACCATTTTTACCTTCCATGTAACATAGACTTAATACAGTTTTATGGCATGAATGATCTTGATAGTTGAATAGTAAATTTGCAGATGTCAAACTTTATAATATGTGTTATAAAACGAATATAGGTACTCAAAAATGTCAAATTGTTTGATTTTATGTTATTAATTATACGTTACGCCTTTTTTGAAGAAACTACGGTCAATTGGGCGTAGTAATATACTTACTAGGTACAAAGTTTTTAAAATAAACAGATGTCTGCTTACATTATCAATATTGCAAACTTATTACGATACAGCGGTATGATATGAGATATGTAAAAAATGTGACCTAGACATATAGAAAAATGGAATAAATGAGTACTAGGAAACCCGCATAGACTAGCGCACGTGTGCCCATTGCTGTTTTTATTGGCGGTTACGAAGGCGATATGATTTCGAAAGGAGGGTCGACGTTGTTATTCTAAAGTGCGTGAAAAAGCCACTTATCTGACTTCTGGTAATAAATCAAATATAAAATGTTACTACGTATATCAAATTAATATTGTTATGGTATTAGAGATTATTGATAAATTTCGATCAATTAGTATCAAGTTAATTCAACCACTATAATAAAATTTAATTGTTCATTAAATTTAAGGTTATTTAGTCGTTAAAGTTTAGATTTTGCTCATTAAATCAAATAATTAAACTAGTTTTAAGACTACACGGATTATATGTATTTCCGACAAGAACTTTGGATAATAATATGTGAGTACAAATTGTTTGATTAGAAGTTCAATTTTTGCTTAGAATCAAAGCACTTAGATACGTAAAATTCTTAAATGTGTTCGTTTGCTAAATGTGTGCAAAATATTAAGACTGTAAAGTATCAAGATTGTTCGTACCGTAATACTACCTTGGAATCTATAATGTCTGTTTTTATGTCCTAGATAATGTCATTATATTGTTTTTTAATCAACTTTGTATGAGGTCAACAGTTATATATATAGTCTTCTATCAGATGAAGTGAAAACTAGAAAGACGTACTAGATTACACTGTTTTTACCTGTACAATACTGCTGAGGGCTTAGGAAAACTCTACGAATTTCTTCGGACAATATCGAAATAATCTCTTCAAAATTTGGTGAAGTTGCAATAGAACTTAACATATTACAGTCAGAGTTACATTTAAAAAAGGAATCTTTTTTAAATTCCACGACGAACACCGATGGGACCTCCAAAATCAAATTTGAAATTGGAACAAATCTCGGTGCGCCGCGCTCGCGGGTCCATAAGTAGGAAGTCCCTATTAAACCGTAATGTGCTCAAGTGACTTTTGTTGTTGTTACCAACCACCAGGTCAAAATGAACTCTGACCCCCCTCTGTTTTCTACTGGCTTTGAGTTAAAGGGGGATTGGTGGTGTAACACCGAGAGTCAGGTTACGTTGGTCAGTATATTGGCTCGATTGGCCCACCGGATGCTTGCTCAAGACAGCTAGTACTATAGTTTCGGTATCTGCATCTTGGCTGTGTCCTGCCTTGGAATTCTGAGCGGTATTAATTAAGCTAACAGGTACAATTTCAACAAAAATGCTAAGAGCTATAAGGTTCATTTTTGGATGTACGTTAGAGAAATATCGATCAATTTAATCATTATTGATGTCATATTTTGATAGCATACGAATTATTTCAGTCAGCGCAGCGTTCCATTTAACCCACATAGCTCAGTTAGTTACATAGTAACTCTGCAATGTATTATAGGAACCAAAGTATGAAACTATGAAACGATTGTCGATACACTAGCTCATCCAATATCATATATAATATATAATGGGCAATAGTCAAATTTATTTAAATATATGTTTAACAAGATGCAAGTATTTTTGGCTATCGTTGGCTTATCAAGTAAGAGAATTATACAATAGCTTTCAAACGGCAAATAGCAATTTTGATAACAAATCTTATTTTTACATTTTTAATTTAGAAAATAATTTTTAAAAAGTTATGGTCTTACTACACTGTTCCGTTTAACATTCGTAGCGTGGAGAACAAAACTATTGCTTGCTGAACTTTTTGCATACACACATACACACAATATTCTGTGGTGGAATGTGTAATTCTGTGATTTTTTTAAAGATTTTATTTAATGATGTTTGATTTACTTATTTCTCTCAGCGTTACTCAATTAGATCGTGATTTTAATACGACATGAAGGTTACGACATTATCAAGACAGTCAGTATTAATGTCTACATAGCCAGAGGTCCATGGTTCGAATGCCGGTAGGAGCAGATATTTGTATGATTACGAATATTTGTTTACGACCCATGGCTGCTTATTTACTTATTTAGCAAGCCCTCGGGTTGTAGCAGAATATCAGTACTTTGTTCACATCCCGATGTATACAAAATTAGTCACTGAGTTGTGACCCTTTTGCACTTCTGCAGCGCACACAAAGGTCTTTAATACCTTATTATAAAATGTTTGTCTTATTCTTCTTTTATCTATGTACTGTCTGGATGGATTGTGTGTGATGTAGAGATGGAAATAAATGTTTTATCTATCTATCTATCTAGTATATTTTTATATACATATTACTATCTATATTTCTCCGTCATATATTTTCTATAACACGAGCACAGGCGTCGGTTTGAGAAATGTAATTTAAATTGAAAATTATTAATTAGTTATAGTATAAAATAAAGATATATTCTATTCTATTCTTATTGGTGATATGTTCTAACCTCATGTCTTTCTTTGATGTTAAAAGTATGCCCAACTGTTGGTATACGACTGGCCATTACTATAACAGTTCACCAATTAAGTTAACTTATTAAAACGCTAAGCTGTAAAGATATTTGGCTATCATCAAACGATATCTACATTCAAGTTTTACGCAGATGAAGCTAAGATCTAAGGTATATAAAACTACAAAGGTAAAGATACGAAATCTTTGCCTTATGTAGTGTTAAAGGAAACGAGAAATAGGAATACTATTTTTCCTCAAACGGAAACACGTGATGAATGACGTTGTATTCGCTCGCAGAGAACGCATGGTATTTTTTAAAGATGTAATGTCTTAGTTAAATAGATTGTACTAAGTGGCATCTATTTCAAGAATCAGAGCAGAAAGTAAATCAATTGAATATTTTAAAAAGTTATTTCATGATAACACAAATCTGATCTAAATGTTTCTGTTAACACAAATAATTAGGAAATCATAGGAACTTATGCAACCCATCCGATCAGAATCGATCCAATTAGATACATCGATTTGTTGTGGTGTTGCCATAAATCATAGTTACTACTACACCTGTGAGATCACCGCATACACAAAAGGATTGAATAAATGGATATGGCAATTTTTGTACTACTATAATTGTTTTATTGGTTTTATTACTAAGAATTTTTGTTTTCGAATTCTCTAATTATTAAATTACTTGATGATTTATTAAATATGTTTTGAATTCTACATCAAAACTTATACGTATACATTGTTTTTTTTAAGCTTTACTGGCTTGGATGCAAGTCCTTTAGGTCATTCAAGCTATTGTACATTAAACGTGAATGTTATAGTTATCCTTTTAGCTTCTGATAGTCACACCTAGGATAGATTCGCTAGATAAAACTATGAACAAAGCCCAGATATAATATTCCATCCGTCATAGCTAAATGGGCATCGGTTGCCTTTCTTTTTGTATTTGAAAGGGGGAAAGGAAACAAAAAACACAACCTCTTGGTCTATGGTACCAATTAAAAATGCCCTCTCCACAGTAGCATATTCTTCTCGCTCCGTTACCAACAATCCAACCAAGGTTACAAATGATCGAGTTCACAAGTAATTAACTGCTAATGACGTAATAACAAAAAAGACATCATAAGTTTCTATCAATCATTCTTCTATTTGGAAAAAATTTATGAAGGGACGAAACCGGGAACCACTGGCCATTCATAATTCCAAATTTGAATATCGTGGGGTCATAGTCTTTTGTTTTTTTATCACACAGGTTTTATTGTTTGAAAAATGAGTTTGGTAGTGAATAGAAATTGGACTTTAGATATAAACTTATCGTACCGTGGTTCGTTAAAAAAATAATGTCATGATAATTAATTTTAATAAAGTTTTTTCGCCATAGATTTATTAAAAAATTTTCGTTTCATTTCATGATCTCAAATGCTTTACTAGAATAATATCTAAAGTTTTTCTATGCGATCAACTGTTATATGACAGGCATAGTCACTTCAGCTTTTTGTTAGTTAAAATAACAGAACCCAAATCAAAATAAGACGCCGCTATGATGAAATGTCTGACAAAATATAATTCCATGCGTTGAGTTCTGTGCAAGCGATATGTTATCTAAACACATGCGATTAAAGTGTACAATTGAACGGTTGATAATAAATAAAAATAACGTTTCGTTATGTCCGTCCGTCTGTCGAGTTTTTAGGAACCGGAAATGTCAAAACGTTAGTTTTCGCTCGCGTGATGCGCTGGGGTCTACTACTTGATGCCAAGAATTTTTTAAGATAATTAAATTTTAATTTATTATTACAATAAGCGCCGTTATTTTAAATGTTGGTTCGTTGTTAGAATTACAATGAATGAGACAAAGGTGAACTTCGCATCGGTTGTTTTTTTTTAAATCCTTTTATGTACCTACTAACAGCGATAACTATAGATTTAACGGCAGAGAGATATGCAAGCCAAAAATATAAATTTAACACAACAAGTTCCTACTTTAAAACCAGAACGAAGTTCTCAGACATAAATACATCTTTTGTACGTAAAAATTTATCGATAAAAATACAACTTTTTATCGATGAATTTCAGCTATATGGCATCCATCGTGGCCATCGAAGGATGACGTCATGGTTGCGTGCTCCATACAGGCCAATTTAATAAGAGACCTTCCACCCTTCTTAAGTAAAGAAACTAACAGCAACAATTGTATCAAACACTAAGAATACAGGTCAATTTACATTGGTCAACGGCAACTTTAAAAAGATCTTTCTATCAACGCAAGAAGAGAAGGGGAAGCGTCCAACCTAATTTGGTTACAATTCAAACAACGCGCTCCAATTCGAATTGGTTCAATGTTTTTTTAAATTGCTTTTTTATTGGACTTGAATTTATGGCCAGCATAGTCTAACTGTGCCAGATGTCAGTTGGTAATTAATTTTGATTTTTATTTGTTTTTTGTTCCAGGTATGTTAAGTATTGCTGGCGAATAGATAAGGTAATAGATACAAAACTATTTGCAGAAAAGAGTTTTTAATTTGAGTTGAAAACTTTTCTACACTTAAAAGTACCATTTTTAAAATTTAAAAGTTACATCAGTACAATTTAATGAAAAATATACGCCGCTCGTTACGTTTCAATTATATTTTTAATTTGCAGGGGTATTTCTAGTGGGGTTTGTACTAACCTGAATGCTTTTTATTGATGTTTAAATGTCAATTTATTGAACGTGAACGATTTTCACATTAACCATGTTCTTTGACAGTTTCGCGCGTTAATTTGACATAGGATCGAGATCAAAGATAATCGAATATGTTTTTAGTTTTTTGAAATAACAAAAATATCTCCTTTAATTTGCTTAGCTCGTTAGTATAGAACAAAATATTGATTGACAATAAAACTATGAATAATCTATCTATTTTATTTTTCTACTTTCTGATTCTCAGCGTAAGGCCTTTAAGAAACATTGAAAAATTTTATATACTACAGAATAAACACTTTAGATTTTAAAAATAGTTTAGGTACAGACACGCACGTATTATTTTTAATGGCACAGACCTCGTTCCGAAAAGAGGTGGCATTATCAAAAAATATAATGCGATACCAATTTGTCGTTTCGTCATAGTTTTCCCATTATTAAGCTATGCTCTATAGTTAATTGTCAAAATGGCGTCGTCACGGGCGACACACACGGTAATGGTAGCTTTATCTTAAGTCTCATCGGCTCGCATCCGTGGAGAACTTGGCCTCGGGAAATTGCTTGGTTTTAATTACTTACTGTTTTTCCCTTTGAATTTATATACCACGTTTTACTTTTAAGAAAAGTTTAAAGTTTTGTCATAAAAATAATTTAAAGAATCAAAAAAGGCAGGCAAAGGAAGTTGTTTAAACTAACCATAGTTGGTATGTGCTTAATTTATAAGTGAATGTTCACCGTTGATAGTTCGTAACTTTTATTTTTATAGTAAAAGGAATCAAATAGTGTACGGACTTCTTTTAATATTGTCTATAGACCACGGAATTTATTTAGTTGCTATATGGATATTTTCTGCATAATTACTTCCTACAATACATTTACACAAAAAGTGAAAGAAATGAATTAAATTTTTTATATCATCGAAGAGGCAACAATAACTGAACTGCCGATACACAAACGTATAGATATCACATCACAAGATATCACACAAAATTCAATGAAAATAAGCTACTACAAAGTTCAGAAATATTAAGATGATAAGAATGCCTGGACTATTTAAAAATGCAATTTAAATAAACTTAAACTGTAATCAAACTGAATTGAAATTTAATCAAACCAGAAGAAGATACGTATCGATGTATAAAATATTGCACTGTAAAACAAAAAATATGTTTGGCATACATAATGGCTTAGGTAATTTATAAATGTCATTACAAAAACTAAAGGCTGAGAGTTTCGTGCGCCGTTTCTTCTCTGCAGCTACTAATTCGTCGAAGTGGTGGTAGGGTTAATTGGGAATATGCATATTAATGTTAGTCTTAATTTTAAAATAATTTATTTAATACATAATTAAATTCTTTAATGGAGACAATTTGCAAATACCCGGTAAATAACCACTAAAAGTTATCGCTGTTAATAGTGCTATACCTTTAATTAAAATTTATTTAGTTTTCTCATACATATTCCCTGCTATGCCGATTTAAAAGATCTTAGTAAATGAGTCTATTTAAATAAAGATATTTTGACTTCGACTTTGATTTTGAGTAAGGCGGTATATGTTTTTCTATTTTGAAGAAGTTCGGTACTCGTTTGAGAAAAATCTCTATGGAGCTGATTTCTCGATCTGACCGTAAGTGGCAGAAAGTTGGAAACCAAAATAACATTACGCAATTAAATACGTAACCACTTTGATTCCAACGTATGAGGACGAATCTGCCAGCGGCGAGCATTGCAGTGATAGAATGTAATCATAGCTAACCCGTCAAACAGTCAAGGCTTAAGTCTTCACAATCTAATTAAGCAGAATTGACATTCGCACATTTGTTATAAAGTCGATTTAATTTAGTTTTTCTATAAATTTAAAATGCAACAACCATTACGTTGACATGCACATGCTGTCCGACACCTTGCAAAACTAATAAGAATTTTAATTAATATTCCATTATAATTTAAGAATGTGTTAGACAGACAAGAAGTTGGAATTACTAGAAAAAGCATTAAGATCGTAAAACAAATTGTATCATTAATGTATAGCGTAAAAGCTATGAAATTTTTAACTTTTAATTATTTGTTTGTACCGAAGACGTGTTTTTATCTGTAAATAAGTATAAATTATGACCAAAGAATTTATTATCCATCCTCTAAAAAATAGTTAGATGATTCAGAAATAATTCAATTTTATTTCATTTGTTTTCGCCCCCCTTGTATTACCTTATGGTAATTGATTATTAAGTTGAAGACTAAAACGACCTTCACCCGGATTCCTCAACAACAAAAGAATCTTGCGAACTGCAGGAACAAATCAATGCTTCTAACTTTATTGATGAGATGGGAACTTAGGTAAAATAGTCTTAGAAAACGCCCTAAAACAAACTAACCTGAACAGATAATGACTGCTAAACCCCGAACTCCTATATATGGGGTAGGCTGCCTCCACTACGAGATCACATAGGCGGTTACTTTTTATATTAAAGGGTAAGATACTCATATGTCCGCAGGCAGAAAACTTACTGAAGCTGAAGCGGCCTGTAGCTTCATACTCGTAAAACAGAAAAAACTTAACAATTCAACTAATATAAAATATTTAATACCATTAATAATTGACAATTGACAAATCAGTCAAAAATAATGAAATGCAAATATTAATTTCTTGCCATGTCTATATATTTGAAGTCTGTATCAAGTTTATGTACACAAACTCGCCTGTCGATAAAACAGATGTCGATCAGGAGTTCGCTGGCGTCCTTCATACATTTATTGGATTTTAATGACCCCATCAACGGTAGCCCGCGTTTTTTATAAGGGTCCGTGCGAGTGACATTATTTTTAAACCCGTTTTTTTCGACGCAAATGTAATTGCGATCATGCAACCTTTATTTTATCATGCGTTAATCCAAATTTATTTCATTAGTTTTATGCAGTCAAGTTCATTATGTAGGGTTAGAATACTATATACATTATACATAGGTATGCGATATCCACTACTGCAAAATAAATACGATTACGCTAAATGATATTTTATTGTTATTCATAATTCAATATTCCAAATAATATCTGTGATAAATATTTCCAATTATGACAAAATAGAAAAGAGTAATTTTTCTTGTAAAATAAAAATTTCTCGTCCAATAAACGGTTATATAAAAGTATTAAGATGCAGAAATTATAATTGAAATAGCTTTTTACCAATATTCATATGCATTCTGATAAATTGTGTATTTCGGGTACTTTTAGGTTCTCATACATTTGTGACAATTTTTTGTTAAAAAATTAAAGGAGTCTTATTGTGGAAATTTCCGATAAATTCTTAGTCCAAGCATACAATATACAATGAAAATCTTTTCGCCGTACTGCGTAGTGTCGCGTAAAATTTATACAGTTGTAAAAATACTTTAAAAAATACAATGTATATTTATTCCCGCGTCTTTTACTCACAACAATTTGTTGATGGCGGTTCTTTAAGAATTTCACATCTGCTCCGACTAGCTGTTTTTAAAATTGGGCCTAAAAACATTATCGGAATTACGAATTACATTTAAATAATAATTAAACACAGTCGTGACTATAAATGATGGATCTTTTTGAATTGTAACGTTTCTGAGACCTGTTGTGATCGTATTTCAGTGCAAAACTCTAGAAAATATTTAATTTTCCTTTGATTTGAAACACTCAATGGATTTTCAATTAAGTCCTTTTTTCGTTTTTTATTATTATATTTTATTTTATTATTATATTTATTTGTGTTTTTGTTTCTATTTAAATACGTAATTATTGTACTGTACTGTTGTATTAATCAATCTAAATACAACAGAAATTAAAAAACTGTACATAACGCAGATATTTGACAACTTAATATTATATTTAAGCCGTTTGGAGCGGAGACGTTAAGATCTTGGGGTGCAAGAGCACGTGGATTTTTAACTGATATTTCAGACTGTAGTGACTATAAGGCTGGCATATAATTTAAAAAGAAGTTTAATTAACTTTTTACCGATATTAATGCAATGCCTTCTGATAGATTATGTATTCCCTCGACGTGATGCGACCAGTTTTATTGTATCACACGGTTCCGGTGTATTTTTTTCTTAAATGTCAGTTTTTTTGTCGGAAATTTAAATTCTTATTTCAAATTATTGTAGTTTAAATGTATTTAATATCAAAAGAGTTTTCATTGCGTATTCCCATACGGGCTGCGTCTAGTTAATAACCAACGCTTTTGCCTTGTCATCAATCAATGTTACTTCGATTATAATTCGAATCTACTACTAATATATAAAAATTCTCTCCCAATACTTTGCAGTCGCTTCAGATTTAGCAGTAGAAGTAATCATAGTTGAGACGGTAACATTCGATTGAAATTTACACTAGAGAAACTGCTTCACATAGAAAAGGAGCAGTGTCATTACAGATCCTTAGAGGAATTAATATACATTGGAATATCCAACGGGTTTCTTGATATGGCAAGCCTATATAGACATTGGTCTCCACTTACCAAGAAACAGGGATCTTACTGTGTAACTTCATATCTATCGCGATACCTTTCTTCTTTATAATCATTACTGCGTACTAAAGCAAAAATCACAATGATAAACAGTTAAAGCGTCAATGAAAATACGACATACGTCAAAATGATAGCAATAAAGATACATTCAGAGTTAGATAATAAAGGGGCAGGTCATCTGCTGGTTTAAAATGATGCCGTGAGGCAAAATGAAAGTATATGAATAGTACCTGTTGCTCTGTTTGATTCACAAGTTGCTTGCAAATTTAAATTTTAAGTCAACATTTTGTTGACATTGTCTTAGAAGAAAGTATTATAATAATAATAAATTTACATATAGCAAAGCAGTAATAGTTGATGTATTTCTAATATCGATAAAATTTTAGTGAGAAAGGGTTTCGGAACGATTGAATTTGAACCCATTGAAAGAATAGCTTCTCTTTTTAACCTACTTACGACGTCGATATCAAAGCAAAAAATAGTCCTCCATATGAGAATAAAGGTAATTCTTAAATTTCTGCAAAGCAATTCTTCGTAAAAAATCTGTCAGATATTGCGTTTGATGTTGTACGTCAAATATGACCCGCTGTCAGCTTTCATAAAATATATTTGCGTAAATGAATTGCGAAATTAACCTTAGCAAATTTAAGTCCAAGATATGACAAATTAATCGTGACTTGATGGTAGCAGAGTTTTCTTTAAGTACAAAGACAAAGTCAAAATATCTTTATTTAAATTACCAAGATCATTTAAATCGTCACAAACCATGTGCATATAAAGAATAGACAATCATCGTTGTTTAACTTCAATCATTTTTTACAATAGGCAAAGACATCGGCGGCCATGCAGCCTGACATTGTCCAATTTTCCACTTATCCGAGAAAAACTTGTGTACACATGTTTGTATAACTGTGAGAATGGTTCAACAATAAGCTCAAAACCTCGGGTGCAGAACGGAAAATTAATATCGCGTCCCTATATTTACCTCTAATAACGACGCGACTCACAAAAGAAAAAAAAATAACAGAGCATTGACAATTGCTAGATGCAGACAGAAAATGTGAGTGCACATCAATTATTATTTTAAAATAACAGTTTTGTCCGAACAAAATATATTTACGCACTGCTGCGCAGGAGTGTGTGTGCTCGTATACAGGGTGGGGCTGTGTGTGTTTTTGATTGATTAATTGCGTATTTATTGTTTGTTACTTGAATTTATAGGATGTTATTTTATATTTCATTATTAATAATTTTTTTCACCTCCTTTATTAATTGATAATATTTTCATTAAGAGCATGGTGGCACTGATAATTAATTATTAGTATCTTAAAAATAACTTTAATTCATTTAACTGTTATAAAATTGGTTTATTTAGGTTAATTCTTTAATATAATTTTCTTTAATAAATTTCAAAGTTTCAAGTTAGAAGCCACTTGTTGCAAGAACCAATAATCATTAAGTATTTAATTATAAATGAGAATTAAATTAAAATGTTTTTTTAGGAGAAAAATAAAAAGGTAATATTTTAATTATTTCAATCGATTCATTTTTCCACTGCCCGTATAAGCCGGCGTGTTTATGCACATCAATTATAAAAGCACCGCCCGGAACCACGTCCGCCGAGGGCGAGCGAACATTCGGAGGTCACACTGTGTACTAACGAGAACGCGAAAAAAATAACCTCATTTTCTGTGCTTAAAAAAGTAAAAGTCGAAAAAATTAAATTTTTTTACTTACTCTCTTTTCTTGGTGCGGGTATGAATTTTTTAACATCAATATTTTGCTACTTAAACGTCGATAATGGCGCGGATAATGTCTTGACGATATTGCTATTGTTTTATTATTTTTTAACTACAATGGTGGCGCGTGCGCAGACATTCTTTTGTAGATCATACTTATGTAACATTAATAATGATTTAATATTTCCTTTCATATTTAAATTTTCAAAGTCAGTCATAAGCAAGCGAGCAATAGATATCAACTCAAGAATTTTTAATTAATACAATATGAATAATTACATTTAAAAAATTATTTTTATTTATTTAATGAGTTTTACCTCATTCTTATTAGTATGTATTAAAGTCTAAAGTAATTCTGTTAGTTTAATCGATTAAACGAGAATTTCATTACTACGCTAGCATTCTACGATTTTAGCACTTTCACTCTTAGCATAAAGCTGATTTTTTAATGGTAGCCAATCCCGAATACTCGGTTGTGCGTGAATAGTTAAAACAATGTTCTAGCAAATTTTTTTTAATAGTACTATCAGTAACATATGAAGCGTGACACACAGCAGATAGTTTACGACATATTTAAGTAAGAAAAGATTCACATGTTTGTTACGTTTGGAAAGGCATAAAAATAACGTAAAATCTAATATTGTAAGTAATTATTGTAGGCGTTTTTTTCTTGATTATGTTAAATGGCATATAAGTATTCTTATTTTCTTAACATATACGCTGTTGCCAACATACAAGACATACTACTTGTCCATATCTGGTCAGATATATAAATTTAGTACATAACAACACTATGCCGAACCCAATGTGGGTTAGTTTGTAAAATCGGTAACAGCAGCAACTAGAAAAGAGGTATTAATATACACAACGCGTAAAAAGTAACAGAGTTAAATATCTATACCAATATTATAAAGATGAAAAGTTTGTAAGTGTTTATCTCAGGAAATACTGATTCAAATTGAAAAATATTTTGTATTGAACAGTCTATTTATCGATAGGCTGTTTAACATCACTAGGAGCTGAACATCAATAAAAATATTGCAAAAATCGGAAAAAAATCTTCTTTAGTTTTTTCGTTGCGTGCGCTGGGTGGACGGTTAAAGTAAAATTTTTCTCCTTCGAAAGCTCTAAAAAAATATCCGTGGCAGTATTTATGTGTATCTTTTAAGATTGACTCACTTATAACCTTTTTGGTAATGAAATAAGTTATAAACATGATCTTAATCCTTAACCATAAGGTAGCTTTTCCCCACACTTATCGAGATAACCTTAGATTCAGTAACCTCATTCAGTCAGGTCTAATATTAATGTAAATGTCATAAAACTAGGCATTTACGATTTTGAATCGCTTATCTTAAACAAGCTTCTTGTAAACCAGTATATAAGTATCTGTAATAAAATCTCTAATGATCCTCCATAAATTATGTATCTCTATAAAATAGTAGTTATCTATCTTGACCATGGGTTTTAAAATTGATTTAAATATGCAACAAAATAGCCAAGGAAAATAACTGCACTACTGAATTGTCTCCGCTCATATTTTATTACAACACAATATTTAATATACGGTAGTTAAATATAACAGATACTGGCAATTCAACCCAATTACATTATGCTCGGAGTAAATTAAATTTAAGTTATTCGTTCTGTCATTCGATTCAAAAAGGAAGGATCAAAGTTATTCTGACTTTTTGGAACGTCATATCAGTTGACATTTAGACGATCGGATACACTTTTGACTTCTTTTAATCGACATTTTTATGAAGCGTGTGAAAATAAAGCCATTTTAGTAACCTCAAATGACGTCACTGGTCATCTATCTATTTTCGTTGTATTGTACCGAAATTGTAGTACTAAACAAAAAATTATTTTGTTCGTACACAACGGAAACAGTCACTGTCTTATCTCGGTAAGCATTAAAATTTAAAAAAAGCTAAATGGAATTACATACGGTTTGTTTTATAAAATCCTTTAAACTGTCTCTCTTGTCTAGTGGATACATAGTTCAATATGTCTATAATGGATACATAATAATACATAGTTCTAGTGGAGACATAGTTCAGATCTGGAGGTGTGGGATTCAATTCCTAACAAGATCAGTAAATTACTTCTTTTTTCTTGAAACCTTGTACACAAACATGATTTCAAACGATCATAGATTTTTTGTATAAATTACACATCTGATTATAAAATGGAACGGCATTGTGTAAAAAATGTAAAAGGGTACTTGAGGACCCACACGATCCACTTTTTCAAACTTACATAAAATTATGTACAAACGTAACTATTTATACACGAAAGGTTATTTAATATTCGAAAATAAAATTATTTAATAACCAACCAAAACGTTTACTGAGCAAGAATTAATTAGGTCACCAACAGTCCGATCGTAATTTGAAAAGACAAGTGCTGATAATACTTATCTTCACCGTATGCCTTCTTGGCTAGAGTTGGCAGTTGAACTCACTGTCTAATCAACGTAATAAAAGTATCGCTTCGTGACCTTAACATTTTATTCTTCAATAAGTATTATAAAGCAAGGAGACATAAAAAAAAAGTGGAAGGAGGAAGGAACTGCAACAATAAGCAGGAAGCTTATAAACTTATGCACAAATCTGATATAAAATAGGTAGTGATGAGGGATTATAATGGTGGTGATGACGTGATACTCCAAATCATGGGTTCTTTTATCAAAATGCAACAATAGATGAAATGTATTTGAGCCTTTCCAACGAAAATGGAAACTTGACAGAATAGATTTTTAATTGTTCCATTTTTAAATACTTGTCAAAATCAAAACAGCTCTCCTTAGAAAACGATCACAACTTTACATCTTGGTACAAAAATGTTATCGTATATAATTTATTATCATTAAGGTAAGCCAATCAAGATTAAATAATCACAATTATGTAAGAAAAACATAAATATGTACAGCCAATATACCGAGACACAAGTAACACAAGCTTAGAATCAATGAATAAATACAAAAATTTCAATAAGTTTAAATATATTTCACACGCAAAGATAACTCGAGAAAGAGCCGTCATCGCTAAACCAGATTAAGTACAAAAAATTGAAAATAACGATTTAATCCATAAACGATTACAATTGAAGAGATTTTAATTTGTAATTACGTTAGAATTATTACACGGCTTGTTGGGTATGCAAAATTTGAGTCAAACACAATGATTGTGATATATTTAGTACAATTAAAAGTCGTTCTCCGACTAAAAGCTGATATGTATCTAAGCTAATCACGGTCATTAAAATAGTTAAAATAAAGACAAGCTATCATCGCGTTTACAATGTGAATTGATCTACTACTTTATTATAAAGACTATGGTTATTTACGTTTTGAGATTTGTTTTGAATCAGAAAACATTTTGGGCTTGAATAATTATGCGCACTACGATGGAAGACATGGGTCTTTCTATAACAGTTACAATAAAACGTATTGTAACTGTGTAAATTAAACTAAATAAAAAAACTTAATTGAATGTCACAGTGTAACTACACTGTTCATTATTGTGAGTTTCATTTGACATTTATAACATTTATCGAGGGTTATTTTTTCTTGTATCGCTCACTGAAAGAGTAATGTGTGTATCTGATCTAATAAATGTCATAGCTGGCCATTAAAATTACAAATTGACTTATTATAAGGGTATTTATGTAATTAACTTGATAAAAATGTATTTATTAAGAGACAAGAAGGCATGTTAAAAAGGGAATTTTGAAAAATAAGAATCAACAGTCTATTCTCATGATCTGTCACTTGTTAACTATCGATATCAAAATCAAGTTACATCATAATAGATTGTGGCGAAAAAAAAATTAATTGAATCAGCATCGTGCAATGTGTGGTCGGAAAGTTAAACCGAGGTACTCAATAACTCATATTCTCGCAAAACTAGTTTCCCAACACACACACTTGCCCGGGGTAGTGGCAATCTACTTTTTACGCCATGTGATATTTTTCAATCATCACTAAATATTTGCAATTAATTTGACTCGTCAAAATGCGATAAAATCAAAGATTTATTTATCTAGAACGTCTTTAATTTTATACTATCATAAAAAGTGGGTTCTATTAATTTTCGTTGTATAAAAATTACAAATGTTTATAAAAATACATACTTGAAAAAGATCGTCAAAAGTTCAGCGAAATATTTAAATGCTTTCCGAAATTCTCATTTGCCATTTTGCTGGAAAGATGAGACCAGTATGTGAAGTAAATATATTTTTTAATTAGAGATAATTATATTCTTATTTTAGTTCAAAAAATCAATAGTTGACAATTGACTTTATTTTAATGAAATAGACTTGAATAATCATTAGGTCGTTTCAATCAAAATCTTCGTTTCTTCGATATTTTAATTTTAAATTAATTACATTTCCATTACCTGTTATAATTATATTTTATCTTTCATTACTTGTAGTTTATTAGTAATATAAAATCACAAGTCTTTGCTATTAAAGTACTTGCACGCGTTACATTATGAAAGCCATAAAAGTTAAAAGATATAACTTAATTTTTCTAAAGACTGCTATAGTCACAAATGTCGTTTATCAAAAATAATCCTCTTTAAAAGTTTTTATAATGCTTTCATTGGCCATAAAATAATGTTAAAAAGTAAATAAATAATGAAATGTAAAGTCTTAGAATGGAAAATACATAGTTTTGGTCGGTCATACGCCATAGCTAAAACGATGGCTTCAAGTATCAGTAAGCTCATTACATCGCATAATCTTGAAGTCACACAATAATAAAACAATAAAATTATGGTATTTCGGCCAAACATTCATGGTTCATTGCCCATTGGAGATGCAAGACGTTGTTTGATATGTTACTATCTCTTGAATATAATAATGAAAATAGTGTGCCTACTATTAAAAAGTGTATTGTACCCACAACAAATATCAAACCGCGACATCACAACAATCAACTGTAATAACTACTACGTGACTTAATATAAAAATAGCAGTAATAAATATTCATGATCTCAAACTGTGACGAAAAATACTCGAAGTCTCCATCACTGCATTGCACGCACACATAGACAGTCCACAATAACGAGTGCTTGATATGCATCGACCTACCAAGTAATTATATGTTTACAAACACTCCAACTATATCTATGTATCTGTAAGACACGTATAGTCGACCAGTGATGCGATTAGATGTTGTATATCGATTATTCCAACACTTCATTTACAATATCAATAAACATTAACACAGTATGTAAAATTCTACGGCCTTCTTAAAATAGATTAGTCATAGCTGTAAAATTATGTAGAGTCTCCATAGTGAAATAAGGAATGGTTTTTTCTACTTTTCTCTGGCTATAGTATAAAAATCTAAGTTATTCTTCGAGTGTCTTGTGCTACATACACTTTTTATAGAGGAAAGAAGAACGCTGCGAAAGAAATAAGACTAATATAAAGTACCATATCTCTATTCCTCCATGAGTGTAAGATTATCAAAACTTCATAAAGATGATCTGTTTTATCGATGGCTGTTTACATAATTTACCCTTCTAATCATTTCAGAAGGCAATACGCAAGTGCAACCTTTTATTTTATTAGCTTTGCACTATTATACTGGTCGTATGTGCTTTGATTTCAATTACGAAAACAAAGAAACTTTAACTAGTGTTGGTCCCAGATGGGCCAATCAATATTTGTAATCCCCACTTCTTTTAGTGATTTGCAAGTCATTTTAAGGCATTGTATCAACCGTTTTGACCAAGTAAGCCGCATTTGAGTCGGCGAGGTACCGCGGTAACGCTGTAAAAGCCATCTGCGGCCAACAGTATTAGTCAGTCCAAAAAAAAAAAAGAGTCGGCGAGGTTGCTCCAAAAGCTTCTTGTATTTTTCTGACTTAGAAAGGTTAGCGCCCAGCAATGGAGCGAAATAATTGAGTAACGTATTCAAGATATACAATCGTGTTTGTTTTTTCTTAGTAAGATTATATATTATCACTTCAATTACAATACTCTTAATCAAATATCTAACCTTTAACTCGTAATAATTTCATTAGTAGTCAAAATATTGATTGATAATTAATATTAACAGCTTAAATGCTTCTTGGTAAAATAAAAAAACTTTAAATAACGGTTGACTGTTCTTTGAAAACGAAAAACGTTACAAAATTCAACAAAGAACTTTTTATTAGCTCGCAATATTAATTAATTTAAGATATCATCATTAAATCACTTAATGATTTATTTTGATTGAACCATCATTAGCGATCGATGGATCAATCAATCAATATATCAATTACTGCTTAATGAAGACACCAGAAGTTGAACTTGATAATTCCATGAAAAATGTTAAGTTTATAAAACTTGGCGGTGATTTTGCTTTTCACAGCAATACTAAACTATCTTATAGATTAATCATCGTTCATAATGAATCCATCATTTAAAAATCAACACCAGTTTAAAATAGTTAACGGGCTTATTAACATATCATGTGATATTTTTGATCTCATGATATCGTCTTTTTGAGAATAAATATATACTTCATACTAACAAAATACAAGACAATTGACATACATACAATGTACAGAATATACGCTAAACTTTAGTGTTCACACATTCATGGGTTATTTTCAAAAAACACCCATTTCTTTTATTATAAATAAAACAATAAAATTTTATTGTAATGAAGGAGGCCTATAGCGGAATGCCG
Organism: Acentria ephemerella; assembly: GCA_943193645.1. Lineage (NCBI taxonomy): Eukaryota > Metazoa > Arthropoda > Insecta > Lepidoptera > Crambidae > Acentria > Acentria ephemerella. Next base: position 3,602,754 of record OW971901.1, on the reverse strand, counting down.
ACTCGCGAACTTTTATAATCACGTTGAACCATTAAAGCTACTGTATAATTGGGAATATCTTAAAGCCTATATTGTTTTACCTTTCATAATACATTGTCTTCTGTAACGAAGTGCCTCAAGCAAAATATTATACCATTAAGTATTTGTCGATATCGAAACATTTTAAGTACATCCCTAGTAAGGCTGAACGTTTCACCGGCACGTACAAACCGACGGTATTATCAGAATAATGACAGATCCCGAGATCACGGTACGTGAGGCAAAAATACCGCAAGCGAGTACCACTCAGAGAGTGACACTAATAATATTCAATGTGAATCCCGACCTTATTTTAAAGTAAGTAAAGCGAAAATACAGTTCCAAAGCTAGCTGCGATAGCAAATTTGCTCGTAGAGAACGATTTTTGAAAAACGAATTCAAAGAATTCCAATTTCAAAAAGTGGTAATCTGGTATAACAGTACAATAAATCCATATGTATCTATATTAAACGCTTTACATTATATAGATAAAATATTAAATTGATAATTACGATTTACGCAGATGTCAAGAAATAAGGATTTGGCATTTGAAATACAATGAAATTAAATTAGTGTACCTGTTGCACAAAAGAAACAATAATCTTTAAATATCAATCAGAAGTAACGATGGAAGAAATGACAATTTGACAGGTCAGGAATTATCATACCATTTCGAGCAAGATAGCCCTTTACACAGTAACAACATCTACATACGTGATAATGTTTTGAAACTACACAAAATGTTCGATCATATATATTTACTATCGATCATTCGGCGAAACAGAATTTTCCAATTTTTATTAGCACTAAATGAAATTCGGAAGCAATTAATTAAACAAGCCGCAATTAACAATTAACATTCAAACTTAAACATCTCATTAAATTTTCCGCCTCACAGCCATACCCGATCATACGTAGCCATACAACTGTGTATGCTTCTAATTTCTATGTTATCTATGTTCATCAATCATACTCAAGTACTAGGCTCTCATGGAGCCGAAGAGGTAGATTGCAATCGTTTCTCGGCCTTGACTTGTGAATCATCGCTGGCTTACTAGCCAATTTAAATAGATCTACGATTGCTGTAAATGCCTGAAGAACGACGGTTCGTGAGTTATTAGACAAGTTGCTTGATGATAAATGTGCTACCATCTAGTGAATGAGCTAGAGTTCCAGCGATAAACCTGTATGTGGTTTCCTCTTTTAACGTTAACGCCATATAAGAGATATTTTTTTACAATAATATCATCCGTTTTGGCAGTTATCCAAATAAAGTAGTTATAAATATTTGTTTATACATATCAATACAATATTTCTTGTGTAATACAAGTTAAACTACTAACTTAAAAACCACTTAAAGACCTAGAGTTGAAAGAAAAATGGAAACAATAATTTACTAATGAAATATATATAAAAAAATAACAAAGGTCATAAAGGAAATCTTATATTTTCTCTCAAAAGAGATCCGGCGGCAACAGAATTATTTACAGAGAAAATACTTTACCATGCTTTGTATAATAAAAGAAAAAATAATATTTACAACGGCTATTCGAAATACATCCAATAAATAAGTTTAAATTTGGAACGCGTATAGGCAATTATTTCAACTACAAAGAACTTATTAACCTGTAATAGTGTTAAAGCGAAAGAAACCTAACCTTATTATAAATTAACAAGAACTAATAAAATGCAAAACTGAAAAATACTAATCCTATAATTGCTCGAATAGATTATACATTTTCCTTTGCTCGTACGTTTTAAAAACCGAGGATTTTTTCATGAATAGAAAAAAATTTACATCATTTGTAGCTAGCTAGTCTCTATCCAGTTAATACCTCTTGTAGGTAGTGTGTAATCAAGTTAAATTTCCTTAGTAATTACAATTCTATTAAAAAAAAAATTTATACTTTTCAAATTAATTCACCCCTTGTAAGGAATGGCAAAGGAATCGAATACTTTTTTGCTCGACATTTTCTTGAGTTGTTTCATTAAATACAGGCGTTAAATATTCCAATTCATCATTCGAGGGTTTGATGTCAAATATTAACGTTTTTTTAAAGCTTTTCAATAATTCTCCAGAATTTAACTCTTATATGTTTAGTATAGAATATGATTTCCGTTATTTAGTATCAATACTATAAATATTTAGACATATGCTTACTTTGGACTACAAAACACATAAGTGTGAGTGTAAGAGTATTTTTGTTATGATAATACTAATATTGATTACAAGTTGAGTAAAATTGAGTAAAATGTTAAAACAATACCTCCATTAGACATTGGAAGCCAGTATTTTTGGTATAAAGCACAGCAAATGACTCGACATCGCCTGATGTAAGCTGTAAGAGTCTATAGGCTCGTATAGCGAGTATAGTATGCGACATAGTATCCTAGCCACCTCCACCCAGCCGGCTCAGAAGTTGCCTTTTCCCGCCTTTTTTAAGGAACCTATGTTGTATGAAGGAGGAACTACGTAAGCCGTTTATAGAGCTCGGGAGGTATTAACATCTCCAGTCTACAGGTGTCAACTTTATGACTTGTATTTCCGGTATTTTAGGCTCTGGTTACCGCTCAACATTATTAACAATATTACTAGTGAAAACGAATGGACTGTATGGGAATAAAAGAGTGATAGTTGAATGAAATATATATAATAGAATAATATTAACACTAGATTTACCAGACCAGTCATTTAGACTGGTCGGGCAATTTCAATACAAAATTCCTACTATATTACACATATTTTTTTTCAGAAATGATGTTATGACTTTTGTAGCTATATTTAGAGATTACGTTTTATAAACTTAATGTTATTTTATATACATTAGTAACAAATATAATTTTTGTTGTTAACATATATTCAAATCGCTGGTATATCTAGTGTTAAAATAAAATAATACTAAACAGCAGAACAGCAAAGCCACACGACACATCAACTACTACGTTTCCAGGCAATCGCCATTGAGAGCCGTAACGTTCCGTTACAACTAGTTTATTAATACATAGTGTTAGTCTGGTTGGTTCGAAAGTCATCATCCTAATCAGAATTTATCGAGACTCTAAAATTTAACACCCTTTTCATGTAGTTTCTGTTGTCAAGCTAGCAAATGTTGGAACAATATATCACCGCCACTAAAACTTCTGTGTAACAAAGGCCCTTTGAAAGTATTCTATTTGAGTAACAATTAGGAATCGCAAATAATTTCTTTGGTAGCAATTCTTACTAGTGGGTTATATAACTAATTAGTCTTTTGTGGACGTTTTACTCATATAAAGTGTTTTGCATGAGTATATTAGACAAGAAAAGATTTATCTTCAACTTACAACTTATAAAAACTATTTAATATACAAGGTTCCAACAAATTACATGGACTACAAAACAAAGCAACCGACATACTTTTCAATGTGCTGTCGTGCTTATGGTATAACGAAAATAAATCACAGAATGAGCGCGTAGATGTTTGTTTCCTTGAAAGTAGTTATTATTTGTGTTACTCTATAGTGTTGCACTGTGTCACGCTGATCACACGCTTAATATTACTCATTTGCACCACAAAGGTACTTAGTGGTAAGTCCTTAAATTTGCAGCTACTCGACGAAAATTAAGACAATGTGTTATAGCTGAAAATCTGTGTTCCACTTTCCGGGGACTCTTGCGCTGAACCTGTACCCTTGTCAAACTGCAGCACGCTCTCGCTATTTTAAAATAACTAGTTTAAAAATTATTTAATGTTTTACTTCATGTATATATTCGTTATATGTCACCAATTTCCCTCAAGTACTTTATCTTTAATCCTGTCCATCATAAGGTTACCTGGACTAGATCGCTTTTAGCCATAAGGTAGCCCTTTGTACAAAATTAGTTAAAAGTTTTTTGTGTATTTCTTTTCTTGAATTGGCTGATGTACAATAAAGACATATTCTGTTCTATTCTACTTTATTTCGTGTGTTTGTATGTTTGAAATCAAGTTATCCATCTATGTTTCTATCAAGGAGTGGATCGGAAATTACATTACTCGTAGTATAAAATGAACTGCTACTTTTCTACACCCGAAGTAAATAAGTTCATAAAGCAACAATTTAACGTGAGAAAACGTCTCAAGTATCCTTGATAAGTCAATGTGTTTTAGATCGATCGCCGCGTGAGGATATCGATTTTCTTACAGATCATTAGATTGGACAACCTAGTTGATAAATGCTAACCAGTTTCAATGTATTCTATTTTGTAATATTAAACTTGTTACCACGATCGTGAAGTTAACTGGTCGTTCTGTTGAATTTAAGATTCTAAAACGCTTATAGACAAATCTTTTTCAATTAAATGCACGGGGAATGATTCCAAATAAAAGCCTTTTAACGTCTCTTTTAAAAGAATCCAGTTATAGGAATATCATCATACTTATACTAGAAGACTTACAAATAAATTTAATTTTTAACAAAATTAAAATCAACTTAAGATTTGCCATATATCATGAAAAATCGAAAGCTTATAGTATGGTTGAATTTCATTTGAGGCACAAAACTAAAGCTGCCATTGCTTTACCTTTAAAGAGGTCTGATAAGTATATATAATTTATTGCCAAACCAAAACCAATGACCTGAATTTTCCACACTCTTCACTCTAAGTTTTGAATGCAATGAGAAAAAAGGAAAAGAAACCTCATTGTTTTTTTCATAGCATTGTTTCTGACACACGCAACATAGCAATTGTACTTTTTTCCCTAAGACGGAAGTTGAACGCAATTATTTTCGAATTAGTCACAATTTTTCGAGATTCCAACCTTTCGGGAGTCTGATTTCGTGAGAAAACCGAAATAAAAACTCTTTGGTGCGCGCACAATGTGACCTGCCATTATCTTTCGTGTGACATGTGTCAGAATGTGAGATGTCAAATGATGCTCATTTTATTCATTCATTATCAATTAACTTGGTTGATTATTTTCATATTTCGCTTCAGAAAATTTAAATCAGAAAACTTTTGTTAGTTAAACACCATTAAAACTTGCCACAAGAATTCCAACTATAAAATTAAAGATTTGTTCTTACTATTAATAAATATTACAATGTATCCAATTAATTCGATCTCTTAAACCGAATTTATCTTTATTAGGGTTAAACTGGATGGAACCCTTATCCCAGTCTAGTGTCTCGTTTCAAAATAATGATTGGGGTCGTATTAACCCTTCAATAATCTCTACGAGCAACACTATTATTTCAATAATTTTGTTCTCTACTTTAGAATTCAATACTCTATAATGGAATATATATAAAAAAAAATCATTTTCATTATTCATTTTCAGTTATAAAAATGAATTATCAATCATTATTCTAAAAGATTTGTATTAGTCACTTTGATTTCTCATTTTCTCTACATTGATTCCCATGTCTGTAACAATGTCGTTATCTTCTTCATTTGAGAAACAACGAACAAAGGGCGCTCATTTAGCTGAAAGCAAACTCTTCCAGACAAATTTTGAATGTAAAAAATTTGTGTAAATATTAAATATCAGAGTTATTTGGTATGTAAAGAAAATTTAATAAAGATAAGGTAAGGTAAGATAAGGTATAATATACCTAAGCTCCACGATATTACACAAGATAAAAAGAACCATTTTGGAATCGAGTAATTTTGTATTTTTTTTTCAATGATTCGATGAAAAATATCTTTCAGATCTTTAGGCGGTTACAGGCTTTATATTATACCACTTTCATGCCTTTATTTTATCTTTTTAATACATATGGGACTGACATACGCCATTGAAAAAATTTAAAAACAAAATCTTTTTGATATTAAACCTTTGAAGATGTAACAAAAACAAGGCAAAATACTTATTTAATACGGGTTAATTACTTAATATAATTAGTATAAGCTATTTACATCCAATTATCAATTCTGCCACAGAAAAATAGTTGCAAATTAGAATAATAACAGGGAGTATAATGGTAACACCCCGTCTTACTCAGTAGGGTGCCTAACTCGCACTAAGTTGGAAACGTATGGTGAAATTACTGATGTTACGTTGACAACGCCCTCTAGTATGAAACAGGACAGATTTGGATTCAAACAACCAATTACAATTAAGGACATTATTCTATTTGAGATACCATGGGGCTTGGTATAACAGGGACGTATTAAGACGTGTTATTCGAATTTGACTTGTAATATGAAACAGGGGATAACAGAAACAAAAGAATTACCATTAAATCCTCTGTTTATGTCATCCCCTGTTTCAAAACTCCCATGAGTTTTGAAATGAAAATAATAATTGTAGTAAATATAGCTATCTTTAAAACCTTTTTGAGTTTTATATTTAAAGTGACTTTTGACATTTTGAGTACGTTTTGTTCCCCTTTTGACTGCGTTAAAATTAAATGTATATCTATTCTAAATATAAGTCAGATTATACATCAAATTTTGCCTCTTTATTATGTCATCTAACCTACGTATGTACAGTCACAGTTCAAGATTGTATACAACACTCAAAGATATCTAAATAATTATTATGTAAATATGTACACTATTCTAGTATTAACAAGGTTTTTACATCCTTTAAATGATACATATTTTAAGACTGGATTGTATTAACTTTTCAATTTATTTATGTGGCCTAGATTGCGGCCCTGTATGTGACCCATAATTACCCTACAGGGGTCTTTTAATCAAATTAATATTGTTCAGTTCAAGAAGTCATCTTTAGAATTTCGAATATGTTTATAACATTTCTATCTATTTTAATTCTATTTTGAACACGTAATAAATATTCGTGTATAAAATAAATAAACTAGTACCTTTCATTGATAATTTCATTCTAATGAGTACGCAGTAGTAACCGATAGCTGTCATACAAAAACAAGATAAGTTTCATATTTATAACTAAAATAAAATACAAGTAACCAATAAAATTATACGAAACAACCAGTTTTTACCATTTGACCGACACGGTCTCGACGTGCTGAATAATTCACCGAGCGACACCTTGCCTTAGTTTTTGTATGAATTTCATATTGAACATTAATTTTGACACATACTATAAATTTAGATTTACAACTTTTGAAGAATCAATAAAATTGGTGAACTGTTGTTTATCGTTTAAATTGGAAAACAATTTTCAACCATTTACCTAGATCAGCTAGCTCCAAACTACGGCAGCGGGCCAAAGTTTGTAATTTAGTTTTTTATTAATTGAAATGCAAAAAGGCGTAAGTTTGCTTAGGTCGCGCACTTTGCGACTATTCAAAAATATAAATATAGTTAAGGGCAGAAAAATTAAAACTGGTTTGGCGCTTGGAACAAACTGAAAAATCATTATGGCTCGAAGGCTTCAAAGTTTGGAGACCTATAACCTAGATGTTAAAGCCTATGCTCCAGCCTTCCTAATTCCACTACTCAGCAAATCACTGGATCACTGTTCGGTGTGAAGGGAAAGGAATTACAGTGTATGAAGACACTCTTGGATAGACTTTATGCTGTGACGGAATCTCTTGAAAAAACCTTTAAAAAATTTATTAATAATAGTTGTCAATTTAGTATAGAAAATCGTCTATCTGACTTGCTGCTCAATAAACCTGTCATTTCTTTCATAGTTACTTAGAATTTCTTTCACACAGATAACCGAGTCATATAGAATGACATAATTCTTTCCTTTTCTATTACAGGTGCCTGTAGGCGATGCCATTTACCATTTTGCGGTTCGAATACAATCTTTAACATAAATTAATAAGTTACTATCCTATATTTTTGAAGATTTGACGGCTTGCTCCGTTAGATACGACGACATTTTAGTTCGGATAATGTTCCCTAGATACTGTAACTAACGATTTTTATAATATTTAAACCTTCTTAAACTTTCAAACCTCTTTTCATACCACCAAATTTGACAGCACAAATTATTAACTTTTTAATTCCCGTGGACGGCGTATACTCTCTCGTTATATTTCGTAACCCGCTCACACAAATACGCAACCTTTTTTCGTGTCTGGCCGAAAACGTTTGGAGTATTCCCGAAATGTCTTTATTCTACCGCCAAGGTGTATCTTACTTGACTGTCAGTTATGTGACTCTGTTGGTGAGTGATATTGACCCCTTTTAGGGATCTGTAGACTCAACTGCCACCGTTTGTTTTGTATTTTGTCTGTGCTTACTTTTACTGAGCTTAAAGTTTGACTATAGACGCTATGCTAAATAAGTATTTATCATAGCGTCTAGAGTCACTGAGTCAGGATCTAATGATGCGATCCCATAGAAATCGAGGGGAAACTTTAAAACTATATAGGCAAGAGTTCCATATTCGATTAAACAACAAACAGACAGGCCAGTCGACAATACTGACGGTCACCCATCTAACTTTGACCTTAGAAACTTAACTGTCAAAATTTTGAACAAAAACTAAAAAAATGTGTAAAGGAAACTAAAGACTGACTTAAAAACACTAAAAAGGCAAAAATAATTCGATGAAGGTAGTTATCTAATTTAAAAGTATGTTTTGTAGTCGGAGCTTCACTTTCTATTGTTTCTGGTAACAACTTAGCACCAACTCCAAAAATAATTGTTTCTCGGTGATATTTAAGTAATAAGCTTTTTAATAGACGAAAGAGGAAAATATTTCAAACAGGATAGACCTACTTACAAACAAACCATAGACTTGTAAGTTACGATTAAAATACACGAAGACTAAAGAAGTTTATTACATCGCAAGTTGAAATTATTTATTGTAGTTTATGGGACATATTGACGATGTCTCCAACAGATAGTTACTCTTGCATTTATTAATAAAACGAAATAAAAAAAATATCTAGCTTACACGAGTGCACCGGATCTTCAAAAGGTCACGGAGACGCTGGATGCTAGCAACATAGACAGACTGGTTTGATGATCCTTGGCGGCATATGTCTAGCAGTGGACGTCTTATGATGACGATGATATTGATAAGCTTAGCTAAGCTTATTATAGCTTTAAACCTTGTTGTTTAAATTATTATTTGACTAGACAGAACTCATGAAAACTAAAATGAGTGTAGTGTTGTTTGAAGATTTAATATCGATAAAACTAAACAATTATGAAATCGTGTAACTCTTTATACTTCATAATACTATAATTAACGCCAGAAGCTCAAAAGATATTTTGTTGAAACCAAATTAAAATTTTATATTTGCATGAATAAAACAACGCGCAGATTTTAAACAAGATTGCGATAGTTTTTTGCTTTCCTCGTTGGATGGCATTAAATATATAATTTTCCCTGGTTTCTATAAAAAAGACATAAAAATATGACTTAATTTACATTTTAATAAAAACACCGCACACAGTATTACTACGGCCATATAACATGAATAAATCCTTATTCATGACTTCGATATCGACATGCAAATGCTGCGTGTTTGCTGAACATCACAAATTGTCGATAGTTATCGATGTTATTGCATATCGATAACTATGCATCATGGAAAAGGTTCGTATAGTGTTTGTTTCATAATTATGCGTTGAATAAAATTAAATTTTATGGCTAAGTTTAAAGAGAGGCTTTATTATTATTTTTTTGTGACTGATCGCACAACGTTTGTTGTAAGATCAATACAAATACCCTCTTAAAATCATAAATGATCAAAACATAGTCACATGTTGAGTTGTAGAGTTATTTACGAGATTTATACTATTTACGTTTGGGTACCAGCGACAATCGCAATAAAAGACATCGAAAGAGGGTAGATCGATATTCCTGCCCATAACATCTCACTCACAAAATCGTCAGTTATCTCCTTGATAATGGCGCTTGCACAAGTGCCGTATAAATCCCGTAAATAACTATCTCCGCCTTATTACAAAAAGCGGTCTAAGTTAAACCTGGTTTAAGATTCATGCTGTCTCTATCTATCTTAAATAACAATATGAGATAGAATCAGTTCTAAACCAAGATTAACTTTAAACCACGTTTTGTAATATGGATGTGTATATTTAGTTGTATTGTTATTCTATGATTTATAACGTATTACTACAAAGAATTACATGAATGAGAAATTAATTAATTATTTAATCATCTTTTGGACTAGAATAGCAAAAAAATAATTTATATTTAGTACTTTTCTAATTTAAAATTATTTTGTTACCTTCTCTTTTCTCTATTATTTTCAAAATTCTAAGGTCTAAGTCAGTTGGGTGGACTACACTATTGTCGACTTGTCTGTCTGTTATTCGCTGAATGAAATATATATATTATAATAATTTATTGACAATGGTATTTCCTCAGGAATCACTAATTAAAAAAATATTTTGGGACAATCCGTCTCAAATACGTGCACTTGTAAATAGAACCTACTCCTTTTTGTAGTCGGTAAAAATATAATGCTAATAAAATTGTAAAGAAACATCTGTTTACCTTTTGCATATATAATATGACATCGCAAGCAATCATCCTGTTCTTATGTACTACTAGGTACATTACCGGTTATATAGTTTCTCTAGAAATTAAAATACTTTTTACTTTAACCTTTTTGCTACTATAAAACGCTAAACTTGTCAACTGCCAAGGAGTTTGTCTCAAAGAGTGCAAACTCCGTGCTGTAAAAGAAAAAAAATGTCAAGCGTGCTACGTCACTCACTGTCGAGCGAGGCATGCGGTCTTATACTGGCTACCGTTTTTTTTCAACGCAGAACTGTATTATGCGCGATGGAACGCATAAATATTGATCATGTATTATTGCTTTTTAATTAATTTACAAGAGAGATTAAGCGGTTTATTTCATTGATCGTTTGAATGAATCTAAGACCATTCAGCAACGAAAAACAATAATTTAAATATACACAGACAAAGAAGTTTGGAATATTACTAAAAAAAAATTATTATGAATTGTATATAATGTTTTTTTTATATAGTATAAAAGAAATACTTGCGATTAGCTAAAATTCAGAATCTACACTAAGATTGCGACGATAAAAATTTTGATTAAAATGTAATTAATGTTACATTGTTAATATACGTCGGTGATATATAATTTATAATTTAATGTCAAAGGCAAAAAGTTCATGAATCAAAAAATTTAATATTTACTAGACAAAAACAATCGTTATCAATGATCCTTATTTTAAGTAAAAGATTTTGGGTGCGTAATATTTTATTATGTATAAAAATCTAGAAGTCATTGCTGGTCTATATATATAGACTATAATGTTTAAAAATATTCGTATTTAGATCAATTTAAAACTATGTTATAAAAAGTAATATACCTATTTATCCATATATATTTTATTTCTTAATTATCATTATGAATAACGCTGAGGTTGATAGCTAAGTATCTATAAGAGTTTAAGAGTGCCTTTGTACAATATAGCATCTGCAAAATTTATGGTGAACCATAAAGCATGTTCTATCAATAACTGTAGCTAGTGATTTCGCATACGAGTCGTTGAATAACCAAAACCATCCGTGATAGTTTATTGAAATCCAGCGTAACCCTGTCGGGTTACGCTGGACGGAACTATCACGGATACACTGTCGTGTATCTGTTACAACAAAATAAACGACGAGTCTTACTCTTTATCGAGAGAAACTGCATTTGTTAGCGGAACTTGTCTAAGACATTCACCAATCAAAGTTTAATTAGAAATCCCTTTTCAATGAATGCTCTTACTATTCAATATACAAAGGAATAGTTACACAACCATTCTAACATTGCTGCGTTGTTGCATAACGCCATCCGGCCTTGCCTGGATGGTTTTATGCCAAGTTCTCAGTGCTATGCGCAATATGTACGCTATGCCTTTGTAGCCGCCGCGACTCAGGATGCCCTTCTGCGGTAAAAACTGTCTTATGCACTAGTTAGAACATTCGGACTCTCCTGTTATCCTGTACGAATTTTTATCATAAATCTTTAGGTATATTAATAAAAAACCCAAAGCAATAGCGAGTGAATTATATCTAATAGTCGGCTTTAAATACTGATCTATGAGAGATACTGATTTTGATTTGGGAGATGTCTATCCGCAATTATATCACGTGACATTAAGAAATGTGTGTTTTCAACAGATTCTTGTACATAATCAGAGAATGGAATACAGAAATTATTTTTGGGAATCCATTGTGGATGGATTAAAATCAAATTAAAGTTTACCATTACAACAATAATATCAGAAAAAAGAGGCAACGTAAGGATAATTTATGAAGACTTATTCTAAAGAAAACGGGTAAACGCTCAAACTTGACTTCCTTATAGACATTATTTTCCATTCCTGTTAATGTAAAATTACACCCTGAATACGACAGAGTTAACAAACTGTAAAAATAGACTCTGATCAAAAGTTGCTCTCACAAAACTATTTAAAACCACCAATACAACTAGAGCATGGAATTCCTTACCAGCACACGTATTCCCTCCTTACAACATGGGTTCCTTTAAAAGAGGCGTGAAAAAGCACTTTTTGGGCCGGCAAGGTGAGGGTGGCTAGGGCAGTATGTCACATGCTTCACTAGCTATCTTCACATATAGACTCGTCTACTGCTTATCATCAGGTGGTGTCGAGTCATTTGCTGTGCTTTATATATTAAAAAAAAATACCTTTATCGTCACATAGAGACGATCACACATAGAGTTTCACTTTACTGTCACTCTATCGCTGTTTTAGTAGAGTAAGCAAAACTGAGCTACTTCAACATAAATCTTGTTTAATATTAATTTATTTTGCTAATTAACCCTTTATTATTTTGCGGATCTTACCCCACACCGCAACTCCAAAAGCTGCGTGTCAGTGTACAGACAGAAACACAATTCGAAAACGGGAAACAATTTGCGGTTGCACCTCCATATGGCGGTCGGCCATTTTGTTTTCCCCTTTAATTTTTTCACAATCCCAAACTGTGAAATGACAGATGTACTTGAACGTATTTATATTTAATCAATTATTATTTAGTTAAGAAACTTTAGTCAACATATGACACGTAAAATGAATTATAAACAGAAAAATATATTAATTTTATTGACCAACACAACATACAACTATTTATATGCTGTCGAATATCACCTTTTCTCAGCATAAACTATCTGTGTCACTTTAAATACCATAGATACGCTGTTACGCCACAGGGCCTTTGTTAGACAACAGGTTTGTATTTATAACACATGTAACCAAAATTCATAACTTATCAAACCCTTAATAATAATGGGCATAATGCAAAAAAGGAGTTTAAAGGTTCCCACATTACAACTTATTTTTTAAAATGATAATTATCAAAGTTATAAATGAGAAATTTAACAGAATTGTTCTTTGATGAAAGAAGCGAATATCATTTTGTGCACTAAGCATTTGAAATCACACTTTACAAAAGGTTTGATGTCTATTATTCTTGCGTAATTGTGTCGATTCATACGTAAAGCATTCTTTCTACTAAAGAGGTTGCAAGCTGATTTGACTCACCTTTGTACCACGGGTTCCCTCACAAGTATAATTTAATCTAATATTAATAATATATAATCTAAAATAAGTAAGTAAACCGGTAAATATCAGTAACATCGGTTTTTTAGTTTACCGGTTTTTAATAATTTTTTACAGTTGTATTTCATTTAAATGAACTTATAAATAAAAAAAAAGTAAGGATGGAAGTTAGTTACTCAATCTCGCGTTAATCGCTAAAGGGATCTGGATGAGATCTAGCACTGAGATAGATAATAGTCTGGAAAAACATATTTATGCATTTAGAAGATAAATAAATTGTTTAATTTCCCTATTTATTATCTAGCTCAAATTCAGTATAATTAAGAACTTTTCTATTATAAGATAGAGAAACATAGATAGTAATATGTATATAAATATCAGAAATATACTACATAAACATACAAACATGCACGACTCGTAAACAAGTATTGATACTATAAAATGTCTGCCTGGGAACTTTGGCCAAAAAGACAGGGACTACTGGCCGTACAAAGTTTGAATAAGATTAAATAAGTTTTTATTCAACAGAGACTTTTAAAAATGGGCAAGAACATAAAATTATGGAATTTCATGTTAGAAGAGATGGTTGTAGTAGAAGTTTTCTTCAAGTAGTTCGTGTATCGACAATAACTGACATCCTCACAAAACAAATCGCAGAAAATTTCTACATGAAATTTTAATGCAGATTTTAAAGCGAACCCTCGTTTCACAAACAAATAAACAGAAAATACACACACACTTTTATCAGATCCAATCGTTTTCATTATTCCATAAAAATGTTTTCGGCGGACACAGTAATTTCAAAATGGAGTCTTTGTCAAACAATATGTCGTCACGCATTTATGACTATAATAATTTTCAAGTTCCACTCATTGTCAATACGTACACAAAATTACCGGCCTTGGAAATTTTAAAAAGAAGCACAGTTTAATATTGGGTAATTTATTGTAAATATGTGAATTCATTATTATATGAAACCACTTTTGTGGTTTTCATTTCGTTTTTATGTTGTAACTTTTAATGTATCAAAACGTTTGCACCAGCGAACTCAAAGTCGAATATATATCATATATACTGTTAATATTACTGAAAAACATAGTGTATCATTTTTGATACGACACAAGATAAAATTCCATAATAAATTATATTTCTTCGCAAGTAATAGTAAAACTAATTTCTCGATACCATCAACACTACAACTTGATCTATATGAATAAAAAGCCTAAATAAATTGAAAATAACACAAATTTCATTCACGAAATATGAAACCTTTTTCGACACCGCCAGCGTCGGGTTAAGTGGGTCGAATCGTCCTAAATACCAATACAATAAGTTAGGCAGGGTTAAGTCACAGCGCGCCCTCTGACCCGTCTAATCGGGCGGGGTAGTGGGTGGTTTCTAGTGAGGCGATATGTGTAGCGGGAGAATTTGTCGATATTTTTATCACGTGGTTCTAAACACATTATTTATTGAATATTAATAAGTTCGTCTGTTTGTTTTTATGATAGGTATTTTATTAAACTATTGTAGGGTAAATCAATTACCCAGACATTAAATTTTTAAGTTCCCCAATCGTTTATTTCAAAAAATAAGATTTTCCTACAACAAACTACGCTAAGCGAAAAAAATAGCTTAGCGAATCAATCAGAAAACTGTCAACGTTGGTCCAATACACAATAGGTCAAGCATAATATGGTTTAGCGAAAATAATTCTTATAACATTAATATAAGTTGCGAAGGCTAGCTGCGACCCGTATAAATGAGTGCAGCGAGCCAAATTAATGAATGCAAAAGCATAGCAACTAATCATTGCATTTTTGCACCAATAGGCGCGTGATATTTCAAACGGATTCCAATAATGAGTTCGAACTTATTTTAGTAAGTAGCTTAAGAATTATTTACATTTAATAGGTGTGAGCAGGATATCTATAGCATGCAGAAATATTTAAAAGGGTTTAATAAATAAGGCCCAATCGATCGTGTTTGTCGACTAAGTTATGACACGAATATGCGACAAGATACAAGTCGTAACTTCAAAAATTCGCTCATGCTTTTTAAAAACTTTCCAGAAATAAAAAAATACTACTGAACCTTTTTTAGATAAAACATTTTTTCCAGTTTGTCAGATTTATTTCTCAACATACATTTTAAATATAAAAAAATATGTTCAATTTACTTCGTTCAGGCTTCATTAACTATATAACAACTTAATAACAATTAAACAAGTGTATATCCACGTGTAATTATCATTATGACATCATATTAAAACCAAGTTATGTTAACGTGACATATTGACATTACATACAAGCCAGTCGCAGACATAATAATTAATAGTCTTCGTAATAATAGATACATTTAATCTTGCGTAATTCTAGGTCTGAATAAAATATAATAATTCTTTAGAAAAAGTTTTTTTTAGTTTATATAATTTTTAGATAACTAATTTCAAACTTTTTAATAGCTATTAATATCTTTGTAATTAGGTCAAGACCAATTGAAAGTCATAAGATGTGCTTTACTAAAACATGTTTCATAAGTTAAGGGCTAGAAAAGATAGTTATGTTAATTAAACGAAGGAAAGGATGCATATTTATTCTTCAAATTAAATATAACGCAAAAAAATAATTAAACTACATCATACATTTTTTATCAATAAATAACATTCGCATCACTATGGTATTGGAAACGTAACGCAGTAACTGCCTCACCCCACGCCCCGCCCTACACCATCCCTTTGTCCTCCTCTGTATATACACCTATTGTGCGTGAGGTCTAAGGTGCAACGTCAAATACAAAGAAATAATGATGCGAATGATCTATTAAAATTTATCGATATTTTTTATTAGTAGCAATCGATGATAATTTACTGGTAAATTAGCTAAATTAAAATGGTTTACTTATAGTTAGTAAGAATATGTGTGTAAAGTATAGAGTTTATTTTAAATCTAACGGAATATATCGTTAAAAGCCTTATGAAAGAAGGTATGGTTTTTGGGACTAAAATTTTTTGCAGTTTGTATTTTATAAACAATTCAGAACCATTTAAATTTATGAGATAACATTTTGAGATCTCCAGGAGGTACCTTATTTATTGAGCCAAAATATACTTCTAAGAACCTCTTGGAGCATTAATAGCTTATTATGTTAAGATGTTTTGCCTTGTTTTGCATTTTCGTGTTTTTATGTGAAAATTTTATTATATTCTTAGTTATTCTTAGTATACTCTATGGTACTAAGTGTATAAGGTTTTATTCAATTTTTTAAGATACCTTTGTAAACCCCAGTGCCATTATTTAGCAATTCTCAAAAAAATGATCAAATGATACGAGTAAAAACAAATATGTTTTCTTTTTGTCCCACCAGGTCAAGATCTGGTTCCAGAATCGACGCAGTAAATACAAGAAGATGATGAAGGCGGCGCAGGTGGGCGCTCCACCTCCCAGCTTAGGACTTCCCCCAGGCAGCCCACCTAGCAACAACCAACTATTACATGGTGAGTATCAACTAACCAACGAAATTATAGCTAATCTTACGGCTTCATAAAAGTATCAAGGTATATCAAACTGAATAACTATCAGGGAAGTTTTTATTAATTATTCTTAATAGGGGACATTTAGGTCTTCATCCCACTTGATATGTTAAGGCTTAAGATGGAAGGTTGTAAATCACACCCGGATTTCTCAACCACAGAGGGAATGGCTGATTACTGATGATTAATGGTGGTAGCTAGACTGGCGAACGTTAATAAAGCCCTACCACCACTTGTGATGATGAAGAGAACCGCTCAGTTGTTTCAAATCCATGAAGTGTAGTCTTGTTTCACATTATCAAATACAAATTAGTTATCTCTTGCCTAACAGGCGGCGGTGGAAGTTCCAGTGGGTCTCAGCATTCACCCTCAGCTTACCAGGGTGGTGGCCCGACGCAAGCGCATTCACCCACGCCGAGTTCCACGCCAGTGTCGGAGCTCTCACCTGGGCTGTCACCTACAGGAACTCCCTGGGACGTAAAGCAGCCCCCACAACCCACCTGGGATGTCAAGGTCGGATATGTAAGAAACGAAATTTTGAGTCATTATTTTTTTTTCTATATTAGTTAAGTTACCTCCTCAAAAATCTGAAAAAACCTTATAAATTTCATTGTCTTCCCATCAAGTTACAATGCCATACGAATTCATCTCAGTTCATATAGCACTTGTTGAGAATTTATGAAATAGATCAAACACCATATCTTGCAAAGAAAATATGATATTTTACAGTCATCTCCGAAAGTAAAGTATGTTGATTAGAAATAGAGATATTATTTGACAATTGAGTGTACTAAATAGTTTTTTCTCCCTTCCATGTGCCAAAGAGTTGATTTATTTCCCTTCATAATTATATACTCATAATTATAACTACACTTCATATTATAAGTGTTGAGTAATATAATTGTGTTTCCTACTAAACTCAGAGACAAAGTTATAATGATAAATATAAAGCCCTTTTCTTTCGAATTCACTTCACTTTGTCAATACCTTTCAAGTTCTATTTATCATGAGATGTTTCAAAATTTGGCATTCCTCGTGCCATAGGCCTCCTCCAGCTCTCTTCCCTTCTTTCTCTAGCCCAGTAAGGTCCTAAGCGGCATATATCATTGTCAAAGTAACTGATCCAACACACCTGACACCTGAGTCTTCAGTGGATTGTTTAATAAAGGTTACTTCAAAAGAGGTTTTAATATTAAGTTTAGTTCTTGATTTAAGACATTTTGACATCCAACTAATTTTTAAACCAAAAATTGTTATCATAAATATTTTTAAATCAAAACTTTTGAATATCCAAATTACATACTTTGTTACTATTATTCTGTTATGTTAATAGTATCCTTGACCTGTTTTTATTGTTACAGCCTACAGCGGGTCGATCGCCAGATGGCACGTCGTGTGACGTGAAACCATCTCACCAGCAATCCTGGGATCCAAGGGTCGGTTATGTAAGTATCGGTTTTTGAATTAGTTGGCCAAGAAAGAATTTCATCATGAAAATTGTATAAGATTTCAACCAAAGAGTTGCACAAACATAAAAATACTGAAGTAATCATTCCATAGCCAAAATTATCTTTGTTGTGATAAATCTTTCAAATTATATTCAATCTTAGGGTGGTGAACCAGTTTCTTAGCTGAACATACCACCCAAACATCTTTGTTATAATTGTTATCATTATCACAAGTAGTTTGGATATTTTTAGTGCCAAAAATTTGTTAAATATCACTTGGACAAATTACAGAAAAAATGTCATTAACTTACGTACATTTTTATAACGTTAGAACGCTTTTTTTCACATCGCTCAACTGAAATGAATATTTTTGATGTGCAAACTATTTTGGTTATTGTGTTACCAAATTGTAATATTTAATGTGATGCTAATGCTGTATATTTCCCAATATTTATTAAATTGGATTTTAAGTTGTCACAAATTAGATATAATCTTTGTAGCTTTAAGGCGGTCAATCAGTTACGAGCAAATGGTGCTTATAATTTACAAAATGATATTCCACACTTTAGTCAACTTTATTATATTTGATTATAGCAAAGTTATTTACTCTTCATATGAGCAAGTTTGATTTAATTTTTTCTGCTTACTCAAAAATGACGTCAAGCGCCTTATCGGGAGTTCTATCTGATTTCGCTAATGGATTATTTTTACCACTTGCAATAAATATACCTTGAGCAGACCCAATGGTATGCATTTAAAAAGCCAGTTGACCGTCTTGAAGTCTCTTTAAGCACTTGATTTGCAATAACCTAATCTAATCTCGTTAAGAGTAGCATTTTTCAAATTTAATTCCGACGTATTCTGAATAAGTAAAATCTTGACCTGATCTTAAACTGCATAATATGAGTATTTAAAATCACTTTTCCGCTGTTGCATCATTCTATGATAACTTGTGTTTGATGTAGAATATTTCTGGGTAAATAGAGTTTTAGAATTCATATTTCTCGATAGGACGGTTTATACAGTCGGTCGGACGAGGTAGACGGGTCTCCCGACGACGCCGCGAGAGGGCGGCCCATGCCTTGGATGCTCAAGGTAATTAAATAACAGATAACACGTAGCTATCATTGTCACATAGATTTAGATAGAGATGGGGTCAATAATAAAAAAAATATATTGATTCGAAGATCTATTTTTTACAGAAGACGTTATATGAGATGAAAAAGTATTGTTTTAAAGAATATCATGGGAAAAAAACTATAATTGGAAATCCCCGCATTTAAAAAAAACAGTATTTTATTCAAAAAATCGTTATCCAAATCCAAAATACCACAGCCAGACAGACAACAAAACGTCAATACTGTATGTACTTACATTGTGTGGGCAAATTTTTTTTTATAACTATGCATAGGTTCGATTTAGTTCTGTCTACGACTATGCTGAATTATTTTTATAAAAAAATGTTGTAAGAACACGTAAGTTAAGTTTTAATCTTGTTTCTGACTAATAATAGTAATATCAATTTTTTACGATAATTTGAATCACAGAACATTCGTTTTTAAGGTTAGATTTCTTGCATACACTCGTTGAAATTACTCAAGAATGTAACGGCTTCAAATTATATAAAGGCTTCAAGATCCTCTGAGCATAAGCTTTCGTCTGATGTATAATTTATCGAAGGGGATTTCAACGTCTCCTTTAGCTTTTGACAAAAGTATAAAATCTTGTTTACGTTGTTAATATCGATACACAGAATAAAATATTAATAATCACAATAATATTTTCCACAAATAACTCTGTAGCTAATCATTTAAAAACGGCTAGAATGGGTACCCCTTACCTTGAGGTCCCATTTTAAATAAAAATGTAACCTTATCTTTAACATATGAAGATATGTATTAGCCTGTAGGCACTTTATGAATATGTGATAAACTTTATATTGATTTAAAATATAATATATAAGTTAGTTATATTGGATTCAACGTAGGTACTTGTAAAAATATACATTCAGCTTTAAAAATATTGACATTCGACTCTTTCTTAACACTAGATATACCAGCGATTTGAATATATGTCAACAACAAAAATTATATTTGTTACTAATGTATATAAAATAACATTAAGTTTATAATAAAAAATACTCTCTAATTATAGCTACAAAAGTCATAACATCATTTCTCAAAAAAAATATGTGTAATATAGTAGGAATTTTGAATTGAAATTGCACGACCAGTCTAAATGACTGGTCTGGTAAATCTAGTGTTAACAATTATTTAAGGTTAAGAAACACTGTAGTCTGTGTCTGTAGACCGTGTGAGGAAAACACATATTTTCCTAAAATCTCAGGATCTTAGTGGATTGTATTAGCTCGCGGGTTTGCATTATATTTAGTTCAGAGTGCTAAATAACTTGAAAATGCCAAAAAGGCTTACATACATACCGCACAACATACCTGGGATCCCCGGGTAGCCTCCGGGAAGCATTTGGTGACGTCAAGGCACTGGGTGACTTCCTGGAGGAATTGGGAAGGTTGGAGTAAACCAGCCCCATACTCTGCAACGCAAAACAGGCGCAATAGACGTCGATTTTCAGAGACCGCCCGAGATTTTCGAGTACGAAAGAAGACTCCTTTTATAGCCTTTTTTACTATCAACCTATTGTTACATCCCAGTGACATAAGGGGTGCGTGCGTGTGTGTTTCACATAACAAACGATACCTCCTTTTAAGTTTATTAAAGTAGGAATTAGGTGCGACCACACCGCTCCTATAACTTAGAATGATTAAAACATAGGGTGTTTACGACACTGCTTATAAAATTATAGATGGTGTCAGAAAAATTAAAACTGTTAGCTTTTATCAAGTTTCGCTTAATAAGTAATTTTTAATGATTTTTTTTTAAATAAATTTTATATATGATTAATATTTTATAATATGTACATAGAGTGTTGCGGACTGGCTAATTTTTGTATAATTCTATATTTGATATTTGTATTTTAATATATTTTCTTTGTTTTTGAAAGATACATTTTGTTTTACTATCAGTTTGAAAATTATATGCTCACGAAGCAGACATGAGAGTTTCATTCTCAAATAGATAATTAAATAAAGCTTAGAAACAATTAAGTGGTCCTAGGTATCAGTTATAACAACACTATCCACATCAATTGAAACATTAAATGCATTCAGATCAGACCCAAAAACAAAATGTGGGCTGCGAAATCTCTTTGTCAATCCGTCATATCATAAGAAATGCCCCACGAATTTATAACTTTCAGTCATACTAAGCTCACTTTTGGTGTTAATATTGCTTGAGTGTATCAGAACACAACTGATTTAGTTATTGACTTGTACGAGGTATATGTTATAGTGTTGCAGTCTATAAGAGCCTTGCTAATAGCAATTGTGGAATTTATAGTATCATATTGTTTTGTCACGTTCGTTCTAATGACATTTACAAATCAAACAAAAGAGATGAATGATACAATGGTTATTAATAAGGCCTTTGTAATGTTTAATTTTGTACCGACTTAAATGGCAAGTCAAAAGATTTCAGCCCCTAATACGTAAATGTAAAGCTCTATTTTCTATTGTGCAGGGCGCGCCACCCGGGCCTTGGGACATGAAGGGTGCGCACGGGCATCCGCTCCACCATCAAGGCGCGCCGCAGCCGCACCCGCCTTACGTGCCGCAGTACTCCTGGTACCAAGCTGATGCGAACCCTGGCCTTTTAACGTAAGTCTTCGTAATACTTTGCTCTACATTAACACGGAAAGGGTATTTGATAGCTTTGATACTCGTACGGTTATATTTGTAAATGCCTATTAAGACTTTGTTGAAACACTGCTCAGTGTAGATTTTTTCCTTTTTTAATACAATTTAATGTTCTTTTATTAATTTAGGGACTTCTATAATGGTATATATCAGTCCCATAAACTATAACTGAGTATGTAAAATAAAGCTATAAATAGTAAACCACAAATAGCATAATGTAAAAAAGTTTATTTCAATCTGATTATCATACTAAATTAAAAACCACTAAAATGACGCATCAAAAATTTCCATTGAATTTTTTTTTACTGAAATACTTTGTATTAATAACTTATTAAATAACACAGTAAATGATTAAAATAATACTTTTATTTAGTATAAAGTGAAAAAGAAATGAATGAGAAAAATAAAAACGAGCTAGAATTTTAATTGGCATTTATAATGTAGCAAATTAATTATATTCGTATCAACATTTTATATGTTTATCAAATATGGCTTGAAATGGCTTATGTATTTAAATAACTAATCATTTAATTATTAATGTATAAAATTAAATTCATTGTACAATTTCATTCAACTACAACCTTCAACAATAATATGCTAGAACCATCAAATACCTTATCCTGCCCAGCGAGCATGAGTCTCATAGACACATTTGACATTAGGTACACCACGACAAAATGGTTTTCATCGTGGCTAATTTTTTATTTATGATAGATATCGTAATATCAAATTTTATCCAATAGCAGATCCATGCTCGCACGGCTTTTCTGAATTGAAATACTTATGTAATGATGTTATTGGAGTTGATCGAGATACAGCCAATACACGAACCAGCTTGTCCCTGATAAATAAAATTACTAAGCAAGTATTTTTACGCTGCGATAGTCTGTAAGGTGGAGGTTTATTAATAACGTCAAGGATTTAAAAATACTTACTATGGATTAGGATTCCGTACTCATATAATAAATATCTATAACAAACTTATCACGTAATTTTCAAACCGTAAACAGCAAAAAAAACGGACAATAACAATTATTTTTTTACACTGTTGTAGTAAATTAATAAATTTTCCTGTTTTTCCTTTAGTTGTGCTATGAGACCTACATTCCCGCCCAATTTCAAGAATCTAAGTCAACGGCAAGTACACTATAGGTTTTGAGTGAGTCAGTATCAGAATAAATGATTTTATTTGCTTCACAGCTTGGTATAGGCTCGTGCTTATATTTATAATGAAGCCTCCACCTTAGAGACACCTAGACATTTTTTTTCTTTAAAACTTTTTTGCTGTATTTAAAGAATTCATTAAAAAGTTTTCATCTGCATTTAACGCTTTAAAATAGCAAATATTTGATATTGAAACTGATAATTTTAGGTACACTCATTATGTAGTTATTGGTTCGATTCCTACTCGCACTCTTATGGCTTATTTTTTTCAATCTTTGAAAAAATACCTCCAAAGAATTAGATGATATTTTTGTAAAATGTGAGGTACGGAACCCTAAATAATTAAAAAATTATAAACATGAATCATGATGTTTTTGTGTCATTATAATTTTTGATCCAAAATCTATTTTTGTGAAAGAATCTTTGAATATTGCATAATTTTTTTAATATGCTTTTAAACGATTAATTTTTAACCAAAGTTTTATTTGTCCACAGGGTATGGCCTGCAGTGTAATAGCCAGTGGCGAAACGGTAAAAATGAAAAACTAATTTCGAATTATAATGTAAATGTCACTTTAACACTAAATGACGTAAACAAGATGGCGTCATGTTTTGTATTGTGGAAGAAAAATGCACAACCAACTCTAGACGTAAGAAATTATTTAATAGTAATGAAATAAAGCATTGTAAATTTTTATAATTAATTAAGGTTAGTTAGTTTTTGTTTATAAATAATTAAATGTACATGTTACGTGTTTAAAGGGATATGGGCGAAAGGACAAAGATGAGGTCTAGAATGAATTTAAAAAATTACGGCATCATCGCATTTTTACGTTATTAATTTTCATTCTCCTAATGTATTTTTATAAAACTGGCTACAAATGTTCTAAATATCAAAAAAATGATATTAATGACTGTATATTTTAAAACTGCAACATTTAAACAGATAATTTGGCTTCAATGTTTAAAATATTTTTAAAAATTAGTTGAAAAGATATAATTACATCTAAATAAAAATAAAGTTAAAAATTGCATTTTTATCAAATTCACTCACACCACTTGCAGAGAATTTAAAATTTACTTTAAGTATTTAAAACAAAGTAAAAACAATAATATACGTACCTGTAATTTATTTAATTCAACGGTAAAACTTTCCATTTGACCTAAAAATTATACATTAAGGTCATTCTGGTAACTTTACACTGAGTATAAATTTTACATTCTTAATTTTGCATAGAAATATTCAGATATTTCAATAAGAACAAAAACATATACTGTACCTAATGATTAGTATAATATAATGTAATTGAACATCAAACAGCTTTATACACAAAAGTATTCTTATCTCGATTGAATAAGGTGCTGCATTTTCACACTTCTATTTTTAAAGCCAACGGTATCGAAAGAAGAGCTAATTCTAACCTTATTCTTTATTCGCTTTGAGTGTTTTTCCTGTGTGATTCACAGTTCGTGTTCAACAATGGGTACAGGGGCTCGTGGCATAATTTCTTTCAATGGTTTTCATATACCTACGTCACAAAAGTTAAATTTTTGAACTAGTTACTGTGATATTCTGCTCGAAGGCTGATGTAATAATTTATACTGACTGTTTCAACACAACAAATTATTAGTTACTATTTGATTGGAAATATAATCAGAAGGGAAAATTCAATAAAACCGTCTCAACAAACAGTAAATCGTTAATGCAGCGTTTGCGATCAGCTGTCAAAGAATTATAATATCTGAAGGATTTTGTGTAATTTTTAGATTGTTTGTTTTTTTCTGATATGAAGCAAATTCACGCTGTATGTAACGGATCTCTGTTCTCCCTCTTTTTGGCCAGTCATTTTATAATTATATTTTGAGGACATTGTTAGCAGTCGATTCTTGTGAATGTGATATCAGTGTTTTGCAAAAGAATACTTCTTATTTACAATTGGAATATAAAGCTCGCAATATCACAAAGAAAGCCAAGGTACATTTATGTGAAAATATTACAATTGTAATTTGTATCAAGACCAATTGGTTGTATTATACCGCTACTATTATGTTTAATATAATATTCGAATAATTAAGCTTTAAATGAATTAAATCTTCTATTTATTTAGTTTTATTTTCATTGATTTCAAAACGGGAACACAAACCAGTCTTTTGTGATAAATAATTTTAAGTTTTTCTAGAACAATAATTGTTTTTCAATAAAAAATTAAATTGTATTTATTTTAAATTGTTTTTTGCAAAAATTGTGTTCTAAATGCAAATTAGCTGTAATTTATTATCTAAAACAATACTTTTTATTGTTTGTACTTTAGTTTATCCACGAGAAATATTTATAAAATAAATTATTATGTAAAAATTTACGATCAATAAGAACAACCTTTTAAAAAATATGTAATAAATGTAATTTTAAATGTGGTTCATATTTTTATTATAAATACGTATTGTGGATAGTCTCGAGTATCAAAATTTATATCTAGAGTGGGTCATTAAGGGAAGTATTACAGTTTGTACATATTTTTTGTAATATATAGAAAAAATGAAGTATACATATAGACGTAGATAGATAGCGTAATTTCTTTATAACTACAATGTATCATAAGGAAAGCGGAATAAGAAAAAATGAATTAATTTCTTTTGTCAAATAAAAAGAGTAAAATTTATATTTTTGCGTTTTTATTTTCATGAACCAATTTATATCAGCATACCTTATTAGAATTAATTTGTGGTAGGCGAAATTTTTGTCATTCAATGACAAGTTCTGTTCACTCTTTTACATAAACTTTTCAGGACACTACTCCACATGATAGTAAATAACCTAGATGGACTAGATCATAAACTAGGTCTCCAAACTTTGAAGCCTTTGGGTCATAATGATTTTTCAGTTTGTACCAAGGGCCAAACCAGTTTTAATTTTTCTGCCCCTAACTATATTCTGCCCTTAACTATATTCTGCCCTTAACTATATTCTGCCCTTAACTATACTCTGCCCTTAACTATACTCTGCCCTTAACTATATTCTGCCCTTAACTATACTCTGCCCTTAACTATATTCTGCCCTTAACTATATTTCTAGACTAGAATAGTCGAGAAGTGCGCGACCTAAGCACACTTACGTTTTTTTTTGCATTTCAATTATTAAAAAACTAATTAAAAATTACGGTAGTTTGGAGCTGGCTGGAGTAGATTAACGATAGAGGATTACGAAAAATATGGCTTACCCATGTCTGTTAAACTCTGATTTAAATACATAACTAAATTGGAGGGAGCGTTATACTTACCGCACGTCATATTTTAATCACACAACCGAACAAAATAACTCCTTTGTGGCTCCTTTCTCTGTCGCACAGCTAGAGCATGGAATTCCTTCTTATAACATGGGTGGGTTCCTTTAAAAGAGGCTTAAAAAAGCACTTTTCGGGCCGGCAAGGTGAGAGTGGCTAGTGCAGTATGTCGCATGCTTCACTAGCTATCCTCACATATGGACTCCTCTACTGCTTATCATCAGGTGTTGTCGAGTCATTTGCTGAGCTTTAGATAATAAAAAATTTGGGGTCAGTTCATGCAAGTGCAGAGGTGTAGCGTTAGGAATAGTTAATCTATTGTTTAAGACATGTCATATGTCACACTGCGAGACACAAGACTTCCTACTTGAGAGAAACACGAGGAGTTTAGACCGTAATACCACCACACGTGTCCAATGTTGCCATAGCAACCGAGACCAACTGCTTAAAGTACCTTCTAAAGCAAAGACGAGCTAGAAATAATTTTGATTGACCAATCCAGGACTCACCATCGTGAAAGTTGCTTTATTGTCGTTATCGAAAGCAGAGCGTTTGAGCCACCATGTTGACTAGCTCCTCTATATATAAATGACTTCAATGTCAAAAAAGCACTAATTGGTTAAGTGTTGAACATAGTTGATAGACTCCTGTATTACACTGGCTTACGTTCCCCTCACACTGAAATACAGCGAACTGCTTATCACGATTTTAATAAGAAAGATAGCATTTCAAGTTGCTCGTGACTCCATGCACGCTTGAATTTAAAATGTTTCAATATTACGTGTTCACTTCGCTGATCTTTATAAGAGGAGATATTGAAAGTTAGTCTGTTATATACTTTTATGTCATATGTTTCTCCTATGTAGGAAGGCCAGTAGACGGTTGTGATCTATATTATATAGATTCCTCTGTGCTCGTAATAATATATATGTTAATATATATGTAATAATATGTATGTTTTTGTGCAATAAAGATATATTCTATTCTATGCTCTTCTATTCTTATAATGTCTACTGTTGGGAGCACTCGACGAAACGAGACTCCTGTCCCTGCGCATCCAAATAAAGTTATAAGTTAATTTAAATGAAAATAATTATTTTAGAAAAACTACGTTTACAACCTGACCAAGCGCACCAAACGTGAGGAATTTTTGTCTCACTTTACATTTATAATTAGAAATGGTCATAAATCGTTTCTTCTTTGTCAAGATTAAATGCAAGGACGTTTGAAAAATTGTACTTTTAAATGAAACTGTCTAGACTATTTGGTTTCCTAAATTTCATAGAGCTGATAAGTGCGACAAACATCCTCATCTTCCTTGGAAAACTAAAAAAAGATTTTAAATGGCTTAATGGCTGACCAATCAATACCCTGTTCGGACATCGCGAAAACGTCTGATCGTAATTAAAATGGCGACTGGTACCCAATTATGTGTTCCTTTATTGAAACGTACAGCTGTTGTGTCGTCTTTTTACTGAAGCGGCAGTGGACAAAGGCATATTTTGTTTTTGTGAACAGATCGTATGCGTAAGGATGCGACCATGAAAAAATAAGGACAGGATTTTGTTAGAGTTTTCGCACGTCGACCGAAGGATTTCGATCAGCAGGGTCAAGGGGAAATCAACTATCTGTCTTTAGATTAATGGCGACACTTCAAAGTTCGCTCATCTGTTCCTAGCAATAATAAAAGAACGGAAAATCTTCCCATGAGTAGCTTATTAATGACACAAAGCCTTTTTAGTTAAATGAGCAAGTACGTCAATCATCTTCGATTTGCTGACGATAGTCATGGCAGAATTCGAGGAATCGAAAGGCTTCCTTCTACAATCGCACCGCTCGCCACCGGCAGTTCATCCCCAAACGTTGGAACCAGAGTAGTCTCGTACTGGATAGTTTTAAAGTCGTCGTTCACTGTCCGAAATGAGCGAGTGATACCTGGTGGTGCAAACGTCCAACAGCAACGGTAATCACTTCATCAGGTGAACCGTATGGTTAATGTCCACTTTGGGGATATAAAAAACATAATTCACGATGGCCTAGAAAAAGGTTCTCTATGGATGGGTCTTCAACTGTTTATTCTTACTGTTAACGAATATGTTTACCAAATCCTCTAACCAGATAGGTCCAACTTCGTGAGTTAAATCTTCATATCTAACTCAGTTGGGAACAGTTCATGACATTGTGTAAAATCTTTTTATCAAATATTCTTAAAAATTGTAGAATACTTCAGCTCAGAAATCGTCAACCAGTGCTAGTTGCTAGCGATTAAATACGACTGCAAAACGTTGTTAAGGACTTTTAGGCAAATCCACTTGTTGCGGACTGGCTGGTTTTATAAAATTTATATTAAAATTTTAAAATTTTTTTTTTTTAATTTTTTATATATTCTATTGTTCAGTGGTTCAATATACACGTCGTAAGTGTCACATAGTTTTTTATTCCCAATACCACTGTTTCTAAACGAGCTGTACTACTAGCCTTAAATTGTGTTTTTCTCTGAGATCTATTTATTTATTTACATAAGACACACCAACAGCATACATACACATTAATCTGTACAAAAACACAAATATACATAAAAATGTCCTGATGTGTACAGCAGGCAGGATGTGTATTACAGGCGTGTACAGCATTCTTTACATATTCATCATCGCTAAATATTTACTAAAGAATAAAAAAAATCTAATCACATATGAGGACATCCACAGGAGAATGATAGTCACTACATTACTCATAGGTTTAGCATAGCTACCTCGTTTTGGAAAGCGCAAAGTGAGCAGCTTCTGGAGATGCGGCCAGCAGAGATGAACACACGACCTAGTTTCGTTTAAAATTGATGGAAGATGTTTCAAATTCATGCGCGCTGATGATACGCAAAAAGTGATGATGATAGGTGGTGATGATAAGTAAAATATTATAACAGAAATAATGAAGACAAAAATTCAAACATCCCGCCACAGATTCAAAGCTTGCGCCTTCAGTTTAGAATATAATTGCGTATTAATTAAAGGCGATTGATATTATTCTTTTACTTTAAGTTACATTTTAAATAAAGGGAAATTTTTATGAACCATTGACAACTCGATGGTTTGGTAATTTGATTAGTGTTTCTCAACCTACTTCTTCTTAGAAGGAACTCATAACGACCTGTCACTTGCTTAGCTCCAGACGAGTGTGGAATTTGAACGGTGAACTCCATGATCAAGATCATTGCAGCATTGGATACAGCGACTAAAACTCTCTGGTAACTCCACTGCCCTTTGAAGTTGACCCTGGTTTCCGCCGTAACAATTTAAGAGCACTCAAGCCTGGTGGGTTGAGGTGGTTGCTGATAAAAGTCTGCTGTAAGTTCATGTTACTTTGAAACATCTGATCAGAGAATATGATAGAACAAACAAGAATATGGCTTGCAAATGCAAAACGCACTTAAGATATCTTTTTGCGACATATGCTTTCACGCCTCCAGCCAAAAAGTGTCACATTTTAACTTAAAAAATAAGTAAAAAGGACCCCAAAATCTATAAATGAATAACGAAAACGGAAGTGAACGCCCACGGAACCCCTTTAAAAAATAATAAAACCCTCTTTTGTAATTCAAAGGGCCCATTCACAAAGGAAGTGTAAAAAAGTATACCTATTTTTTGCGATACATCTGTCTTGATATTTCAATTTGGTTTGTTCTTTTTGTCTATGAAGTGTATTATGGAATTGGTATTAATATTTAAAATTGTGTGATAATATGTGAATCGGATGATGTTATATGTGTACAAAAATATTGATTGAAACCAACGCATGATAGCAACTAAAGTTATATATTTACACCAGTATGTTTTGGACGGATACAATATTTGTTTGTATATTAATACGAGCGTCTTTATTGTGTTTTTGTAGCAAGTAAGATAAGCTCTTATTAAGCAAGATGATTCTCTCAAGCAGTCAATATATCATTCTCAAGAAAAAACGCAAATAGATAATCAAATATAGAATTCATAGGACTGTCAGTAGCTCAGAGGTCATGCGCAAAATAATATAATTAAATGCTTAAAAAATTAAATAAATAAAAATAAAATAAATAGTTTAATAATAAGTAATAATTTTGCTTTTAATTCACACACACACACACACATATGTTTGCTTAATTCTTTTTGATTTACCATTACAAATGCAAAATCGGTCATTTATTGATAATAATAATAATAATAGGAATGAAATTGTAATATCGTTAAATGTTAAATTATCTCGTATTAATAAACAGAAAATTTTAAATTCCATACATTTTTGAAAATAACACTAATGTCATTTGGAAATGGAAAAACGCATATAAAATTGGATTTGTAAAGCCGTAAGCACTTTTTCCCTTTCCAGTTATTCGTTAAGAATAAGTCAATTTGGAAATACTTAAAAATATGATTATAATTATTACAGATATTTCAAAACTTCATTTGAAATTGTAAGGAGTTTTCAATGGAAGAAACACCTTCGTCAAACAATAACTTCTTCGAGAAATACGTATTTATGTAAAGGAAATACTCCTCCCCTTTATTCTACTTGAGGTGGGTAATATCTGGTGTTGGCACTTGAGATAAAATTTATTGGGCCGTACGCGCAATACTTAGTTCATTGCGTGCTGAGGGTGACGGTATGAAGATATGGATGTGGTATCGTCAATAAGGTAGGACTGAGAAATCTTACAAAGGAAAATTTACTGTTTCGGGGTGAAATTTTTTGTTTCTTTATGATTTAATTAGACTACAGTTCTGCTTTTTCGTAATAAAGCATCTTGCAATAAACTCAAAACAGAAAAATATATACAAAAGTCAAAAGTCAAAAATAACTTTATTTAAATAGACTTATTTACTAAGCTCTTTTAAATCGTCACAACAGGGAATATGTATAAGAAAATAAATAAATATAATTATAAAGGCAATAGTCATAATTTTACTGGGTATCAACTGGGCATTTACTACAGAAAGGCAGACTGATTTTCATAGAAAAAATAAAATTAAATGAATATTCCATTAATTATAATTGCTTAACTATTACTGATTTTCAAAAGCAAAGAAGAAAATAAATGCTAATAAATTATATACTCACCTATCATCCAGTACTTTTTGTATTACATATTTTTTAAGTTCTATATGTATAAACCGATTATATGTTTGTTCCAAAGAAACATTAATAAAGTATTTTCATTTAATAGATACACAATATTTGTCTAACTATAAATAATTTAATTATAATACGATTGAATAGTAAGTATTTACTTACCTAAACAAATACAGGACTAAAAATCTAGACATGATCTAGAACACCAGAAAAATTCTAGATTAAAAGTTTATCTGTCTGTCAAAAGTGTGTTATCTGTAGCTTCTTCGTGCTTTGTTAAATTATTGCGTCATTGTTAATGAATCAGGTTGTGGCCCTTTGGGAATGGAGCATAAGCTAGAAGTAGCTACTCGAAAAAAATGTCCTGATAATTATGTTGAGAGAAGATGAGTCTATAAATGAAGTCCTGTCCCCAGAGGTGGGATATATTTAAGCTGTAAAGATATAAGCTACCACAAAATCCTCTATAGACTCTATATCTGATATCCTTATTAGCTTCTAAGGTAATAAAGATATCATATACAGATATGACTCTCGTCAGTGTTATTGTCCATAAGGCTATTTTTCCATAGATCACTAACTCTGGTCGAGCGAGCTCCACGAAATATGCAGTGACTTCACTTTACAAGGAATGGTCATTTATCAATCAATTCTAACTAACTATATTTTTTACAAATAATAGATGACTTTCAAAGTTTTACAATACTAAAGAAAAATATTTTTTATGAAGATTTGTCTTGGTTAAGACAAACCATACGCAAAGTCACTGAAGTGAAGTTAGATAGTTAGATTCACTTTGCTAACAACTTTATAATTTTTTTATTTTAAGCATAGTACGTGTCTTGCATGCAGATTATTGTTTCCAGCAGTATATCGCGACTGATTAATACATCACAAAATCATATTAGCTCATCCAAAAACTGTGCAGAGTCTATTTTGCACCTCCTTGCTCCACGCAGGCTCGCTTTGACTGAGCCGCTTGCATCCGCAGTATTTTTCGAGACGTTTTTTTCCCGCAAAAATAACTCTTTCTTGCAAAGACGCCGATCTTTTTGTCTGTCGGTATGTCAGCTATTGTTTTTGACGGTGAAACAACTGACGGTCGCAGAATATTTTTCACCTGAGGATTGTATGCTTGAGAAATTTCGCTTTGGACGTGAGACGAGGCTTAAGAAGGCTGTGTATTAATCGCAACAGACCTGCATTACAATGTATGCATATAGACATTTTATAACAAAATTTCAATAGTATACCTTATTTATAATTACAACTTATCTACTATATGCATGTAGTGTTTACTGTTTCTTAATTGTAATAAGATATATATTGTTTTGTATGCATATGGTTTAGTTTTATATGTAGTGTGTATTATTGTTTTGTTTTGTATGTATCAGTGTAACAACTACTGGTGAACCAAATAAATAAATAAATAAATAAATAAATATAACTACTTAAATGTCACTTTTGAGAGGTAATAAACGCTGTTTTAATTCAACTTTGTTTCAATCTTCATCTACTGATAGGTTTAGTCTAAAACAATACATTTAATTGACATATGTCAAGATATATTTAATTAGTGTTATAATTAAATTCAAACCTTGTAAGTAAACTCATAGTTTTATAGTCCTAAATATGAATTTCATTCTAAAATTCCGTTAAACATTCTATATAAGCTACCTTTGTCGTCTATTTTTCAGAATTTTTTTATTAATACTACGGGGTGAGAAATCAAAGAAGAACCGGCAAGAAATCTAACTTAGTTTTACCTTATTTTACACGTCAATAAGGGGGTTTTTTTTAAAATACTACATATTTATATTTGAAGGATAATAAAAAATATTAGATTAGCGTAAAAAATATGACAAAAAATGTGATTTTAAATATTTTACATTACATAACCGTAAACATTTAAAATTTAGAGATCATCTGCCTCTCACGATTGGTATAATGTGTGTAGTTCATTTTTTTAATAGATGGAATTAAATTTTACAATTTCGACAATGAATTTTGGACCAATGATTTATTCTAGTTTTCGTCATAATGATGATGTTAATATGTCATTAAATTTGTTGATAATCATAAATTAATGTTCTGCGTAATACTCAGATTACTTTTAGACCATAGGTCTCCAAACTATGAAGCTTTCGGGCCATAACGATTTATCAGTTTGTTCCAAGCGCCATACCAGTTTTTATTTTTTTGCCCTTAACTATATTTCTAGACTAGAATAGTCGCAAAGTGCGCGACCTAAGCAAACTTTTTTTTGCATTTCAATTATTACAAACTAAATTACAAATGAGTTTGGAGCTAGCTCTAGACAATAAAAAACTATTGTGTATTAATTGCACAAGTTTATATGATAAAAAATCCAATGTAACTAAAATCTAATTGGAAACAACTTAACTCCATTTGAGTTTTATAATACGTAAGTAGGAGATACTTTAAATTAACATCACAATCATGTTTCATATTAAAAATGTAGATAACTATTACCTACAAACTAGTAGGGTGTTCTCAAATTAGTTACTATACTAAACGCGTGCCGCATACAGGGTGTCCAGAACCCGCTGTGCTGTTTATTGGTAAATTACTGCAATTTCGACAATGCTTCACCCCTTAGTACACTATCGAATACTGATTTGATTAACAAGATATTACTATCAAAATGGCAATTATTTTATTGTTAAATCATAAAATTATATAATTATAAAAAGAAATAATCATTTAATTACAGCAAAACATTTTTTAATAATATAAGAAAGAAATATGACAATATTTATTTACTAAGAACGGACAATGTTTCTTTGTTTGTGCAGTTTTATGATTGTGTGAGTATTTGTCTCTCTCTCTCTATTTCATCAATAATCACGTCTAAAACGTTACATATATCGATTAATGTAAGGGACATATAATTTTTTTTTATTCTATCAAATGCTATAGAATACAATAGAATATATTTTTATGGTACATCAACCAATTCAAGAAGAGAAACACTCAAAATAAAGTTTTAACTAATTTGGTACAAAGGGCGACCTTATTGCTAAAAGCGATCTCTTCCATGAAAAATGAAAAACATCAAACTTTCTGAGGCTGGATCTTTAAAGCCGCCATGTTTTATTGAATTTCATTTATAACACAAACGAAGGAAAATTTCAAGAAACCGTTTTAGGACTCCACTATAAGTTACCTCCTTGGTAACAAATTAAAAAAGTATTTCTTTCTTCTAAAAATTACTATTTTTTCCCTACATTACCTGTAAATTATAGTAACGAATGATCTGTTAAACACGAAGCAGTAATAACGCAGAACGACACGCACTAGCACACAAGATGTTATTAAATGACTGATTATATCTTGATTAAAACGATCGGAGATATTTAAATACCTTGAAAACAAAACAAAAAACTTTAACAAATTCACACTCTTAATAAAATCACACCCTATCTCAAAGGTTTGCTGGTAAAAAACACACTTGTGTCTTAAATAGGCGAGTTTAAGATTCAAGAGAGAGCGGTCAGACTTCACAACCTGTGGCAAAACCTGGGTTAGCTCACAATAAGGTGATGCTGTGTTTATGGTGCGATTGGAATAGCATTGCTCATTATGAGCTTTTACCGCCGGCCAGAACCATCGATTTGGATCTCTGCTGGTAACAACTGATGAGATTAAAGCAAGAAGTTGATAGAAAGCGGCTGGAAATCATTGATAGAAATAGTGTGGTCTTTCATCACAATAACGCTAGATCACATACATCTTTATCTACTCAGCAAAAATTAAGAGAGTTTGGCTGTTAATATATCCGCCATATAGACCTGACCTTGCACCTATAGATTTCCACCTGTTTCGGTCTCCTCAGAATTCTTTAAGCTGAGTCAGTTTAACATCAAGAGAGGACTGCCAAAATTACTTGTTGCGTTTTTTGATAAGAAGTCCCAAAATTTATACAGCAACGGGATCATATCTCAACCTACAAGATGGCAGAAATTCTACGAAGAAAATGGTGCATATATACTGTAGTTAAATGTAAATTAACTATGAAAAAAAGGTCTTGAATGTTCATATAAAATGCGAAGAAACTTTTCTTCGACCTATTACATTCTTTTTCTATTTGACTCGAGTTACGTATAGCTACACCTACTTGTTTTAAAAATTTGAATCCGGAACACATTTAGCAAGCAAAGGAATTAAATTCAAACTGCCATACCAACGTATAATTTCAACAGGAGTCGTCATTACAGGAAACTCTATACCATGGTATTAGAATGAAAACATGCCCGCTCTCGATAGTGCGGCACGCGCCAAAACACGATACTAAAATTAACGGTTAAAAAACCTTTCAGTGTTTTATTGAAATATTTGTTACATTTAAGGGATTTCTTTATTTAAAATAGGTTGAAACAACGACAAAGTATTTTTCGTTTGTGACGTGTTTTAAAAATTAATTGAAACATAAATTAATGAAATAAACAACGCGAGCTTATAATTAAAATTCACATAAAACACATATTTTAATTATTTTTTTAAAGTTTTATAATTTCTATTGTCATGCCAATAAAACTTAAGATAACACCTTTGTTTAACATATTTTTTTGGAAAAGTAAGCAAAGAAATAAATTTTTACTTGAATTTATTTAAATCTAGATAGGTTGTTGAAGATTCAAACTCCATAAATAAGTTTCTTTTAAAAGACAAGGAAAAGCGTTGCATTCAGACACCTTTTTCTTGTCACTGTTATAAAAATCTTGATATTCATCAAACAATCGCGCTTACAAAACTTTAATTACCTCTGTAATATTCTAATTGTGTATAAAAATATTATGTCTTTCTCATAAATATTTGCCATAGCAAATTCACAAAATAAGTAATGTTATTTAAGACAGGTGTGATTTCACAAAAATTTACAAAACTTTAATCCGGACCACACTAAATGCAATACAGAAGGTTTGGTTCGCTTGATACTGCGGTGGTGATACCGCAGACGGTTTCTTTGCGACTAGGTGCAAATTAAATAGGTACTAAAAGTTTAATAAAATAATTGATTAACGCTTGTAGCTAAGAAGGTTAGAATAGAATATGTTTATCGCCAAAACTGTGTAAAATGACGTAAAATATTACAGGAATTAGGTAACTACAGTTAAGTAGCGACACCACCTGATGATAACCAGTAGAGGAGTCCATATGTGAAGATAGCTAGTGCAGCATGCAACATACTGACCTAGCTACCTCCACCTTGCTGGCCCAAAAAGTGCTTTTCCACGCACGCTTTGAAGGAACTCATGTTGTATAAAGGAATACGTGTGCTGGCAAGGAATTCCACAGTCTAGCTGAGCACAGTGAAAGAGTGAGAGAGACTCCGCAGATTAGCGCGCGTGCTGCTGAGTAGGAAAAGAGAGGGAGGGATAATGACAAAGAGCTCTTCAGAGTAATCTCCTATGTAACTTATTTATGATCATAAGCTCATAATATATAAATATTATTTATAAACATATCTTGAAGAGTATGTTTATGTTAACTGTACAATTGAATAAATTAGGCTGTATTCCAGTATATGTTTATATATGTTATATATATATCTCTGTAATTATGAATTTATTTTCAAATACCGCCGCATGTCAGTCGCGAAAGAGTTTTTGCGGAATACCAGTATCATGGCACACCCTGCCATTTCTTATACTTTTTTGTATCTGATTTCTTTCATTTGTACCAATGTATACAGTAAACTCGTTAAGATTAATATCTAGCTAAAATTAATTTTTAATACGGTTCATTAAACCGGTCCTTCTGCCTGACAATTTCACCCGACTCTCATACACACAAAAACCATACAAACACACAACAATACATGTAACCAAATACGGTCTTTCCTCTCCTTTCAAGTATCAAGAGGTGTGGTCAAACTGCAGACAAAAAATTGCTTTAGGGCACTTTTAGTAAAGGGATTGTAAAATACCTTTTTATATTGATTTCTATTGTGAATTAAAAGTTTTTGCTAATAAGTTATAAATTTTGAACACGTAATTGCGAGGGAATTTATAACTTTATTTATTTCTGGGGAATTGACATACAGATATATAGACACATGATAAGCGTATTATTCGAACATATTTGCAGTTTTTGAAGGGTGTGTATATGCGTCAATTGAGTGCTGTATATTGTATTACGTATATCATGTTGAAGTTAATTTTTTGATACAAAAGTAATGCAGTTTCATTGAAAAATGATTGCTTCATGATGCGATATATGGAATACAAAATGCAGCGCAGTTTGATGGCTTGTACTAAGATTTTGCAGTGATCCATTTTCGTCATACTCAAGTGTTCATTATTTCTTGTCTTAAATTCCTTCATTATTTATTCCTAACTGTTTTATTACATTTTCATTTCCCTATATTTTCAATCTTTTCATTTTCATTTCATTTCTTCCCGTAAGTTATTGACAGAATGACGCCACTTGACATTTATTTTCAAAAACTTCGCGGCGAAATTTAAAAAGAAGGCAAAAGGGGCTTATTAACATTTTAATATAGTCTTATGAAAGAAATTTTTGAGTTGTTCCTATATGTATATAAAAGATGTCATTACAAATTTGTGGTCATTCCTAAATTATCCGTGTAGTTTTACATACATTTATGAATTAATAAAAAATAAATATATATATATCTAAATATATTTGTTACACACTGTTAGGGATGTTTGAGGGAACCATTTACAAATAATATATAATATACAACAGTAAAAAAATTTGTAATGAAACCTAATAGTATTAAAAATTAACAATTTGAATCAATGTTTGATTACTTACATATTAGTCACTGTTTAGTGTTTAGTTACTAGATTGTTAGTAACTAAAAACTGTAGTAAGTCACTTAACTTTTCCAAAATAAATCCCTATTTAATCTACAGTTCAATATTTACCTAATCTATTTTATACACACGCCAGTCTTTTGTGGTTGCTACTTCTAATAATTATGAATGAGAGTATTATATACGCACCTTTAGAGCCATAATAGTACATTAGTGGCACCGCATTATAAGGCAGCGGTCACAAAAAGAACAGTGGTCACAGTTAGTTAAAGAACAAGTCATAGGCGGAAACGAGTATAGGATAAACGCGTTTTTTAATGCCGAACCTTTCTATATGGAGAAAAGTATTAAGTTTCTTAGCCATTGTGCCATCTACTCTTTCTATCGAACAAGCGCCCTGTTTTACTTAGGAGGGTGTCGACCTTGCTTAGTCTAGTCATCCTAGCTCCTCCATAAAGCCACCCAGCTCTCTGACATCACTCTGATGTCGTTATTTTGGAAGCTTAATGTGAATGCCGGAAAGGTTCTCGGTAATAAGCCGATCCGAAGCGTTTCACCAGAACGTTGTTGACTATTTCTTCTTTCTCAATGAAGACTGTTTAATGGCCTGTGATATCTAGAATATTGTAGAGTTAAGCTTAGTCTTGAATAGATCAGCGGTTAGAGCAGTTGTGAATGAATTTTCAAAATCCGCCTTGGATCAGTATTTTTCCATCTATATAATTACATTAATCAAGCACATTTACTCTATTTCACACCAGAACACAAAAAAAAATAACAGAACCGGAACAAAGCAATAGGCCGCCTTATTGCTCAGCAGAAATAAATGCTCAAAAGTAAATCTGTCAGGAAAGGAAATCGATAAGAAAGACACCATTATTTACCAAATCTTATCTCTCTTTTATCATTCATAGGTTTTGTATAATGGATAACATTTTTGTAGAAGCAATAAGGTACTGGAGTGACTTGAACGTGCAGAGCTGCTCAAAAGTCGCTACATCTCATAACTCGCACACATTTAAGGCGGTGTTCACACGCCACCCGCTGCGCCATTAGCGCGCGTCGATAAGCCGGCGCCCCGCTGTCTCACATTGTAGACACGGCCGAACAGTGATGAGCGCGACAATGACAAACTTGAACACAGCAAAAAAAGAATTGGTTCTGTACAAATAAACATGATCAAATTTATATTTAGTCTGTTCAACGGCCGTCTGGTCGAGTTTGAACCCCACAAAGAGTAGATATTTTATATGATGAGTAATTTTTGTAAGTTTTGTAAATTTTTGTGCACGAGTCATAGATGTTTCAATGTTTTTTTAGAATATTTCGGGTATTTATATAGTACTTGACCCGGTG
Source organism: Acentria ephemerella (assembly GCA_943193645.1). Taxonomy (NCBI): domain Eukaryota; kingdom Metazoa; phylum Arthropoda; class Insecta; order Lepidoptera; family Crambidae; genus Acentria; species Acentria ephemerella. Next base: position 3,562,854 of record OW971901.1, on the reverse strand, counting down.
AACTTTATATGACAAACTACCACTAATGCCAACTATTTAAAGAAAATTAAATATTTAATGTCAGTATCCATACCAAATAACCAATTTTCAGTTTTTTATTCTTAACCAAATAAAACATAATCAAATTATTTAAATTGGTAAATCATTCTTGAGTATATCTAACATCAACAGCACTTATTTATTATATTTTGCAATATTTAAAAATAGATTTTTGATTACACTGTAAAACAAAACATGTATATGTTTGTAATACTAATACATAATGACATATTGATTTGTAAATGTCATTATAAATACTAAAGGCTGAGAGTTTCTTGCGCCGCTTCTTCTCTGCAGCTACTAATTCGTCGAAGCGGTAGTAGGGTTAATTGGGAATATGCATACTAGTGTTATTTTTAACTAACAATTTATTTAGTACATATTTTAATACTGGGACAATTTGTAAATGCCCGGTTGATACCCTCTGAAAGTTATGACTATTGCCTTTAATTACATTATTTGTTTTTCTCATACATATTCCCTGTTGTGACGATTTAAAAGAACTTAGTGAGTCTATTTAAATACAGTGATTTTGACTTGACTTGACTTGATCAATTAATTTTTATATATTAGATGAAGATTACTATATATATTATTACGTTATCTAATATCCATAACACAAGCTCTTAATGTTAATAATTTGGGCTATTATAGGTGTGAGTAAGAGAAATGGTTTAAAGTATATTATTCACCTAAGACTGATAAAGTTCTTTGCAATTATCGTCACTAGTTTAAATAGACTTTATTTTTAGCTTAATTGGATATATCAAACATACACTCGAAGGTAAACAAATACAAAAATATTCACAACATGTGCCGCAATTTTGCGATAACTTTCATGGAACCGCATGGAGAAGTGGAGACATTTTCTGCATAACATGCGTACAGTTTGAAGATTGGGTTTAAACGTTGAAATGACACTGACAAGATACTTTTTATTTGTGGTCCTGTTATCTTTGTTACAGACTGAAACGCCTTCGTTCCAATATTCCACAGCAGATCCCTAAGGTCGAACATAAAAAACCGAAAATCTTTCCGCTGCCGATTCGCCGGCCACATTAATTTGCTTTTGATGGATCCCGTGATATATAGAAATGTCTTTTTTCACCACCATTCACGAAATGAGTCGCTCAAAGAAACAGTGGCATATTGTATTTTGCTTCTCTTTGGTCCTAAGTATACTTCCTTGGGGTTTCACCTTACCATAGTAGAATAAAAAGATCTTTGACTATTCTACCGGCAAGTAGACCAAGGAATTTTCTCCACGACCCGGATGATCCCATCACTAGCGCTCATACGGATATAGTGCTTCACGTGCGGGTAATACAGAACCGATCCATTTGGAGAATCTTGGAGGAGGCCTTAGTCCAACAGTGGGGTTCTCACGGCTGATATGTGGATCTATGTTTGTATATTAAGTTGAAAAGGACTGAAAGCGCATACTATATATGTTTGTTGATAAAAAAATCATACTTTTGAAAGCAAAATTGAACAATTAGAAAATACTATTTTATTTTTTTCTGCATTAGAATTTCAATAATAAATATCATTTAAAAAGTATCTATGAATTACAATAATAAATTATATAGATAGATAGATATAGTCATTATTTTCATTTCTACATCACACAGTGAGACGTATGTACCGTTTGTAAATTACGGGGTAGTGAAATATTTCTACACTAGTGATGTGCGGTGTTTCATTTTTAAACAATCATAATGTATCTATCGAGACGAGAGCGCCAATCAAAGGGTTTAACACTTTTCAAATGTCAAATAGATAGAAATAGTTACTATGCAAACATAAGTGACAGTTCGTAACTTGACTACAGTATTATATACTTGTAAAGAAATTGTTTTGCATTTCTTTATTAAATTTAGAACTAGCCGTCGGTAAAGAGGTTTCATAGTGTAGGTAAAAGAGTTGTATGCTGTCTTAATTTTAAAATTCCCGCGTTACGGTGTATGAGTTAGAATCGTGACATTTATATGAGAGGTTATAAAAAGTATTAAGTTTAAGTTAAAAGATTGCTTACATTAAAGTAAAATATAAATTGGAAGTTACATGTGTGAATTGACAAACCTATTTAAATATAAACTTTGAATGTCGTTTCTTTGTTTTCAGGTTTGTACTTTACTTACATATCGTGTAATTATTATTGTAATAGTAACCTTGTATTATAATAACTAAGAAAAATAATCTTGGTTTTCAGAGCAACACATCATAGTTTTATTTTATAGAAAACTGTCAATCCTCTTTGAGTAAAGAATAAATAAACTTATAAAACGACATAAATAACGACTTATTTATTAATATATACAGTCTTACTTAAGTAAAAATCTTTAGTTCAAGCAGGAACCAACCCAGCAAAGGTCACTTTTTTATTCAAAATACAATTTTAATAAGTTCTTCGCGTTACAAATAAGATCACAAAAGGCTCCCGTTGTTTCTTATGGCTCCAATGGATTTTTAAAGGTGTGATTCCTGTTTGTGATGAAATAGGTTTTTTTTTATGTTGTTCAAATGTTTATTTAAGCTTTCGAGTATTGTTCCTTGTGTTTTCGTATGAAATATAATCAAAATTCAATTAAAGAGTTTCCATCATTTTTCTGAATTCAAAAATAATAATTACACAAGTTCAAATATGCGTCTTATTCTCATTAGATAGATGGACGATATTGATATTAGCTTTAGCCGTAAATTCAATGTAATACTTTTAAAGTTACATGATATAACCTCTGTATTGTAACAATCATCTACTCCCACCAGGATTCGAGTCTGAGATTAGACAGAGACTGGGAGAAGGTGCCTTCAAGACTGTCCATTTGAAAATTAATAGTGAAATAATTTCCCATAAATCTTGAAAAATAGAGGAAATAAAAAAGAAAAATTAAATAACACAATTATCAATAATAACATATATAAAATTTGAAGGTTGCCCTCGATTTCTCTGGGAGTCCATTATGGGATCCTGACTTGGTGACGATAGACCCATTTATATATTTATTTTATTTATTGACATAAGACACACCAACAGCATACACATTAATCTGTACAAAAACACAAATATACATAAAAATGTCCTGATGTGTACACCTATTACAGGCGTGAACAGCATTCTTTACATAGTAATCATCGCCAAAAATTTACTAATGAAAAAATAGATAAACAATATATATATAGCCCATCTCACGAGTATACTGTATTGAACTATGAAAGAATTTTTAAAATCAGTTCACAATTGACAGAGTAATGGCGTATATATTGAGGAATTCCTCCTTTTTTGAATTCGGTTAAAAATCTGTCTTCATTATTATGTATCTCAACGAAATTGATTAGCTTTATCATCTACCATTATTTTATATAGCCTACAACTTTCCCCATTAATGCACAATCTAACACAAAAGTAATTTTTCAATTCCAACCACTAGTTCCAAAGATTACCCCCTAGAATCTCACAAATGTTACCTCTTTTTAGTATTAGTATACATTTAAAGTATTTTTTTCCAAACACCATCCAAACTGCTCTAACTATTGGGTGGGTCGCGAGAGTGACAGGCTTCACATCAAAGGGTTACCCGCTCTTTATTATATTCAATATTTTCGCTTGAATCTGCCATATGAGCGATTTCATAACCACTTAAAGTAGCATCGCGTGGTAAAGTCTCTGTGAAAAATATATAACTCGTCTCTTTTATCACCGAAGACTTCTCATAGAAGAACAATTCCAAAAGCACTGGAGTGAATAACAACAAAACTGTTCATGAAACGCACCGTGACAAGATTCTAGACAAGTGAACTTGGGGCCAGCTGTGCTACCTTGTCCACTTAATCTTTTTGACAATTAAAATAAAAACCACACAAGTCTACCACTACAAGACAAGCCGCTAAAAATCAAACATTTGCAATGATTTTAGTGAAATTGTCAATACCATAGCTGCCACTTAAGATGTCAAAATAAATTAGTCAATACAACAGTTGAGAATGAAACTATTAGTCTGCTTCGTGAGCGTATATTTTTTAAACTGATATTAAAACAAAATATATGTATATTTCAAAAACAAAGAAAAAATACAAATATGGAATTATACAAAAACTAGCCAGTCCGCAACAACAACCACAGTACCTAATTCTGAATTTAAACTACGTTAAGATAGTTCAATTCATTTCCTCTCATTCTCATGGACTCGTTATTGCAGCTGAAAGGCCTTCACTACTGGATATTGATCTCCAAACCGATCTTCCCTGCACTGAACACATTCAAATACAATAAATAGATGTATAAATATATAAGTGTGATAAATATAAGGAATTATTATTATTTAAAAATCAATCTTTAACTCTTCCCAGTCGCTCGATGACGCCCAAACCAGACGGCCGAGGGTCATGTCGACAGAGAGAGGAATCAGCAGACAATCCTGGCGTTATCAAGTAAGACCACTCGCTGGAGCCTCGCAATCAACGGTTCCTCACTCAGTCCTAATCTCTTCATATGCTCCCGAAGAGAGGTTGGGTCAAGACAATTAGTTGAGACTACAACTGGTCAGTGGATGTCACTCTCCATATATCGGTAACCTCGTAAGGTACAGATACTAGGTCTATTTATCTGATTCATTATTATTATTAAGTCCTCGGTAACAGTTTAAATATTAACCCGGAGTCATAGACATTTAATCTAAGAGAGTTCGATTTATTTCAAAAAGTAAATAGTGGTTCCGATTTCGTTAAGCACGGACTAAAGTAAATTTATTATTTTTTTTAATTGTTTTTAATTATTATACAAATTATTCTATTTTCAAAATGAAATTAAGTTAATTAGAAATTAAATAAACCCCGTGTACTGTATAAATAATTTGCATCAAGGCACACAGTTTAAAAACACTCAAGCTGTTTAGGCTTCGATAATTTACAATACAACAGACATTCAAACCTACATACATGCAAAATGATTGCCCTTATTCTGTGTCAGTCGACTAAAAATTAACAAAATTAAATTTTTATTTAGTTATTTTACATTACCACTGCCATGCACGAGTGTACACTGTCAGCAATGTCAGCAGCAATTTTTCGCTACAAAATCAGAGCGTGATGCGCACAAAAGCGCGCGGCCCGCCATTGATTGTAGCTACTTTTATTGTTGACTGTACTTTCGTTGCTACCTGTAGGCCGGAGGCACATTAGGCAATTTCTTTTATATTTAAATTCAAACTGCACCAATATTTTTTACAAAATAAATGTTAATAATTCGCTTTATTTATTCATAATTTAATTTAAGCGAAAATCACTATGTAATAACTTAGTATAAAATTTGTCAACAATATGTCTAACTATATCATATACCTTATTTGTAGAGTTACTGTTAAGCTTAAGCTTACATTAAAGAATACTATTTAACTGTGGAGTTAATTTATACACAATGTGAGGCTTTTTATTGTCCTGAATTAAAAAAACTCAAAAACATTGATTAGTTTCTTTGAATACAGAAATAAACATTATACTAATGAAAAACTAAATAAATATTATTCAAAATTTGTAATTTATATAGCATGGAAATCACTTAAATAACAGACATACCATATTATTGCTGTTCCTTGCATCGCCATTTCTGGTTAACTTGAACTAATAGCGTTTGTGGTAGACAAGACAAGGATCCGAATGAGTATATAAATGCTGCATCAATATTTATTTATTTATTTATTTTCATATGACACACCAACAGCATACATATTAATCTGTACAAAAACACAAATATGATAAAAATGTCCTGATGTGTACACCTATTACAGGCGTGTACAGCATTCTTTACATACCAAAAATTTATGAAAGAAAAAAAAACAATATATATTAATACATGAGCTTGGGTAATTATAGGTAATAATAAAAATCTTAAAATAATAATAATAATAAAATATCTTTATACTTATACGGCACCTAGAAGCTGATACAAAGTTCATAGAGTCAGCTAGTGACAAATATAGATCCACTAACTGTACTACATAACATAATTTAAATCAAACGTAAACTTCAACCCGTGTGCACCGATCCCTTTCCGTCCGTTGTACACACGATCTATTGTACACAAATATTTTATAAATATTACCTCCAATATAATGCTATAGAGATTAGGGACTTATACCACCCTTCAATGAGGATCAGCTTTTGATAACCATAAGTGGGAAGGCAACAATTTTTTTTATAATAGCAATCATGCTTTTGTTTACGTGTTCACTTGTTTGTCTTCTTACATTATCATCGTCATCTACAGTCCATTCTAAGGTTACTTAAAAATCAATCTTTAACTCTTCCCAGTCGCTCGATGACTCCCAAGCCAGACGGCCGAGGGTCAGGTCGACAGAGAGAGGTATCAGCAGACAATCCTGGCGTTATCAAACAAGACCGCCCGCTGGAGCCTCGCAATCAACGGTTCCTCACTCAGTCCTAATCTCTTCATATGCTCCCGAAGAGAAGTTGGGTCAAGACAATTGGTTGAGACTACAACTGGTCAGTGGATGTCACTCTCCATATATTGGTAACCTCGTAAGGTTCAGATACTAGGTCTATTTATCTGATTCATTTTACAACAAATCCTTCTCGTTACAAGCTGTTTTACTGTGGAACTCTTTACCTGTCCACATAAGGCAAGCTCAGTCACTGGACAGTTTTAAAAAGCTTGTGTTTGAACACTATTAGTTGGTTGATACTTGAATTGTATTGATACTGCATCTCCTTAGTAGTCTGTGATTATATGTATTTTAATGGATATATATTTATATAATTATGTATTATGTAGTGTATATATGCTATCATTGAGTAAGTACCTATATATGTATATATTTATTATTTGTATGTAATAACTTTTATCATTTTATACGTCGCCAACTTCCCTCAAGTACTTTATCTTGAATCCTGTCCATCCTAAGGTTACCTGGAAGAGATCGCAATTAGCAATAAGGTCGCCCTTAGTACAAAATTAGTTTACTTTTGTGTGTTTCTCTTTTTGAATTAGCTGATGTACAATAAAGATATATTCTATTCTATTCTACAGTCTCTATACGACAACCTCCTGTACACAGCCTTTCCTTCCACAGACTTGTGAGGAGTGTCGACAGTTATATCCTTAGTTCAGGCATCGATCTCTCATAATCAGTACACAGTACACAAAGTCTACTTTCATAAGGAGTACCCTCGTAAATCATATATCACATGAATCACGTTCCAAACCATATTCGTTGACTTCTTTCTCATCATGTACATACCATTATGCCCATAAACAAACCTCAGTGTATTGATGTCGATGATTCTAAATTTCCTTGGCTATTTATTCTCCTGCCTCCCCTATCTTATAGCTGTACATTGACAAGCCAGTGTGCCTATTTTATAAGAGAATATATACATGTTTTGTTATTGTTTATTATGATTAGTATTATTTTAAACCAGATTAATGGCTTTCCAAAACTCATAGGTACATATTTATTGATCAATCTTCAGTTAAGCACGGCAAAGATAGCTTCGTTTTCGTAATTATACAACATGGGTTCCTTTAAAAGAGGCGTGAAAAAGCGGCAAGGCGAGGGTGGCTAGGGCAGTATGTCGCATGCTGTTGTAGATATTTTACATATGAACTCCTCTACTGCTTATCATCAGGTAATGTCGAGTCATTTCCTGAGCTTTTTATGAAAAAAAAAAACTAGAGCGCTCAAACCACTAGTCAGCTTCTACAACTATCTCCTCAAATTTAATAAAACATAATAATGAATATAAGTGTAATTATATGACAAGAACGATTAATGATTATCTACAGATAATCTTAATCCCTGTAACTTCGATCTCCCCGTAACCTAGATCTCTATGTGAAATTAAAATAACTAATTAAACTTCATTTTCTTTCAAAAATACAAGACAATACTAAATAATTAAAAAGTATTAAATTTTTTTTTTGCTTGCCAGTATTATTTTTAATAATAGTATTAACCTTTTTTCAAGCGTCTCGTACCAAATACGTTCTAATGAAATCTGTTTATCAGTATATCATATTATGCAGATTTCACAATGAGTTTTTGGCGCATAATGGCGGGGTCGGTTGGGTGCTGTATATTTTATTTCATATATTGTGTTGTAGTGTTGTTATTGTCATGAAAATGATGTAGTTTTATGATAAAAAAAGGTTCGTTAAATCGTGCAATATATGGAATACTTCATTCAGCGTTGATTAGTGACTTACGTGAGATTTTTAGTGTTACATTTCAATTCATTCATTTTTAGGGTAAGTTCATTTATTTAACAACATTTTATGATTTCATTCCCATTAAGTAATCATTTTATTAAGTAAAAGGTCGACTTTGCACCAGTATCCTGGAGCCATAAATAAAGATAAAAACTACATTAATAAAGATATGGCTTAAAGATCTTAATTACCAGGCCAAATAATTGTAAAAAAAAAAGATTTCGCAATAATAACACAGTTAAAGATAAAAAAAAATCACAGCTAATACAAAAACGTCACATTTTAATACGGCAGATGTCAAAAACCTAAAACACTTGTAGCAATTAAAAGACTTGATACTTTAAACAATGCAGCTCGAGTGATTTAATACACTTTTTCATTACTTTAACTACTTTTGATACTTCGAGTGCGTCCTTCACGTGAGAGTTTGGAGATGTGTGACATGTACGAGGGAAATCAGTCTTTATTTCCATGGCCACAAGAGCTGAAAAGGGTGGTTGGTAAATACCATTGTAAGGGCCACTCGATTCGAGCAATTGAAAGCAATCCAGTGGTTTTCATACATCTGTTGTTGTCATGTTGTAGGTAAGTTTCAAATTTGGATCTTGAATTACATTTGAATGTGGTATTAATTTAAAAGACGCCGGAGGGCTGGCAAGGTCAGAGATCGAAATATATTGTTCAAGCTACTACATATTTACATATATATCAACTGCCAAAGACACAATATGCTATCGAAAATCCCCACACACTTGTCTCATTCAAATTGGTTGTAATTGACATTTCCTTTAACGCATCGAGTACTCATCCATGCTAAAACCTGCTTTACAGTACTTGTAGTAAAGCTGTAATCCGTGGTCGCGTTTATTAATACTATACGTCTTTATAATACCCAAGCTAAGTTTAGTAGGAAACAATGATAATTGAAGTTGAGCTTTGAATGAAATGTAGTTGAGTATAAATTCCTATGCGAGATTGAACAACTCAAAGAGTGCTCAATTTTATAGACAGTGGAAGATGTTAACTGTACAGACTTCTACACTACAACAAGATGAACTTAAAGGAAATTTTAGATAAATTCTAAATGATGTCAGTTGTAGGAATCAAATCGTAGACTAATCTTAATTATATATGGACTCAAATAGGCACTTGAAACAGTTGGTTGGTTGGTTGCCGGTTGTTACGGCAACCGCGATCCTCCAAGCAGCGTCTTCAATTGACTGTATATAGGCTGACGATGATGAGCCTATGTTTAAATAAACAGTAAACATTATCTTGTAAATTTTTTATATTTTGTTTGCAATAAATAATATTTGTATTGTATTTAACATTTAAAATAATCATAAATATGCAATTAGCTATCAACCCACTCTATTATATAGTTCGCACAAACGTACATCGTACCAACAATTAATATTAAAATATCGATTGAGAAGCTTATTTTGAAAGCATACATTACTCCATATAAGAACTGTTTAGTATGTGGCAACGAGAAGTATGTTTTAAATGATTATATTTGTTCGTTATTCACCATCCAGAGGCTTTTTTCTGAGCATTTTGACTACATGAACTAATTAAACAATTTAATTATTATTATTTTATATATATATTTTGATAATTAGATAATTTAGATAGATAGATAGATAAAACATTTATTTCCATCTCTACATCACACACAATCCATCCAGACAGTACATAGATTAAAAGACAAACATTTTATAATAAAGGTATTAAAGACCTTTGTGTGCGCTGCAGAAGTGCAAAAGGGTCGCAACTCAGTGACTAATTTTGTTCACATCGGGATGTGAACAAAGCACTGATATTCTGCTACAACCAGAGGGCTTTTTAAAATTAAATTATAGATAGAAAAAAACAATTAAATATTAAATGTTTGTACATTAATATAACTAATTTAATTTGATAGTTTTATATATATTAAATTCTTCCATATTACTAACAATAGATCGAAATAGTCGAGATCGATAGAAATGATTATTTTTGTTATTATTGTATCACATATTTCATTAAATTGCGTAATAGAATTTTTCTCAGGGTGAAACTCGTAGGTTGAGTTGGTATATAGCTCCGATCGTATATACCAGGCAGTGTAATTTAACTGTATTAATATAAAACATTTACTAACTTAAAATTTGAACTACGTCCTGGGGGGAGAAAATGAGTATTTGCTATTGTTAGCCGGAGACCAGGCCAACTCCTTAACTGAATGGGAGGACTATAGTTTGTGTTTCATAAAGTATAGTATCACTAAGTTTAATCTTGATATTTATTTATTTTTAGGGCTGTCAACAAAGACATGTACCAACAAAAAATATTTAACTATAGCATATACATTAAATTAAGTACAGTTTTTAATTAAACACAGCCACGGCATGCGATGTGGACTATCAGTTATAATTATGATATCTACTTAACTTAAGTTTATAATTTTTTTTTTTCGTGCACTAAGGTGAAATATGTCCAACTGTCCTACTTTATTGGATCGAGAAAGAAAGTTATAATGTTTCTGGATCCTATTTAATGTGGAATGGGAGTCTAGATTGATCTTTGCTACTTTGGGTACAAACATGTTAAACCTTCTGACGCGTGATAATTTCCTCGGTGCATTAAAATCAATTTGTTTGAGCAGGTGACCAGTTGATATAAAGCATTTGTAGTTTATTTTAATAAATAAATACTAATGTACCGATAACTTTTTCTTGCTAAATAAAAATTGTTACGTAGATAAATAGAATATTCTTTACAGTACACCATAATTTACAAATGAAGATAAATTTACAGCAGCTAGACTGTTCAAAGGCGGTCTAATCGCTAATTATTTTTGATCATATTTAGTGCAAAGAACTCAACTTAATTTTGAAGAAAAGGCAAGTTAATAAAATAAATTAATTTAAATACCAACGGGCTTCTGGTTACACTACTGCCAATATGTCCATGTCCAGGTAAGAATACAAGTCCAACTCCTCACTTTCCACAGTCGGTCAAGCTCTTTACGCTACAAGAGGTCACACAAACCCACGTATATAACTGTAATGCCCTTGCTAGGCAAAGATAGGTCTCTTTGGTCTGGGCTAGTCTACTTCTGGCGACATAAGGCTGCTCCCTCCAAGTACTTACTAAGTACATCTTGGAAGTATTCCAAAACGTCAGACAATGGTAAGGGAAGCACAAAAGATTCCATTGGGTCGTGCTCAGGGAATGAATCACCTTTACCAAGACAACAATTTAAAAGTACTTGCGAGAAAAAAACATCACGGTCTTACTGGATCATCCAGTAATAATAACAGTGAGTACAATCCTAAACCATTATACTTACTAAATAACTAACCTTACGTACCCATTTGCAATTAAAAAATTATCGCATCGAACTAAGAATATTTATTGACTGCTAGCGCCATCTATTGGGGAATAGTGGAAAGTACACGTTAATTGCTAACCTGTCAAATTATTTTTTATCTCGACTTCTTATTTAAGGTACACTTCTGCAAGACATTATTAAAGTAGTATTTTAAAGTTATAAATGAAAAATGATATAGAAAAATGGTTTTACCTTTTCCAGACTGGCCGCTGACCACTAAGTTATTCAGTTTTTACCCGACTATGGCAAACTAAAACGTGGAATGTACTTTCTGATTTTCCTTTATAAATTAACGTCAAACTGCCTTTTAATGTCGCAATTATTATATTTCAACATCAGCACGAGTGTTTTAACAAAATACAGCTTTACCAAGAGAAGGCGGGGAAGGGGGATGGGGGGGGGGGGGGGGGATTGTTATAAATGAACTAATTGTTATTCACTGAATTTACATGAGAGCAAAATGTTTTTTACAGTTATATCCATCTGTTAAAACTGTTACGGTGGATAACAAATTTCTTATTTCACGTAGGTGCTATACAATAGCCTATCAATGCCAAGCAAACATCACATAAGCAATAATATATCTACGACCAATGCTTTATATGCTTTTTTAAGGTCGCCCTTTGTACAAAATTAGTTAAGTTTTTTTTTTGTGTGTTTCTCTTTTTGAATTGGCTGATGTACAATAAAGATATATTCTATTCTATTCTATTCAATTTTATAACATATAGAGGTATTTGACGAGCATATAAGTCTATGAGACTCTGATATACTGATATTTTTCAAGTATTTTCATTGGAAATGATATTATTTCACTCTAAGAACATTATTTGGTGACATTAAATCGTTTGAATATTATTAAAACTAATTTGAGAATTAACATTTTAACATTTATAAAAATATTTGATTTGTTTTCAGAAACCACAAGTTTCCCTTACATAAGTTGGCTTTAAAACGATTTGTTAATGGTCCTCACTATATTGGCTTGCAACCATTAACTGCAAGTAAATCTAATGATCTGTGCTAAACTAGGATAACTAGGATAAACTAGGGATTCGAATAAGCTGAAGATACCATAGAAAATATATTCCATAAACGAGTTTATTTATTTATGATATTTTGCACCTCAATTTTTTCTATTACGTTTTGCCAAAACTTGAGGCACATTGAAGAGGCTATTTAAGTTGACATGTAAACCTCTAAAAACATGTAGGTAATTACATATCGATCCTAAGTACAGCCGAGGAAGGCCGCGCGTCGAGGCTATAGTATAAACTGACTTGCACAAGAAATTTAATGTAAACTTGCACGAAATGTCGTGTGAGTTGTACAGAGCTGCACTTGCACGAATATTATAATGATAATTCAGTTTAATTCAATTCAATCCTTTATTTTGCGTTCCATAGTTACATAATATTTAGATATTAAGACTATTATTGACACTGAAAACTGTGTCGCAGACATTAACGCCCATCTCCAGCAAAAAGAATACAGAGTCCAAATTAGGCATTTACAGAAATAAAATTAGGCGGACAGTATAATTATCAGTGTATCAAGACTCTTCTTGTCCATTAGAAATTAATATTAAATCGGAAATCTGTAATCCCACGAAGCTGTGACAAAAGAAAACTTCAAAATCAATGCACTCCACACATACAGATGCTTATGTCGTATTGTTTGACACTTCCAAGGTAATTAAAATCATGTACATCATGTAAATCATGTACCGCGAATCATGAAATTTGGCTAGGTTCGCGCGTATGTATCTGTGTAGGTATGTAAAAAAATATTTCTCATAATCAGAAATACCTTTACTTTTTAGCATACAAACATCCATGACCCGTGAGCAAATACTAGTACTCATCGTACAAATATATCTGCCCCTTTACCGGGATTCAAACCGGGGACCTCTGGCTAAGAAAACATGCATACTGATCACTAGACCACTCTAATGACCGATTTGGTAGAATTAGATGTCATTAGATTCCGATATACTTATTACAAAAAAAAAACAACAACAAAAAAATTTACTGTTTAATTTTTAGAATTATTTTTACTGAGTACGTCCCCTCGAGGGTGCCGTGGGAGTAGTCATTTGACACACGCCATTTTGTTTTGTAAAGGACAGCTATATATATTTTGTTTTTCCCTCTTTATCGCGAAGAAACTTGATGTTATAGAAAAAGTAGTATCCGTTCTTTATGTTCGTTTGCACGAATAGTGTACTACGATTGAGAATTATTGTTGAATACAATTTTTAGGACGTTAGTGTTGAAACATGTTTTAATATTGCATTAAATTTTAGTCCAAGAGAAAGCTTTATGGTTTCGATAATGAAAAAAGCATATTTAACTCTCATCTTTAATACAAGCTCTTGTTTTGCACTGAAATATATTTTTTTTTATATTATTTTATATCTATTTACAATCATGGCATAACTAATCATAAATAACAACATGGTATAAAAAGTGATATAAAAGTAGTTGGTCGTGAACAATAATAAAACTACCAAAATACATAAAATACATACATAATTCTACCATTCTTGGTAGATTTTTTTTTTCATTTTTAGTGCATTCATCACGAATGTTAGAGCGTTGATTTCAGTTTTTATTGCATTGGTGGTGTTATAATTACTCGATCTGTAAGCAATTAACATTTGACCACCTGACCCAGCAAACGTACGCATAGCAGCTATTTATATCGCTAAATATCCCACAAAAATGTCAAAAAAATCTGTAGAGCACCAATAGTATCACCTAGTGGTATAAAAAATAGCATACGACCTGTTCTCTTAGCTACGAAACTACACAAAAAATTTCATCAATATCGGTCAAGCCGTTTCGGACGAGCTTGATAGCAAACTGTAACACAAGATTTTTATATTTTAGATTATATGAAATGGTAACAGGCAATTACAATATTGAAAACACTGAGTCTAATTGATGACACAGTACAATAAATTGAAGACAGGACGTTTTATACTCTCACTATGTTTATAACAATATTATATTATTAAAATGTCCTATCCTATTTTAAAGGGAATGCTTGAGATTTATGTACCTTATAAATATACTAAGACTTGCTCCGCAGATAGCTTAAATACCAGTTCTTTCGTGATATAATCATTTATCACCCATTAATGAGGTTCTATTTAATCAGTTACAAAGCGTTTACAATTACATCATGTAAATACTCTAACATTTATAAAATAACCATTAAGAGTCAATAAATCTATTTAATTTGATGCTAAATGCTTGTAACAATTAAGGCATACCGTTTTGATATACGAGCGGGCAGTGAGCGGAGTCACCGCGGCGGAACAGTGGCGCTGTTGTTCTGTGTCTGCTACTCGACGTTAGATGGCGCTGTCTAATCAATAAATGTTTTGTTTTGTTTAAAAGCTAATTTTTAGTTCTGTAAATAAGATAAGATAAGATAATATCTTTAGGATGGACATATTGTTACTATCTAAAAAGATAACAATAATATGTTCTTCAAAACGGTTTTAAGTTCATATTTATTTAGCCAAAGCTCCCGATGCTTATTTTGGGCTAAATAATAGGTATGTATGAGAAAAAAATATATCTTAAGTGATTCAATAATAACTAAGTCGCAGAACATTTGATCTAACTCGGACCATTTTTTTTTACGAGGAGGAATCCATTTACGGACCTACCCGCCACTGGCTAAGCGACGGGCGTGTGTGGGGCTCACTCAGTACCTCTATAGAGCGGCACTGAGAATACCCACTATAACTCCCCGGTAACTCCATTTCCCTTCACGGGGGTAACCTGGGTTCTGCACGAGCAATTCACCAGGTCGATCTAACTAAGACCAAGGTTCAGTTATGCCCTTTTATTTGATAAATATATCAGAACTTATATTCACTGTATTTCATTCCTAACACGTTCCGAAAGTAAATGTTAGATATCTTAAATTATTTCATTAGTTCTCTCTAGTTTAAAAGACTATATAGAGAACTGATCACCCAACCAGAAGGCTAGGAACATGACAGCTTAAAAAGGAAAACAAAGCTAACCTAACGTCTTGGGTTCAATTTCCAGTGGTGACAGAAATTTACTGCTTGGATTAATGGTGGTTGGACTTTTTCTAAGGCCGACTGGTTAGGTACCACCTTCTTGCCTAAGTCTAAAACAATGTTAACAGCATTGCTGTGTTCCAGCAGTTGGAGGTAAGATTGATCCTCTGTGGTTGAAGCATCCTGGTATTTTTCGCTTACATCTTTGATGTTACCATCAGGAGAGATAAGGCCAAGAGATTGGAGCGGGGTAGCCGTTAACAGTAAAAAATATTGAATTACATTAATCAACAAAAGGCGCTAACACAATAGAAAATCTATTGATTGATATATAAGTACTACACTGATTAAAATTATTAACAACGGATATTGCTCATATAATAAAGTTAAATTCTTTCGAAGTTATCCTGGACATCATTAGTGCTCTGAGTGATTTGTACTATAAGGCACAAAACTACACTACACTTTACAGGGAATACCGTTCTCATACGGATGTAATAAGGTTCAGAATCAACCTAAAATTGTCTCTTGAGTTCGCTGGAACATCTCTCACGAAAGCCATAATCAAAATCAGAATTTTCCCACATTCACCAGACTATAACGATTTTCGATTCATTTCATACTCAAAATATTAAGGCTGCCGTCTACTTGTAGACACAGGAGATTAAAAAATATATAACTTAGAAAGATACATTTAGAAAAATGTTACCATATACCATTATAAGAAAAAAGATAGTTACGCTCGAACATGGTTTGATGACCATTTGAATAAATACTTTTCGGTTACCTAGAAGAAACCACTTAGCGATAAGGTCCCACCTTTTACAATATTTTGTTTATTTTGCGTTTTATCTTGTGAAAAAGTAATATTGGTTGCAGGTACAATAAAGACATATTTTATAAGTAATAGAAACGGTCATGTGTAAAGTATCCATCGATAAACTAGCTCACTTGGCTATAAAATGAAAGAAAAGAAAAAAATTCGCTATAAGAAATTCGATTTCTTATCCAGAGACGGAGATAAGTGACTAAGTTGTCGTGTAATTTACAGGTCTCTGCTATTTCATTATAATGCCATTGTGGTCATTGGAGTCATGGTTGTTACTACAACAACCGAGCGAATTTCTTATCCATGACTCCGTTATCAGTATCACAATGACATTATAATGAAATAGCAGAGACCTGTAAATTACTCGACAACTTAGTTCTCAAAATAATTGCATTAGGTCCTTCTTGTGGGAGGCCGGCCAACTCTGCGCTTCCTGATGATCTTCCTGAGATCTCTATGCTAGAACTATAAAGCTTCTTCAATAATTTCGTTCTGCGTGCTATGGCATTGCTTCTCTTTTTTTATCCAAGCTCCTTCTGTGATTAGTACCACGATAAAGAATATATTATCGCTTGGCTTAGCTGCGCAATGCACATAGGTCTTAATATTGTTAAACCCAAAAATATAATATGAATATCATTATTGTTATTAAAACATGGCTAAGCAGCTCGGATATGTCGGATCGGTTTAATATTCATAATTTTGTTCCAAACCCATGCATAAAGGAAGGAATATGATTATACCAGACGCGTCTGTGGTCGTACGAAAACTTTGTGTTGACATGAGCTTTTAACTTAAGATAGACTTGAGAAAACTATTAGAGCCGGCTTTATAATAAAAAAAGAGAATTATTAATGATAATTTAGGGTTAGAAAGAGAAACAGGCAGTTTAGTATTTTATAAAAGAAAAGGTTATTGGGTATGAGTGGGGAAGATTGTGTAAGGAGAGTAAAAGAGATGGTCAGATGAAAAAAAGGTCAGAAGAGTTATATTTTAGAGGGAGATTATGAATTACCATAACTAAATCAAATACAACAAAGGTACCCTCAAATAAAGTCGTGAAATGGCCCTTTTTGGGCCGGTAAGGTGGAGATGGCTATGACAGACAGTATGTGGCATGCTGCCCTATCTATACGAGCATAAACACTCCTCATATTGTAAGCAGTAACATAAGCCATCAGGCGGTATGGAGTCGCAAGCTTATATTATTTAAAAATAAACTCTTAATAATATCTAAGTATACTGATATTGCTATAGTACTGACACAGCAATATCATGAAATCAGTCACTAAAGTTGTATGACTTACTAGTGGATAAATGACATTCTGGAGACAAGAGTAGTTCATTCCTCGCTTGACCTGTAATGACACCATTCCCTGCACGTCGAAACACACAGAAACAGTTTCTTTTATTGGATATGTTACCGAGATGAAGATTTCAATCATCAGATTTAAAGTCTTCACATATTTAACTACGAAAAAAGGTACTACGATTTTCTCTGTAAAAATCTCAGTTTTGTCAGACTAACTGTGCGTATCCATTCTAAATATTCAAAGCTCTACATCCGCCAACTCATGATTATGTTAATTTGTCGGTTCCCAACTTAAGCTAGACTTGTTCGGCTAATGGCATATTAGAATTATAATCACGGCGATACCCATCTGTCCAGGCTAAAACAATTTAGTTTTGAATATAGGTTAGCAGGCGTTGTGGAGAACTTATTTTTTTGCAGATGGTACTAAGGTATCGTCCGTCGTCACGTTGGTTGAAGGTTATGGTAGAAATATACCATGTAAAAATTTCAGCTGTAATACTCAAAATTGGTAAACACCACACATTCTATTATTCTCAACGGGTTAGCTCTTGGCATTCGTCTCACTGATCTATCTGAGCGACAGAGAAAGGAGTCACAAAATCTCTTAGTGCGCAAAGTCGTCTACTTTAGCAATAGTGAAGGAGTGACTCCGTAGACGAGCACGCGTACTCCTGAGTAGGAAAGGAGATACCAGTTTGAAGATTGAAGAATTTGGGAAACATAAAACGTAAATGGGAAAACATATTTAAATTCCAATATCTTGAAAGGAGTAAAGTTAGGGCTTGGTGTTCCATCAGGCAGACAGAGAAGGCTCTATGGTCAACTTCGCCGGCCGTAATTTGAACTGTTTGCGGTGCAATGACGATCCACTATCTGGAAGAGAGTCTTCAGTGATGTGAGAATACATACCTGTTCCTGGGATATCCTCTATCCCGTGTAAGGAGTCTTGCCAGGCCGACCACAGATGTGCCTATACGGACGACTACCAAGTTCCCTGCGCAGGCGCATCGGTATGCGGATTTTAGGAAATATCGATAGTTTTTAGTCGGTATGCTATGAATGTACACGCAAAGTCCGACATAATCGCCTCCGCAGATAGCAGCAGGCAGAAATAAAATATTTTCTATCGAAAAAACGGCTTGATGTTCATAGATAAAGGTTGACTTAACCAGTAACCCTATATATATTATTTATACATAACATAAGCACTAAATACTGTGTACTACCGAAAAATAAGTAAATGACTCGAATAAATGATATCGTTACACTAACCAGCAAAGCGTAAACATGCACGCACCAATCGAACTCTAAATTATACAAAGAAGTATATTATTTCTTATATCGAACATCGAATTCAAATTATTGCTCGTCCCATATAAATTACTTCGCATAATTGGTCAAAACCACACTGCCAGTGGCATGGTTCATATCATTATGGTTTATACAAGCGAGGCGAGTAGACTTTTATAAAAAATAACTTTAGATAAACAAAAATAGAAATGTTAATAGAGAATTTAAGTGTCATACCGAAACGGAAAGTGAAATGTCAAAATAAACATGTGATTGTTTGGTGAACAAATGATCGAGTAAGTACTATGTGATAACTTGTGAAGCACATTCATAACTATGTCTTTTAATCGTAGCAATAAGCGTTATATTCGTTTGTAATCTTATTCAACCATCATGGTAGGAGCGGTCTAGTCTTCAGGTTCAATGGTGGACCACAAATTTTCCTATCTTAACAGTGAAATAGTTCTCTGAGTATTTCCCTTTGCTCACACCAACTATATACGCAATAGTTACCTTATTAGGGCAGGTGAGGCACTTAATAATCTTAGTTATATTGATGTCTTCCATGACAATCTACTAAGTATAATAAAAGCACTATTTGAACATTCTTAATTTAAATTTTGTTATTTTTATTCGTTGGCTAATATGTGGAGGCTTGTAATAATATCAATAGCGAAATAATAATAAATATAATTTGTGTCAAGAAAAAGTTAGTGGTGGTAATTCTCTTAGCAATCACGTAAACTAAAATTAAGTGATTTGCCTTCCTCTCATTCCAATTCAATAGGTTAGAATGATTTTTAAGGAGGTTAGTTTACACTAAAGCGATCAATTTTAACTTATTTTAATCGGCGTTATAATAATGCAAATATGCCAACGGTTACCATTTTAAAAACGTCAAATGACGTCATAGTTCATCATTCATTTTGGTTTTTATTTCATATGAAACTAAGCAAATGACTGCCCAATGATAACCAGTAGGGTGAGTCCACATTGCCCTAGCCACCTCCAAAAAGTGCCCTCTCTTGCCCAAAAATAGACTTTTCACGCCTATTTTTTTTCTTTAAGGTTTTATGAGAAATATTAAGTGTTTTATTAACAATACATATAACAAAAATATGACAGATTATAAATGGGTGTTTTAGCTAATTATCTCTTGAAACATAAATCTAAAATATTGTAATAAAAAAGTAGAAGTGAACTTAGTGTTATTCACATGCAATCGGACCCAGTGTAGCCTTACACATTAAGGGAGGTTTTAACATCTCACATCTGCAGAATGTCAAAGCGATTGCAATATAGTTTTTTTTGTATGCAGAATGTCTGGCTATGGTTAGGTACTTCTTACTGTCAGATGTATATATGAAATTCTTTGACGTAGAAAGGCCATTTTTTTCTTGTTTTGAGATAGAATGTCGAAGTAAATACATTTATTCAATCTAGGTACATTACAAACTCTTATGAAAGTCAAGATTGAAGAAAAGATTTAATAAACTAAACCTAATACCTACTAATTTTTAACCTATTAATTGAAGAAAAAGAATCTTCACTTAATTAAAATCTAATTATAGCAGAAAATATGTATATTAATTTGACAATAATAAGTTTAAACTAATTTGATAGAAAACTAGCATATAAAAATATAATGACAATATTTCTCGCACTCACAATAATTATCCAACCAAAATTAAGCATCATTAACAGCTTACGTTATGTATACTAGACAATGGAGAAATATAATAGGTAAAACGAAAAGAAATCGCCGTTATTTTACAGCGCGCTTTGAAATCACCTGAATTTTATAAAAGAGGCATTGAAAAGTTGCCCAAACTCTGGAATGACATACAAATAACTGAACAAATAATTAACTAAAACAAATAACTTGACATATAAATAATGATGGACAATATTTATTAAATTAAAATATTTGTAATTTTTCATTAAAAAAATTAAATAAAGAATAATGAAAAAAGGCGATTTCTTTTCACTTTACCTAATAGTTAGTAATATGTATATAAATATCAGAAATATACTTACCGACACGAATGACCCGTGAACATATATAAGTAGACAGAGGTTCTTATATAGAATATTTATTATTTTAGAATATTTCATGCTTTACTATAATTAATTCATTTCTAAATTGTTTTGCATCGCATTTGGGACTTTTAGGATTTTCATTATTCTTTAGTTGCCTGGGAAAGGATACCTTTGTACGCTCTTTATGTGAAATAAGTGTATACTGACCAATGTCTAAGTTTTGTTTGAATTATCGTATGACTTGTTTTTGTCCCTGTTTAACACTAGATTTACCAGGCAATTTCAATTCAAAATTCCTACTATATTACACATATTTTTTTTTCAGAAATGATGTTATGACTTTTGTAGCTATAATTAGAGAGTACGTTTTATAATCTTAATGTTATTTTATATACATTAGTAACAAATATAATTTTTGTTGTTGACATATATTCAAATCGCTGGTATATCTAGTGTTAAATGGTCCTATGAATACAGGACACCTACACCAAGGCTTAGATCAAAAGACGATGAATATTAACAAATTTATAATAATAGCTAACCAAATGTGTTACAAAAGGTAAAACATGAGAATGGATAAATTAATTTGGATTTTTTTTATTTTCATTAAAAATCGAATATATAAATTACCTATGTCGAAATAGAACGACTTGTAAGTAGAACAATGCGAAGATAGATTATTGAATCCCAGCATAGGCCAGCAAGGTGGAGGTGACTAGGTCAATATGTCACACGCTGCACTGGCAATCTTCACATATGAACTCTTACTGCTTACCATGAAGGCTAGATTTGTTTTGCTTATAATAAAAAAACTACCCTCACAATCCATCGATAGTTCAGAGGTAAAGCAGTCATCTTGATGATAAAAAATCTTGGATTAACATCTCAAATTATCAGGACTCGTATTATTTTCATAGTAATTAGGACTTTAAAAATACGTTTCGTAAAATAACAAATTAAGTATATGCTAACATTGTCACAGGAAATCATGTTATGAATATTTTAAATGTAAATTTAAGACCATTTAATCCTTAATACCAGGCGCCAAGATAAGTTATGCTAATAGTGAACTCGTCTAGACCGTAAACGATCGGAAAGTTAAAGTTTTCGTTAAAGTTTCGGTTGTTTTCGTTTTTTTCATTAAAGTTTTGACTGTTGTCTCTTTACTGGTTCCAAGTTGGTAATAGAAACTTAAACTTAACTTTTTTCATTCGTTACATTAAAAAGTCTAACGGAAAGACTACGTAACCTAATCCGTGACGAAAAATTCGTCGATAATTAGTAATTTCTGCAAAATTTTGTTTCTAATTACGTCATCTTTTTCTTTTATAAATAAAAATATACAGCTGTTCATTGGTCTCGCTAAAACTCAAAAATAGGTTCAATTTAGTTTAGGGGTGGTTTAAAAATAAAAATAACAGGGAAATTTCTACAGAAAAGCTTGAAAATATCTAATTGTAAATTGGTTATTCAGTAGGGAAAATAGTCTAGTTGACATGACGTCGTGCTATTCAAAATTATCATTTCTTTCACCTACTTCAAATTACCTTTCATAGATGGCGTTTTTGACATGTTGTAGGTAAAACAAAGTTCGCCAGGTCAACTAGTTACTAATTACTTATGTAAGATCTCTTTCTTGGTTTAAAACTTAAAATTTGCTTCAAATCGAGAAAAGACAAAGCAAAAAACAGAATACTGTAAACATGTAAGAAGAATTTGCCAAGATAGTGCTTATTTCTAAGTCATATCTTTACAGCACTCGTACCATAGACAAAATGATAATAATTAAAACCGATATTCCATATGAACACAACAAATCAATTAAATTCATTTTCACATCTACGTAGCAAATTCAATATTGATAAATAGAAATTTAATACAGATTTATCGTCGCCATTTTCATTATCGTAGACTATAGATATATAAATGACACTACTTTGCACTAGGGCGGTGTTTTAGCTAGATAGTTTTTTCTGTAAGATAACCTTAGGATAGATACTCAAGAATACGATATATTTTCAAACTATTGAATTATTTTTCATTCTTCTAGATGTTACTATTCTAAAACCTTGTTACTCAAGAAGCCTATCTTCTGCCTCTCTCCATATCATAATTAATACTCAATCCTATGTCGCCATCTTTCTTCAACTCTGCAAACTAAGAAATCTTTCACGCCAGATGTTTAAGCAGAAATCAATTTTTAAATCGAATCATCATTTCGAACACAAATAATGATATTGTTGAAATTATTACATATCACGTTCGATTAAAAAAACGTACCATGAAACCACAAAACGCAATCCTAACCTAACACAAGGGGTCGATTTCTCTGTAAGGTGATGTTATGCCGTAAGGACCCAAGCTCTACCGTAGAGTCGATTATTAAATATCTTTACAGTAGAATATGTTCACTTTTGTTATAATTATTGATCACTAACGTTCCTAAGTAAGGAATTTACTGAAAAATGCCTACCTAGTTAATATATTACTGTTTAAAATTTATACTTAACTGAAAGTAAGTAAAGCTATAACTTAACTTATTTAGGCCAGATAAAATGAAATACCCTTATTAAGACAAGTAGTTTAAAATATTTATCAAAAATTCAATTTTTAAACTATTTTTAATTCTTTTCTAATATTCCTGAAAAATTTACAACTGAAACTTAAACTTTCGTACACACAAACACACTCAGACACAGTGAAAGAGCACTAGCACTCATACCTAATTGTAAAATAATCTATTGTATATAATATGTGAAGAGTTCTCTTTCTACTGATATTAAAGTACTAATGAAGCCTGTGTCATTTTCCTGATTGGCTAGCTTTTACTATAAAATATCCAATTTATCCAGGAAACAGAAAGAGCGGTGTATTTTTTCAAACCACAGACGCGACACGCGGCGCCGGCGCCTGAATTCGAATTCAAATTTAGAACCCCAGCGGCCATCATTAAAAATAGATCATAGATTTTGAGAATTTTTTCGAACGTTAATTTTAAAACGCTTACGCTCGACCTCTTTGTAATTTACCTATTTTTTGTGACATTATTACGGACCAACTTGAAGTACCAACTTAGCTATATTTAGAAGAACATTACATAGCTATTTTATTAATAGGTTAAAAAAATTTAACAGCAACTTTTATAGAAACAATGTAATAATTATTAAAACTCGTAATCGATTTTGTCAATAACAAAGTATGATAATTTCCTATGAGAACTTAGGGAGGCGGTGAATGTCTTAGACTTTAAATAATTAATTTTTTTTAGATATAATATTATATTTAGAAATAGTCATCATGTACAGCCTTGATACTTCCCACTATGAGGGTTGTGTGTTGGTGGAATGTCCAGGAAAAGACGGCATAAAACCAAAATAAAATTTAATATAAAAGTACAAGCATTTAAACAAAACGAATTTTCTGACAAGAGTGTTATTTTCATTGTTGTCATGGTTACCAAAAATAGACTTCAATACCCACTGTTAGGCACATCATTCCTACATGAGAGAAACATATGAAGAGTCTGCATCGTAACCAACAGTTGCTGAGATAAAACTAAATATAATAGCGAGAATAATTTTCCTATGAAAACATAGCAATTACGTGGACTGCCTTTTGGAAAACGCATATGAAACTAGACCTCAAATTAAAAGATCTAGTGGTTATTAGTAGACAGTGTAAAAAAGCTATTTTACCGCGAATAAATTGACGTTGTTAATATAAATTTCTTTTCAAAGACTAACAAATCATAAATCATTGATTACAAAATTTCACAATATGAATGCCTTCTGATTCCTAACATCAAAACAGTAGAGCGCAATTGTACCAATTGTTTTTACGTTAAAAAGATCCACCCTCAACACGTCTGCTCCCCTCCGCAGCACACGGCTGACTGATCTCGTTCAATAGAATTTTGATTCGGCGGTTGTCCGCCTACCCTCTTTGGACGGGTAATTTCACAGACGACAATAAGTAAATTGAAGCTTTTGTGACTATAGTAGGAAATTCAAGACAATTTTAACGCTCAAACTAGTGGAAACACTCGTTATGCATCCTTTGTTGGCTATTCAGGGATTTTATGGCGATTTTTATTTTTTATGTTGACCGGTTGGTGAACAAGTCTGAAACCATGTCCAAGCCCTGCAGTAATAATGTAAGAAGTATTAAATATAAATTTTTAAAATCCAAATTTTTTATGATAAAAGCAAATGCTGATGATTTGTACCTGAATGTATGTTTCACCATCACCATCAAATGCATCTCACTGCTGGACTCGTAGGGCTTTTAGGTGAAGGAGACAGTCGAGGCGTTCATAACGCCACCCCGCTGAATGCTTAAACAACTTGAACCAACGCCTTACTTGCACAACGTATCATGGAGGAGTAACAGATTTTTACCAAGCCATCTGTGTTGGATGGCTAAGAAACCATTGCGAAGTTGCTTTATTTTTGTAATGGAAAGTAGAGTGATCATCTGTGATAGACCTAGTGGGTTCTACAACAATATTCTTGAATAAAATGCTAATTTATTAGCTTTATGTTTCCTACTTAACCAATATAATAAAGTTTTCTGGAGTTTAATAGTATTGATAACCATTCCAAACACTTGAAAGATGTTTAAGAAATATCAAACTATACGAAAACCAGGAAGGTAAATGTCAGTATGCCGTCATGTTGGTGAGCAGACAATGAAGGTACAATCAGTTGTAGTAAGTCGCGCCGGATTCAATTTCCTCTTCAGGACATTGATATGTAGTATATATATAATGTAATTAATTTTAATCATTATTTCTATTGTTTCGATTCATAAGCATTCATTTTATACCAACTATGCTCGCGACTACGTTCACCGTACTCTATGTAGTTATTTTCCAACTGTCGGAATATATGTATATGTATGCAATATATATATGTAATAAAGCACAAAAGATCCCATTGTGTCGACGAGCTCCGAGAGTAATCCTGGCCCTACATTTAGATAAGATAAGTTGTACGCCGGTGGGTCGGTTACATGATTTAACTTGGCCATTTATTTGGTTAAGGATTTAAATCATGGTAATGTTAAATTAGATTGTCAAAAAAAGATTATAGTAAGTCAACCTTAAAAGTTACACAAGCTGCTGCGTATTTTTTAGAACATTTAAATAATTTTTGCGTAACTTTTAACTACAGAGAGGTTAGTTTTTTTTTCCGTTTTTGAAACTTTACCGTTAATGCTTGGCTCTAATTGGCTGAAGTGTGACGTTATACAGCCAATAGCCTTTATCATTAAATAAAATATCATACACAAAAAAAAATTCAATTTGAATCAGTAGTTCATAAGATTAGCTCGTTTAACCCAAGAAACTATATAATATTTGTATATGCTTTAGTTTTCTAATATAAATAACGATTTTGGACAACATTGATTATACTAAGCATTTTTTTTAACACTGTTTTATTTCAATGTAAACGGTAAATTTAGAAACTTAATTTACAAATAAATTATTTCTGCAGAATTTTAAATTTAATTTACTGTGACAATTTATCGTCTGTTAGCCAGGATATTGGTAAGACATTATTTTGATACCCAAGTACGAAATGTTACAATGATGTAATATCATTTAATGAAATAATTACCCTAACTCCTCGGCAAAAAGAGTGACTTTTCAATGTTGTAGTTAGATACACCATTCTTTCTTACCTTGGAGGCTTTGAAATAGCTTTTGTTATCGGCCCACAAGATGACATGAGTTTGAAAGTAAGTTATAAATAAAGTACGCCAATATAGCCTTCATGTAAAAATACTTAACCATTAGAATTGAAACAGAACTACGCAAGTTTATTTATGTATAAAAAAAATATTTTTTCTTGTATACTAAATTTCAAAACATAAATATATTCAAAAAAATAAAGTTCTCTCAATACTTATTTATAAATGAATTTACCAAACTTTTGTACGGTAAAGATTTAAAATATGGTAGAGACTAATGGCGGAAAACCCACGTATTTTAAATTTATTTATCCAGCTTTATCTAAATCTGAAATCTATCAACTTAACACGTCCCGCAATACTTACTTCGCCGTCAAAAACGCAGAGTTATATCCAAAATATTACAGTAAACATCGGTGCAAACAAACAAACACTATTAAAACTCAATTTACTAGATTTCTTTGTTCACCAACCCTATTAATATAATTTATGTTACCATTTGTCACCGTGCAACCATCAAAAATAAGCATAACCAGTAACCAATATAAAATGGTACACCACACCCCTTGCGCTTTACAAAAAACTAAAACGAAACAGGAAAACGTACAAACAATGGAAGCTCAAAATAATCTGGATGATATCAACTTCATAACATCAACCTACTCAGAACGACATGCTATCCCACTCGCACTTGCAAAACTTTATACGTTAGACAGAGACGGGTAATTAAAGAGGGTCGTATTGCATATCATTAAGTTGGGTCTAAAGGAAACGAGTAGTTATAACGTTGTCCTTGTCGTTTATAAGCTATTTTGCGATGTTAGAAAGAGACTGGTATATGTCATTTGATATACGATTATGTGCGTTTTGTTATTTTAGTTAGCAACTTATTATATTTATGTATCGACATCAAACACATGAAGTAACGCGTGTACGAAAGATTCTTTCAAAACTATAAATTTAAACGAATTAATATGACGATAAATCACGTTATAGATTTCGATTTTCAAACTTGTATTTCGTTAAATTTTGTTTTGTTGATAATTGCCTGTACGAGGGTCCGTACATAGAATAACGAAATTAAAATAATAACTGGAAAACTATTAAAAATAATATATTGCAAAACGGAATGATTTTAATGTAAATTGATGACCGATAGCGAACTGGACTAAAAGTAACTGCATTACTTTATTAGTGAATTTACAATATTCAGGTTAAAACAATAACTGCTGATGTGACAATGTTCCGTTGTGCACAAACTAAATTAAAGTTTGTGCACAACGGAACATTGTCAAATAAGGGGGGATATGTTTTAGGAATGTCATATTAATTGACACTTATACGTTCCATACACTTTTGAGTATATTGATTGGCATGTTTTATGATGCGCGGGAAAATAAGGCTAAAGAGAAAGATACCTCCGCTGCTGGAGATAGGCCTCCATCCAAATCGATCGGGTGGCTCATTCAACGGTTTCCGCGACCATTACCAGATCGTCAGTCCACCTTGTGGAAGGGTTACCAACGGTGGGTCTCCCGTTAGTGGACCGCCAATCGCAAACCTACTACAAGACTCGACTTTTATACTAATATTATAAAGTGGAAGAGATTGTATGTTTGTTAAACCCGCTAATTTATAATACATGGATGGTCCAATGTCCATTTATCGGAGAAGGTTTTAGGCTATTTTGACATTTGTGTCAGACTAAACAACCACACGCGAAGCTGCGGTAGGAAGTTAGTTGACGAATAAGTTAGTTGGTCAAAATCCCCACTTCTCTTTATTCTGTGCTATAAGCCCCCATTTTGATCAAGCGTCTTTTATGATCGCCGTCCCATCAGGTAGAGTTACTTTAAGAACCGGTACCTAAAGTAATCACGCAATATACTTTTGACAATTGTTAATCTAAAAGTCTATAAAATCTATTTCTTACATTTAAGAACACACTGACTTAGAATTCCAAACAATCCCAAGATAATAATTATTTTGAATTTGACCATAATACAAACTAAAACACTTAACTTAAACCTACCTTTTGTAATCTACCTTTCTCCTGTATATCCTTAAATTTGTTGTGCCCAACAGGGTCCATAGAATCAATAATAATCTTAAGATCTACATATTATGTAACTTTGGAACGCAAAATAAAGAATTGAATTGAATTGTTTCATTCCAACAATTAAAGCCTCTTTGGTGTGCACAGATTAATATATATTTGTGCACATATCGCAATACCTAGACAGGTACTATTTACTAAAGGTGCGTTCACAACAATAAATTTTAAAGGATTTTTTTACGAAGCAAGGTAAAGGCCTCTACACCAGCTTATCATCAGCGGATGAAGTGATCGACGGCTGTCTGGTGGAGTCGACAGGTTGTTAAACCAGAGGTCTTAAGTTCAAATCCCGATGTTGATATCAGTATTGTTATGATACTAGTGTATAAATTTTAATAGGTATGTCTTGTATATTTAGTAGGTATGAGAATAAGTCGTTTTTTATTATTTATACAAGAATGGTCTTAAGTATATAGTAATATATTGGGATTACATACGGAATCAACCATAACCATAGTTTGTTTGTTTTAATTATCAAAACTATGCGAACAAACGTGCTGCTTATAGAGACATTTGTATTGCTATATATATATATATATATATATAAATATATATAGATACTTTTCTTTTCGTACTTAATACATTCGATACAAAAACCGTCCCATTTCGTATTCGTTTCCATTCCTATTTAAATTAGTCACAAAAAAATACAACAACCAAACATAAAACGTAGCAGGTACACAGTAAAAGCAACACTTTATTACTACGAAATAAGATTGAAATTTTAGAATTGAGTACGGTATAGATACTGACAAGTTTTCATAGAGGGAATGCCTACTGGGGTGCTCCCTCCCTAAGGGTCGCGTTGCCATGGCAACCGTCATTGGGCGTTGACGCTTGTTGGAGGGATACGGGGGTAAATGATATTTTCTTTTACAAAAATTTTTTTTGGTGCCTATATATATATATATATATATATTTGAAACAATATATATTAGAAAGAATAGTAAATAGGTAAAACTTTATTCGTTATAACTTTGTTAACAATACAGTTCAAACGGTGCGTAAATCAAATATTAATTAAACACAGAATAATAATACATAATATCTTATCTCATCTTATTATACAAATATGTCAAGGCTGTGATTTCGTCATTACACAACATTAAAAAAAGAAAAATCTATTACCAAAAATTTCAACAGACAAATGAGTATTTTTACTAAATGCTAGCATTTCTAATTTGCATAGATATACCATGGAAAATTATAATAGAATTTTATAATAATTTAAATACACAAAATGTGTAATATTAAACTCATATAATTATTAAATTCATAATTAAATATGTAATCAACATAATTAAGTCACAGTCCAAACTATATAAATTGAGATAAAGAGATAATCTAAGATATTTTGTGACTCCTTTCTCTGTCGCACTGCTAGAGTTTGAAATTCCTCACCAGCATACGTATTCCCTCCTTCTTACAACATGGGTTCCTTTAAAAGAGGCGTAAAAAGCACTTTTTGGGCCGGCAAGGTGAGGGTGGCTAGTACAGTATGTCGCATGCTTCACTAGCTATCCTCACTTATGGACTCCTCTACTGCTTATCATCAGGTGGTGTCGAGTCATTTGCTGTACATTATATTAAAAAAAAATTGTTCTTTAAAAACTGTACTGTAACATTTATTAGTAAATTATTAATATTGATATTGCTTTGTTTATTTATTTGAAAAAAATAAATTATTAATAAATAATAATTATAAATCATTATTTTGTTATTATTATTTAGCTTTATTAAAAACGTGACGCGATAGTTCCATGAAACCGTCTTGCAACTTATCATATAATCTAATTACTATACATCGATCATTATTCCCTAAAAAATTAACCCTCTCTTTAGGTACATACAATTTCTACTTCTGTCTTTCGTTTTGTTTATTTAAAATAGCTTCATTGAATCAGATGTGGTATAAATATGTTCCTACACGCCAGTCATGCTAATAAATTGGCAAACCATTATCTATTTAATAAATATTTTCCAACTTTTTTTTCCAACAGCCAGGTTTGAATGTACGAAACTATTACTAAGACTAAATTACTACAACAATATGTCAGGTAATCAAGAAGCTATTGTAAATTAAATATTTAAGTTGTGGAGAATACTGGAGAAGTATTCTCCACAACTTAATAATGTATCTATTGTTACCTTTACATTTTAAAAATAAGGAATGAAATTCCAAAAGTAGAGATCGCAGTGTATAATTCGACAAGCCAAAAAGATGTGACATAATAAAAGAATAGAATATTATTAGAAAAAATATATGTCACAAACTATGCAGCCAGGCTGTTGTATATTATAAAGTTTGATTATAAAAAGGTTTGGTCTAACATTACACGCCATACTCCGATGTTTATATTGTGAATAGGAATATTTGTTCTTAAGCCATGGTCGACGATGTAGGCAGTAAGTAATTGACCTGGTGAACTTTGTATCGACTATAAACTACCATTAACGCCATTTATTAAAAGAACCATTAAAAAAGACATTTTTAACGTCCATCATAAAACAAGAAGTTTTGGATGTATCTTTTGAAGGTTTTCTTTAGGATTTTCACAGTTATTGTTATTTTTAAACAACCTCTGAACTAAACTGAATAAAATACAATAGAAAAAATAAAATATATAAGAATATAATTATAATATTTCTCACACTCACATCTACTCCAAGGTAAGCATCACTAAGAGCTACTGTTATGGATATAAGATAACGGAGAAATATTGATAGTAATATGTATAAAAATATCAGAAATTTACTAAACAAACAAATATCTATGACTCGTGAATAAATATTCGAACTCGTCATACAAATATCTGCTCTTACCGGGATTTAAATCCGTGACTAAGTAGACAGAGGTACTGACCACTAGACCGGACGCCCGTTATGTATGTATATTTCTTATATTCTAATTATAATTTCCATAACACAAACTCTTAATGATGCTTACTTTTGGCTAGATAATATATCTGTTCACGCGCAAAACTAGCAAGGAGGCTTCGTAGCAGGAGACATGCCGCCTCTTTGAAGAATTGAACAGCGGCGTGTGACGTTTTAGAATAAAGCCGAGATCGGCGATTGTCTTTTGTTTCTTTTTTTCTTGTTAGCTACTATTTTCTTTTATTTTTTACAATAGATTGTAAATTACCTAATTTTAATATTATATTATATCCTATTTTAATCTATTGTATTATTGTTACGAACAATATGTGAGTGTTTGAAAATAATTACTTTTGCTTATTTTTTAAAACACTAGTCAACTGACAGATACGTCAAATAATCCGCGACAAAATTCTCCATCCAGACGATAACTAATGACGAATTAAATAATTCTCAGTTTATATATTTTACCTTACACTCGTCTCCGGTTGTATTACGTCACGTTATACGAACTCGTTGAAAATAATTCGTAGTTCCATTCGTATAACAAACTTGTAATATAAAGTTTTAATATATTTATATATACCTAAATGCACGTTTAAAGGTACAATTCGCGGACTTAACATTTGTTAGAGATCGAGTACTTAAATAATGAATAAAAGTGACTACATACGCCATACAACATATATTGCACGCGAACAAAATGGCGCTTATTTACTGTAAAGGAATCAATGTGTGGACTGTATATTAAATTTAAAGTATCTAAAACAAAGCAAATAAAACTGTGGTTCGAACTAGAATATAATTTTTATGTATGCATCTTAGCAACCACACAAACCATAGCTACATAAGTACAAATCAAAGAGTCTCGCTAACATGTACTCTTAATGCAATTTTAATTATACGTTTCAGGTTTTGGAGGATATTATTGGTAAATACGGAAAAAATAAAATTTTAAATACTGAGCTAAACCGTGCTTTATGAGAAAATTGCTTAAGATCTAGAGGTCCGAGATTAAATTCCTAGTGGGGGCAGAAATTTCCTACTCAGTCTGGGATTTTTAAGTCTTCTTAGCTAGGTATCACCATCTACCAACATAACAATAATGTTAACAACATTGTTTTGTTTGGGAGTTTGAGGCAAAATAGCTAATTACTCTGTGGCTGAGTTATCTGGGAGCTTCACTTCGATCTTCGGCTTTAACATCAGATGTAATGAAAGCCAAGTTCTCAGTTGGGAATTTAAAATAATCAAATATCTTTACTTCAAATATTTTTTATTTTAAAATTAAAACTAACACTGATATGCATATTCCCAGTTAACCCTACCAACGATTCGACGAATTAGTAGCTGCAGAGAAGCGGCAAGAAACTCTTAGCCTTTAGTATTTGTAATGACAATAGTATTATATATAATTTATTTAGTACATATTTAAATACAATAACTGGGACAATTTGCAAATACGCGGTTAATACCCACTTAAAGTTATCACTATTACATTTAATTACATTTGTTTATTTTTCTCATACATATTCCCTGTTGTGACGATTTAAAAGAACTTAGTAAATGAGTCTATTTAAATAAATACTTTTTGACTTTGACTATTATTTAGTATTTGTAATAATAATATAGAGCTGTGACAGAGAAGGTAATGGATATCTATCACCGCATTCCTAGACCAGGAACCCCGTTTCGATCAAACTACAGAACATGCAAACATCTATCAGTCAACTTAAAATCAGATTAGTTCTGCATCTGCCAGAAAATTGTAGTGAAAATAAGTTTTAATATTGTATACCTTTCGATGTCACTTTTCCCAATATGGGGCTGCTGGAAGAGATTTCTTATAGAAATAAGCAGTACCTTTGTACAATTATCTAATATTCTGTTGTGTCCTTTTAATTGTCTTTGTGTGTACATAAATTGGTAAATAAATAAATAAACATTAAAATAAAAACAAATCGTGTTCTGCCAAAAAAAATTAATAGAAATAATAATTATTATAAGTTAAAATTACTTAAGCTTGTAGTAGAAGTAGGAGCGAAATTAAACATAATTGACAGACTAAATTTCTAAACTGAAAAAAAATACGG
This sequence comes from Acentria ephemerella, assembly GCA_943193645.1. Taxonomy (NCBI): domain Eukaryota; kingdom Metazoa; phylum Arthropoda; class Insecta; order Lepidoptera; family Crambidae; genus Acentria; species Acentria ephemerella. The sequence continues at coordinate 3,528,922 of OW971901.1, read as the reverse complement.
ACCAAAGAGTCTGCAGACTGTAGTCATTAATAAAAAAATAAAACCGATCGAAAATTAATTTATGCTATCTAAAAACAACCTACCATATATGTGCACTATAGGAAGAAAAAAATACGGAACAGTATTCCCAGATTTCTTAAAATTTTATCTCCTTAATCTGAGACGGATTACTCTGTGAAACAAAAGCGCGAAAAGTCGTTCAAAAGAACCATGTCAGTAAATTAAGAAAAAAAAGCTTTTGGAAGAATTATAAAAAACGGACGATGTAAAAACATCACAGCATTTTATGGCGATGAAAATAAATTATAACAATCACACTATTTATAAGCGACGAAACGATTTCGTCACGTTTTTTATTTTACTGAAAGAATTTGACAAATTCGTAAAAACATATTGTAATGTTTTCCGTGGGCCTCTCCGCTTCGATAGTTAGAATAATCCAGTCACTCAGTTTTTAAGTTGTGTAAATACATGTTTATATCATAATATAAATAATTGGTATAATTTTTTCTCATGCATGTAGACGTCATATGACACCTTCGAGGACTTTATTAATCCTGCCCATTTGAAGGTTACCTGAAACAGATCACTTTTAACGATAAGGTCGTATAAATTATATATAATTGTATTGACTTACGAAATATTTCAGTTTCTATTGCTTAATTTTTTTATTAGAATTCCTTTTTCTAGTAATGACAACTTATTTTAAAAGAGTTTGGTTTGAAACAAATGTTAAATAGCTTATATCCTTTCCCGATATTGGGCTATCTAAAATATAGGATGAACTTTTCTATTCTAACCAGTAGTTCCAGAGATTAACGCGTTCAACCAACCAAACGAACTAACTCTTCAGTTTTATAATCTTAGTATATATTAAAAAAATCAGATTACTTGTATTCGGTTTTGTGTTTTGTAGTTTTTATCAAGTTAACATTTATTTCTTTATGTTTTTGGTAGGAACCATAGTCTATATACACTTGTAAAATCTTGCGCACGTGTCCTACCCTATAAAAATTACTGTCTTATAATTCTAAATTTGAAAATTTGAAAAATTCATATTTTACACTGACCAAAATATCCCATCGTGACGTGTAAATGCCCCCAATTGATTTTCCGTGACAGTGGACTGAGTACACGTGAAAGCCTTTTAGACACATTAAAACATTTGTACCGACGACCGCACATCGATTTTAAATCCTGCTGTACAATAACAACTCTTATATGTGACCAAATAGAGTCTCAAATTTAAAGCAACTGGTTATTTCTGTACATGTAATATTGAAAAGAAGAAAATAAACATTAAATTGAATGAAACCCGTCAATTTATTAACATTACACAACTAGTTTAATATTTTTTGATGCAACCACAACAAATTACTCGACATCGCTTGAAAAAGATAAATAGGAAGGACTGTATATGATATGTGCGAAAGTAAAAGACAAAATAATGATCGATACTGACATGTAATAACTTTATAAATTAATACAGATGACAATGAATATTACACAATGACTTTTCTATTGGTGACAATGAAAAGGAGAATCCAAAAAGGAAAACAATAAAACAATATATTGTAATTATTATAAAACCAACTAGAAGGAGTTCGCAACATCGCTTGATAGCAAGCTGTGGGTGTGCATATGATTGTGAAGATAGCTAGTGCAGCATGCGACACACTGCCTTAGCCACTTCCACCTTGACGGCCTAAAAAGTGCCATATGAAGCCAATATTGAAGGAAGACATTCATCGTATATATACAGGTTGATATAAAAGCTTATCACGATGTTGATTTTTTTTACACATTTAGTATTTCGTAAGTCTTTTAATTTCATATTTTTTGAGGCTTTTTGAAGATCATGGAGGTTGGCAAAAGTTACAAATCCGCCTTTGACCGAACGCCATATTGGATTTTAAAATAACTTTTCTTAGCTTAGTCAACTCAATCGGTTGCATCGTTGGATAGCTGTTTTAAAATACAAAATTTGATCCGTACATAAAAGTAAGTGAGTCCGTAAGTTAAATAGAAGATTTTAATAAAAAAATCATTATATCGTTCATATCCTATATGCACAACGCACACCACACGCACGACACACATCACAGATATATATTTATTATTGACATTGTATTACTCTTATTCTATGTTGACAAGGGGAATAACTGGCTCGTAAGATACAGTTCATCATCATCCTAGGTCAGGAGAGAGGGGCTTAAACAAGTTATTGTATGTACAATATATCCTATTGTAAAAAGTTTTCATTGACTATGGCTCAAAAAAGTACCACTATTTGAAATAGATATCTGTCATATAAATTATAGCTGTTACACAATCTACTCAATACAGTTGCAATATTTCTGTGTACAATTGCATTACACTGTGCAGGCGCAGGGCTGAGTACTCTCTGGTTCGTAGAGCTCTTGAGCTGAGGCGGTTGAGTGTTCGTCTATTGTACAATGGTTCGACAGGGCTGGCTTCAACAAAATTGATACAACAATTGGAATTAATTTCTTTTGACCAAACAAAAATAAATAGCATTTTTACAAGGATATTCCGCTTACGGATCTTTCCCATACTGGCTAAGAGGAAGGCGTGTGTAATCACCTAGTGCTTCATGAAACCAGCACTAAGAATATCTCCTAACTCCCCGATAACTCCATTGACCTTCTCCGAGTGATCTGGGTTAATTAATAACCTGCTAAGTTTTTCTTTAGTAATCATAGAATCCATAAGTTAACGTGATAATGGCCCAAACTACGCGTATGTAGAAACGCCTATGCCCAGCATTGGGATTTAAAAAGGCTTATGATTATGATGATAGCTTACTTATAGTTATAAATACTAACTCTTTCCTATTTTAAGATGGTTAAAAATTGAAGAATTTGTTTTGGGGGTAGATTTCTCAATATAGCGCCTCACGACATCTTGAGTATTTCCACAATAATTTATTTATTTATGTAAATGTACATAAATAAGAAAATAAAGTATTTTTGTCCTGAGGCAACCCTATCTGTCACCTATTGTGGCGCCCCCCGGCGTCACATTCGTTACAGCTATTGTTTCAAAGCCACTTCTTTACCAGGCTTCCTGTTGCCACCATTAATTACAACATCTGTCGTAGTTTGTATAAAAATTGTATAATTCCTCCTTGGTTGAATATTTTTTCATAATATCAAGGCCTGCATGACTAGGAAGTTCGGTAAAGTGACAAATCAATAAAAACTGATTATCATTTTATATAGTTATAACCATAATTTATTTAAGATTTTAAAGGAGATAAACTGTTCTGTCGCATTGTTTTTAATATTTTGTCTGTCTGTTATTTTAAAACTTTGATCTACTGTCTAATATATAATTGTACCCCTAGTGTGAGTTGCAATGGAATTTTTTGAATTGTAATTATCAGCTGAACGAAACTCGCAAACGTCTCGATACGAATGAAACTTACGCTAGGGTTACCGATGTTCGAGCGCATCACTAGCTCGACTATGTCGCAAGCCGCGCGTCACCCCTCGTGCCCCGCTTAACGCTCACGATCCTACGGGACGGTCGTGCTGTTAAATATTTATGATTTAAAATACTACCTAAACTATTAATTCATTGGGCCAGACCCTTTATATACTTAACAAAATTCAAATTCATTTAATGGCAAACAACGTGTAGCGTAAATCACTGGCGAAACAGATGAAACATGTCCACCAATCAAAAGTTGAAATGGGTGTTGAATTTATCATGAAACTTTGTATTTTTTTTAATTATTTTTAGAGTCAAAGCTGCAGTTTCTATTGTTTCTAGAAAAAATTGGCATTACCTTCAAAAAACAGTAGTTTGAAATGGTTTTACATTGATTATTTTTACTTTTATAGTGTTTTGAAGTATTTTTTTACAATTTTGAGTTTTAAGTTACTAAGGTCAAAGTTAGACTGGTGGACGTCAGCATTCTCAACTTAACTACGTGTTTGTCGTTTGTTACAAATACTGCAATAGCTACAGAAACAAATATGAAGCGTGTGCCTTTAAAATTTGTAGGTTGCCCTGGATTTCTAGGGGAATTCCCATTTCTGACCCTGATTCTAAGATTTACTTAAAAGTGCTACTTTCATAACAGATTAACAGCTATAACTTTGAGTATTATCACATAGAAAATACTGAATAAAAATAAATAACAAAACCGATATAATAACCTGATCAGGTATCAATAAAACCACAAAGCCATGGAAGAAATATAACCAAATATATAATCGACGCCTTTTATAGACTGATCTTTCCATCCTTTTTACTCCTAAGCAAGTGTATATTGCCGTCACTTCTTGACGAAGTCTGTATAATAATAAAACATGTAATTTTGTCCGTCCATCTGTCGGCCTAGTTCAATGAACATTGCGGTTTACTAAGCAATTTCTGATCAGTGACATCTAAGGTACAGTTGTCAAGAAAATATTTTATAACAGCCACAGATATTGAATTCGTATTTAATATGAATTACGCCATGAAATAAACAAAAGATAATCAACTGATTTCTATGAGTAAAACTATTTGTTACACATTGACATACAGGAGTCTATTAAGAAGGAAATTAATCAGCGACCACGTTGTAGAACCGTATGTCATGAACCACCGAGGAATTTTGGGTAAAAAGATCTTATGCAATTTTTCAAACGCTATGCCTCTCCAAGTTAGATTTATCGATAGTCGATTGGCCTCTTTCTCAATGCAACCCTTCGAGCATAGATCAAATCAGCAGGAACATCACTCATTGTCAAACTGGCCACACTTTTTTCTACCACTAGTCGGTTACATCTCTAACCTAATCAGACCAATTTTATTTCGTAGCCTACATTTTTGGTCGGTTTTATGAACACCTACAGAAAGACAAAGTGTTGAGGGACCCATTAGGCGTCGAGGATTATGACCATCTCCTCGATAGACTGGCTTACTGAGTAGAAAGTGACCACCCATTTCGTAACCTTTTTTTTATCGAGGATAAATCCATTTACGGACCTATCCACCAATGGCTATGTGGTGGAAGTGTGTAAAAATAGTTTTTCGTTTAGATTACTTTGACGTTTGACGTGTGGTGAGTACCCCTACTCCCAAGATTCTACCGATAAAAAAACTTTGACATTTTAATAATAAATAGCCGTTTATATCATATAAAATTGGCGTAATTACTCGAGTTTATTTTTGCCGAGACACTTTAACGTCAAATATCTTTTAACAAGTGGTATCTGGACGATTTTTCTACTTAACAATCGATTTTTTTTACAAATACCCCACCAACAATGCTGTCCAATAAGGTTTCACTTAATTTTTGGAATGGAAACACAATGAAATTTTTTTTTATTGAATATAAATGTCACAACTAACAACGTTCTAGATTAAATTAATAAAACCAAATAGTCGCCACTCAACATCTGTAGCAGTCTGGAAGATCACTGTAAACTTCATAACAACATAAAACAACTAACTTACGCATTCATTTTTGAAGGGCCAATAGGGTATTACAAAGATATTTTTAAACTCAGATTTTATGCTAGTCCTAAAATTGGTTTGTTTATTTGTCATTATAAATAAATAAACTTCGTAAAATTATAAAGAAAATACACTTGAAATCAACCAAACAGTGTAAAAATTTCTTTATAAGTATTTCCTTCACAACTATCCAACACGTACCACAGACAGTTGCACTTGAGTGCGGCGAACCAGATTACAGCTTTTTCAAACATCTCTTGCATTTAAAGTTTTATATACGTACTGGGTTTTAGCTGTTTCTTCGCATAAGCTTAAGCAAGGTGTCATTAATGCGCTATTAACATAGTTTTATCTCTTGTACTTACTTATTTTATAAGGCCAGAACTTTAAAAATGGCTTCATTACTGAAAAGAGTGATATTATGAAATAATTACTAAGTTATTATTTATTTATTTCTCTTAGATACTGAAACCTGTACTAGATTTAAATGTCATATGTATAATATTATATTTTAAGACAAAATGGGTTCTTTTGGGAACATTGCATCCGTGGACTGTAGTTATCTATCTACATATAACTGAGATAGAGATGTTGAAAAAACTAATATGCCCATAATATATACATACTTTGTTAGCCAAAAATGATGATCGCGTTTTAGCTTGCTTCCATCTTCATCGCGTAAGATGATGGTCAAGAAATACCTCGTTAAGAATATTAATATAATTAATAAAACAGAAAATTAATACAACACGTGTAGAGAACTTTAAAGAAACTTAACTGTAACATTAACTTATTTCTTTTATTTTCAGATAAAAACTTGTTTTCGAATAAGATTGGTTTATTGTGATTTATAATTATCACGGGAGTGTTTTGACTAGATTAAATTCGAATTTCACTTTTACCAATAGATATAATTTTACGTATTTTTAAAATATATTTGAAACCTTTTTCAAGTCACAATTGCCATTCCAAAAATAAAAAATTAAGAACTAATCTTAACATGCAACTGAGTAGAAAAAAAATGTTGCCATAACGAAAAAAACCGGAAAGATGCCGGCGACGGTCAAAATAATTACGACAAACAAACAAAAAGCATTCAGAATTATAGGTCCAAATTATAGTTGAAACATTGCGGGTGTATAATTTTTGTGCGCCCGCGCCGGTCTCTCGGCCAGTGTCATTTTTAAGAAAAAAATTTGACCGAAAAAATTCGGTAATCGGTTATCCGGTGATTAGGACTATTTTTATATAGGAACCTTAATGATACATCTGTGTAAAAAGGGACATACAACTTTTGAGTTTATGTAAATGACTACATAAATAGTTTTAGTTCGTGAAGAGCCTCAAGCACAGCCTTACTATTAAGCACATTTAAATCTTAATTTAAGCAGTCATATCGTTCATCTCATTCTCTCATTATGATTGCAAAAAGGACAGCTGTCATATCACCTGACGTATATAAGGTGTTAACAACTTTCGTCATAACATGTCAATAACTATTTTTCAGATTTTGTTACAAATTAACAAAGTTACCGAAATATAAATGGAGCGAAATTTATAAAAATTACTAGCTTCTCAATTTAAATAAAACGTAGATATTCTTCTAATATTTTTCGATTTCTCCGTTCTTCGGAAGATACGTTAAGCTGTTAGCCCTGGTTGCTTCAACCGCTTTTACCCACCAATCCGCAATACTATGTAGTAATGTGTTCAACAGCGGGTCGTTGGTCAAGTTTGACAGCTCTGGTTTCAATAACGAAAACAACAACAATAAACAATAAAGAAAAAGATCTACTTGACTATCTCCGGCTACTCCATGCTTCGCAAGGCACGTTGCACCCATCAAGCCGCATTGGACCATCGTAGTGGTGTTATAGTCAAAACTCTTCATTTGTTTCTCCCATTTAGGAGGACCTGTGCCCAGCATTAGGCCATGTATATATTCCGTTAATGTTGAAGACGCTTATTTATTAACGCCACTATTAATTGATTGGTACGCAAAAAAGAGTGTTGCATTTTGTGAAGCAAAATCAATGATCCAATCGCGTGTTGAAAGTCAGGAATAGATGGAACATCAATTATTTCGATGTGATGCTCCGGCTAGAACAATAGTGAATCTTCTTTGGATGTCATACACAAAGACAGACGACTACAGGCTGTTTCTGCCCAGAGTCAGCGAAGCTTATAGCAGTTCTACTCTAGACGCATGAGAGACCTGGACAGGAGTAGCACAAAGCTACCCAAATAGTTGAAGTCCACTGTGACATCTGTCATGGCATAAAGATAAGATTCGATACAACTTGTAACAGAATATATTTTCGTTTTGAACTTATAGTTATAAAAACCTTGTAAAGTTTGTCACGTCCATTCAAATAACATTTTTTATTGGAACGAATGAAATCATTCGACATTTCATTTATAATGAGATCATTTTGAACAACAAAAAGGCTTACTCGATGGTTATAAAGCCAAACGGTTAAAATGGTTATTAAGCTCTTCTCTAAATAGTATAAATCCAAGGCGCTCTAAATTATGGAAATAGTTCATCATTCTTACTAAATAAATTAAGATTAAACCTATTCTATTTCGTAGATAATTTAAAATAAAACTCTAATTTAAAAACACCAATCATATTATTAAAGTAACAAACGCTCTGATTATTTCATTTAACAACGGTACAGTACTTTGACAATTACGAAATCTAATTGGCTCATTCAAATTTAGAATTATCGCCCCTTCCTACTATTGGCTTGCTCCCCTAACGGAGAAAGCCAGTTCACCAGACCTCTAGTTTAAAATAAAATGTAGTGTAACGAAGCTCTGTGTGAATCTTTTACTTTGTCTACTTAACAAGGTCTTTAGTTGCTAATAAAATGTTAACGGTGAGAGGTCATTTTGAACTTTGTACACTGGTTATATTTAAAGCCCAGTTATCAAGACCCATGTTTTATTACAAAATATACAGTAATAAGGATCTTGAGCTATTAAATGAAATGGTCATATCGCCTTATATTATTATGTACTTGTAAAACTACATGTTATTTAAAGTAATTACTCCATTTGGTCATTAACTACTTGATAGTCACTAATTAGTGCATTTAATTTGACGATACTTAGCTATACAGTTGTTATAAATGATTATTTATGGGACAAAGACTTCAAAATCTCGATTGTCAACTGTATTTAACATGTTTAAGCTAGTGTTTTTTCCGCCTCAGTGGTCTAGTGGCCGAGAACATCTAATTCAGATCTGGATGTCTGGGATTCAATTCCCATTAGGGGCAAATAATTATCTGCTCGGTTTGGTTGCTGGTAACTAATAGAATAATGTTGAATTCACAGTAGAAAAACCGTATAGAAATAAATAATAATTTATTAATTTGCAAGAACAGAAAAAAACAAGAGTTACAACAATCAACCAAACAAAAAAACCAATGACACATTCTATTTTCAGTGTATAAAAACTAAGTGGCCAATGTTAAAGGTTGGTTAAGGTTGAATAACAACAGTAACGCTTTTCTTAGTCCGCCATCTTGCCTAAATATGTCACCATAATAATAATAACTTTATTTTTGTGTTCCGGCAGTTGGGGGTAAGATAGTCAGTTCCTTTGTATTTGAGGAATCTGGGTGTAGTTCGCCAAGTGATATGAAGGCTCAGATTTACAAGCAGACTTAACGATAAATCGTTTTCTACCAGTCAACCATTAGGCCAAGCAGAGACTCATAATGGCTGATTTAGTTGCCACATTAAGTATTTCTAATTAAATTCATTACAATACCATTATTGGTATGTATGTGTTATATATATTTACAGCAAGAGCTTATGCTCTTGCTGTAAATATATATAACACATACATCTCATACATAATATTATACATACAAATATAGTTATACTTCTGTTCTGTCCATGTTGTAATATTTTTTATGAATTCTGCATACAATTTAGGATTATTCTTGTTAAAACACCTATTTATGGTTGCCTAAAAGAGACTGCTTTAAGCAAGAAGGCCGCCTACTTGCACTGTGTAGTTTTTATTTCCTTCTGTATATTCTTTGTGTGCAATAAAATTTATTTTTATTATTTTAAATATAAGTAAATTAATTAAGATGACAATGTATTAGAAAACTACGGGAATATTCGTTAGTTTTAATTCGGCAAAAAATGTTAACGAACGTTAATTTTAATTGCTTTAAAACAGTTCTCAATTTAATATGTTCGTGTCTATAGTTCTTAATCTCTGTAGTTCACTTATCTATTGGTGTACATTTTTAATATGTCAAAAGATATAACATTATGTAATAACATGTACAATTTCAGTATCTAGCCTAACAACGGTTCATTATTAAAATTGTTGATAAGTGCATGTCGTCCATTTTGTAATTACCTATAATACTTGAAGGTATATTATTACTTATTTTGACTTATTTTTGTATTCAGAGACGTAATTTAATGTTTCTGTTGTATGAACACGTGGGGGAAGTTTTTTTGTAACTAAATTTTTTATTTTTTATTTATAGCAATAATAAATGGAAGTTTAATATCACAGCCTTGAGAATTCTGAAAAGGATAGCGTCAGAAAAGCGTAGAGCCTATATACTTATGATTAACCTACGTCACAAAGGGAGGAATATTATAAGTTTACCATGTTTTGATATTATTGGAAGGATAACAATCTACTTTTCTTATATATAAAAATGAATTGATGTTTGTTAGTCTCGCCAAAACTCAACAACTTGACCGATTTTGTATAATTCTTATTGCGTTTTATTCGGTTTGATTCAGAGTCACTCCTGATCAGTCTTTCCCCAGTTATTTTTATTTTAAAAGTGATATTAAATGTTTGAAAATATACAACATTTTTTTTTAAATATAGAAAATCGTGTAACTGACATGTTAAATATTAAAACTATCATTTCTCCCATCGCTACCTTGTATTACTTTTAATAGATGGCGTTCGATTGTAGGTAATACAAAGTTGACCGGGTGAACTAGTATATATATATTTTATAAGCTTTATCATGACAAATTGTTCCACATGAAAGTAGTGAAATTTGGCACTATGATGCTTACGTCATTATCACAATGACGTCATAATTGATTTTCATCCCACGAAGTGCAGTGACATGAGCGAATAAGCTTGTTACCGAATTATAGTCATTGAGTAAGAAAAATGGATACGTTAAACACAAGTAAAGCGTTCGCATTTGAAAAAACAGAAACATTCCATAAAATTAATACCAAGTTAAATCGGGCTATATACTCTTTTCTTTATATATATCTATCCTTCGTTATCATACTGTAACTCTCTCTCTCTCTCTCTCTCTCTTCGTTTTCATGCATCCAATCTTATTTATTTAATTACCCTTACTCAAGGTTGCCTGTAAGAGATCGCTTATCGCAGGTCGTAGATTCAAATAGTTAGACAATTGCTGAATATTGACAGTAAAAATAAAACATAAATTGGAAATTTGTAACTTACAACTTCTACAATAGACCGTAAAATGTGGTATAATTGTTCTTATGCTGGCACGGCTTGGGCATATCATATTATAGCACATTGAAGAAGCCATGTCCATTTAATGATCACATCCACGAAATTAAATCCACGATTAAGGTCGCTTCACACCCCACGACGGTGTGAGTCGGTCGTCTCGACCCCCGCAGCGGTCACGTGCAAATTCACCCTCCCATTCTCATCCCTTTTGATCTTTCCCGATTGTGTTATTTTAATAGGATATTAATTTGTTTTGTCTGATTAATTCTTTAGTTGCACAGAGGATAACATTTGTTCATGCATGTTATAAATAAATAAAACAAAATAAAATAGTTAAAAATAAATTAATTAAAAAAAATGTAATAATGCAATGTATGTGTGTAATGAATTAATTAATGTCTAATATTCTGTTGTCCTTTTAATTGTCTTTGTGTTTACATAAATTGTTAAATACATAAAGTTTTGATGTGTATTTATATATATCGTGTTTATTTTTGATGTGAAAATAGATTAGTTTTATGTTAAACAGAGATCGCTGTATTGTGACATATATGGAATAATGGATTCCATCCAGCATCGTTTTAGTGACTTAGTGAGAGTTTTTGGAGTCCCATACCCCAAGGATGAAAAGGCACCCTCGATATGGAATATTCACACTTACCATGAAGCGATGTCAAGTAATTAGTACAGATTTTTATTAAAAATTAAAATAAAAAGGAACATATTCCAATCATTTGAGCAAATTAAACTAAATTTTTTAATATATCTCCACAGGTCACGTGCCAATATGGTTTATTCCGTTAGAATTGATGAGAACCATATTGTTGTAAAGGAAATCAAAATGAATGAGTGTATTTAGCCGGATTATTAACAGCTCACCGTGCGCACGCGCCCATAATAATTTGACAAAGCTTTGTTGAGTAGTCTCTATATTTTATTCTTCTATGCAAAACAGTAGTTTTTTAATTTAAACCGAGTACTATACTGACAACAATAACATGTACACGCGATTAACTTAGATTTGTTCTTATGCCTTGTAGCAATAAATACGATTATGCCTATTTGAAAATGTCTCTAGATTATTCTCAAAACAATTGAGAATTTTTACGTCTCGCTCCTTCAAGAAACGTTTTTTAATCAATGCTATTAGAATAAAACAAATGAATACGCTCGTCGGCAAAACAGTTTAAGGTTAAATAGCGAGTGTCAAAAGACTTGTTTTCCAGCCAACAGAACAATAATTAGTTATTACAACGAGGGTGAAGTCTCACTTGTATGCATACAAGTATTCGATCGCAATGAGTTCATCTCGTAGTAATTGACCAATCAAACACTGGAAGCCAGTTTTTCCACTTTTACCGAATTAATATAGGTAAGTTGGCTTTTAATCATTTAAGCTGGACGTTATCGTATTTACGATAAAGATCTAAGATGATCTGTTACACTGACAGGTTATTTAAGTAATGATAAACGTGTTTGTAGCATGATTTTCTGGATTTCAGAAATATAACTTTGCCTGGAATGAATGTAACTCAGGAATGTACTACCATAATAACTATACCTTGCCTGAGAAGCGTAATATTGGGAAGTCAGCAGCGATATTCATCAAGAGATCAACACTCGAGTAGATATTACCACCATAAAATGATATAAATTGAAGCTATTTAAAAAGATCTATTGCTGTTTCGCTCTGTCTAATTTAAATTTACGGGAGTCTAGCTTCTCTTTCAAATACTGTTGCTAGAATAAGAAGTCTGACCACGATAATGACAAATTTTTACTTTAGGTGGGTTTTTTATGTGGACTTTGTTTGGCGAAAGTTTATTGAGCACTGATTATCGGCATCAAAAAGATTTTAATGCAATCATACCTTGTCAAGGCAACAACCTCTGGACATCGAAACCTTTCAAAGAAAAATGTTCAACCTCCCCAGCGTGCCCATAATTCACAACCATGACATATCTTCATCCTGCGCGTGCGCAAGAAATAAATAATTCAGTGTTCCGAACTTTAACAGTACCGGCAATTGGAAATTTTTGACTTTGAATGTTTTCTTAAAGGCAATTCGTGAAAAACCTCAAGGCTCTTTGCGAGTAAAAACGAGATGCGGTGCGTCTGGTTCGAGTGCGAGAGAAGATGTGGGAACGGGATGGAAGAGAAAAAGTTGCGCGGGCGCAGCGACGTTCGCATATCTGTGAGCGGAGGCACAGATTATGTGTGTAGGTGAGATATTAGGCATAAAACATCAAGCGTTGCCAGATTACATTTTTAGAAAAATATACATGTAAATGACTACGCTGTGCCCTGCCACATACCACCTCCGCCATGACGGCTCAAAACTTACTTTTCATGGCTTGAACTTATGTTATATGATGAAGGATAAACGTGTGCCAATAAAGATTTATAAGCTTAACGCGCGACAAAGAAACGAATCATTAATTCTTTTTGCCCGAGATCAACAGACATCAACAACAGAGATCAACCGATCAACGCCCAATTTAATGCAATCAAAACACAATAAAATATATTCAAATCAGTCAAGCTTGTCTAATTTTGGCGAGACTAACGAACAGCTATATATTATTATATATATATAAGAAGAAAAATGAAATATAACAACTTGTTTGAGATTTATTCCTAATTTAATTGGCTTCCAATTCGCCAGCGTAGAGACACTCTTCTTTACTCTATTCTATTCCTTCCTACCTCTTTACCTTCTCCTTTGTACCTTTAAAACTGTTGTCTTTTCGAACCTCTTTTAATCTCACCATGGGCTCTTCTCGATCCACTGACTGGCTCTCCTTTTCTTTCTTTGTGCATCAGTCCATAATTGGAATTCCCTACCGAGGTGTATTAGAAGTGTCCGCACATTGGATTAGTTTAAGGTACAATTAAAAGAGTTCTTACATTTGTCCCGTTAGCTATTAAAGCATTTTTTCTTAAATGTGTAAATAGATCATACTTTTGATACATCTATTAGAATAAATTTTTGTTTAAAATCTTGCATATAACCTCTTTTCTAATTCTTTGGATAATCGCTTAAAAGAAATCGCTTTTAGCAATAATGTGACCCATTAAATATTATTAGAAATGAAAAAACAAAATGAATAAAAAAAATCTCTCATCATCATCACAATACTGGGCCAAGGCTTTCCAAGATAGGAAAAACATTTGAGGAGATTGGGTTATTAACACCACCCATGGCGAAAGTTGCAGAGCGCTCAAACTAATGGCCCATCTCATAGCCAAAGATGGTTCTGAGATCCTAATTGAAATATTATTTTGTACAGTTTTATTATTAAAAGCACAATAAATCAATCAAACTTCAAATATTATCATTACGGAAAGATTACTTTTTTTTTGGACTGACTAATGCTGTTGGCCGCAGATGGTCTTTACAACGTTACCGGGGTTTTAAGGCGAGAAACTTGAGTCCTCAAGCCTTAAGGGGCGATTTGTCTCTGGAGGAGTTCTACACTACAGACATCACCTCCAGAGGTGTCCCGCTGTCTCTTAGAGTCTCCAAGGCGCTTGAGCCATGAGGGAGCGACAAACCTGAGGGTGCCTCTAAAGGCTCGGACCTCGGCTCAGGTTAGTCGTGTCGTGTCGACCTTTACCTGTTATAGCACGACGAGTGTAGACCAGGTCTTCGCACCCTCGTACAACGGGTGCGGTGTATTGGAAAATTAAAAGATTACTAATTTAAAATGAATCGGGTTATTTTTAGGTTAGTTTATAATTTCCCACGACATTTACATATTTGCATGGTTCTTTCTTAGTTTTTGTTTATTTTGCCAATTTTCTGATGGCTGACCCCTTGTCTGTGGCAAACATCATTTGAATTTTAAGTGATCCGCTGTGGGTTGCATTATTGATAAGTTAGTTACAAAAACCTCTAGATTTTTTACTCATTACACATAAGATATTTTAGACTCATTTACTAAGTCCTTTTAAATCGTCATAACAGGGAATATGTATGAAAAAAATAAACAAATGTAATTAAAGGTAATAGTGATAACTTTAAGTGGGTATTAACCGGTATTTACAAATTGTCCCAGTTACAGAATATAACTAAATATGTATTAAATAAATTATTTTAAAATTAAACTTATTTAAATTATTAATTAAAATTAAGCATTTATAATGCAGCTGTTTGCTTTTCCTTATTAACTGAAATAAAATTATAATGAAGCGTATGCGCAGATAGTGCAGCAAGGCATATACTATTCTAACTACCTCCATCTTGCCATTAGAGTTTATTAGAGGTTTATTTTCCACGCACGTATTTTTTCAAGGTCAGATAATTTTCTAAATAATTTTCTAAGTAATGTTGTATCGTTCATTAAATTAAATAATAACTCTAATTATTTTAACTAAATACCATCTCGTTTCAGATGTCAGTTGAAAAGACACAAAAATAACAATATAATAACACCCTGCACGTATAAAATAATCTATGACATCAAAGCGATTCGCCGCTGCAAAAGCCTTTCAACTGCGCAAAAAGTCTAGTCCAATGTATGTCTAGAATAATTGATAATTTATTTTTAACTTGCCAGTTATTCTGTGAGAGTTTATGCTTGAAGTTTTTATTTTGTTATTAATGATAGCTGTCAAATATTTATATTATTAAAAAATGACAAATATTAAAAAATAAATATTATATTATTATTGTCAAATATTTATATTTATATTTGTATTATTTTTTATTGTTTACAAATACAAACAGAAATGTAATCAACTATACTACGTGTACATATATTTATATCAAAATTGCCATTTAGTTTTCTAATCACATTGAGATATGGAAAAAAGAACACCATTTCATTATAATTAACATTTTAAACGCTAATTTGAAAATTATTTCAATTCAAAATGTAAATAAATAGTCGATTTAATAAGTGTATTTATTAAATCGACTATTTATTTTATAATAAAGCCACAATTGGCGGACTTAATTAAATACCAGAAAGTTAAGTCCAGAAAGACTAAATGGTAGTAATGGCTTAAATAAATACATATTACCACATACACAAATTAAAATTTGCATCATAAATGACAGCGCAAATGATTGTATGACTAATTCATTAAACACGAGTTGAGTTTTTAAATTAATGATTTTATTATATTTTTGGTAAGTTTTAGTATTTTAAAAGTTAGTTGTATCATGGATGGATCAAACAAATATTTAATGTTATTGTCTTCCGTGCTACGACGCGTTAAACTGATCTCAGTTGTTAAGTCAATGCTGTCACTTCTTCACTTCACTCATCAATCCACGTTCTTATTTCTTTTTTAATAAATATTATTGTTTTGCTCTAGATGCCACTCTTCAAAGAGACCAGGAAGGGGTCGACGATGTTGCCAGCCAGTCTTGAAGGAAAGCAGGTTATATGTTGAAGGGAATATCGCGGCAGCGCATTCTACTCAGCCAGTCTTCGCTTCCATTGAGCCAGCGTGTTTTGACTGAAACTCCTCATCTGCTTGTCCTATATAGGAAACCCTGTGCCCAGAGAGACGTGTACAAACTCTTAATTATGAATATAGTCTGTCTTTTTAACGTACTATTAGCAATGAGTTATTTCAATCGTAGTTTTTAATAACAGCTAGACAAACGAACCGAGCCTAACCAACTCAAATAGAATAGCTTCTTCTCTGCAGCTACTAATTCTTCGAAGCGATATTAGGGTTAATTGGGAATATGCATACTAATGTTACTTTTAATTTTAAAATAAATATTATTTTAAAATTAAAACTAACAATTTATTTAGTACATATTTAAATTCTATAACAGGGACAATTTGTAAATGCCCGGTTGATACCCACTTAAAGTTATCACTATTGCCTTTAATTACATTTATTTGTTTTTCTCATACATATTCCCTGTTGTGACGATTTAAAAGAACGTAGTAAATGAGTCTATTTAAATAAAGTTATCTTTGACTTTGACTTTGACTTT
This sequence comes from Acentria ephemerella, assembly GCA_943193645.1. Lineage (NCBI taxonomy): Eukaryota > Metazoa > Arthropoda > Insecta > Lepidoptera > Crambidae > Acentria > Acentria ephemerella. The sequence goes on along the minus strand of OW971901.1, from coordinate 3,511,994 downwards.
GAGATAAATGGTCACTTAATTATTGTTTTATTGGCATTTAAATTATTTTGGTCTTATCACTTTAACACGTTAAGCGGCGTGTGTAATTTAAATCTGAGATCGTACCAGGCCTTGTTTTCATCTGGAAACATTTGTTTTCACTTTGAGGCCTTGAATTTGCCTTGAAATAGAACACTAACCGGTTGCAATTTTCCTTAATTATTTCATAACAGATTGAAGAATCAAATCCGTCATTCGTTTAATATATATACCTGAATGAAAAAGGTAGGTCAATTTCGTACTGGCCTATACGGAACTATGTTGTCTAAAATAAAGATTTTATATTTACTTGTTTATTTTTATTTCCCTTACAATTGAACTCCCAAAAAGCTTAAAGCTCATTCACGCGCCATAGAGGACTTCTTACAAAAAATTCTGTCGCTACCGCGGAGTGAATTTATAAGCAGATAACTTTGATTGTTTTTTAGCTGTCATCAACAGCCTTTTCATGTAAGGGAATCCTTAGTTATGTGTCGGAGTATCCTTTTTTTTACGAGGAATCCATTTATGGACCTACCCGCCACTGGGTAAGCGACAGGCGTGAGTGATGCTCACTCAGTACCTCAATAGAGCGGCACTGAGAATACCCACTAAAACTCCCCTTCAAATCCATTGCCCTTCACGGGGATAGCCTGGGTTCTGCCGAGCAATTCACCAAGTCATGTTGCAGTATCCCTAGGCATATACAATCTAAGAATAATTCCATGGGCCTACTTACATTATAATTACTAATAGCCTTCTCACTGATCTGCTGGTGAATATATCTTTAAAAGTAGGCTGTGGTTATTTTCATATTGCAGCTTATGTTTTGTATTTTATATAAATCTGTAAATAAATAATAAATGAATTTCCTATTGGGTACGTTAATCGGCGGCATCGTTGACGGCGGAACTTCTCCGTCGGCTATTGCAATTGTTATACTGACAAAGTAAAGACATAAAAACTAACGCAATATCAGTATTCTTACTGAAGTTAATAAACCTTTTTTAGTATGATAACTATCATCTATAGCTAATAGAAAATCAGTAAAAGGTGAATATGACTTTCTGGAAATAAAAAATAATATAATGACGAATTAAAAGTCTGCCTCTATCTTATCTATATCTATCTATATTGTAGACCCCGGATTACGTAACTGGCGGAGATATCTCAGAGAAGTTGACATACTTTTGACAGTTATGTGACAGTGCAAAAATAATCTTAATTACATTTACATTAAGCTATAATTTTACCTTATATGCTACCAAACTCTCTTGATCTTGTAAGTACCCTTCATGTTCCCTCTTAAATTCGTGTCCCAACGTTTTACCGACGGGGTCGTGGCTAATATGCAAGCCGTACAAGCCAAAAGGGAAGAAAAGATATTACTCTTATATCTCTTTATTAGAATAACGGAGGCATATGCGGAATATAATGTTCTCAAGTTTAGTAAATAAGGTATATAGATACATAAAGTCTTTATTTTCATTTCTACATCACACACAATCCACCCAGACAGTACATAGATTAAAAGACAAACATTTATAATAAAGGTATCAAAGACCTTTGTGTGCGCTGCAGAAGTGCAAAAGGGTCGCAACTCAGTGACTAATTTTATTCACATCGGGATGTTAACAAAGCACGATTCCATAGATGTATAATATAAAGATACAGATTAATCAGAATACTGTTTTATTTTGATTAAAACCTTACGCAACGCAAAATTTCGAATGTAGTTTCCTCTTCCTTATACGCATTACGAGTACGCGTACTTTTGTAAACGAATTGAAATACATACATATATGAGGGTTATTCAAGTGCTGTTGCTGAAAGAATATATTTGAATTTGACCATAATACATAATACAAAATGAACCTCTTAATACTAACTACTTAATACTTACTTAAACCTACCGAGTATTTTCGCCTTTTGTAATCTACCTTTCTCCTGTATATCCTAAATTTGTTGTGCCCGACAGGGTCCATAGTATCAATAATAGTCTTAAGATATACATATTATGTACATATGGAACGTAAAATAAAGAATTGAATTGAATTGATCAGCTTTATAATATTTGATGATGATTAGAAAATATTAATTTTAATACATTTACAGATAGTATAAACCTACCTACTACATATTTAAAATGCTACGCGTTTATTGATATGACACTTACGAGCAGATATCACATAAAAGACAAAACAAAAAATTGCTTCTTATTCTTAAAAGGAATCTCTTTGAGTAGTAGACTCACATATCGAACAACAAAAAATGTAGAAGTTTCTAACAATTTGTATAACATGAAATATTATTTATACTGATAATATATTTTTTTATTGTATAAATGGTTTTTATCATTTTAAGAATACTTTTATAAACCATTTAGTACAAAAAATTAAGTATAATTATTAAAAAAGTACATAAAGTTGATTTAAACAAATCGCATTCTTTACCACTTGCCAGTATCAACAGATTACTACAACATCGGTATACGACAATTAAAATTTTACACTGTAAAATTTCGACAAACTTATCAAGGGTTATTTGAATCACTGAGCCAATATTTTTTATTAATATTCTCACGTTTTCCTTTGTTACAATTTAAATTGATCAACTTCAAATATAATTCAAATTAATTGTTTCGAGTTAATTTAATTGAAGCGATTGACAGGTAGCGCTATCTTGTGTCGAGCAGCAGTACTAAACATAGATGTTTGCCTGATGGTAATGTGAATTTTAATTTGTTTTGTAATGAATTGTGTATTGAACTTATAATTATAAATAATGCAACACATTCATTAAAAGTGTTGGTTTATTGAATAACAATTTTAATAAATACTAAAAACACATTTTGTGTACATTTTATTTATAGTTTATTCTGTTTTATTGAATTATACTTTGTTTTTATAAATAAATATTTTATTATTATAAAACTTTAAAATATTGATTTTTCAAACAAAAATAAAAAAATCATATAACATATTTTTTTAGAACAAAAAGTGTTAATTAGTAGTAGAGCCGTGATTACTACCGATATTTATAAATATACATTTCATCATCTTCATCAACGTAATTATAAGTCCCATTGTTCGGCAAAGGTCTTCTTAAATGGAAGAAACATATGAGTATGGCACATATCACCACTGATGCGAATTGTTGAGTGACAGCGGTTGCTATAGCAACCGGGACGATCAGCTTAACGTGCTGTGTAAACACGAAGCAGCTAGAGATATAAAATTTGACTGACCCATCCAAGGATCAACTTTGGCGAGTTGCTTTTTTTTCTTTATCGAAACCAGAGCGTTCGAGCCGTCACGCCAACGAACTCCTCATATATATTCATATAATTGCATCGTTTTGATTGCAAAATGTAGGAACTGTCTTTTAAATTTGTTTTATTCTTTGTTAAGAATTGGGTAATGTTTTCATTTTCCTACAATTTAAAAGGTAGCTATATATATATATTCGATTAAAACTAACACATGTAGAACAGATAAAACTCAATCTAAAAATACCACTAACACAAGGGTTATGGCCATTTTAGTCATCTAGCCATTTTAGTCATCTAGTCATTTTGGTCATCTAGCCATTTTAGTCATCTAGTCATTTTAGTCATCTAGCCATTTTAGTCATCTAGTCATTTTGGTCATCTAGCCATTTTAGTCATCTAGCCATTTTAGTCATCTAGTCATTTTAGTCATCTAGTCATTTTGGTCATCTAGCCATTTTAGTCATCTAGCCATTTTAGTCATCTAGTCATTTTGGTCATCTAGCCATTTTAGTCATCTAGCCATTTTAGTCATCTAGTCATTTTGGTCATCTAGCCATTTTAGTCATCTAGCCATTTTAGTCATCTAGCCATTTTAGTCATCTAGTCATTTTGGTCATCTAGCCATTTTAGTCATCTAGCCATTTTAGTCATCTAGCCATTTTAGTCATCTAGTCGTTTTAGTCATCTAGCCATTTTAGTCATCTAGTCATTTTGGTCATCTAGCCATTTTAGTCATCTAGCCATTTTAGTCATCTAGTCATTTTGGTCATCTAGCCATTTTGGTCATCTAGTCATTTTAGTCATCTAGCCATTTTAGTCATCTAGTCATTTTGGTCATCTAGCCATTTTGGTCATCTAGTCATTTTGGTCATCTAGCCATTTTGGTCATCTAGCCATTTTGGTCATCTAGTCATTTTGGTCATCTAGCCATTTTGGTAGACTAAATTGCCAAATGACCAAGTACCCCTTGTGTTAGTTAAAGTTCTCTAACGCCACAATCTTACAACAATTTATACAAGCAACATATTCTCCACTAGCTTAAAAACACACTATAATAAGCGAATAATTATTTATTAATGCAACCCTCGTAAAACTTTTGCAATCGCTAGGAGGTATATAAAAAAATAATTACAGAAAAAATTTTTCTTTATCTGTACCCAACAATTACATACAGGTCGTAAATTAGTACCTTCAAGTACACCCCTCTTGTCCCCTCGGCGGCCATATTGGATCGCCGTAGACTGTCGTAAACGTAATCTATAGTATTGTTGATAGTTTTTTAATTAATTAAATGCAAACAGTTTATCTATTAAATGGAGTTGGTATTTTTATGAAATCTTTTATTTTTTATATTGGTTTGTGTATGTACAATGAATCTATACTCTGTTCTATAAGAACCATTGTTACTGTACAGGTTACGGTAGGTTTCCAGGTGCTAATCCAATGAAGAAACTTTAATTCTCGTGTTGAATAGTTTCATTCGTATTTTACAATAAACACTTATTTAAATGGTATAGAAAACGTATGATTTGTAGCGGAGTACTTAGACAAGAAGGTTCGTCTTTTTTCACAGATTTCTTTCATATCGTATTATGCTAAATCATAGATCGCGTTAGCAGTCTCAAAAATCTTCTCAATCATCCCTAACAGTTACAACATATTTATAATACGTTTTACTTGAGCCTTCGTACAATAACGACATGAAGGCAGTGGTGATTGTACATAGTATCATTAGGTTTTATTCTAAACAATAACATCAAATATTCGAATAGTATCGACAACACTCATGTCATTAGCAGATTAATGAATATTTAAACCAAAGAATAAACTGATTATTAAAACTATACAATAATAAATAAATTCATTGGGTATATAGTTGATTTTTCAAAATTTATCATTAATTATTATTTGTTCATTTAAGTATTTATTTATATTATATTTACCTTTCTATCTATCTGTTTTTACATATATATTTAATTACTCTCTCCCAAGCTTGCCTGCAAGAGATTACTAACTATGCATACATTTTCTTGTAGTGCTTTTTGTATTGTTATAATTTGTGTGAAATAAAATATATTGTATTGTATTGCAATTACCTTATAAAATAACACGTACAACTTTATATATATATTATAATAAAAAATATCTTATGTACTTAAAAACTTATTACTTCCTAATCACAAAATGTGATAAAGTCTTTTGTAATCGGTACTTGATGCGACATTTGAAAATAGGAAGACATTTAAATGTTTGCTTATATCAAATATAAATCTTGTATTGTACATAGTATCAGAGGTTTTATTCTAAATAATAACATCAAATATTCGAATAGTATCGACAAACCAATTCGTATAATAAGAACGAAAGAACTTGAAAATGTTTTACGCTCGTAGTTTGGATCGACCTTCATTGTAATTAAAGCTATTTTTATAACACTGTCACACTTGGTATACTATCAATTGTACACAAATGATAATGCGTGCAAGTATTGTATATTATTATCATTATAATATAGTTAACATTTCTTGAAAGGGCGAGGCGTGGGTGAATCAAGCCTTTGGTATTGTGTTTTCCATTCGTTCTCTCGCTTACAGCTGATTTCAATATTCTACCTACAGATAGAGATACGCCTGCTATTGTCAAGTTACTGGTAACCTCCATTATTATAGTAAGCTAGCTGCCGTCCTGGCTTCGTACAGATTTTCAATCATGTGATTTTTACGTCAAACTACCAATGAGCGATCATACGATAGAATATGACGTCATTCATGTCGTCTTCAAGCGACGTATATTAAACGACAAACATGTTAAGTTTTGATAACAACTGTAATTACGTTAAACTACTTGAATGCGTTTACGTATCGTTTCGGCGATGTGAAGGTGATACTAATCATCTTCGTGATAACTTAGGTAGAAGCAATTCACCACACACGACCACCGCCGAGCTAGTGGCGAATAAGGGTTAAACTTAGAAAAAATGTGAAGGTTATATAATACTAATTACGACGTTGCTAATAATGTTATTAGCAACGTTGTAATTAGTCATAATGCAATGTATATTTACAGACAGTCGCTTGTATGTCAAATATGTGACGCACTTTTCTATGGAATGCTCACTTGTAAATAACGTGACATTTAAGTTCAAGACGTCAAACTTTTTTGCGTCCCTTGTTTCTTGGGTCGAATAAAATTTTAAAAAAAATACTTCTCTATTAATGGTGTAAAAATAGCATTTATTGTCATAAAGGTTGGATAAAATACTTAACTCGTCTTGACAATAATGAAAAAAACAACATAAGATATACAATTTGACGCTTCGCAAGTTACACGTGTACATACAAATGGGCGATTCGTTTAAATTCATTAAGATAATTTCATTTATTTTACATTATTTATTCCGCTATATATTACATTATATATTCACGTTCACTAATTACAATAATTAAGTAATGCTAAACCAAAACTCTCAACGTTAGCAAGTTTATTTTTATCAGAGGAGTAGAATATTTAACCCGATCAAAAAAAAAGATTCGATCGATAAATATATGTAATTGGCAGTACAAACCTCATCAAACAATGGTCCTAAGTTATCCAGGTACTTAATTAGCATTATTGTTGTTTTATTTTAACGTAAAAGATTTCAAACAAATGATGATTCAGATGACGAAGCTTCGCCTAGAGACCTTCAATATCAAAGAATTTTTATCTAAAGAGACGCAATATAAACGCTCTCTTCAAAGTCGGTCGAGCAGTGTATACTACACGAGGTTAATGATCATAATTGAACAGACATGACACATACGTGCGAAAAAGGTTACCCTTCTTTTGTTTCAGAAATCATTATTGTATGCCCTTCGGTCTGAAACACGGCTACACGATTGATATCCAAACCAAACTTTACTACGCAGTGCAGACGAAATGTACTGAAGATAATTTTGATTTTAAAATTAAATTAAATTTAAAATGATATCAATATATTCTTGAATTTTGACTGGACTTATCCAGTTAGTACTCTTAAGTCCTATCTACAGCGTGTCAACTACGAAATTTAAAAATACCCTATAAAAGCTAACCCGTGTACCGTGTCGACACCAATGGAACACAGGACGGCCTAAGGCAAGTCCGTAACATACACCAAAGCGATATAATTACAGCTTAAATTTCGGGGAACGGCAGCCTTTAGTCGCTACCGTGATTAGATGATGCCGAGATAACGTTGGCCCGACAAAAAATATTATTTTATTGCAAATAAATGCCTGGTTCTAACCAACATGATGTGGAGCGATCGCGAAGTTCAAGTTCAGATGGGTGGGCGAAATTAATACTAAAAACTCTGTGGCAGTTTCAGCAGACTCTGTATATATTTAACTTCCAGTCTGAGTAGAACTGTCAGTCAAAACTGAGACTTCTAAGTCAGACTAGCTAGCTGCCTGTCACTTATGAACTTGAGCCGATATGAGCCTTATTTTGTTATACTCGTATATAGGTCATAAGCTGCTTTTTCCCGCCCTGTTAAGAATTTAAGCAATCTACTTTGCGCACAGAGAGATTTTGTGACTCCTTTCTCTGTCGCACAGCTAGAATGTGGAATTCCTTACCGACACACGTATTCCCTCCTTCATACGACATGGGTTCCTTTAAAAGAGGCGTGAAAAAGCACTTTTTGGGCCGGCAAGTAGAGGGTGGCTAAGGCAGTATGTCGCATTCTTCACTAGCTATCTTCACATATAAACTCCTCTACTGCTTATCATCAGATGGTGTCGAGGTATCTGCTGAGCTTTTTATGAAAGCTTCCACGGCAATACAGTCGCAAATATTTTTTGTCTATATTCAATATTCAATTTAGGTTCCAAATTAGATCGCTCTAAGGCGTCGGACTTGTTTACAAGTTTAGAAAATGTGTAGATATATTTACATGTTTTGTCTATGCACAGTTTAAGAATATTTGTTTTTATTGACATTGTCACTGTAGCATATCTTATCTTGATGTAAGGCCAGGATTACTCCAGGAGCACGTCGACCCAATAGGATCTTTTGTGCTTATTGCACAGCACTGTAGCATAACCACAAGTGTAGCATTTTGGCTTATTGAAATATATAATTTTTTAATAAGTTTTTTTCTGTATTATTATTAGTGGATTGCTGCAACTTCTTACAGTAAGTATACCTCAGTAGACAGTAAGTAAAAAAACTATAAATATAACAATATAACAATATGAAAAATAAATCTTTCTTCCACTTTTATTAACTGATTTTCTCTAATACTAATTTATCAATTATTTAGTACAAACGAACCATCATTAAGAACAACAGATTACTCACAAACAAATCTATAATAAGTATCTACGCACCTCTTTAGTTTTGCAGGTGTACAGACTAGTTGGCCAGCAGTACCAAGATGTCATTAGGTTTACCTGCTATTCAAACGGTTAACCATAAACTGACCACCCTGGTTTAAAAAACAATCTATAAAAATTTGGGAGTTCGCTAACTGTTCTCGTAACAATAAAAGCTGCTTCTTCCAAACGCAGACCTCTAATCACTTTTACGGGAACCACGAGAGATGTTTTGACCAATTTATATCCATTAATAACTACATTACCTTGTTTAAGCTTTTATTGTCAGTACAATATAACAAAAGACCGGTAAAATGCGGAGTAGCTGCAAAATATATTTTTTAAGTATCGATTTTTATGGTATAGGTTATTTAGAAGGTAGGCCCTCATGCAGGGTGGGGGTAGGTACATCTTTTCCTATTCCTAATTCTAATTCTAGATACCATGACGCTGACCCAACATTTACTTTGGTACTAGTTTTCAGAAGAACTCCCTGGTATTCAACAAGCAAATATATACTATTAATTATAAATACTATTTTTGCACTACGTTATTTAATACTGCAACCTTTGTTAATAAATCGTCGTAATTGGATTAAAGGAGACTCTCCCAAAACACAATTCTACCAAGGAACACATACTAACATCATAACGTCTACGGGTTTTCGGCCATAATCACCACACATCCTTATCGATCAAACACTATGAGACATACTCCAGCATAAGCTGTACGCCGTATGTGGGCTGCAGTTGTTTTGGACAGAAATAGGAACTTGGGTTCGTTGAAGAAGTAATAATTTTTAATATTCACTTTTACAATGGTTAGCGTGACATCTCTTATAGTAGGAAGTAAAAGATACATGAAATATACTATAAACAATATTTTTGAATATTATTTTGATGCTAGTTTATGGTTGATGTTCTAATCAACGTGGTATATCCGTCTCGTTCTTTAGATAGGGGAATTCTATAAGAGGTCTTGATAGAATTCCACGATTCGTCACTGTCAACCATTACGTTTATGACGATTGGCCGTGAGTATTAATTTGCTAAACAAATGCCATAAAGTCTATGAGATGACAGATTTTTAAATATACTTCACGAAACTGATCTGTAGCTGGTGAAATATTATTTTGTTTTTATTTTTTGATGACGGTACTCTGTGGTGGCAACAAGTAAGTATTAATAGCCCAAAAAGGTGGTCCCATAGCTTTTTATAACGTCAACTCAATATCTAACAAAACCTTCTTTTCCCAAGCACGTTTCGTGTCAATATGTCTTCAACACTCCGTATACCCCTTAGGCGTGGCTCGGACATACGCCTTTTTAAGTAGCTGCCTAACCGAATTTCAAAAACCTAAAAGTAACATACAAAAAAGTTCCTTCATTCTTATGAAAATAGCTCAAAACTCATAAAAACCCAAATATCTACACTTACGCTGTTATAGCTCGCAATCTTTTCGACTGATACAAATGATAAGCGATTCAAATGAAATTTATTTGTAATTGTCTTTTATGTAATTGTAAACTGTATTAGAATTATCTTTAAGCTCATTTTCATGTGTTGGCACACGAAAATATAGACTTATTTTAAAAGGAATAATTTATGTCAGTCTTTGACCGCAAAACTCGCTTGTAAGTAAAAGGGCATAACTCTCCTTATTTAGATTTGAACAAAAATGAAGCTTACTATTTTTAAATTAAATTATTATTTTGGTTTTTAGTAGATGCAAACACATTTTCATGTATGTCGCGTCGTCAAGCCATCGATGGAGTTATTTTGAATATTTAAAATATTCACTGTGCATATTTAATGTTCGGAACAAACCCTTTTTCTTGGTATCACAAGACATCTAGATTGAATTTAATACGTCTTCGTCTCGACTATCAAGAGGCAATAAAAATTGTATTAAAATAATATTATTAACAATTTTAACCTTTATGTACACGTGAATAAATCTGAAGATGCTGAAAAATCAAGCGTAAGATTTATTTCTATATTACACAAAACTACTCCAATAGCTGTAATCATCTGTTGGAGTATTTGTGCTAAGCAAAGACAGCTAATGCCAGATGAATCTACGGCACTAACCGGTACCTCCTTACTAGCCCACAGGGTGTGTTTTCACATTTCTTTAAAAGAACCCCTTTTATATCATGTACACATGTTCCAACAGAGAAAAAACCACTGGATTTCTATGTTTGTAATGAAGAGCCATCTCAACATTATATAGAGAGATTTTGGATTGAACTAATCAAGCAGCACGGAACCATTTGTGCTTTCGTTCCAGCGAGACTGCCGGGTTGATAGCACAATCACTCTCTTTCTCGCTTTAATAAAAGACGGCTCTGAGCAAGATATTAGCAACGGAAATGCTCTTGAGTAAGAAAAGAGAACGAGGGATGTTTCTAAAATAAATTCGTTTAATTTATCTGTGGTTGAATCTGATAGTCTTAAGGTCGAAGTGACGTCTTCCTTAACTAACGTTAACTCGAATCTCGGTATATACTATTATATATAGATGGATTGATATAAATGCTTTTTACTCATTTATACCGACAAAGACTCTCTCCTCTGTTTATTAAAGTTTAGAATACGGTTGATTGTCACTTTAATTTTATTCGTGCCAACCACATTCAAGTTTTGTGCACTTTTCAGTCATTAGAAATGCATAGATAGATAGTATTTCTTTATTTACACATTTACATTGACAACGAAGATTAGAACAAACACAATTGGCCAAAAAAGCGCTCCCATCTCATTTACAATGCCTGGACTACATGGTTGGTTAACACTTTCATTGCAGTCGTACCAACTCACTCAAACTGTGTGCATTTCCATTAACCAGACAAAGTTGCTGGCCACTTTCATTGCAGTATCTATAAACACGACACGAGTCATTGATGTTGATATGTTTATCTGTACGTTTTATAAAACCAAGGTCGTTTCCCATCGTCTGTGCTTCTGTATATTTAGATCTTTAAGCTATGCAAATGGCTTTCAATGCGAATTTAATTTTTAATTGTTTTTTTCTCAAAATTTTTAACATTTGTATCTTTATTACATCCGTGAAAAGCTGGGGCGGGTCGCTACTTTAGTATATTTCCTTGTAAACATTACTTTGAGCATAACAAAGCTTTATGTAAGAATTATGCTTAAATTAAGCTAGATAATAGCTGTCAGTGTTAGAATATTATATTCATATAAAGGATTGGGACAATAACCGTTGCGTGCATTACTAAGTACTAAATAATCACAGGCAGCAAGTTCTCAGTTTCCTTTGCTTGTTCCCAAAATATAGTTTTAAAAATAAAAAATCGGAAGCTGAGTCCGGCGTAAACTTAATAGCCCCTTATATAGCAGATAGATTAACTTGATAAATGCTGGTTGTAACCGCCAATTATGAATTTAACCGCGAGGTTAAGTTTTTGAGAATTTTTTGTTTTGTAACTCCACGCCACGGAATATTTGAAAGTGAAATTTGATCAATATTCTTGCTACCTGTAAAAATTGTATAGGAATATATAATAAAAACTCACTCAACAAAAATTAAAATTGTTTTATCAGTTTCTTCGCTTGATTACAGGTTTAAAAAAAATATAATACTTGTATATATTGTTAATTGTTCAAAGTTCAATTAATTGTTCAAAGTTTCTAATTTACTATGGAAAATCGTCTAGTATGCTACTAAACTGGCATTTCTTTTATCGTCAATTTGGATTGGTACTTTTAATAGATGGCGGGATAATGGCAACAAGTAATAAGTAAAATTTAAAGCTTCGGTTTTTTTATGTTTTTTGGATTATATATGTTTGGATTTGATATTGTTTAGGTTAAGAATTTATTTGTGATTTAAAACAAATCACACGATAAATCTTACAGGTATATTAAATATATAATTGATTGCATATTATGACAAATCGTCCAACTGACATGTTAATTCAAAACTGTCATTTATTCCTTGCAACTTTTGCTGTTGACAGTGGCATGTTATGTAAGATGAGTCCACTTATTCATAATACGAATACGGTAGTTAATAATGGAATTTTATTTACGTAATATTGGTAAGATTGCTGTCGTAAAGTCCAATGGTAAGGTAAAGATGGTAAGATGAAGTTGGTATGGTAATAATAGTATAGTCCAAATCTTTTTTTTACCTAATAGAATAAGCTTCCTTAGTCCTTATAACATTTGACTAAGTTAATAATGACCGTTCAAGCAAAAGAAGTTCGTGTTCAGCCAAAACAGTTAGCAATAACACAACGCCCGTGACTTACTAACATATAATTTTATATGTTTTTAAAAGTTAGTAAAAGGCATTATTTATGTGGAAACGGTAGCTGGGATGTTGTAATTACAAATTTCTTAAATTATTATAATCATGACTTCACCGAAACTCCATACAACTAAGTACTAAAAAGTACAGTGAGCACAGAAAAAGAAATCAATTCAATAATTTCTAGGTAATAAAATTGACATATAAGGAAGAGTTATTGATACATTTAATAATATCACGATACATTTTATTAAACATATGTTTTAAAAAACCTTTTAAAGTTGTTTGCAAAGATTAAACAATTGGCGAGAAAGTTCATAACGTATTTCACTATGCTACAGCTGAATCACGGCACATATAGATTGCAATTTATAACTCAAGTATCAAGTGTATTTTTGAGCTTGTATCAGTTCCATTTTCTTAATCGTAAATTAATTAATTAAAGCTAAAACTACACTTGGTTATAAAGTTACAAAATGCTTTAAATTCCATGTATTTATTTATTAATTGATGTTATACAACAATGTTCATTTTTCATGGTTGTTTTAAATTAACATAAAAATTTATCGTGTAGTATTTGTAATAAGTAACTACTGTAGTATGGGAAATACTACCAAAGCTACATCGAGTGATTAAGTTAAGTAAAGCTCGTCTTAACATAAGAGAATTAATACCATTATCCTTCGTTATGCTAGGGAATAAATATGAATATTGTTATTACGATAATATCGTTACTTTGTGTTAGTTTTATTATTTTGTTTTTATTTTATTCTGTATGAAACAATTTTAAAATTTTATGTTAACATTATTTTTTAAATAACTAATTGGTGTTATATTATATTTTTATTACATTTCTTCTGCTATCGCTACTTTTTAACGTATCGTGCGCCGACGGGCATTTTGAACGTAATTTTTACATAAAAAAACATATCTGTCGGTCTGTTTAGATCGGAGGATTTTTTCTATTTTTCTCCAGTTTTTTTCCAAACTTTAAGGCTTGAATCAGCCATACGTATTAATACAGCATCCGGTAATAGTCCTTCAGGCGAAACTGTAAGCGTCTGTATCTTAATAACATAAAAAACATGTTGCTCCACTTTTGATGATTTCGTCTTTAATGTGGAAAGAAATAATTATAATAATTAGAAATAAGTGACTAGCCTAGCTACTACGCGCAGCTCCGCCTAACACAGAAAGTTTTGAGTCGAGTTCCTAGGAAACAATCTATTTTTCTGAAACAAAAAAATTCTTTGCCTTTCATCCTGCTGCATTCTCTTTCTCTGTCTCTATGATTAATCAAAACCGGGCGAGCGGTTTAGACGAATGAAAGCGTTTAAAAATAAGAATTCGCATTAATAAAATGGCGTACTGATGGTGGTGTAGTCGAGTCTGCTAAACAGAAGTCTTTCAAGGATAGAGTGACTTTAGAAACGTCAGTTGATATTTAAACATACATTTTTGACTTATTTTGATGACTTATTGACATGTTTCATAATGCACGTCAAAATCGCAAAGACATAATCGCAAAAACTCCTTTCTCTGCTTGGATTCTAATAAAGGTGTAGTACTGAAATCAAAAATCATTTTAATTCATGCATAACAGAATCGGAGCCACAGTTTTTTATTATTATTTCCAAAAAGTACTGTACTGATTAATTTAAATATAACATAGTAATAAAATAAGTAAACTAATAATATAATGATTGATAACCGTTCCTTGTTTGCAAGGCCTCCAGCGTTCAGAAACTACAGACAGATAATTGCAAAGTTTTTATATGCATGTTATTAGAGTAATATGCCATATTACTTATGACTAAATTTAATTTATATCTAATATTATTTTCCTCCTGTAAGGTAAGTAAGGCAATGAAAACTTAACATTTTTAAAAATATTTAAACTAAGTATATATTCATAATATAGAGATGGATGGATGTAAATGATTATTGTTTATATTGCCCCTATATACACGATGTGACAACTTAATAGTTTAATACTAATACAATTTCGTGTTGTATTTTGGTCTTCAACATACAACAAAATTGTACATTTGGATTCCAACTTAAATCTCAATTAACACCTACATAAGAACAATAAAACGCGTAACGCTTCCAAGAAACCTTTAAAAGTTTATACAAAAACAAAGAATTTATCAGTTTTTTTAATGATTTTTTCCAAAATAAACCCCAAATGTTCCATCAAAACGAACTGACGCCCGCGGCACTAAATCACGTTATCCGATATCAGAATTTCTTGAATTATTATTTCGGAAACATTAATATGTCGAAAAATAAGAATCCATGCATCAATTAAAATATTAATTGGGAAATGCATGGAGTGGACGCAGGGTTTAATATATCTGTAATTTTTATCATATTTCAAATCATATTACCGCAGCCTAAATCATTTAAGAAGTACACGACTCCCATAGTGTTTAAGAAGCAATGGCTGGCTTACCTGACACTGACAGACGTAGTCGGTGTTTCGTCGCGGTTATGTCATATGGGTTGTTATTGTGGGGCACATTAAACCCACACAAAATAAACCCATTGTGGGTCGGGAACAAGGTTAATTCGCATTTTATATTAAAACTCAAGACATATTTTTTTTCAAAGTCAATTTATATTTAATTACAGTATATATGTGCTATTTTGACTTTCTGCCATCATGTAGGTAGAGATATGACCCCGTTGCATTTTGCAACTTCTGATCAAAAAACGTAACAAATAGTTTTGGCAGTCCTCTCTTGCAGTTAACCTGACTCTGCCTAAAGAATTATGAAAAGACCGAAACAGGTGGAAACCTGATGGTGCAAGGTCAGAGCTATATGGAGGATGCATTAACACCTCCCTGCCAAACTATCTTTTGCTAAGTGGCTAAAGATGTATGTGGTCTAGCGTTATCGTGATGAAAGACCACACCCTTTCTTTTAATCAATTCCGGCCGGTTTCTCTTAACGTTTCGCTTTAATCTCATCAGTTGTTACCAGCAGAGATCCGAATCGATGGTTCTGGCCGGCGGTAAAAGCTCATAATGAGCAATGCTATTCCAATCGCACCATAAACACAGCATCACCTTATTGTGAGCTAACCCAGGTTTTGTCACAGGTTGTGAAGTCTGACCGACCTTGGACCACGACCTTTTTCGCACGTTCTTGTCATACGTGATCCACGTTTCATCACCAGTTATAAATATCTTGAATTGATTTTTTTTAATTTAATTTAATTATTGAGTTTATTATAATACCTAATTGTCTTTTTTTAAGTTTCTGTCATTTTTGTCATAGGACATTTTAAAAAGCACAATCCTTTCTTCTGTTTTTACATTCATAGTTTTATTATTGAGTGTGGATTTTAACTCAACCAGTCTCAATGATGTATAAAAGGAAAATATCTTGCTGAGTTTCTTGCCTGTTCTTGTCAGATTTACGAACAGATGGCTTAGGTTGACATTCAAAGTCTTATAAAATATTTTGACTTTGACTTTGTAACTACCTGTGTGCTATGAGAGTTTCCTCTGAATTCTTCCCTCTTTTTTATATTATTTGGATCTTTTTTAATACAAGGTGTTTTATACCAAAATACATACTCTAAATCTTAATTCTTTAACCACTAATACGACTACAAAATGGATGCTGTTACATCACGTGATAACTAGAAAGGTATATTAAATTTTAGATTTTAATTGTTACATATAGTTGACTCCACACATCCTCTATTCAACGATTCATCACCAATCAATCAAAGCGTGTCTGCCCATCGATAAATTTCAGTTTTTTTTTCTATAAAATACACCGTATTATTACGCCGAATAACTGCCGAACTTGTAATTAAGTTAATCTATTGATCTAGCGGTTATAGATCGTGGTATGCACTTTATCGATCGTGATTCAGAATCTAAATCAGGTTTGTTGTGCATTTTATGATATCATGCAACCTTCTTGATATTGTCACAACAAATAACTATTTTTATCATCATAATTGTCTATTATACTCGAGGATAAACGTCAGTAGACAATGATACTGCACACACTATGACTCATATATAGACGACATGAGGTAACATCGAAAATGCATCTCGTATTAATAATTACCTCCTTTTTTGAAGTCCGTTAAATTGTATGGTAAGTTATTCTTTGGACAAAGGTTTTAAATAAATTAAGATAATCCTCGCTTAGTAACCACGAGTAATATCAAAATTGATATTGTGTTGACATTCTGTAGCAAAAGGTAATATGTTATTTCTTCCCTTACCATGTAGGTACAAAGAAGTGCTAGCTTAAACTAAATTAAGTTATTTGTTTCTCTTTCATATGAAATATGAAAAGGATGGATTGACTTTTAAGAACGTCAATTTAGTTGGCACTAAGAAAATCCATATACTTTTGACTTCTTTTAAACGGCATGTTTTACACGAGCAATCAATATTGATATTAATTTTCCATTGCGGAGAAGAAGATACGTTAATTCTTCCCTGACCGCGTAGTTACAAAGATGTCGACTCGCTGGCATATTCTTAAACTATTTTTTAAATTGAGTTATTTATTTCTATTTCTTACAAATTCAATATGATAACGCAATTCATTCACATTATATGTTAGTTATATATACATAATAAAGTGCACGTTACCTTAGGCACACACGTTTCTCAGTAAACAATAAAAAAGTGGGGGAAAGATAAAAAAAATCCCACAAGTGGTAAAGGAGTGCCCCGTGTGTTTAGTAATTGCAGCCGTCACGCGATCTGAACACGCGAGGTTCGAGATTCGAGGAATGTTGTCTTCGCTGCTTTATGTTTACCTACCGAAAAATATGTTTACTTGATAAACTATAATGTTTAATAAATTATTTTATTAGGAAAAATCAGCGTTTTAATTTTACCACGTATTTTACACACAGACACACACACACACAGATACATGCCTAAAAGGGGACGCCAATTACTATTTTGTAATGTTTTAGTTTGTAGAAGTAAATAGAGATTTTGTAATTGTTTTTGTTTGACTTTTAATTTTTATTATCGGGTATTAAAATCTTATTTGATGCTTAGTAAGGGATGATAAAGCCGAAGATGGAAGAATCTTGTCTCTGAATCCAAAATCTAGACTCAAGATACCAGAACACAGCAATTCTGTTAATAGTGAGACTAACTATAAAAATAGGTCATTGACATTTTAGTCAATTCGCCTATGTAATTAATAAATTTAATTTTTTTGTTTTTGTTTTAGTCACTTCGTTTTTTAAATAAGTTTAGTCACATAATATCATATACTGTAATGACACTAATGTTAGGGGAAAATAAGGGTGTAATGAGCAAAACAAATTTTATGTTGAGGAGCCCACACCAAGGGCTTCGCAGTAATCAATAGCCGTACCAAACACTTAGATCATAAGATTTATTGTAAATGCTGTTTATTATCCCAAATAAATAAATAAGCAAACATTTTTTAAATCGAGATATTTTCGGTTTCATGTTACTCCAATGACAATAAACCCCGTACCACTAGATCTCAGGTACGCTGCAACTAGAAAACCTGTTTCTTATAAACACCAATTTATGTGCTGCATTTCGTTTCTCTTTATGATCGTATCAAGAACAGCTGTCATATCACGTAGCAATTAGGATGGTGTGTTCAATTTGAACCTTAATAAGCTTAAAATAGAAGGTATCTTCTTAAGAAACTTCTATCGAAAATAATGTCTTGCTTCTACGGAAATTAATTTAATTTATTATAGACTTATTTAGCGCGTGCCCCAAAATCAAAGACTTCATTTAGCATTAATTAAGTATAATCTAAAGTTTATGTTAGGGACAGCAGATAATGAAGAAACATTAATATGCAAAAAAATATCAGTAATGTAGTAAATAGTATAATGACTCGTGAACGAATATTAGTACTTATCATACAAGTATCTCCTCTACAGGGATTCAAACGATTAAGTTGATATAGGTTCTCACTCCACCAGACAGCCGTAAAAGATGTGACCAGAGTTCGTTGTGTCCGGGTCTGGCTCGTGGCTCTTATAGGCATCATGAGTTGCCTATAACTACGACCCATCGTTTCTTTTGTACTTTTGCTGTCGTCTTACCTGGTATATAGTTGCCATAAGCCTTTTTATATCCTTGGGCAGAAAGAGCCTTTATTGACATGGCTTAGGTTTACCAGATACATTCAGAATCACGCTCACTGTGACAGAAATAGAAACCCTTGATGAGAAATATTCCACTATCAAATAACTTTGTTTTAGATGGAAATCCAATTTTCCTGTTCACTTTGTTTTTAATTAATGAAATAATATAATCATTCCATCATCAGCCTTCCTTCATTAGCGAAACATATGAGGGGTTTCTGTTACAATACCACTACGTTTGTCCAATTCGGGTTGGTGTATAAAAGCGGCGGCTATAACAAACGTGCCTTATGCCTTATGCTTCTTCTCTGCAGCCACTAATTCGTCGAAGCGATAGTAGGGTTAATTGGGAGTACGCATAATAGTTATTTATTTAGTACATATTTAAATACTATGGCTGGGACAATTTGTAAATGCCCGGTTGATACCCACTTAAAGTTATGACTATTGCCTTTATAATTATATTTATTTGTTATCTCATATTAATTCCCTGTTGTGACGATTTAAAAGAGCTTAGTAAATAAGTCTATTTAATTAAAGTTATTTTTGATTTGATTTTGAAGTAAGTAGAAATATTTGATTTATCTATCAGGGATAAACCTTGGTGAAAATTGTTTTGTCTTGAAACCATAACGCTCCAACCGGTAAGACAAAGCTTCTCGGCTATAGGTACTAGCTTGGCATAGAATAAGGACTAATACCACAATTGGGTGTGGATCGTGAGATCATAGTTAAGGAAACACAATTACAACATGACTCGTTAACTGTTGACAGTTAGTCATTCGTCTCGTACTAAACCCTTATTATTTTTCAATGTCAAACTTGTAGAATATTCGTTTATTTATTTATTTGATATTTTATTGGATACACAAATGCCCTAGAAGAAAATTGAAACAGTTTTATGTATTTAAACGATGTTTACGCAACAGACGCCCTACTTATCAAAACCTTATCTTATCAAAAAAAAAATTGTACTTCAGTCAATTCAAAAAGAAATACTTAGGGAATAGTTTAACAGTTTTGTACAAATGCGACCTTATTGTTAAAAGCGGAGAAGATGGACAGGACTAAAAAATAAAGTGCTCGATGGAAGATGGCCACTTATAAAGAATTTAAACATGCCAAATAATATAACATAGAACTACTAATTATGTACACACATAGATACTTATTTAATGATAGTATGTATACAGTTTGAAGAAATGAAATAAATAATATAAAGAATTTATGTATCAAACTCACAAATTTTGCAAAATATAAATACAGGAGCTGTTTACTATATTCTATTTGACATGCAAATTAGTATACATTAGTTTGTTTTCATTTAAATAAACGTGGTTTTAAAGCAGCCGTTTTGTCGAGTGGTCAGTACCATTTTCTACACAGTCAGAGGTCCCGGGTTGGAAACCCGGTACCAGCAGATATTTGTACTATAAATACGAATATTTATTTATTTATTTAACAATTTATGTGCACACAAAGATAATTAAAAGGACACTACAGAATATTAGAAAATTGTACAAAGTTACTGCTTATTTCTATTAGAAATTGATTCAAGAGTAATGGACGTTTGTATGGTTATTTAGTATATTTCTGATATTTATATACATATTACTATCTATATTGCTCCGTTATCTAATATCCATAACAGAAGCTCTTAATGATGCTTAATTTTGTTTGGACAATAATTGTGAGTGCGAGAAATATTGTCATTATAATTTTATATGCTAGTTTTCTATCAAATTAGTTTAAACTTATTATTGTATTAAGTTTTTTGCAATAATTAACTAGTGTCTATAACAGAAGCTCTTAATGATGCGTGATTTGGGCTAGATCATATGTGTGAGTGTAAGAAATACAATACATAATATGTATATTAACTTTGTATGTGCTTGAAACGCCTATTTAAGCATATATATGTAACGTAGAGGCTCAAGAAGCACGACGAAATTCAAATAATATATTTGACTTATTAATACTTATTTTTCAATACTCTTTTGAAAAGGATAAAGGTGTTTCATAGGTCTTTCGGCAAAGAGGCATGTAAAAGCTCTTTTTAGGTTGGAAACGTGCAGGTGGCTTGGGCAGTATGTTGCTTGCTAAACTAGATATCGTCTTATTTCTCACTCCTCTATTGCTTATCAACAGGTGGTGTATAGTCATTTTTATAAAAAAGAACGAAAGATTATTACAGTACATATACAGTCCGTAATATTATTGTATTTTTCAATAAATGAAATATTTTCTAAATATCCTTGAAATATTTTTTGAAAATACACAGTTAAGATAAAAATTAATATTGATATTACTTTTTAAAAAAAAGTATATCATATAAATAATTGGTTTCTTTTGTTTTATTATCTGAAAATTATACATTCGTTAATGTATGTACAATAAAGTTAATGTACCTGTTCCATTCAAGGCATCACTGGAAAAAATGAAATTGTTAAGTATTTTATAACGCATCCAAATGCTATTCTCAAAATGCTACATTCCCTATAAATTCCATGCACCAATTTTATTTACATCCACAATTTTCTCAATAACAGAAACCATCCATCAACTTGAAAAAAAATCTGCTCTTAATTCCGAAACGTTCAGAATGCTTTGTAGAAATCCATTTTAATTGTGCATAATACCATGGCCCGAAGGGATGATTACCGGGAATCGAAGCTGCGAACGTCAGAATAACTCAGTCTGATGTGCATAGAGATTTATTGGGTATAGTATAGCTTGTATACGGAATTAAATTATGGTGTGCGGTGGTAAGTTACGAGTATGATTAAAAATATTTTCGATAGGAAGAAATGTAGATACTAAATTAAAACTGAAAACTTTTTTTAAACTATACAGCTCATGACGCTCAGGGGGAAGAATACAAACACAGACAACTGACACTTCAAAATCGATCAAACCGTTTACGCGACAAAGACACATATCCCTACATATATACCTTGGTACACGCGATATACATTATTCTGGATAAGTCGGGTAATGATCTTCAATTTCACTTTGTCTTCTGTGTACTGCGGACCGACATGAAGGATTTCTACTGTAGTTAGAATGACAAGACTGAACACAAACAGTTTTTGCTTCTGATATTCTCATATTTACATTCCGGTTCTCAATGCACCCGGGGTCATCACCAGTTTGCTTAAGCGAAAAAATGAATCAGTATAACATATTAAACATGTAAAGAATATACTTAGAATCTAAGTTGGCAACTTCTCCTGACCAAAACACTTCTCATACTTATTTAAGACTTAAACTTAACTATGCAAAGAATTTTTTTTCAAGATTGAAATTTTTAAATAAATTAGTTGTAGGTATCGAATTCAAGAAAAAGAAATGTACACTATGACCAAGAATTCTAATATTAATAATTCAAACTCTTCGATGTAGAGAATCGATATGGAAGGTACGTTTTAAATCGGATAAAAACTTCAAGTGATAGTGCGTAGTAAATATAAGTATCCAGAAGGTCAACGAAGGAAATTAACTAATATTATATTAAAATATTAAACAATTAACTGCTTTAGTATAAGCTTTAGATATAAATTCGTTTTTTTAACTCTACTGGTAATGTATACTTTCGCGTGCTGTCTCTACATCAACTTCACGCACAAAGAGATTTCGTATCTCATTTCTCAGTTCACATCCAGAGTGTGGTATTTTCTACCGGTACACGTCACATACATACATCTTCCGTCACATAAGAAGGTTCCTTCAGATGAGTAGTTGAAAAGCTAGATGAAAGTGGCTCGGGCACTATGCTAGCTTCGCATATAGACTCTACCACAGAAAATTAAAATCGATCTAACAATGTTAACATTATAAATTTTATTTAAACCAACCGTGCCCTTTACAATTGACAAATCACTTGATACTAATACTAGTAGCTCTACAGTCAAAAAGATTTTATTTTCTTATATGCCCTGTAGTCATAGTAGTGGCAGGACAACCCAGCAAGCGGATCTACCACCATCATAAAAAAAATCTATGATTTTTACTTTAAATGTCAAAATGAATTAGTTAAGTATTTAAATTCGAAGTCACCCTTCTGCCCCTTCTATTTATTCCTCATGTTATATTCAAAGACAAAAAGCTTAGCCTGCGAATTATTTTCCTTAGGCTTAAGTAGGTATGATCAGCAAAACAGGTGACCGATTTTAAAATATAAGGTAGGTCTATTTTTTACTACAAGATTGACAAGCATGGTATGTGAAGCGCGCTTACTTCATGGTATGCGGATTCTGACGTTGAGGAATGACGTGGAGACACAATTATTACTGAGCTTTAGGTCGAAGGTCGCGAGAAGCCGCTGGACGCGGGCAACTTTGAACTGATCTGTTTGGAGATTCTTGGGGGAGAGCTTTGATGAGCAGCGTCTCGCGGCTGCTATTATGATGATGATTGTTCAAATTAATGTTCGAATAACTCAAAATATACTTTAATTTAAATAAAAATTAGGTTTAAATCTTTGGGATTCCTCGACATCCCATTCCTACCCTTTTATCTAAGTATTTCAATTTCTAATTTCTATTCCTAGACACTGGTACTTGGAAATTTATATTGGTGACCGCTGTCAAGAGCAGCGGTTTCCGTTTTGGTCGTTGAAGGTGTTAATTCAAGATTGGTATACTCCACCTCTATATTGGTAATTACCGTCTGGGACAACTAAGCTCTCATTCGTCGCGATCTTGTTGTGAAGAGTGTTAAAGCAACAATGTGGAAAATACAGTCTTACACTTTTTCTTATTGAAATAAAATGTTCGAGTTTGATGGACTTATTTTTATTGGAAAATATTATAACGACAGCCAACGAAATAACCAGTAAAAAAACTATGACAATTACATAAATTATAAATTGTCTATTATGTACACTGTGGAGTTCTTAACACCTGTGAATCAACCCGGAAAATTAACGATATATACCAGAGTTCAGATATTTTATGGGGTTCGCGACTGTAGATGAGAAAGGTTACCATATTACACTTTAATTATAATTTTTTGTTTCTTTTTTGCTACCAGTATTTCGCCGGTCGCATAGCTAATCATTTGTACGATTTTTCCTTGAGGCTGTAATAAATAGGTGCGGAACTATGAGGGTAGAAAGCGGTCAAGCGAAAACAGTTCGAACTACTTTTAACATAAGTATTATTATTAGAAAATAGTTAAGTTGTTATGTTTTCTTTCATTTTCTAGACCCAACTGGAAAAATGCAAATTAATATCGACTGATTATGACGTTGACTACAGAAACGAAATACTAGATTTCATTTTTTTTTATGACATTCAAAATGATGGAGTTCATTTTGCATACGTTGCCAGTGTAGGTACCACCGCCATCCCTATTTCAGACGTGAAGCAGATCGCTGGTTTCAGTGTGTAGGTAAACGTCGAAAGAAGTCGATCGAAGTCGATAAGAAGTCGATGGGTGGGGAGGGATTAAGATTATTTTTTTCATCTCCAGAATGTCAAGGCCTCTCCATATCAAGTTGTAACTTTACGGTAAGGAGAAGTTGGAGTAATACTGTAAAAAACTGAGAAACAATATAAAACTGAACCCTGAAATCGACAATAATTTCAAAAACCTTATCAAATCCTTACAAAAGTGCATAAAATACAAGAGAAATATTTAAACTGTTTGTAATATAAACATTAATTTACATATACTTTGATTAAAATGTTTCTTTCAGTCTCAAACTTTGTTCTTATTACATAACAGTATTCGAAATACATACTTAATTACATAGAGCAATGCTAAGCACATAAACGGTGTTTAATTGCGTTCGGATTGGCTGATTATAGGGGGCTAAGGTATCTCACGCGCTGTGGCTGGTAGGGTGTGCACAATGCCGAATAAAGTAGGATAAAAGAAGTGATGTAGGTACATAAGCAAGGATATAATTATGAGCTTTCAAACTTAACATAAATAAGTGAAATATTAATAAAAAATACTTTTTAGGACTTGAAATATATTTCACGAAAATTTTTACCATTTTTAAGACATTATTGCGAGTTAAAATCATCACAGCATCACCTTATTGCGAGTTAACCCAAGTTTGCCACAGTCTGTGAAGCCTGACAGACCTTTGGCCACCACCTTTTTCGCACGTTCCTGTCATACGTGATCCACTTTTCATCACCAGTTATCAATGTCTTCAAAAACAGTTCGGTTTCATTACGTCTCAATAAAGAATCGCAAATAAGTACACGGTTCATTTGGTTTCTTTCAGTGAGCTCGTGAGACACCCAAATATCGAGCTTTTTTGTGTACCCAGCTTTTTTCAAATGGGTCATAACTGTTTTGTGGTCAATTTTCAGTTATTCAGCGATATCGTAACGGCTGATATGCCGATCTTGCTCCATTTTATCAAAAATAGCGTCCATTTTATCCGTAACAGGGTGATGAGAGCGATTTGCATCTTTGACATCAAAATTTCCAGATTGAAAACACTTAAACCAACTCTTTGCTACTCTTACTGACACTGAATTAGGTCCATAAACGTCACAATTTTTTTTCGCGGCTTGCGTTGCAATTTTTTTTTGTAATAATATTTTAAAGTGTATCAAATTTCTTCGTTTGATTCGCTCATTATGACAGAAAGAAAAACAAATGAAAATTAGCGGGAAACGAAATGTTCTTAATTTGTTTCTTTTCTTGAAATGTCTTGAAAACCAGCCAGATACAATTAGTACAGTCAACGATATTTTATTACAAGTTATACATACTATATACGAAAAGACTTTTTCCCCGCCCTAATATATATCGTACCTCAAAGAGAAGTGAGACCTGGTTACCTATGGTACAGGTATTCAGTTAAATTTTTAGGCACCAATCTCACACAAACTAAGTTAATTATAAATGTAAATAGAATAAGCCACTAAGTTTATTACTTGTACCTGTTTATGATGAGAGAAATACATTGATTTATTATTATTACTTTTTTGGCAGATCTAACCTTCTTTTGGCAGGGGAAATCCCTTTATTGTATACTTTCGGGCTTACCGTATACCTTCTTACCGAACTTGAGAAAATGAGTTAGGTGTTACTTTTATTTAAATGAAAATGGTTGGGTGAGTTAATAGTAACTATGACTGTAAATATGAGAATTAATATAATCAATTAATTATTTAAATAAGCAAATATGAAATGGTAGTCGTTTGATTGTGTTACTTATCTTTTTAACGC
The DNA here is from genome assembly GCA_943193645.1 of Acentria ephemerella. NCBI lineage: Eukaryota > Metazoa > Arthropoda > Insecta > Lepidoptera > Crambidae > Acentria > Acentria ephemerella. Next base: position 3,485,770 of record OW971901.1, on the reverse strand, counting down.
TTCTGTGAATGTTCTCAAAAACTGAAGCGATGTTTTAGGAAAACTCACATTTCCTTACATCTTCAAAAATCATGGTCACTGTCAAGTTGATGAGCTACAGTTGTGGTTGCGAAAGGTATCCATTTAAAGTACAATAAAATTCGTTTTGCAGAAAAAAGAGACTGATATATTGACCAAATACTTAGTATTTTGTTTCGCGATCATAACGCACATTTACGCGAAGAAAATTTATGATTTGATCTAATCAAACTCTAAGAGGAGGGGTCTCTATTGAAATCGATTATTATAAAAAAATGAGTACAAAATCATTTTAAAAGACAATAATAATTCAATTTAAGAAATTATCCCATTTAAAAATCATTTTTGGTAACGATCCACTTTCTATTGTTACTGGAAACCATTTAGCACCATCTCCCTAAATTATTTTAAATTGGATAACTTCTTAAATTGAATTATTTATGTCTTGTGGAGGAGGTTTTTAGTTTGGTTTAAAATTTTTGTTTTAACAAGTTTGAGTGTTTCTAAGGTCAAATAGATGGGTGACCGTCAGTATTGTCGACTTGCCCGTCTGTTAGTCGTTTGTAGAAAATACTCGAACAGCTTTAGAAAAAACAAATGCCGTTAAAATTGGAAGTTTCCGGACTTGGTAAAACACATAAAAAAAACAATTAACAATTGATAGAGAACGCGTAACAAACATACCGTCGATAGAAAACCTTCTTTTTTGAAGTCGGTTGAAAAGAAAAGGTCAGGTTCTTATCGGTAGATATACATTACACAATTAGCCATTTATAACAACTGTCAGAATTTAAAAATAGAACAATACACTATGCTTTACAAAGATGGCGGCTAAATCGTGACTGGCTACGGGCAACGCCTTGCTATTGGTGCGTTTGACTTATGATATTTGAGCTCGGAGTTATGGTAAATATCGCAAGCATAAACAGATCTCCGTGTTTCGAATACATTGGTATATGTTTAAGTAAATTATAATCGACTTTATTTATGAAGCCGCAATAAACTCCCAGGAATCTTGAGACAAAAAAAATATTTCCTTATTGGACGATTTGACACTTAATCTAGGGGAAAATTGATTAAGGGGTATTACGTACGACCATAACATTAAACTTTATCACAATCAAATTTCAAATACTTATTCTTTCACAAATATTAATATAATCTACTATAGGTAGGTATTAGAGTACGCCGACAAAACAATTGCTAATTTAAAATTTATACTAAATTAAATTTTCTACAAGTGAATTAATTTCTCTAACAAACTAAAATAGCATGTTTTTTGAAAATATTACTGAATTCTCGTTACTTTATAGACTTATACGCATATAAATACTTCTGATGGATTATTAAGATACGTAATTTATTAGTAACTGACTGATCAGATTTTCATAATATTTCTGTTTGTTAAAACTGCAAATGAAAATAGTCTTGATACTTACTTTTACTTACGTGCTTTAACAATTTTGAAACAGGATACCTACACGGTATTGAGCCTCTGCAATTTCAATAATACATAATTATCGAAAACGAATGACCTTATTATTATGGAATAGAATATATCTTTATTGTACTTAACCAATTTAAAAAAAAAAACAGGTTTATTATTGTTAATCGTTAAGAAATTTAGTTTTAAGTTGGTTGTTGGTTTTTGTTTAAGATAGGTAATGTAGCTGTGTATTATACATATAATTAATATGTATTTTACACGGCTATATGTTTAAGTATATGTATTTACAATATGTATATCATTAGCTTATTTTATATGTAATTTATGTATGTATTTATACAGTAGTATGTGTAGTAGGTAGGTAGGTAACCCAATATGTTATTTCATTCTTCTTTGGAGCTTGATATTATAAATAGATAAGTTAATGGTTACTATAACTGGCTTAAAGAATGTCAGATACATAATGTTTATACTAATATTTATACAACGCTGTTTTTATCCGTAATAAAGAAAATTAAATATTAATAAAATAAAACGATAAATTCTATTGATAGCCGGATTTAGGGACTCCCTCGTAATTATAACATGTTTCTATTATCATTATCTACTTGTAGGAACCTTCTAAAGGACATTTACTACTTGTTTTTTTTATGTTACTTTATACGGAATTGAATATTTAATAATGATTAAATTCAGATGAGAACCTAATTACCCTGTACCTATAAACTACTCTGCCACTGCAATAATTATGATCATTGACTTTTGATGATGACTGTACTAGAATTCCCTGTAAATAAGCATCAAACTCATAGGTATACACAAACAACTAACATGTGTGTGCATCGTGAAAGAAATAAAAAAAAATATTTTGATTGATGCTTCGCCGAGCACCGAACGTCGTACCCTGCGGTAGCGTGCGCGTAATCACTGCTCGTTCGTGATAATCGTGATTGATTTAGTGGTAAAACAGACGATTGTATCCACTTCACCATTTTCAACCGTATTCCTGTGTAATCACGAGCGATATTACTAGAAACAACCTAAATAGTATTTCTAAGCCACCTTTAAAATTTTTGGGTCTTGATTGATCAAAAAGAGATTTTGAATCGAAATACGAATATAAATCAGTATTTTTTTCTTTTGTTAAATGCTTTAGCTTTAAGAGTGATTTATGGGGATATAGTCGATTAAATCTCGTATATCTAATCATTCACTCGATAAATCCTTTTTTGGACAGTCTAACTAAAGGAATACAAGCCTGCTGGGTATAGTGACAAGAACCTTATGATCCCTAGATTATATTGACCATGTGACGTGGAAGCGTAGACATCTTAAATAAAATCTATATTTTTTTGAATAATCCCTTATTTAAAACGATCTTTAAATTAGGTTTATTCGATTATTAATATTTTTATTCCAACAAAATCAATGATTCTTCTTCAGTATCGCCTCTGTTGTGGAGTAATGAAAATTACTACTTATATAAGATCGTAACTTCTCAGTACTATTAGAATTTATCAAGGAACTTAAAATAAAAGACAAAATATCGTAATATTGTATAATTGAATACAAAAATACAGACACAAAATACAGTGTAGTATATCTTTAAATATAAAAATATATGCACTTAAAGCTAATAATTTTTACTGTATACTTCTCAAAGTCTCTGGTTATAGTGAAACATTTTTATTATTATTTGTGTTAATAGAATGAATGTTTAGAAACATCTATTATGACTTGACATATGTTTAAAGTAGCACTTGATATGTCTTCCCAACCTCAAGAATCTTAAATTTATTTGGGTCGATTATGCCTCCACAAATATCGTTTCGTTTGTGCACACCAAAACATTAGCGAAGCAAATCTACAATCAGCCAAGATATTCCAGTTAGAGGTAAGTCAATTAAACGTCTCGTTAGTAATATTGTTTTATCAGTGGGTAATAAAAAAAATCTTATATTAAATAGTATGTTGATATGAAAGAAACATTACAGAAGCCATAAGCATGTTAACAATCAATAGATTATTAGATATATCGATATGTTTAAAGACGAAGACGTGTCTAAAGGGGTTACCAAAATGTATGGGTGCATATACAGAATAATGATAGCTTTGTAATGCATTCATATGTATATTTGATAAATAAAAATTGTTATATTAAACTAAGTCAATTGAAGGTGATTAAAGCATTCCCTGCTTTATTTATTTATATATTAATGATATAACCTTCTTGGCCGACTCCTAAGTTTTATGTATGACTATAAATCGATTAAAATATCGATATTCCAAAATATTGTAACGGCCCCGATTCTGATTTGCACCGACTAAAATCAAATATGAGTCGAATGCTACTCTTTCATTATAATACGACTAGAAAAGGCCAGACGACCGTTCACAGCATTAGACGTAAATGAGCGATTTTAACGCAATTCAGCCTTATTTTAAAGCATGGGTATAACGTGCATAAGTCAAACCATCCGCAGATATATTTTAGCATAAGAGTCAACTAAATAGACGTTTCTAAACAGTCATACTATCTCTTTCTGATTAAAGTAGAATGAAAGAGAGGCAGTTTACTTAATTTAGATCTTAGAGTCGTAGCACTGTTCAACATTTAGATACTTATCGTTAAGAATTGTATAATTTGTACACTAAAATATTAATAATTTATTTTAATATACTTACTCTATAATTTTCACAATGGGTCCAAATAATAATACTGGTATGTTATACCTTAATTCAACCTTAAATTTCACATGAGTATTACAGATCAGTTTACTTTCATAACGAGCATGCTTCTGGTGCATTGCATCCCTTTCTCTCAATATGAAAGCAAGAAGGACGCGGACCCACATTGGGACTTTTTGAATATTATGAAAAGTAGGCTATAAAAAGCAAGCCTTCATGACTTTTTAACAGTTCTTTTACTTTTATTCGAATTTTAGTTCTATAACATCTATTTATTATTTCTCAACCTATTCCTTATCATATTGGAAGAAGGAATAAATCATACATAAGTGTCAGCTTAGTGTATGCTTTTACAATGGTGACTGTTAAATATATACTGTCTTTGTGTGTACATAAATTGTTAAATAAATAAAAAACTTTGTTTGACACAGATACAAATTTAGAAAGTATTTCAAAAACACAACCTGTACATTTATACTGTTTTTAAAATTTATGTTGTTAAAATTTATTTAAAAAAAAATTTAAAAATAAAATAATTTTTAATAAATTTAACTTTTTTTAAATTTCCTTTTTAATTTATTTTAAAATTTCTCTAATTTCTGTTCTTTAGAACAGAAATTTTAAAAATTATTGATGAGCAATCAAAATAGATTGCGTGTTTCCTAAGTGTCGTTACAAGGCGCTCGCGCACCTTTCTAGATTCTCATACAGTGACATTCACTTCTTATACGACCGTCAAGTTATTCATATCAATATAATTTATAACCTTAAGCTGATTGTTTCAATTGCCACCATTCTGTAACTAAATACAATATACACATATGTATTTGAATAATAAATGTAATTTATGTTTTAAAACGCATACATTTAATACTAGGTACAGTCATCTGTAAAGGACAACTCGATCACAATGGCCTTTATTACTTACGTAATAAAAGCTAAAGGTAAGAAATATTAAATCAGCCAGATCAATCGTAACTCCAATGGTAGTAAAAAAATCGAATACAATCACAGTTTTAAAGTGGAAGAAAAATATTTTCGCTGTTTATAATATTCGAAATGTACATATAAAATCAACATTCTGTACATAAAAATTTATAAAAACTGTAAAGCATGATCATAAACACTGAATAATGAGTTTTGATAAATTCAGTCTTCAAGCAAACTTAAGCATCCAAGAATTGTAAAAAATACTTGTCTGAAAAAGAATACAATTGAAAAATGTCACATTTATTATATCTTTCCCTATTTTAACCTCATGTTGTTCCTTTCAATACAAAGAGAAGAAAAAAATATTTGAAAAACTGCAAATCTCTACTCTCTATCTCACAGTATATTTATTTAAATAGCTGAACTACCTTCCAATGCATACTTGATTGGTCTATGCGAGAGGGACACAAGATGCTGTACAATTTTCAATAATATTCTTTTTTAACAGTAAATGTGCGGCAAAAGCCAATACAGTATAAAAAAAAATCCTTTGGAATAATCACTTAAATGTATAATATAATTACTAATACTTAATTTTGATTCCATGGCAGTATCATTTAATATTATAGTTATAATTATGGATAACCTTTAGGGCTATCACTCGCATTGACAAAAGTCAAAAACTAATTAATAATAATTATAAAAATTATGTATATTCATATAAATATTGTTATAATAATTGAATTTAAAAAAATTTAGATTCAATTTAAAAAAGCTTCATCGTCATAGATTATAAATTACTAGTCAAGTTTTTATCCAAGGTTTCAATAACCTATATTTGGATGGTTTGGCTTATTCCATATGTATAATATGTCAAAATTCAACTCCTCGTGAGTGTGTATGTGCAGATAGATTATTGAAACCCAGCATTTTCATAGCACAATTACCTCAATAAACACGTGCAATATTTAATTCTTACATTTTAATCACTGAATAAATAAATAACATATTTTAAATCCTGGTTTTTATGATAGTTTATTGACTACATAGTTGTGAAAGCACCATTAAAAAGTTTCATTAATATTATTACATATAAATGAAAACATGACCTTGTTTCTATTCTTTCATTTGACATCTCTGACCATAAATCCATCTGTTACTTACCATACGCTGGCCCCAATTCCGTTGTGCACAAACTAAACTAAATTTAAGTTATTCGCATCTCTTTCATTAAAATTCATTAAAAAGGGATAGAACGACTTTCAAGAACCAAGTTAGTAGACAGTTAGACGATCCACAGGCATTTTTTATGATGATGATATGAAAAATCTTAAGAATCGCCATTTTCATCGGTCGTCACAGGTTATATCTTTTTATGGTTGTATTGTACAGACTATTACTGAACTGAAATTTGATTAGGTTCGTGCACAACGGAATCTAGGCTACTGTACAACATTATAAAACCGTTATTTTTTCTAAGACCAGTCTCAGGCGAGGCAAATGAGTTGTTTCCCTTCATCCATTTGGAATTGTACCTTATCTGAGTTGGCTGCTTTGTCCGCTGTTTTAGAAAGGGCACTTGCCAAGAAGATTAGCGCGACTCCGGTAACCGTGACAAAGAAAGCCCAGCCTGCAAAAAAATTGAATTAATTATTGGTGTTATTGGTAGGTTTGCGATTTATTATATGTTTAACAATTTATATACATTCATCAATTAAAAAAAAAAATTAAACACAGAGAGAGTATACATCGGTACTACTTATTTCAAAAGAAATCTCTACCAGTAGACCCGCGAAAGGAGAGCTTGAAAATAAGGGCAGACTCGTATATACACCTATACTAAATATATTAGATAAACATTGTTATAAAAATATGATATATTAATACATATACCCAGATATCCTTATATACTTATGTTTTTTTGTATATATATTTTGATACTTGTTTTTACGTCCTTAAAATAAAAACCGGTGCAAAACCGGTGTAGAGTGAAGACCGGGTTACTATATTCAGTCCACACAGGATGACAGCTGCTGAGAAGTGATGACAATAGTTATCCTATTGCCATCACTTTCAGCAGTTATGTAATAACAAGGTGACTCTTTAAACCCAACCCTTCTTTGCAACACTGGCCCGCGTATGAAAAAAGAATCATCAAAATTAATTCTTAATTAGCGAAATTATCCCGTAACAAAGAAAAAAAAACTTACAGTCGAATTGAGAAACACAACGACCATTATCGTTAACTATAACGACCGTTTACACAAAAATTAACGAATTTAACAACCGAGAGGACGAACTGATCATAAGTCAAATAAGAGCTAATAGTTATAGTTTAGTTTAAGTTTTAGTTTAGTGTTGTCTAGTAAAAATTCTTACCGATTGAGCATTCCCCAAGCATATACGGCTCGGAATATTCACCACACAGTCTCTTTACGCGGTCTGCACCCCATCCCCAAGGATATAGAAGCAACCCCAACACACCAAACAAACCTGAAACAAATTAGCTTCGATTCAGCTATCAGTCAATTCGATTGACAAAACTGCCTCTGTTTCATTTTTATTCAATGAGAATGAGATGGAAGGACTTTTAGAAACATCAAGTTAGTTGACACTCAAGACTGTCCTTTATGATGTGGGTTAAATTAAGATCAAAAATGCTTTTTTGGAAACATCAGCAAATCATCAGCTGTTTTTTTTGGTTAGATTGTAATTAAAGAGATACATACCTAGTCTTGATGTGACACAATTACAAAGATTAAGGAAAAATATAAAAGTTTTTGAAGGAAGCACTCGTCACACAAATTATGGTTATACCAACTAGGAATGAACAAAATATGGAGATGCCCTGATGTTCTATATAAATCTCTTTTGGTCGATTTTTTAAGTTCATTTATATTTTACAAGTTGACCTGGTGAACTTTATTTCACCGTCACTAACGCCATCTATTAAAAGTATCCATGAAATATGACGTGACTCAAACTAAATATCTAATTTTCAGTTGTACATTTATAAGCTTTTCTTTAGGATTTACTGTTATTATTATTTATAACACCACTCTGCAAAATAAAACTGATAATTAAGATGTTTTATTTTCTAAATTATTTATAAATTTTTCTTAATGATATTCTTTTTTGTTTAGTAATTAATTCAACATTTCAATTTATACGTCCTATGCTTATTAAAATCATATTTTAACAAACTAATATAATAAACTAGTTATGTTAATAAATAAAATTACAAAAAATTTTTGTTATTCGCACCTGTGACCTGGGCAGATGCTGAATTTAGGCAAATACATCGCTGAGCTTTAGCTTGCTTGCACTGTTGTTTAATTTATTGATGTTGCAATTTATTCACGTCAGAACTTTTATAAGTCCTTTGTCAATTTAAAGTTTTATAAATGTTTGCAAATATGACGATGCAAATTAATTCTCTATCTATAGTTTAAAATTTGCCCGTTCAGTGATTCATTTAAACTTTTTTATTTAATGAATATTCTTTTATAGAAAAATCCTTGCTTTTTGTTTTCATTATTTAGTAAACCATTCTATGTCCTACATCCAATTTTTTAATTTTATATCAAAATTACATGCATATTTTTACATGGAAAACACTACATAAACTCTATATAAATAAGAAAATAGAATTATATTTAGAGTTAAAACAAATAAAAGTTAAAACGCGTATTGTATAAAACAGAAAAATATAATTTACCTCCCAATGCCTGTGCAGCACCAGCCAGAGAAATAACACTCTTCTTGAAGATAGATTGTATGCAACAGGCCATCACACCAGCAACAACCGTTGAAAACTGCACTGCAGCACCTGGAAAATATTAACCAAGTATTGATAGTTTCTTTCTAACACAAAATTTCTTATGTTTATTCATTTTAGAGTTCATAAATCTACTTTCCATCTACTGCTTAGAAAGCAGCAAATAGCCCATCGGTCAGCCTATTCATGAAAACTGCATTCCTTTTGAACCACAACATATTAATACACTTTTGGTGTCATATCCTTTTAAAACTAGTGAATGTGCTTAGGAAAATGGGTCTCTATGATTCCTTTAAAACTGCCTGAATTTAGGCTGTGACAGTTTTAATTTCTGCTGTGTACATGTCTGATTTGTTATTATAATAATTCAGTACAAGTAGTCAATATTCAAGTTCGGTAGGTCAATATTCTATGTCAATTTACAGCATTCTGTTGACTTGCTACTAAGCAAAGTAAAACATTAAATATGATTTATTTAAACATATTACTATCCACTTCTTATAAAATAATGAAAGAATGGCATATACTAACTTAAATTTAAAGAGTGTGTTGTCAGTATCAGGCCCTCTGTAAGCTTAAAATCTCTTTGAACATTTAAATTTAGGTGTGAAAGTTTAAATTATGTTGTCATATTTATTATTGCTTATATGACTAAGAGTTCAATAACATTATTATCTAACTCGGCCACTTGTATAAATCATTAATAGCTATGTTCAATTCAAGGATTGTTTTGGATGTTCAACTTATCAGTAACCACAGAATAAATGCAGCTATATTTTATTTAAGAAACATTTTCCTGTTATGTTTCACAAAACCCTTATAAGTAAGCTACAACAAAAAAAAATTGACCATTCCTGAATACATATTGTAGTTCTAGAGCACATACTTTAAAAAGACAAAAGGTATAACACTGAAATTAATAATTTTAAAAAGAAATTTTGTGAGGATAAACTGGTATAGGAATTTTGTCCTTTGACAGAGCACAGAAAAAGAAGTGGTTTCATTAAAATCAAATAGTAATTGTTACAATACATACACAGAGACAGGAAAAACATAGCAGCTTTCCATGGTTTGGGGTAAACTGCATCATCAGTAGCCAGACCATAAAATGAAAATGATGCACAGTTGTTAACATCTTTTTTCATGCGTAGACACCTGAAATTATCAAAAGAAACTGTAATAATAATAATGAAATTGATTAATTTCATTTCTCTTAATTTTAAATTTTCCTTTGACTTTTCTAAGAAAAAGATATTTAGAAATGGTATTGTTGTGAAGTTGACACATATATTCTTTTACAATCGGTGTTACAAGGATCTTCAATAATAGCAGTTCTTTTAATGGCTCTGTCGTTTTAAAGAATCCAGCCAATGTCAAGTCAGTCTTGCTAGTGAAAAGAAGTTTTTAATTATATTAAGTAGTTTTATGAATAAGAATGTTATTAATTAACCCTTTTCAGGCCGGCGAACGCATTTTTGATTTATGTTTCTTAAAAAAATAACGAAAATCAGTTATTAATAAAAAAAGGTTTATTTCTTAGAAAAATTTATTAACCTTATTATTCACAAGTAATGCACACCGGACCTTAAGGACCGCCCGGCCTGAAAAGGGTTAATAAAACTAACTACTTAGAGAAATTATTTAGTCTGATTAAATTCAGTTAGTATTCGTATAGGAAAATTTAATTTAAAAGTAAAGATTTGTTTAAAATTTAAAAGTAAAGATTGTAATCTTTGGCTGAACGGTATAGAATTCAAAAAATATATTTTAAACTCGTCTTATGTGTTTTAAGCTTACCGATTGTAAATCCCAACAGATGGAATATAAAAAGATGTAACATTGTTCTCGCTAGTAACTACGGGCTGGCCCAGCAACCATTTCGGTGTCATGATTCCGGTCAATATTAGCATGAAAGATACCAAACTTAGCAAGAGCCATGCCAAACTCCTCCCTGTTACTATAACGTAACACATTACTACAGATTCTACAATCACACTTATTTTGAAAATCGTGTAATTTCCTTTACGACTAATAAGAATTTTGAAAGAAAACGCAAAAAACATAAACAAACGCCCGATTAATTGCAAAGTTGAATGAAACACCACAGATTTGTAAATCTCAAATTGTCAACTGGACAAGTGACTGTTTACTTAATTTTTTTTTTGTTAAATTCTCCCTATTCAAGGGAAAGCAAAGGAAACTGAAACCCATACAACCATCCCATCTAATGGAGTTCTTTATACCAGGGATACCAATGTAACGTATCCCTTTACTCCATGAAGTTTTTAGTGACTAATAGTAAGTTCCACCATTTTGATAATGACTTATGACAAAAATCTTTGAAAATAGAGTGCAATGTCAGTGATTACGATGAAATGATACGTAAATGAGAATAATTTTATATAATTAAACATGCCCTAGAAATGAATGAACAGAATGAGACACTGAAACTTTTTGACATGAAACTACACCTATTTTATATAAAAATAAACTATTCATTACAACTCAATATACGAAATAATACACACGGCACACAACCAACCCAACTATTACGCGCCAAAAACTCTGTTTACCAAATTATTAAAACTATCGAAAATAAAGTTAGTATTAGATTAAAAAAAATAAGAAAAATTTACCTATAAATAGAAGGGTATTTTTATGTAATTTTAATGTATTCATTGGTAAGACTGATATTCCCATACTTGGTAAGGATAGGCGTATTTTTTTAGACTTTATACGTTTATAATTAAGTGTTGCCTTTACCTTTAAATAAATCAAGTATATTAAACCTAAAAATAGTCCTATGTTGCAAAGCCTACTCTAGTCTTACCTCCTACATCACTATCAGTGGACTTTGGCACTCTTACACACGTTAGAACATAAGACCAAAACTTATAAAAAGTAATGTTTTTTTACTGCATAAAACATATAGTAACAAAAAAATATTTATTTGTATCAATTAATTTTTAAAATAAAAATTATAAAATAACACAAATGATCATGATAACTAAACGCATTCTTAAATCGCGCCATCTGGTGTATAGTAATCAGTGATCTGGTTTTCGATTAGTAAAAGACAGCAACATATAGTTCATTCTCTCTTTTTCCTTGTTTCTTTTATCCGATTGCCCAAAGAATGGTTGTTCGAAAAAGGGCAAATTTGAACTTGTTTTTTCAATACTGATAAACATTGCAATTGTTTTATTCAAAAGAGTGATCAAATAATTTGAGTGTTGTAGAGTGTTTGTTTGATCAAGTGAATTCAAGTGAAATGTGGTCGATGACAGCGTGAAAACGGGTGCTACGTAAGTATTATTCGATCAAATATTGTTTTCAAATCGTTGGTACTTTGCCTATGATGCCAGCATCCGTCTAAAATTCACTGCTTATTAGCTGTCAGTAGTTGACAGGTAGGTAGGTACCTTCCTTGATACATTGAAAATCGAGCAAATCGTCGTAGTTCCTTTGCATTTTACATTCTAAAAATCGTTAATTTATCGTTAATTTTCCTAATAACTAAAGTGCCATGTAAATTGTTTCTACAATAAATGAGGTATGTAGATGATGCGCTGGAAATGGTGTAAAAAACTTCGTGTTTTCATTTGCCCTTGTTTAGTTGCAAAATCTCGATTTCTTTGTCAGATGCACGCTTAAGCATATTACTTTTACTTTTAAATTTGTCTTGGCATCATATTTCCATATTTTTGATTTCCCGCTTTTTCACGATTTTTTTAGTGGGTAGAAAGTTTGTGTGGAGACATAATTGTAATAAACCTTTTTCTAATGTCTAAGAATATGTTAATATGGCACAGTTTCTGGTTGAGTAGGTGTTGCTATTTCATGTGTATATTATGAATATACAGTCAAACCTGCTTATGATAAGACCCAACTTGGAATTTTATTAAATGAGCTCTTGTATGTAGTTCATGTCTTAAACAAGTATTATTGAGGTTTGTTGTGGGGTAGTTGTGTAACCAACCGGGCCCTTTCTCTGCTTCCTAGTTGCAACACCATTGAATCTTTGTATTATGAGATTATTTTACATCCTAAACACAAATGAAAATAATACTTGTTTTTTTACATTTAATTAGTCATAGTAAATTTTTTATTGGACACTTAAATATAGATTTTCTTATTAAATAATTCTGTGTTACAATAAAATTGAATTTGTTAGATTTAGTCTTTAGACACACACATTGTATAATAAGGCCACCTATTTGTACTGTCTATGTTTATTTCCTTCTATATATTATTTTTGTGCAATAAAGTTTATTATTGTTATTGTTTATACTTTTGTTGACAGTAAAAAGTCTAATCTTAAATTAATTTCTGTTTGTCGAGATAAGCCAGATAGCAAAATATATTTCAACTTTATATTTGATCAAAGATATGCTATAGCTGTATACAAACATAATTGTCTTTACAAATGTAAATCTTTTATTAACAATTAACCCTTTTAGTGCTATACATTTTATCACAACTTGCTTGGCACTAAAAGGGTTAAAACAAAAATTGATAGCTTATAGAATAAACAGTATAAAAAAATTAGGCATTGCATTTAGAAAAAAGGTAATAATCATTTTTGTACAAATATTTTTTCTTTGTTTTTCAGATACATAAGCAAAGGAAACCGTCGACACATTAAATGATAGTGTAAACCAATATTGAAATAAAAGTAACAAATTATGTTATTGTAAATATTGTATTAAAATAATAATCAATACTGTGATCTCTTATGCGTGATTAGTGTAATTCTTTTTTTACTATACACCTTCATGAATCGTGGTTGGTTTTAGTGCAATTTCAACATTTTTCGTTGTTTTTTATTTCGTTGTATTTATGTGAGCAAAGAACAGTATGAGCTCTGTCAGCAGTAATTCAAGCGTGAAGCCTCAGATGCCTTTGAGGCAGAAGGATTTTGATCAGGTGAGCTGATTTTTTAATTTTTATCTATAAACAACTTAGCACCAACTCTGTGTGTGTAATTTTAATATTCACGTACCTGTTGTATGTATATTTTTTTTTAATGAAAAGAGGCCTCAGTACTTTTAGTATGCCCATGCCAGTCTCACGGGTAGTCTCAGTTATATTACTAGTGTTTAATCTATGCTACTCGCATTCCTTGCAAGAGTGCAGATTTATAGATACTGCTTGCACTATTAGATAAGCATTCTGACAATGCTATATAAATCTCCCGTTTCGTCAGACTGTCAACATGTTCATTTCCAAATACTTCTCATTGCAGTTTAATGATGAAATTATACATGCTATCGGCATGCCTCAGTTTCAGAGCAAAGTTTTGGAGTGCACTTCTTGAATCGGACAAAATTACAATATTTTTCTGAGGAAATGTTTACATATACTATACCTTCGTGTATTACAATTAACTCCACCCTCATAATACATACTTCTGTATGTAATTTGTACATTCTGGAATTGTACATGAGAAACCTCTGCACCAACACCATTTATCGTTTTAGAACATACAGTCAAAAGCTCATAGAAATATATCTACATGTCATCATTTGTAAAACGCGTTGTCTGACAAGTGTCTCATTTTTTAAATACAGTTTATACCTTCTATTTCACAACATAAAGCAGATTTAACATCAATAAATGACACCCATGTGCCCACAGTGTACATATCTAATGCAGGACTTTTGTGAATATCATAACATTGTAACATATTATACACAGATGGTAGCAATGGTTAACTTTTATTATTAAAATAACTATGTTCACAATGCAATGCTAAATTCCGTATGTGTTGTTCTGTTACAATATTGGAAAGAGAAGCCACTCGCAACCAAAAACGTGACGCAAGTCACGTGAAATCTTATGTATTTTTGTTATATCGTATACGTTTTTTTTATAAACTTTCTATAATTACCGCCCTACGTGACCATATCTCTCATTTTCTCTTTGTATATCCAGTCCATTCTAAGGTTCGATTGGCAGAGATCGTTTTTAGCGATAAGGCTGTCCATTGCCCTAACGTTGTCTTCTTATGTACAATATAGTATTTATGTACAATAAATAAATAAATTAAATTAGAAAAGACACAGCTTCATAAAAATTACGAAAAGTTCTTGATAAAGTAAACATTTCCTCAACTACGCAAGTCATCGATATGTTAATTGAATTCATATTAAGCAATCACAAGGATGGTTTCCATTTCGAATCGGTTCCTGTATACTATTTCCTTTTGGACATGTTTGAATACGTATTGTATTTACTTAAAATATTGCAATTTTGTATTGTTTAAAGAGGTTGGGAGGTGGTATATTTAACTTGAATAATTGATACAGAGAATGGATTCATTCGGAAACAAGTCGTAGCAATTTGGTCAAGCTTTAGTATATGCGGAATATAACTTTGTTCTGATATGGCTGTGTGTATCTGAGGCTGTGATCACATCATTCGTCTTAACACCTTAGGAATTTCTGCTGCATTAATGCGGTCAGTAGCTTAAGCGCGCGATTCCAAATAGGTACGGAGTCGCAAAAACTTCGAACGTTTACCTTTTCGTGCACGCCGAGGTATTTTTTCGTCCACTGTTTTCACGAGGAGTACAAACTAAAAAACGGATCATAAATTAGTTATTCGGTCCTCTATTCTTAAACTACAAGAAATGTGTAGGAAAACAAGTAATTTGATGGACCCCAGAACAGATAGAATTACCCAGTATGAGTACATGTGAAAAGAAGTGAATCATGGGAAAGTGGAATATTTGTCAAGAATGGAATTAGGTCCCCATTTATGATTATCTAATCATGATGGGGACACTCTTGACACAGTTATATTAAGGGCTAAATTGTTCTTCAAACACCTAACTCAAATGCTACGTTATCGACCAACACATTATTTCAACTGAGGCGTAGTTAAGCTAGAAAAAGCTGGGATAATCTGAAAAATCAAATGCCTACCATGACTACGAGATGGTAAACAAATCTACTGTAAAAATTAATTTAGACCCATCGACAGCATTCTTAAGTTTGACAACACACACAGAGGTGTTAACAACACCGTGGATTTAACCACTTTAAGTGCCCACAGATGCAATTTTTGATTAGTTCATCCGAAATCAACAATGGTTATCGTCGTTTTGTTTTCTTTGAATGTTCCAATTTCGAAGTTTCAATGAGTCTCCTTGTGGATTTGCCTACTGGAATAAAGTGGAATAGAACGCTAGCTAGGGCGAAACGCCCCACGGCGTTTTACCAGACTGGCAGTTTTGTCCTTTAGTAACTAAACTGCTAATTCCGCAAGAAAAGTCCGTGTATTGCTTCAATTATTGTCGTTTCAAAAATAAATTGCATTTCATTTTTGAAAACACGGAAACGATAGATTTGATTCTTCTACAGCTTTCTATGCGGTAAATATGCAAATTTGACACGTAATCGTAATTAAAATATGGTGCATATTCGTGAGAAAGCAACCAATCTGTCGAAATAGCTAATGATGCTATTGTCGTGTATGTGTGTCGATGGAGACAATGTGGTGACGTCACCGCGGAGTCGTGGAGGTTCGACTGCTTACTTTGATCGTCAAAGCCTGTTCATTTAATGGAACTAAAATGGAGTCCTTTCGGGAAATGAACGAAACCTGATAATAATCTCAGAAAGTAAAGCTGAGCTAAGTTATAAAACTGACATCAAAATAATTCACATAGAAGATTGTACACTTATAAGAATTAGTGGTTCTGTGGTATTGCGGCAATTTCACCGGAACTAATCGCGCAAGCGTTACGTCGGGAGCAGGTGATCTTGATTTTACGGATCGTGCAACTCGTCAATTTGCATGCGTGTGATCTAAGTAATAATATATTTTTTACCCTGATTGAGTCCTGTTTATCGATCCAAATTGTCACAACCTACAGGATTACACGCTAACCAATCAACATCACCAAAATACGTACCAGTATAATCACCAGTAATCGTCCGACTGCTGGATACAATCCTTCCTTTATGGGAGCAACATATAAGGAGTTAGACTGTAACACCACCTCGCTGGTCCAGGTGAAGGCTTTTGTCATAACAAGTGCTAAATGCTCTTAGTGCCTCCTGAGTGACCCATCTGTGACCAGCCGTGGCCAGAGTAACACAGAAATCTGGCATTCTTAGAACAGTTTAAAAGCTACGGTAAAAGCTCACCGTCAGATAGGGCTGCCAAAACCAAAGTTAAAATAAAATATTTTAACTTTGACTTTGGTCAAAAACGTTTAAGTTCAATTACTAGCATAACTACTAATAACTATCATTATTACATAGCATTGTTATGACATGTAAGGGTAGTGAACAAATATGGCTGAGTTTCTTGCCTGTTCTTCTAAACCCAATTGTAATTATGTTCAATAAGTGTGCATATACGTACCTGCCAAGGCGGAACCAAAGTGACTTTCAAATAGGAACATTAATTTTATCCTTGTGTGACACCTTATCTATAAATACTTCTCTACGTAATTGACCGCTTATCACTACATCGGGTTCGGTGTGGAGGCTAAGGAACTTTATGCAGCAATGGGCGAAATTAACATCTCTTGTCTTCAGCGTGTCAACATATTGATACCTATTGCAGCGCGTCTAGTGTCTAACTCGAACGAAAACCTCACTTTGTCCACATCGAAATGTATTTTTTCTTGATTAAAAGTAAAGAGGGATTTGAAATACTTTTGATGCTCTTCAAGTCACAAGGGCTGCTGTCTCAAGGCCATCCAAAAATAATATTAATTTATTATCGTTGAGTTAATTATTAAGATAATAAACGTCATACCTATTGAAGCTTTCTATTTAAAATCAATACCGCGAACGATAAACACTGAATTATAATAATATTTGGGTCAATATGAAGTTTTTGACGCGGAGATTCCATGCGTTGGCGCCGTGCCAGACATGCATTAAAAATAATAGTGACGAATCAATGAACTTAGGAGGTATTGTGAATCAATTTGGAAGCTTTTAGAGTGAAAACAGTGTATTTATGACGGACGCACTTCACTATTAAAAGAGCTCCTGTTTTGGCTCAATTTTAAGCTTAAATGAAAAACTTGGTACTTAATGACGCAATCAACATCGGATCTTGAGAACTACGTGGAATTACTTGAGGAAAAATGTTTCATTACGTTTGCTTTGAAAAGTAATTACTATCCAGTTAAGGATCGTTATTGTAATTTTTTTTAAGAGAGAAATATAGAGGCTATATTTTAGAATTGACAATTATTTTTCCATCGTCATACGGCCTTGTTTTCGTGTTTTTTAAATAACCCTTAACACATTTTCCAATCCAACGTACAACCTACTCATGGTATAATGTTGATTAACTTTTTCAGATATGGGGCGATCTGCAAGAAGGCATCGAACAAGTTTACAAGAGGCAGTATATGGTGAAGAAAAGATATATTCATCTGTATACGTATCCTTTTCAAAATTAACTGTAACGAGACTAGTACATTTAAATAAAAGCGCGGAAAGTGTGTCATTTCTTCACGAGTCCCGGTTTGTTGACCCAAGCCGAAGGTGCAGGTCAACAAACGGGACGCGTAGAAATGACAATTCTGTACGTGCATCGAACGAAATTCTTTTTAATACACTTGCGAAAAAAGTAAAACTTCGAAAGGAAATCAATGAAGAACGGTTTATTCCTTGGACAAGTAATAATGTATAGAACAATTGCTGATTAACGGTTTTCAACGGCCAGTTTAATATATTAAAAAAGTATTTTAAATTTAATTAATGTATTAATAGAAAAGTTTTTGATTAAAAACTCCTTCATGCCTTTGGAGGTTTTATGCAAGAGGAAAACAATAAGCGCTAGTGAGGAAAATAATAACTTTCCACGTGCTCAACACACAAGGAAAATTGTACTTTTTGTGCAAATTTATTTATGTATATTGCTTACTTACTGAGAGTATTTTTGTAATTTCGCTCATCACTCTACTTGCCCCCTTTAATTGGCATTTCGACTAGTTTTCGCTAGTAGTTATAAGACTTTTTAATAAATATTATAAAATCAAAGATCTTAAACAAGTACTAATAACTAAACTTATTATTTTAAACAATTTTAACACTCATTCCATTGCTTGGTTTTTTCATTTATTTTTGAATAGCCATTCAAAAAGGTGAACATAAAAAACATATCATATCCGATCCGATTTACGTGATTCTTTTCCGTTCGAAGCGCAATGAATGCAAATATTTTACCTAACGACTAAAAGACAAGCAAATCGGTAGTACTATTTAGTAGGAAATTGTGAAAAAAAATTATAAAGTTAACTAAAAACCGAATACAAAACACTAAAAATGCAAAAATGATTTAATTCAAGAATTTATCCAATTTGAAATTGTTGTTTTGGAGTTGTTTCCATAAACAATAGAAAGTGAAGTTCCAACTACAAAAAAAAATTTAATTTGGATATTCTCAAATTGAGTTATTTTGCCTTTTTAGCGTTTTAACGTCGGCTATATTTATTAATATCGGTAACTCATACAAAAAAAAATCTATACTAATTCTTTGACAGTGTATATTTCTAATTAATTAACCTTAATAAGAATGTCAGGCATGTGTACAATTACTGCACATCGGTGAATCACCAAAGCTCCAGTTCAACCACTGCTGGCAGGACAAGTGCCAACAACGGTGGTAGGAATAGCTATGGAGGGAAGAAGCAGGTAATACTCACTGTTTATGACTCTTTGACGGTCGAGATGTCAGTACCACTTTCTTGTTAGCCAGAGGTCCCGAGTAAAAATGACATAAATAATATTGGTTTGATAACATACATTTATTATTAATGTTATCAAACCAAAAAAATCCGACTGACTTAAAAAGATGGATTTTTATTTCGATTTGTTTATGAATTGAGTTATTTTAAATTGGAATTACCCACCGTTCAACCGTTGGCCCGTTTATCTTTGGGTTCAACGAGTCAACTAGTAACAGAATAAATAAGAAACCTAATATTTCATCACTCACTCACTAATTGGCTAATAGGTTTGATTTATGAGAACGTAGAAAACCTTGTTAATTAAATGCCCAAACAAGCCAATTTGTACATTTTTTTTATGGATTAATAAATATTTTTATTTATTACTAGTTGACCCATGAACTTTGTGTAGTTAAAAACCTGCCAAAAACGCCATCTATGAAAAGTAATTTGAAGTAGGTGAAAGAAATGATAATTTTGAACAGCACGTCGTCATGTCAACCAGACTATTTTCCATACTGAATAACCAATTTACAATTATATATTTCTAAGCTTTTCATCAGGATTTTGCCACTTATTTATATTTATAAACTACCCCTGAATTAAACCGAGCAAAACATAATAAAAATGATTCAAATCTGTTCATGTTTTTGAGTTTAAACGAGATTAAAGGACAGCTATTCATTTTTTATTATAAGATTAATTTAAAACTATTTGTCTTATAAATGGGTGCGTGACCGACGTTGAAGTTAGCAATGGTCGCCATTCTTTACAAGTAGCGTAGGGTCCGTATTTGATCACACAGAGCTAATGAAAAAGACTGAATAGAGAATAGACGAAACAGATTTTTTTATACATTAAGCTCAGCAAATGACTCGACACTACCTGATGATAAGCAGTAGAGGAGTCCATATGTGATGATAGCTAGTGAAGCATGCGACATACTGCCCTAACCACCCTCACCTTGCCAGCCCAAAAAGTGCTTTATTATTTAGTGCTTAGTGCTTTATTTATTTAACAGAAACTGCTATTTTATGTTCAACAAACAACAATTTGATATTTCCATAAATTAGTTATTTTCTGTCTGTTTCAGAGCGGTCAAGCCCAAGGTGGCGCTCAGCTCGTCGGCCTAGAACTATACAAGAGACTACGAGAGTTCCTTAGAGTTTATCTCATCAATTTACTCCAGGTAATTGTGTGAAGTTTGACTATGATAGGGAGAAAAATAAGCATATATACAGATTATTCGTTATCTGAGCAACAGAGAGAAGACTTATTTGAAATACTTGTTTATGAAATGTAAAAAAAACACTTCTTGTGTTATTAAAAAAATATTCATATTATAAATATTTTTTTCAAAGTTAGGCAAAATGATTAAATTGAGATACTGTTTTAAGTAAAGGAGCATTACCATAATGCTATTTAGTTAAAAATATGTAATTACGCTTATAATCAAAATGTTTCCGAAAATTATTCCATTTTTAGTTTTAATTTTGTTCGTCCGCTAACAGTTGCCATCTATTTCTTCAGCTGAAAAAGTGCTAAAGAAAAATCGAAAGGGGGTACATTCTGGCACCTACCGCTGCCATTTGATTTGTATTTAATGCAAACAATAAAAAAAAAACAAAATTAAATTTAGCAAAAAGTGGTGGTGTGTGGGCTTATCTCTAGCAGGAGATCTCTTCCTAGCAGAGATTAATTCAGTGTCCAAAAATTAAGCACGTACATCTCACAGAATGGCGCCGATTTAATGGGCGAGGATGTCCTGGCCTTCTACACGAAGCAATGGGAGGAGTATCAGTTCTCGTCGCGCGTGCTGAACGGCGTCTGTGCGTACCTCAACAGACACTGGGTCAAGCGCGAGTGCGAAGAGGGACGGAAGGTAGAAACTCATTTATAATGCTGATAACTTTGGACAAACTGAATTTACATAAGTTTAGTTTTATTAAAAGCAGAGAAAAACAAATAAATCTAGACAGCCTGATGGTAATCCATATGTGAAGGTTCAGCATGCGACTTTCTGCCCTAGCCATCTCTTCCGTACCATTTGAAGGATCCTATTTCGTTTAGAAATAAATGTAACTTACTTTAAATTTAGACGTAATTGACAACATTTCTTTTTTCATACCACCTTATATTGCTCTCTACGGAATCAAACAGAAAATTAATTCAAAACTAAATGTCTTATTTTTTCTCAAGATATTTTCAATTTTCAAGATCAAATTTGACAAATATATTTGCCTTGCCTTACATTGTCAATTGTCTAATAAAAATCATGTTACATTTATAAAAATGGATTCTTGACTAAATAATGTAAAATATGTGCCTTCTAAAACAACGTTATAGTTTTAAGATTAGTAGACCTTGGCCCTACTTTCCACTTTGTTATTTGCATGTCTTTTGTCATGTGTAAAAGATTAAATTGAATAATAATCATAAGTAAAAAAACATGCTTAATGGAGAATTAAACTACCTTCGACTCTTCAAATACATGAAAATAACAAGCCTGTGAGATGTTGAAATTATGTTTGAATAAGCTAAGCATACTACTTATTATTAAGACCTTTCATGTAGGTAATTTAATTAGCTCAAATAATACTGCATAAAAAAATATTCAAATTACTTATTCTTGAGAATAAAAATTTGTCCAAAATGGTACTCTCTTTATAACTCTTAATTAAAGTTTTTATACAACCAAATTAAACCAAAATTTATGTATGGAGTAGTATGCAAGGGAAGGCTTAGCTCTAATATAGAAGTTTTCTTTTAGTTTCGTAACCACAATATGAAAAATTAAATGCTGTAAATTGTAGTCACGTATTTCTCTAAATAATAGGCCTAACATGACAATTATAAATGTGACAACACAAAAAATTATATTTAAGCTGAGTATATCCCACCGTTATGTTCTAAGTAATGGAAATTTTAGATAGTTTTAAAGGTTTTTATACATTATTTTAGAACGCATGTAGGTATGTAACCCTTCATTTTAGGACTTTTAAGGTCAAAAATATATTCCATACCTCTAGAAGGAGTTCCAATGCGGTTAAATAAGTTTAAGAGCGTGTATGTATTTTAGAATCAGGCAAATGGCCCGCCAAGACGATAAACTTGACCAAATTTTCAAATTCAGGGCATCTACGAGATATACCAATTGGCATTAGTGACATGGCGTGACAATTTGTTCCAACGATTGAACAAGCAAGTGACCAATGCTGTGCTGAAGCTGATCGAACGGGAACGGAATGGGGAGACCATTAATACTCGGCTTGTGTCTGGGGTAAGTTCAATGTTATTACAGGGCTTGGGGAGCAGTGACATCTTTTTGACCGACTTAGAAAAGGGGGAGGTTTCAATTGGGTTCTTATAGATATTCTTTCATCTATACCGATTACGCCGAGAATCCGATATACGTGATTTTGGCCCATCAGTTTTAAATTTATGAGCATTTTTGTTAACTTGAACGATGTAATTTTCATGATTCTTTATTTATATGTACACAAATTACTTAACGATTTCTGATCCAATTAATGTAATCCTTTTTTTGTTTGATGTGCAAGAATTGCTATTTAGTCCCATACCATTTTTTTGCTGTTAACGGGATATGTCTGGGCTTTTATCTTCTGTAAGTGATGATAAATCTGAAGATGGAAGCGAGATACCCCCAGATTTTCAACCACAGAAGAAACTGGCTATCTTACCTACAATTGCTGCAACACAACAATGCTCTTAACGTTTTTGTTATAGCGGCAGACTTAGGTGAAAATAGCCCTACTACCAATTAGGCTGAGCAGAAAATTTGTGCAAGATTTTCTTCGCAGTGTTGTACTTTTGTTTATTAAAACATGTAACTCAAATTCTTGAATTAAGCCACATTTTAAATAGTGAAGTATAGGGATGATACCAGGGTTGACGAATTGCAGTAATTGTTTATTTTCATAACAAATAATTTTATCATGCTATCTTTCAATGACACGCCAAACAAAAAAATTATCATCATACCTGTAGTCAAAGTCAAATTCTTTCTAGAATCATTTTAATAAGCCTTATATCAGATTTATATGCTTCATTGATATTCTATGTTAATAAATAATAAATTTGGACCTTATCTTCTAGGTTATTGACTGCTATGTAGCGTTGGGTCTGAACGAAGAAGACCCCAGCGCTCGTGGGCAGAACCTCGCCGTCTACAAAGAGACCTTCGAGGCTGTGTTCCTGGAAGATACTGAGCGGTTCTACACCAGGGAGAGCACTGATTTCCTAAGGAATAACCCCGTCACCGAGTATATGATTAAGGTCAGAATCACTGTTCTTGTAAAAGACCAAGGAATTTTATTGAAGTAATCGATAATTAACAGAATGTTTTCCTAGAGGATATAACAGGCCTACTTCAGATGGCACATTCTAGAAATAGAACTTCACAATATCCCGGTTCTCTCACTACGTTTTATGAAAAGGATACATAGAAATTATAACAGTCAAATTACCTAAATTTAGACAGCTTAAATGGAATCATAGATCGTTGAAGAAGGCATGTTAGGTACTTCCTAAATGTTTTTTTTATATATTATTTTCCGTCGCCCGACTGAATCATTTCGGTGCTTGTATATATACTGATGTGACATGCAAACAGTGTAAGCGTGATTCAGGCTTTGCATTAAGTGTTGTAACATTTTAAATGTCATGTCCCGGCTTAGTGTTTACATTGTAGTACTTTTCGCTGACTATTTCATCTATTCAATTCGGTTTTCGATGTACTTTTCGTTGATCAACTATTTTTTGGTTACTAGATATGAATTTGTCTATGCGCTATGACGTAACCGTGGCAATAATTATTGTTGTTCTAGGCGGAACAGCGTCTTCAGGAAGAACAGCGTCGCGTCCAGGTGTACCTCCATGAGACGACGATGGAGCGTCTGGCCAAGACCTGCGACAGGGTTCTTATAGAGAAACATCTAGAGATATTCCACGCAGAGTTCCAGGTATTTTAAACTTACTTATCATCAACTGGAGTCTATATACTTGCCCACTGCTATGCACAGATTTTCCTAAATGGACGAAACACATGAGAAGCTTGGACCATAAAATAACATTGGTGAAATTAGTTGCCGTAACAGCCAGAAGCAACTACTTGACGTGGCTGGACATAACAAATTTGATTGACTCTTACAAGAATCAACCATGGCGAAAGTTGCAATGTTTTTACTATCACAAACGTTCGTAACAATAAGCCAACGATCGCTTCCAATTTATTTATTTCGCTTGTCCTTGTTCCTATAGCGGTGGGACGTAAAAAAAGATATTAATGAGATTTATTCTTCTTTCCAGAAACTCTTAGACGGTGAGAAGAATGATGACCTTGGCCGTATGTACAGCCTAGTGGCGCGCATCCCGGACGGTCTGTGCGAACTGCGGCGTTTACTAGAGCAACATATACACGCGCAGGGACTTCAGGCCATCGACAAGTGCGGGGACACCGCGCACACGGTCGGTACTACATCACTAGTGTCTGTTAGAGCAATATATTAGGTTGGGGAGTTTTTGGCGCGTAATGGCGGGGGGCGGTTTGGTGCTGTGTGTTTTATTTCATATATTGTGTTGTAGTGTTGTTTTTGTCATGAAATTGGTGTAGTTTTATGGCAATAAGGATCGTTAAGTCATGCAAAATATGGAATACTACATCATTCAGCGTTGATTGACTTACGTGAGATTTTTCAGTGTTTCATTTCCATTTCATTTGTATTGTAGGGTAAGTTCATTTATTTAAGTTCATTTATTGTACGATTTCATTCTCATTTACTTATCATTTCGTCGTAATCATTATCATAACATTTCATTTTCAAAAATTTTCTCGTAAGTCATTAACAAAATAGGGGGCCTACCAATAGTCGCTTAAAAACTCCATGGGGCAAAGGGTACATTGCACCAGTATCCTAGAGTCATAAATAAAGATAAAAACTACATTAATGAAGATATGGCTTAAAGGTCTTAGTTACCAGGCCAATAATTTGAAAAATATATATATTACGTTGGGGAAAAAACTTGTAATAAAATATATTTGGTTGTTCTATTTGTACTGTGGCTGGTTTTCATGACGTTAAAAAGGTGGCATTTAAAAAAATATTCAAATTAGGACAATTTTGTTTCCCACTATTTAGACATATCACCCTGTTTACGGTCAAAAGAATATCGCGTCAACTTTTTTTTATTCTAACTTTGTCCTTTATCTCACTTGATGGTAAGTGAAGATAAGGCCGAAGATGGAAGCGAACTTTACCCTGATTCCTCAACCACAGAGGCACATTATTGCTATGGTGGCATAACAATAATGTTAGCCTTACAACAACTAAACTTAGCAGAAAGTTTCTACCTCCACTGCGAATTGTACCTCAGCCACTAGACCACAGAGCCGGTTCCAAGTGACAAGTAACAAGTCATTTCATAAATTAATTTCCATACAATATGTTAGTTAATTAATTAAATTAATAAGTTTAAACTTTAAACCTTAACTACTTTTTTAAAGTAAAATATTTATTACGTAAACCATTGGGGATTTTTTTGTGTTGCAACGACGGAATTTCTGTAATCTTATGGTGTGATCGTTTTTCGCAGGATCCCAAAGTATACGTGTCCACAATACTAGAGGTGCACAAGAAATACAACGCGCTTGTGTTGATCGCATTCAACAACGACTCGGGCTTTGTCGCGGCACTCGACAAGGCTTGCGGGAGATTCATTAACAGTAAGTATCTGTCGTAGACTTACAATGAATAGTGTACTGTACTTTTGATGAAATTATATCTAAATTCAACTTCGTCATTGTCGTCTTGAAAGCCTATTTCACGTTGGTTTAAATACCTTATATGTGCATGCAACCGCGGATACAACCATGTGCGGATCCCGGTGTTTAATAATTTATCTAACAGAAACTGTAAATCCACCAAAAACATATAAAAAATATTCGCCCTTACATCATAAGTTGGAGCATAGTTGTCAAAGTGGTTACCGTTACAAATTTGATCTAACGTGCCTTCCGTAGATATAACAAATCTTGATTGACCCATCGAGAAATAAGCATGGTGACAGTTTATTTATTTTCCAAATCAAACGCCGAGTTTTCGAACCGCTAACGAGCTCCTTATTTGAGTTCTTTATATTACGCAGCCTTAAAATTGTGAACTATTGTATAATAGGCAATGCAGTAACGAAAGCGGCGAACTCTTCGTCGAAGAGTCCAGAGCTGCTAGCCAAGTATTGCGATTTGCTGCTGAAGAAGTCAAGCAAGAATCCCGAGGAAGCAGAACTAGAAGACACGCTCAACCAAGTTGTGAGTTGTAATTAGTATGCCATAAAAAATACCTCGTCCTATTTCTCTTGTTAAAATCCCTGTCACCATTCTGGGTTTGAAATGTGGATATTGTGAGGAAGATATTGTGTTTGTAAATATAATCCTCCATAATTACCCCATTTTTAGTCAATATATATTTTTTAAAAGACATATGTCACATCTTTAAAATAAACAATTTACATCATTTATTGCATAAATTACATTTACCACAACACATATCATAACATTGACTACCTTGGTAAATAACTCATTGCCACCACACAGACGGTCTCTACCACATCATATAATATATATTACCTTTCACATTCATGTCACATTATTATGTAAATAAAACATTGCTTTTCTACACCACATATTTCTACACCACACTACATTCATTGCCCATTAAATCACATTCCACACAAATGTCTCATTACGTACAAAATGATTCTATCACACAAATAACTTCTTATCGCCTATCACATCACGCTAGTTACATACATTGATCACTATACAAATTTACAGACATGCTGAATACACCACCACATTACATAACTCGAGTACCATATATTTTGTATATCATGTTGTGTGGTAGTAGACAACGTAGCTAATGTGGTGTGTGACAATGTATGTATTTTTTCCACCACAACTACTTGTAAGGGAGTTTATTGTATGAAGATCTTTGGGATGTTTTATTTTCAGATGGTTGTATTCAAATACATAGAAGACAAGGACGTGTTCCAGAAGTTCTACAGCAAAATGCTCGCCAAGCGGCTCGTCCAACACATGTCGGCAAGTGATGACGCGGAGGTAAGTTGATGCACGACCCAGTACTGACCAGAGTCAACTGTCCAAAGAGGCATGAGAAAGCAACTTTTAGCTGGATGTCTGTGGAGATGGCCAGGACAGTATGTCGCATGCTGCACTGTCTATACGAATATATAGACTCCTCCTACTGCTTTCCGTCAGGCGTTGTTGAATCATTTCCTGTGCTTTTTATATAAAAAAAATAATTGGAATACAACGTCTTATTTATATTCCTCCAGCTAATAATGGTCTTTACCATAAATAACACGCCACCGTTCGGTCTTGTAGAAGTTTAAACCAATTTAATTTCAATGGATCGTTTACAGTGCGTTTTTATAAAAATAAAAACAAATTTGTTTCAGGCTTCAATGATCTCAAAGTTAAAACAAGCATGTGGCTTCGAATACACGAGCAAACTACAAAGGATGTTCCAGGTCAGTCTTGTTGCTTATCATCATTAAAATCACCATCCACCATCTGTTTGTTCCCCTTGCCGTCTTGTATATAAAACCGCATTTAAAAAACAATGATATTGTTCTTACGTAAGAGCGTGAGTAATGGATATAAGATAACCGTAAAAGAATTTCCGTTAATATCAATTAACAACAGAATGTTGACGAAATAATCTGAATTGACAATAATACATTCTTTACAATATGGTAAAATAAAGAACCCGTTTGGAGATACCTCCATTTTAACAACATGACATAATTTTTTTACAGATTTTGTTATCCAGTATTTTTTGAGAAAATTTATGTGTTTTGCTCATTTAAAATTAAGTAAGTAATAAGTCTGACAAAAGTAAATGACAATAACAAGCCATTGTGTTATTGTCATGTAACTTCTTTATATAAAATTTTGAATAAAAATTTGCTTCTTCATTGAGCGTTATTTTACATGATTTCAAAGCCATTTTTGTTAGACATTAACATGACAGATATGTGAAAATTTGCAATTGAAGGCAAAGGAATCAACATTTGTGTGCCAACATTAATACTGTTTGTTTTGCCCTTTTCACCAGAGCAACATTTAATCTTTTAAGGGCTGATTTTTCCATACTCATATTACTTTTAACAAAATTATTACTTTGATAAGTTTGACAGTTTTTCTATGTAAAATATGTCAAA
This sequence comes from Acentria ephemerella, assembly GCA_943193645.1. Classification (NCBI taxonomy): domain Eukaryota; kingdom Metazoa; phylum Arthropoda; class Insecta; order Lepidoptera; family Crambidae; genus Acentria; species Acentria ephemerella. Next base: position 3,456,946 of record OW971901.1, on the reverse strand, counting down.
ATGTGATTTTTTTTCGGTAGATAATTGTTATTTGATTATTGAAATATCGGGCCGAAGTTGAATAGCAAGGAAGCATTCTTTTGAAAATAAAATCAAATATAAAGGAAATAATTGTCTGTATTTTTTCTTTAATTGGTGTTAATATCGAAACAAATTGTTTATCGACCAAAAATTGGATATTGCACTCCTTTTGGTACTTGAACGTCGGACTTTATCTCGTTTTGATCGCTTCCCAGATGGTATACTTAATTTACTATGATGAGTATAAGCTAGGTATTTGATAAAATGCTTCAAAATTTCAGGATATTGGCGTATCCAAAGATCTGAACGAGAACTTTCGCAAGCATATGGCGGACAGTTCAGAGCAACCATTACACATTGACTTCAGCATTCAAGTGCTGTCTTCTGGGTCCTGGCCTTTCCAGCAATCTTCGTCCTTCCAACTGCCCACTGAGGTATGTATTACTGAACTTTGAGGTTATAAAGTATATCGATTGGCCTTTCTTCTGAGGACATAAAGTAAACTAACTTTTGAGAATGTATAAAAATGATTTATATTGATAATAATCTTTTGAAGTTCCTGCTAAATCTTTATAATTAAAAATAATAAATAATTATTTATTTATTACTAACTTTTTTTTATTTATATTGAATTAGTTACTTTATAAACTATTCACGTTATTGTGAATACCGTTAGTTTATTACACTCGTCGCGCTATACTTTAGGCTTGAGGACTCTCCAAGGTTCTCGCTTCCTTATAACCCCGGAAACCAACTGCATTAGTCAGTCAAAAAAAAACCGTAAGTTTATAATGTAACTAGTAAAATTAGAAACTGTAGAAATATAACAGCCCGTAAAATTGAAACTAACATCGAATTAGGAAAAAATATATTTGCTTTAAGTAAGCATAGATGATTTGTAAACAGCGGATTTTTTTCAGGATTTTGATGTTCTCCCATACAAAACGTTTTGGTCTAATTTGACCTTATTCGAATATTTTTCAATAATACATACAGAATAAAGTTAAAAAATAATAACATTATATACTATGAGCAATAATTCTTTACATAGTCATTCTGTATAATTGACTGGGTCTATATATTATTTTAGCTGGAGCGGTCAGTGCATCGGTTCACGTCCTTCTATTCGGCGCAGCACTCCGGCCGTAAGCTCAACTGGCTCTACAACATGAGCAAGGGAGAGCTCGTCACCAATTGCTTCAAGAACAGGTCAATGTTTAAAAAAAATGAATAAATTTCTCCATAATTGACATACTATTTATGATAATAGTATATAACTGCAGCGGCCACCAAAAGATGCATTAATGGACGAACGTGTAAATAATTACATATCTAAATCCAACTATGCCTAGTTGTATCCAAGAACTTTTCTCTAAGTACTATTAAAACTAAGTATTACCTAGGTAAAACTTTTTATTTGTAAATACAATTACTTTTTAAAATCTATGACAAGCCATGAACAATAATATTTTTACGCGCAAGTGTTCCATTTTTTTCTCAATAAACAGCTTTCTATATGCAAGTCAGTCCGAAATTTAAATAAAATCTTTGATTAATTACCTCTTTAGTTGCCATGTTTCGGAGTAAAAAATTCTTCCATTTTTAAATTACACTGCCGATATGAGTTTACATAGTCATATATTTGGCCACTAAAACATGACAGATATGGATTTTCATATAACTTTTGTCGACCGCTGCTCGCATGTATTTGGCCAATACAGCAATTTTAATCTATCTCGAAGAAGGTTGTCAAAAAATTATCAAATTTCCAAGTGAGGCTTTATATATACTTTTTACAGATACACATTACAAGCAAGTACTTTCCAAATGGCGGTACTGCTTCAATACAATGAGAATACATCGTGGAGTGTTCGCCAGCTGGAACAGCATACGGGCATAAAGGGAGACTTCTTACTGCAGGTAGGGGTCATTTTTTATATATTTATTAAGAAAATTTTATCCATTCTTATATTTTCAAATGTGTACGGCAAAAAGGTGCGTGCCATCTTGGCAAAAAGGTGCGTGCGCGCAGTTACCTAGTGGTTAGGATGACTGAAGGAATGTTGACTACGAGTAAAAATTTTTGTTAATCACATTTAATTTAAAATTAATAAAAGATTATTAGATCTAAGGTAAAATAATCTAAACGCTTGTCCACTAGGTGCTTCAAATCTTGCTGAAAGCTAAGCTTTTGGTGTGCCAAGACGACGAATCTGAACTAACGGAATCTTCGGTGGTCGAGCTCTATGTAGGATATAAGAAGTGAGTAATGTCATCATTTCACTATATATACGTACCACTGCTTGGAATAGGTCTTCTTTCATGAAATAAATCGATGTGTTCCTTAACAACAAGGACCATAATCCTTGTGATGTCTTACCTAAACAATTATTGTACACTATCCAGGTCACACAGCAGGAAAAAATACTCGCTGACCAACATTTAACAGTTTAATTTGAGAACTCACATAAAATTATAACAAAAACGGTGCTACACAAGTCGCAAACTGCCGCAATGACACAAAAGTAATAAAAACATTTCAAGCCTACCTACACAATTAACATTAATAATAAATATTACGTGAGGTATGAGCGCGTCCCTAACAATTATGATAAAAACATTATGATGGTTTTCTATGAATTTTCTAATAGATATTGCAAGGCGTCAAAATATGATGTATCGAAAACCCTAATCTAAAAATCTTAATTTTGAGTTAAAGTTAAATACAAGAGAAGTATATTTAACTACTATTATTGCTACTACTACTTATCGCATATTTTCTCCTTTTCTTTAGTTGTATATTTATTGAGTTTTATAACGTATTTCCTTTTGCAGCAAAAAGTTGCGGGTGAACATAAACATACCACTGAAGACTGAACTCAAAGTGGAGCAGGAAGCGACCCATAAACATATCGAGGAGGATAGGAAGATGCTTATACAGGTAGGACAAGCTGCTTACTACTTTAATAATATCACCTTAAAGTCTAATTTCTTAGTTCACATATTAGTTAGATCGTGTCTTTTGATAGATTTTTTTTTTTAATTTATATGTGAATATTAAAGAAATAGATTTTGTGTACAGTAGTTTACGATATCCTTTTATTAAATTGACATATTACACAGCGTTAAACAGTGATGGGTAAATAACGGTATTACGATATCAACTAAATATAAATATGAAACAGTTTGATTACAAGACATGGGAGTCATTAAATCTCTTGATTCCAGAATGTAATTATTGCTTATGTCTAAAGAAACATCATTATCATCATCATCTACAGCATATATACGCCCCATTGCTGGGCACAGGCACTTAAACCTAAATAGGAGAAACAGATGAGGTGTTTGGGCAATGACACCACGCTGACTCAATGCGGGTTGGTGGGTGAATGTTGTTGCCGTTACAAACGGGACTAACTGCTTGACGCGGCTTCCGAAGCGGAAGGTGCTCGAGATAACAATGACTGACCCATCCAGGGACCAACTATGGCGAACGTTGTTTTGTTTTCGTTATCGAAATCAGCGCGTTCGAGCCATTAATCCGACGAGCTTGTTTTGGGCTATAATATCAAATAAAAATATTCCCCGACTAACCGCATCTTTACGTTGCAGGCAGCTATAGTGAGGATAATGAAGACGAGAAAGACCTTGAAGCATCAGCACCTAGTAGTGGAGGTGCTCAACCAGTTATCCTCGAGATTCAAGCCTCGCGTACCGGTTATTAAGGTGAGTGAAAGAATAAAAGATGGGTAAGCTAAATTTGGAGCTGTCAAATTCAGACTAACAGATTATTTAGTAAACGATTGGATGAATCAATAAAACAATTAACGTTTGGCTTTATAAATATAGTTCTCGAACAACTAATTTCACGCTTCTTTCATCGTATAATGAGTGAACGAATGAATGATAAGTAAGTTGAAAGTGTAGTGAACTGTGTCGCGAACGAATGATGAATGATCTAACGATTTTGTCATTTTTCTGGCGTAAGGACAATTATAATGAGAGAATGGTGAAGTGAATGAGGAAATGTCGTGAGTTAAGGATATTGTCAAACGTTACTTTGAGGACAATTCCAAAATAGGGGTCACTAAGGTGAATCAATAATGTAGTGAACAAATTTTGTAGTGAATATTGGACTCTTAAGTTCAAGCCTGGTTTGATAATATCGATGCGAATAAATTATTCCTCGAATGAATGACCTGCTCGACCAGTCAGTTTCAGGTGAAACATCCAAGTTTCGCGTACCGTTTATTTTAGTGAAATTAATTAACTGCATGAATTAACTTATTTCGTTGTACTACTGTCAGTGAATTTACCGAATCTACGTTGAAATTCGCGCTAATAATACGTACCTATTCAACACCATACCTCGTATGCCGGTTCTTATAGAAAGTGAATGATTGAACGAACGAATGTTGAAATATACGTTTAAGTGAATTCATCAGGCCCATGCTTCGCATGTTTGTTTCTGCAGCAAGAGATTGTTAGAACGAACGACTGAATGAATGAATGGACATTTTTGGGATCTGTCTGAATATAAAAAAACTTAATCTTATAATTTACTGAAAATTTTTTCATGGATATTAGAAGACGAGTGAAAAGTAAACAACAAAGAATGAATGAAAATAATATAATAATATTTCATGATGTTCATTCTTGTTATTCATTCCTACCTTTATTTTGTCTGATGATTTATCTCCTTTTTAACCTACTTCAAAAAGGAGGCTGTATGTATTTTTATGTAGTTTCACAATTTATAGTTTAATTGCGGATCAGTGGCTCTGGTTCCGATGTGCATGGACTAGGATCAAATTTAGCTTTTGTCTTGGTCTCTTTCTCTCTCTTATCTGAACAGAAAAAGTCAGATTACCAGCGGTTATTTGATGTTTCAATTGCCTTAATTTAACCGCAAAATTTTCAAATATCTTAGCCGATTCACTGCTAAATAAATAAATATATTCTCCAAAAAAAAAATCATTGAAGTTTAATGTGCTTAGTATTCATTTTTAAGTGTACTGCAATTTAGTTACTAAGCAACCACTATTATTTTTATTAAATCAAAAAGAACAGTAGGCTAAAATCTTTAGTTAGCTTACATCTATCTGTAGATTGAATGTTGAAAATGTAGGCTATCTCTATCTGTACGGCGTAAAATCAACCGAGTGTTGTGTTACCAATTAAAGCCGTTCTATCCTTTCGTTATTATCATGCATTTTAATAGAAGATAATTTACAGAATTAAAGATAAATTAATCTCTATATACTACTTGGCAGATAAGTTACTTTATATATTTGACTAAAACTTGTCTAGAAGAGAACAATTCGTAGTATTATGTACTTGATTAAAATGTAAATTTATGAAACTTTATCAGAGATACATGCATGAAAATACTTTTAATGTAATATTAAGATAATTTATTAGTAATTGGCTAAGCAGAATTGCAATGTTCAGATTTTGAAGGAGTTAGCATCGTTTGATGGCTCAGTGTATTTTGGGAGCCGACTCTTAATTTGAATATTAGAGAATTACAACAACGGTATTTTTTTTAACAGAAATGCATTGACATCCTGATTGAAAAGGAGTACTTGGAGCGCACTGAGGGAGAAAAGGATACCTACAGCTACCTGGCATGATCGCGCTATGTATACCACAAATGAATATAAACAATATAACTTTAACTGTCTTAAATCTCTTATTTTATATGACCATTTGACATGATTTGGTAATATAACTTATCGATTTTTAACATACACCCTTATTCTGATTCATAAAAATAAAAATATATTTTATAAACAAATTACTGTTCGTAAGTCTCGCTCAAACTAAAAAACTGTTTGACTGATTTGACTAATTTCAATTGTCTTTTGTACGGTTTAATTTAGGGGTGATTTTAAAATATAAATAATAGGGGAAATCCTAAAGAAACTCTTTAATAATGATAATTTAAAATTAGTAATTCAGTATGAAAAATCTAACTGACGTACTAATCAAAACTGCTAATTCATCCACCTTTCATTCTGATAACTTTTGATAGATGGCGTGGCGATTCCTATATTTCTCTAACCACTAGAGACAACTAGTATTAAATAATTAAATGATATTTAATTGGACTGAGTTACATACTATGTCGATAGCGATAAACTAATGAAAATTACCGTTTACAGTAGATCCTTTGACAAAATCCGTATTGTATGTAGTGAGATCATTTTGTTCTTAATAGATCTTTGGAGCTTCGGAGACATGTACTTCGTCACACTTCAATTTTTAGAAGTCACTTGGAAAATGACTTTTATCGCAATGGTGAGATGTACACAATGTTAGAACGTAACGCCTGATTTTTTGTACAAAACGACATTTTAACTGAGGTGTTGCTAACTTTATAATTTACTTCTAATTTTTTTGGCCATTTTCCTTAACTCCTTCCTGATTATCTTGCCGGTGGGGCTTTTGGGGATGGCGTCCACGAAGCGCACACCGCCACGGAGATGCTTGTGGCTTGATAACTGGAATCATGACAATAAAAAGTATATACTTAGTTAATTTGCAATATGTAAATTATTTGCATAATATCCCTATTAAGTATCGTGTTTCCCATACCATCTGGTTCATTAGGAGCTTTTTTCTTTTTTTGAATTTGATATCAGTAATGCTGCCGTTATCTGTGGTGCAGATTTAATACCAATTTTTGTAACTAGGGCTTAAAGGTCTCAGTTACCAGGCCAAATAATTGAAAAAAAAAACAAGTTTTAAGTGTGGCGGAATTTCGTAAATGTAGGATGTAAATTTTATTCTGTATATCGTGTTGATGTAATTTTATGATGTGACAATTATGTAGTTCAATTTTAAAAAGGAATGGACTCTTCAAGATGTGGAAGTGGTTCAAAGATCTAAGATACGAAGAACAAAAAACAAAATTTCATCATATTGTTGGCAGATGGCGTATTTTAACTAGAAGTTTTAGTATCCGATAACTAGATGGCGCTATATTGATCGTTCGTAAAGACAATGTAATCTATCTATCTCAATAGTATTACAGCCTATAACGCCCTTTTGTATTTTATTGCAATCTTTGGTATAGTTCGTCAACATACATACATAGTTCAGCAACATTATATAGGTCGCAAGCCTTGCTATATAGGTGAGAAACATAAACTTAACAGAATGGTGGACCATAAGACTATTACGCTGACCTTATATCATTATACTTAGAAGGTTGTAATTATATAGTTTCTCTTCTTCATTTGGTTTATATTAAGGTTTATTGGTTTATACTAGATATTGCTATTTTTGAAACATTTCTCTTACCCTCTCTGTAATGTAAAGCTGCAACTCTTTCTCTGTAACGTTCACCCCTAGCTGCTTAACGATAAATGCCATGGGCAATTCCCCTGCGCTTTTATCCGGGATACCCACTACTCCAACATCTGCTACCGCTTCATGGTTCAGCAAGATGTTCTCAATTTCTGCTGGGGCTACCTGAAACAAGAAAGTGCGTCAATAAGAACTGCCGAGCGTTTGATGAAAAAGCACAGCAAATGACTTGGCACTTGGATGCCTGATGGTAAGCAATAGGAGTCCATATGCTAGCTAGGAGCGACTGCTCTAGCCACCTCAACCTAGCTGGCCCAAAAAGTGTTTTTCTACGCCTCTTGAAGGTATCAATGTTTTGTGAAGAGGGAATACATGGCTGGTAAGGAACATATTCCCCTCAGGCTGCGCAACAAAGAAAGGACTCACGAAATCTCTTTGTGTGTAAAGTAGACTTGGAGACAGTGAATGAGTAACTTCGGAATATATTTTATGTCGTTATGCCCTGGTTGAAACCTAAATTGGTATTTTAGAAGAAGCATATCCAGAAGATGTGAAGACTTTGTACCTAAATAGTGCCAGCTGTATATAGGGCATAGGAGTAAGTAAATAATAAATAAAATAACTTTTCCATTCGCCCTCTATTAATCTCATAAGCTAAATTTATATAAGTCATTATCTTTACAGCCTACATACGTTCCACAACTGCTGAAACGCTTGAGAAGTTACGATTATAGAAGAATTCTATCTGGCAAATTGATTTTGGGTGGGTAAAAGCGGTTGTCGTGACGACCAAGGCTAACTGATTAAAGGGTTTTTTTTAGTGCGCACCAATTTTCACATGCATTATCAATTATCATTTATTTAAATATGCATTGATATATTTTGAGCTACCGTCTAGATTTCCTGATACCTTTTTAAAAAATATAATGTGTTTCTTTAATTGGCTTATATCTGGGTCATTCCATTATATTCTGTATGTATAAAAATGCTGTTGAAACAATGTTTAAATAAATAAATGCATGTATAAAGATTTTTAATATTTTTTTTTACATTATAACTTCAAAATATACAATTCTCTGTTCTATAACTTACCTGATAAGCTTTATACTTTATAAGTTCCTTCAGTCTGTCTACAATGAAGAAGCTGCCGTCTTCGTCGTAGTAGCCGATGTCACCTGTCCTAAAGAACCCTTCGTCATCAAAGTCTTCGCTGCTGTTTTTGCCCACGTAACCCTTCATCACCATTGGGCCCTTAACGCAAATTTCTCCATGGTTGTTAGGACCTAAAGGTACGCCTGTTTCAGTGTCTATTACCTGCGAAAAAGGACTGTTTTCAAAAAGTATAATTCTTTAAGTAATCTTAGCGAGAGAACGCTCTAAAATACATTTGCCAATATCAGTGGACCTGAAAATGACAATATAAACAATATCTGTGTGTAACTTCAACCTTTATCGTTGGCCTCGATTACGCTGTGCACGAACTAAATTAAATTTATGGTTGAATACAGTAGTATTACTTTACTGTAAGTATAATACAATCAAAAAAGACATGACCAGTGATGTCATTTGAATTTACCAATGTTTAATGAATAGAACTATTTTATACACGACTTGTGTAACTTTGGTTTTAGTTCAATTGTGATGTCCATCATCTCAAGAGTTATAATGTTCTCTTTAAGAATCTCATGACATATCTCATGATTATAAGACGTGGAAAGAAATTAATAAATAGGCTCTATATAGACAGATTTTGCACTCTGACTGCTAAATACCATGTTTGATGCAATTTGGGTGCAGTTCCAACGACTGTACTTCTAGCTTGGTTGATTGCATTATTATAAAAGTCAGACAAACCCCAGTCAGCTTTATTACATATATAATCAATTATTCGTAATCTACCAGGGGTTTTATGTTGTGAAAACAGGTAAGATACTCCGTAAGATTTGTCTCTCTCTTTACAGGTCATCAAGAATTGGTTGAAAAATGTTAAAATCCTCACTCAATAATAAAACTATGAATGTAAATATAGATGAAATAATTATGGATTCTAACATATGTAATCACAGAAATGTACAAACATATAAAACAGTATACTAAAATTATTGTATCTGTAACACTCGATAAAAATTTAAATTGTCAATAAAAGTACCATTACAATTGGTCCACGCATATTATAATCTAAATACTCATCATTATCATCTAAATTTCTGATACTTATAGTATCCTTTTTCATAATTTTCTTGGAGCCGTCAACTGCATCAGTAGACAGAATCAAAAGAAGTGTATATGGTAAGTATTTAACATAAGCCTTGCATCAACAAAGTATCGTGCGCAATTTTCAAATCTTGAATGTGCGAAGTTATAAGCCAAAAACTAATTCGCCAAAAAAATATGTTTCAATCGTAGTTCAAATAGTATTTTTGTATGATAATAACGCCGAAGATAAAAGGCATGTTACACCATATTCCTTAAGTACAGAGTAACTGATTATTTTACCTCCAACTGCCAGAACATTAGTGTTGACAGTAGGCTTAGGATTTCTTGCAGTTTTGTTTCGGATTGTCCATTATTCCTTAGTGGTAATTGGCCCTAATCCATTAATAAGTAATTACGTACCTTAAGTATGACATTAGCAACTGCACTACCAACACTTCCAATTTTGGTTTTGCTGAGATCAGACCAATCGTCTCTGGTGATGGCCAAAGTGGTTTCCGTCATACCGTAGCCCTGAAGCACTGCTTTGACATTTGGGAACCTGAATGAAGAAGTAATAGGTTTAAAATTAATGCTAGCTCGTCTTGCTTGCTCTTATGTTTTTGCACGTTGAATCGATTAGAACTTACTTGGTTTTGACTAAATCAGCTGTCTCCTTATGCAATGGCGCACCACCGGAGTACATCATTAAAGCCGAGCTAAGGTCATAATGTGTTTGAGATTTGCATGCAGCCACAATAACTGGAGGCACCAGCGGCAGTTGACTTATCTGGGGAAGTATCGAATAAACGTAGAGAGAAATGAATAAAAACGGGATGGATGAAACCTCCTTATCCATAAACTACTTTTTTATTATTAAATAAAGCACAGCAAATGACTCGACACCACCTGATGATAAGCAGTAGACGAATCCACATGTGAAGATAGCTAGTGAAGCATGTGACATACTGCCCTAGCCACCCTCACCTTGCCGGCCCAAAAAGTGCTTTTTCACTTTAATATGTATTCTGTTCTTCATATATCATGAGCTCCATCGAGAGAAGGTGGATAGGGTGTAGAATTCCGAATGACCCACGAGGTTCCTATTTTCGTATATGAATCCCAGTTACTGCTTACCATCAAGTGGTGCAAAAAATATATTGACCTCAATAGAAATTAGAAAAAAGAGGTTCATATTTCCAATTCGACATTGTCTTCACTTATATAAATTTTTGTATAGGTATATAAAATTCAAAATTTAACTAAGCACGAAGTACAGTACAATTTGCTGGAAGTTTACGATGCTTAGTTATAAATATTATTAAACTCAATATTTTTTAGTATTATAATTATATTCTTCAATCGTGACTTTCATAAAAGTATGTAATCTACCTAGATTGAATTAATACTGAAAGTTTTTGCCTTTGTCGTGTTTAATTTAGACATGTCTAATATCCCCATCAATTGTTTGTCCAGTTTGATAATTCTCTTAGTTTTAGAAAAAGCACACTACCAGGTCCTATATAATTTTCTGCTGGAAATATTAAGATCTTTCCAGGTGTATACCAGGTGTGTGTATTACCAAGTGTTTCCAGGTGTATCGGAACAGCCGTTATGCAATGTAAATTTTCTAAACAATTACCTTATACTTTTCAATAGTTTTCAAGTACTGTTCTATTTCAAATTTGGGCAGATACACCGCAGACCGCCCCACACTTAGGCTGGCAAGCGTTCCCATCAGACCTATGGTGTGGAACCATGGGGTGATGGTTAGCGATATGTTGTTCACATCCAAGAGGGAAGACCTGAAGGAAATATTTAAACTTGAATAAATGAATCTTTTCGTCCATTATTGTTGTAATTTAAGTGAATATAAAATGATAATGATATTTCTCACACCTATTCGGATATCACTACTAGATAACGGAGAAATAAAGATAGTAAAGTCTCTATAAATATCAAATAAATAATTCATGACTCATATGAGCAAATATTCGTGCTCTTCATACAAATATATTTTCTAACAGAATTCTAACACGGAACCTTTTGATAAGTGGACAGAGTTACCAGAAGACGGCCAGAAGGCCACAATATCAACTTACAGGCTGCATACAGAAATCACGTTGAGATGCGTCAGCATAACACCTTTAGGTACACCCGTTGTACCAGAAGAGTAAAGAATAAAGGCCGTATCAATCTGCCCTTCAACATCTACCGTCTCAAATTCTTCGTAACGGATATTCCTCGCTAAGCGATTAACGAAAACATCATTTCCGTTAACATCGTGTCCAACTGGTATCGTTAAATCGTTATACAAGAACGTGTGCGGTTTTCTATCGTTGCCAAATAAGAAAATTTTCTCAATATGCGGCGTAGATTTGAATGTTTTTCCTTGTAGTTTGTATGAGAGTGGCGAGCAGAAGATATATTTAGGTTTTGATATCTTCAATATATGCCGCATTTCACCTGAAAAAATTTGCAATATTGCAGTATATCTACACCCAATATTTGCTAATATACCATTGCCCAAAATACCTTCATAGAAAATGTTATTTTTAATGTTATTTTTACTTGAAAGCGGTTACCGACGAATGCATGGAAAATAATAATGTCTTGCAATTTATTGGTTGTTTGATATTCACATTAATTAATTATTTTTTTAATAAAACAGACATTTTTAAAGTAAAAAACGCATCGTGACAAAAACGTAAACGTAAACGTGAGTAACGTAACAAATAATAATAAAAAACAAGCAAACAAATCAACAAATAGTAATTTGTGTTGTAGGCAGATATTTAATTAAACACGTTTGGAAAGAAATCCCAGTAATACAATACTTAAATCACTTTGCATCAAAGAAACACCCTAAATTAATTAAAAAGCATTACACCTTCAGTATAAGAAGGATTAAATGTAGTAACGACGCCGCCTGCGCAGGATATCCCCACAACCGCTCCAAATACTTCCTGTCGATTTTCCGTACATATCGCTACAGTCTGTCCTTTTTTAAGCCCAAGGTGAGTAAGAGAGATAGCTGCGTTCATTGCCTGTTGCGCAATATCACTGTATTTGAGTTCCTCATCTGTTGTCCCGTTTATCTGTTAAGTGAGAAATATTAAAAGTAATGCTGTCACAACCATTGACAAATAAACTCATAAAGATGTTATCAGGGAAATTATATCTAACGAAGCACTTCGACTCAACGGGAAATTTTGTGCTTCCCGTATCCTTATGTCTGCTGTGTTGGAATACTTCCAAGATTTCCTGGCTAAGTACGCTTGGAGGCAGTAGCTTTGTCTTTTCAGGTGTAGGGTAGACGAGACAGACCCATTCTTATCTTAGCAAGAGCATGACGGTTGTATAGGTGAGTTCGATTTGTTCAGTGTGATTCATAGGCCCTATACAGAGGAGATTTTACCAACTTCATTTTGAATAGCATACTATTCGTGCTATTGTAGTCAAACGGTGTTCCACCAGTTTGTTACACTGTAAGTTTCAAATCGTCGGGTTTATCGTTATCGAGGTAGCTTTAGCCTTCATCGCACCTAATGGTAAATGAAGATAAGGCTAAAAATGGTAGCGAACTATACCCGGATTCCTCAAACAGAACTAGCTATCTTACCTCCAAGTGCCGGAAGACGACAATACTGTTAACATTATCTTTATGGCGGCAAATTTAGGTATGACGTTGGTAGCTAGCCAGGCGGAATTAGAAAAAGCCCTGATACGTAAAACATTGCGGTTTAATGCAGATTAAATGCATGTTTGTTTTAAACTGTGACACTTACAGTTTATATAAACCTGTACTAGGATAAATCCGCTCTTCACTCGTCTCAACTATAGTATGTTATCTTATCTTATCTTGATGTAGGGCCAGGATTACTCCCGGAGCACGTCGACCCAATGGGATCTTTTGTGTTTCCCCAATCCTAATGTCCGATAAAAAATAAATTTCTCAGATCCTTTAGACTTTAGATATATCTTAAATACAATACAAAATTGTGCGTGGAATTTATATTCTATTAACCATAATAAATTTTCACTTTCTAAGCTATCCATTTGTTTAATACAAGCAGTCGGCGTTCTTTTACATTCTAAAAAGGGCATATTGTATATATGAAGTATTCTATTTATTTGATATAGTTCTACTAGTATATTTGAAAGTAATAATAGTACCAAAGAAGCTAATAATATACTTCTAAGGTTGGCTATTCATCAGATCTTATTTTATCTTGACGTAGGGCCAGAATTGATTGCTCCCGGAGCACGTCGACCCAATGGAATCTTTTGTGCTTCCCTGATTTCCCTAATTCATCAGATACAATTGATAATGGACCAGTAGTGAAGGGAAACGTAGCCAGTGTAGCTAATTACGCTGTCTAGCTTACACTATTTTAATTCTGCAAGACTTATTTATTTATCTATCTATCATTGAATTTAAAGAAAGTATATATATTTGTAAAGAAACAGCTCTCTATCATTTGACTTTATACTAAAATCTTAGTGTAATCTAAGTCTTATTGTCATGTATATATTTATATCACATATATAAATAGCTTATCTAGGGTTAAAAGATAGTTACAAGCATGACAACTTAAATTTATATCTTGTTAAATTGTTATCGACAATAACTACTGATAAATCGTTCATATAATATAAATAATAATTGAGTACTTAAGTTCTGTAGGTTATAGAAACAAAAAACTACCTTATAGCAATTTTGAAACCTAATCCTTAGAGTACATTGTATGTTATCGTACCTACAGGTAATTTAATAGTAGCTTCATTTTACAATGAAATCACGCGACTATTAAAGTCCTATTTATTACTTTATGACATTTTGCTGCTAAAGACCATAAACCTTAACTAATGGTAACTTTTTACCGTAGATAGGGAATTGTAGTCGTTTTGCTTGGATGCTAATCTATAAATCGTTACCAATGGTAAATTTATTTGCCGTGCTAAGGTTAAAATTAAATTAAATAAAGCGACTGCAAAAGACTGAATGCCAAGTTGATTATTCACATGTTTGTAAGCAGTTTTGTAGGCTAGGGATTCCCCTTATCGCAGGATGTAAAACACAAGTTCCCTGGACGAAATTAGAACCTGTGTTTAAATCGGTTCGAGTCCGACCTACCTCCTTATACCCCCGGATAAGTAGTTTGCGTCGGCATTACGCCGGGAGAAAAAAGGCCAGGGATTCCCAAAGTTGTCAAACTTTGAGTCGATATCGGTTTCCCAGATTTCAACATAAACGAAAAGTAATGGATTTTTTTAATACGTAATAGAGAAAAACTAGAGATAGGATTTTAAAAGTCATTTGGCTATTAAGGCCTCAGGTGTCACTTCATATTGGAAAAGGAGTCTCTTGCCCAAAAAGTTTGCTATGGAAAGTTTCACCTACCATAAACAAAGAAGAAATTCTCAACATGACCTTTCAGTAACTACAGGATAAAATCACAAAGCTACAAAGTGTTATTTCGTAGTTATCATGGTATCGTCTCAAACTCCCGATCAGCGCGCCGAAGACACTGCAAACACATTACACAGCCTAATGTGCCGATATGCAAAAATTCTGAGATTTTTAATCTGTGTACCGTCGCTGATCTTCACGCAGGACCGAATAAAGCACTTATTACTTTATACAAAACGAACTATCCTTTCCTTATGACGCTGCAGTCACCACATCGCAATAATAAGAAGTAGTTTTATTTGGCAGATATTTTAGTGTTATGTTTTTCGTCCTTACCAGCCCACGACGCTGTGAGGTCATTGAAAGATTGTATGAACAAAATCTTTTGCTTTTATTCCGTATACCAACCATATACACTTAGATTGGATTTTTTTATGCGTTTTTCATAAGCTGAACAGGAATTTTCTACATACCAAAGCAACCTGATCCCCTTGCTTATGAATCCTTTCTAAAATGAAATCGCCGAAGTGCAATCTTGAAGGAAACGCTGCAACCTTCGGCCCGTAAATGTAGTTAGGATTCTTAAACATGGTTGCACTGATTTTATTTAAATAATGTAATAGCTAGCGGAGCCACAGCACGCGATCGTGGAACACGCGTTACTGCCTGATAAGTATAAAAACAATTTGTATGAATTCGTATTTGAGCCTAATTCAAACCGATACAAGATTAAATATTTGTTATTTTCGGCTTCGTAATAATAATGCAGACGATTTAATTGATTACTTACTATAATACAATTACGTAGTAAAACACAATTTGAATGAATTATATATTTTATTATTACTAACAGATATTTTTTGATGAGCTAATTCAATTAAGTCTCTTAAACCTATTTACAGCTTACACAATATTACATAAATGTTTTATGTTTCAGTATAGCTGGTTTTTACATTGTAGTTTCAGTACTGAAAAAATACCTTATCAGTTTACACATTATTCTTTAGTTGGAATTAAAAAGGTCATTTAAACGAATGGACCAAAACCCTGTTAAATTTTACAAGGCACACCAACGTAAATATAAAAAGTTTGTTTTTGACATTCGACTAGACTAGACAAAAAGAAATGAAATAATAATTTATGAGTGTCTGTAAAATATTTATCAGTATAATATTTCTCGCGAAAGCGTTTACATATTGTGGCCTAAGAATAGTTCCGTACAAGTGACTATCAGTTTGTTGCACATATTTAGCTAGAAGAAGGAGAAAATATGACAGAAGATCCATCCTAGCACGAGCGAACTCGATCAGACAACCATAATAGTGGTAGACTATTAATCTGTGGCAGAAGTCGTTATTAAGAACCAGTGTCCAAGTAGTTTTTAAACTAGACAGAAGAAAAAAAACTGATTTGGTATTTTTATCACTTAGTTGTCTTATATTTAAAGGTACCAAGACCAAGGTTCATTTACCGAATTACGTATTCTTTTTAGGCAGTTAAAGAATTCTTGGTAAATTAACTTTAGTAAGATTTCTTCTATTGTGTCTTACCAAAGGCTTGTACAAAACCAATATTTTGCATTATATTTTATTTTTTAATGCAAGACATTTGTTTGTACAAGGCTTTATTTTGTTACACTTGTAGATAATTGTAATGAAGATAGTTTATCGATTAGTCCTAAGTTCACTGATAAATATTTAGAAATCTTATCGTTGCCATATTTGATTAAATAATTGGTAGTTGCTTATACGTCCCAGTACGGAACATAGGTCTTGCTACATGGAAGAAATACCTGGGGAATGTAAGCTATATACAAGACCATACGGCTGGTCATTGCTGTTTATTTACTTCCCGTTTATTTATTACGACATATATTTATTTGTAGCAAAGGTAAATACAAGATGTCATTATTATATCATGCTAATTGATTGATTGTTGGAAATTTAAGACTTCAATTACCTAAAAATCAACATTGACGATAAAAAATTTAAACATGACTATTCAACTGGTCGTGCAAATACTTTAATTGTTGGATTAAAAAAACAGTGGTATAAATAACTGCGGATATTTTGTCTTATTCTTTCTTATTATCAATTTATTTATAATAATCGACTGTAGCAGATCGTAATTTAATATTATAATGAAACAAATTTGTTATATTTATATTGTTTTGTTTTATTGTTTTTTTTTATTTTATTTTGTTTTTATTTTTAATTTTTGTTTTTTTTGTTTTTCTCTTTAGTTATTTTATAGTTAATTGTCATTTGTTTGAATGTGTCTTAATGTATTTTGGCTTCCTGATGATTCTTTGGAAAAATAATGTGTTTCTTTAATTGGCTTGTGTCTTGGTTATTGTATTATATTCTGTGTGTGTAGAAAATTGCTGTTGAAACAGTGTTAAGATACATATATATATATATATATATATGCATACATACATACATACATTACATATATATATATATGCATACATACATACATACATTACATATATATATATATGCATATATATAGTATATTATATATATATACTATATATTAAGAATTCTTGGTAACTATTGGTATATATGTAATGATTTGGGTTGTTTACGTTGGGCTTAAATATTATATCAAAGATAGAACTATAGAACTATATAATCTTAAAAGAGTTTTATGTCCTGTCATATTTTATTAATATATATAAAATAGCAGAGGTTGAAGCTATCATTAGATAGAATATTGGAACCAGCCGTATAAATTAATAATGGTAATTGGTAAATGAAATAGTAATTTATTTGTCGTTCAAAAATTATTTGTTCCATACCAATTTTGGCCATTAACTAGTACCTATCCATTTATGTATTAATTGATAAGTTACAATATAACTGTAGTAACTTTAGTTGTATAATTAAACAAAGTATAAATTTGAGTTTCAATGCCATCATTCATCATATGTAATGCTAATTATCTATTATTTTGGTTAAAATATAAATAGTAGGTTGGACAGCAAAGCTCATAATATCTAGTTATTATAACATTGGCTTTAAAACAACCACGAGGGTAGAAGTACAAACTTGCTAGCCTATCAGCTCTAGGTTACTATTCTAGCTTGAAAAAACCTTCGTGTATTACAACAATATTTTTATTTATTTATAATTTACTATTAACAATAAAAATAACAATCTGGATTGAAGACATAAAGGAAATTGTCCCGCAAAGTATTAAGTACTATTCAAAGCTCCCATTTTGTTAATAAATAGTAAGTCTTTTTATTCACTTTTATAATTTACTCCTAATTTTCTTGGCCATCTTCCTCAATTCCTTCCTGAGTATCTTGCCACTAGGGTTCTTGGGGATAGCGTCAACAAAGCGAACACCCCCACGTAGATGCTTCGGGTTTGATAACTGGAATCATATATTTCAAGTATCATTAAAGTTTTAGCTACAAATTATAATACAGAGAATTTCTCCAAGATTATAACCTTTTATTCCTTACTAGCACATCAGAGTCTTCTATAATATTTGAAAGATTCATTAAATAATAAAAAAAATATAAATTAAAACTGTCAACTATAGTCTGTCAGCTTTGATGAAACTATAGATAATTTTTAAGGCTTGTATGTATATCGTTGCTGGAACCATAATTTTAGGACATATATCAAGTTTAAATTTGAATATACTAAGAATATGCTGTCATGACGCGATTTGAGATCATTTCGATTTCGCAAGGATACTGTCGTCTGCCATCAATAGTTAAAACCAAATGCCACCAATCCGTAAAAATTTATAGAAACAATAGATTAACGTAGATCAATTCCAATACTAGATAACGTTAAATATTACAATATACTCACTTAAAATTAATAATAAAGCGCTACTTTATTATTAATTTTAACTGGAATTCGAACTCAGGGCCCCTTGTTGAATGGATAGACAGAGTCCTGTAGACAAAGTACTTCTCCAGACAATCTATTACATGACGAGTTCGGTACATTGGGCACATTTTGGGATGTTGATAATTAATCATATTTTTAATAACAAACTAAAATAACATAACAACCCTACCTTCTCAGCAACAAACTCCTGCAGTTCTTTTTCCGTAACTTCCTTATCAGGTTGCTTGACAATGAATGCCATGGGTACTTCCCCTGTTTTGTTATCTGGGATCCCCACTACTCCCACATCCCTCACCGCCTCGTGGCTTAAGAGGACGCCTTCTAGCTCGGCTGGGGCTACCTAAAAATATACGTATAACTCTAAAACACTTCCGTGTATTTCGTGAAATAATTCCCTTACCGACCTCGAAACACTTTTCGGATAACTTTTCTATCAAACCAATCAAATTATTTGAATATTTGTTTAAAAAATCAAATATGTTAGATCTACACGCTAGGCGAAGGAACTTAGAGATGGTTGTGTTACATAATTTATGTAACAATAAATATCACTGTACTGATCTTACTTGGAATCTATGCTTTCCAGTTCCTTATAAGGCAAATGCATGCACATGCTGATTATCCTTGTCGATTTATTCGATTATTCATAATGACTATCATGATATCGATTTCTATAAAAATAGTATTAGTAGAATTAAAGCTATCGCATCGACATTTAAAAGCTAATACCACTATCTTACAACTAAAAATAACATTTAAAGATATTCGCAGTGCTGTTTATTAGATATTGCTAGAATCTATCTAACAAAAGTCTGTCACTTCCGAGCTGAATTTACCTCACAGTCAAAACTCATCTGGATCAAATCAGCACAAGTACGTTTGCTTAAAGAGAAAGCCGTTTAAAGTCGAATGCATGCATATGTGACTTTGATATTCCTTGCCATAAAAGTAAGAACTGAGAAATTTTTCATCTTCTTCAAATTGCCATTGATATTACCTGAAAGGCATTGTACTTTATAAGCTCCTTGAGTCTGTCCACAATATAGAAGTAGCCATCTTCATCATAATAGCCAATATCTCCGGTTTTAAAGAAGTCCTCTTCGTCAAAGTCTTCACTTCTGTTCTTTCCCACGTAACCTTTCATCACTCTTGCACCTTTAGCGCAAATCTCGCCAGTCTTATTTGGACCTAAAGGTTGTCGAGTTTCAGTGTCCACTATCTGAAAAAATGAATATATAATATATTTGGTACGAAAACTCAAGCTTATATAAACATCCTATATATGTCGCATAATAAATAGTTTTGGGCATAACACCACCTCGTCGGCCCAAACAGGTTGGAGGGTTAAAGTGATAGCTCTTATAATCGTGACCAACGCCTTTAAGTGCACCACGGAACATGGAGGAGCTCCTAAAGAACAATTTTGATTGACCCAGCCAAAACCAATCTAAAGAATAGTGCTCAAGATTATTGCTTTGACCAGCAACTGTAAACCACCCAATAAGTTAGCACAATTCTCGGAATCCGTATGGCGTCTGAAGGAAATAAGAAGTCTTTAAATAACTTTTAGCTGTATTACCTGGACATGAGTAAGAAAATCAGATCAGGTGTACGTTTCCATATTCCATCTTCGGATAGTTTATAAGGCAATTAAATTTCTACATCTTATTATGTACAATTGATCGTATTACTTACCTTTAGTATTACGTCAGAGACCGCAGTGCCCACGCTTCCAATCTTAGCGCAACCTTTTTGATCAGAACTACTTTTGGTGATGGCCAAAGTAGTCTCCGTCATACCGTAGCCTTGAAACACCCCTTGGACGTTCTGAAATCTGAATAGTCGGGATAATAATCTATATATTTTTCCCCATTTTACCTTTATGCTAATGACCACGTTAGATTAGATAACCAATCTCTATTCTAAAATGCACACATACATACATAATGCAACGACATTAGCATTTTATTCTAGAAGCTTTAAGGCTTTGTATCAATAAGTAAAGATCCAAAAAGGTGGTAAAATGAAAATGTTAGCTACACATGTCGTTGATACTTCGTTGTTTCCTAACGGTTACAATCCATGTTAATACTGACTTAAGCTTATGAGACCTTCCGCCCGTGGCTGCCCCCGCGTATAGTTCGGAATGCCACAAATACAAATGTTATATAGGTCTTAACCATCTCCAATAAATGGACTACCCAACACAAAAACAATAATTAAATTCCAACTAGCAGTTCCAGAGATAAGCGCGTTCAACTAAACTCTTCAGCTTTATAATATTAGTATAGATATCAAGTCAATATTCAAAAATTATTGAGGATCTTCACAAGACTCAACTATTACAAGAACAGTAATAACATGGGCCTGTTCATCTTCGAATACCAACCGTTTATTTCATTAAATACCAGTAAGTAGTAAAACCAAGGGTTTAAGATACGTATTCCCTCCTTCTTACAACATTGGTTCCTTTAAAAGAAGCGTGAAAAAGCACTCTTTGGGCCAGCAAGGTGAGGGTGGCTAGGGCAATATTGCATGCTTCACTAGCTATCTTCACATATGGACTCCTCTACTGCTTCGAGTCATTTGCTCAGCTTAATATATATAAAAAAAGGTCGAAGGTTCTACTAACTTGGTCTTGACGAGATCAGCAATTTCCTTATGCAGAGGCGCTCCGCCAGAGTACATTTGTGAAACAGAACTGAGATCATAGTTTGTCTGAGATTTACTTGTCGCCACAATGATAGGTGGTACTACCGTAAGGTGAGCTATCTGAAACACCAGAAGTATCGTGACGACCAAGTTAACAAAAAGCTCATTAAGTCAAACAAAGTCTACTGGGTTAAATTGAATTTGTTTTTGTTACGAGGACGAATCCATTTACGGACCTACCCGCCACTGGCTAAGCGACGGGCGTGTGTGGGGCTCACTCAGTACCTAAATAGAGCGGCACTGAGAATACCCACTTAAACTCCCCGGTAACTTCAGTGCCCTTAACGGGGGTAACCTGGGTTCTGCGGAGCAACTCACCAGGTCAAATTGAATTAATGAATTTTGGACGGAAATTGGATCAGAAATTTTGGCATAATCACTATGTTTGATTTATAATTCTCATCTAGTCTCTTCTAGTCCTGATGGCGGTCTAGTCTCCGGGAGTGTCTTGACGGCCGTCGACGATCAATTGCTTATTTTACAGTAAAAATGTCATTTACCTTAAACTTTTCAATGGTTTTCAAGTATAAATCTACTTCAAATTTAGGCAGAAACACAACTGTCTTTCCAGCACTGAGGTCGATAAGTGAGCCCATCAATCCCATGGTGTGGAACCATGGGGTGATTGAGAGGCCAGTGGGTTGTTCCTCCTCTGGGTTTGATCTGAAAAAATGTTTATATTATTATAAGGCTGATGCATAAACTTAAACGATGCAGAGTCGCTACTTAATATGATCATCTTGTCACTTACAGAGCGTGCCATACAAAATGATGGTGATCTCTCCCAAACACAATCTAAAAGCATTAATTTAAAGCCAGGTATCAATGTCTGGAAGAGATCTTACAGATACAGATCTTAAAAATAGTACTCAGCGATAAGACAATGCTTGTACAATATACCATCTGTATATTGCCTGTCATTGTAACTAAGGGTGTACAATAAATCATATTTTATTTGTATATCTATATCTTAAAGTCGTAAAGCAAAATCTACTTACACATTGCACACAGTAAGAACATTTAGATGGGTCAGCATTACTCCTTTTGGAAGACCAGTAGTTCCAGAAGAATATAGAATAAATGCCGTATCAATTTGCCCTTTAACATCTACACTCTCAAATTCTTCGTGACGAATATGCCTCGTTAAAAAATTAACAAATACTTTATGTCCATTGTTACCGTTATTAACCGGTATCGTTAAATCATTAAACATTAACGTGCGGTCTTTTTTTTCGTTGCCAAATAAGATTATCTTTTCAATGCAGTTTTCAGATCTAAATGACTTTCTGTGGGTTTTGTATGTATGCGGGGAACAAATGACATATTTTGGTTTTGATATCTTTATAGCATGGCGGATTTCACCTAAAAATCGATAAAAATAATAATAAATCATATTGAACATAATCTGTAGTAGTGGTTCGAAGACTTGGTTTCGATAGCGAAAACTAAGCAATTTTATTCATGGTTGGTCCCTGGATAGGTTAATCAAATTTGTTCTCGAATTCCTCTGTGCTTCTGAAGGGACATTAAGCTGTTGGTCCCAGTTTCCACGACAACAATACTTGGTAGGTGAAAGCGCCCATCAAGACATATTGTACATGCATGTTGGTGTGGTGGTATTATGAACCAAATTCTTCATGACTTTCTCTCATGAAGGAAAGGGCTTCCTACGTGCCCAGCAGTAATCTCTAATGTACAACATAGCTCTTTTAAAATAGCATAGTATATTTGATGTCCGTTATAAGTTTGAAATGTCTCATATGAAGATATATTTTAAAAGACTGGTAGGGAGCTTGTTATCTTCTTCATTTATCACATTAAATAAGGAACACACGCGCGTGTACAACAGTACCTAGCCTATTTAACAGCAGTTAGGATCATTTATCAAGGTCTTTGTCCAATATTGACAAAACACTTAATAGTGTCATGACCAACAATAATGTTTAGGCAAGACCCGTTGGACGCATGATGAAGCCTAGATCTGCCTAGCTACGTGGCCCGCTCAATTCATTATGTTAACCCCCACCAATCTACCAGTTCCTTCCCGACGCTTGACTGACTGACATAGGTATCGGTGTGCACCATGTTGCCTTCGTTGTCCCGTTGTCCTAGTGCCATCAGTGTTGTGCCTACCAAGTGAGACTTGGGATACACCTACATACTGTATCGGCGAGAGGGTAACGTACCTAGATATAACCTACCTATACAATAAACCAACTTAGGCCAGTACCTTCCCGAAACACATAATAAGATAGGAATTATAACCTAATTAAAATACATATTGTTTATACCTTCAACGTAACCAGGATTTATCGCAGTTACGACACCGCCTGCGCATAATATCCCCACAACCGCTCCAAAATATTCATGACGATTTTCGGAACATATAGCTACTGTCTGTCCCTTTTTGAGGCCCATGTGTACGAAGGAGACAGCTGCGTTCATTGCCTGTTGTGCTATTTCACTATATTTTAGGACATCATCTGTAGAACCATTTATCTGGAGAGTGAGAAAAAAATCTTATTTTTATGGAGTTAAATGCCCACCAAAATAATTAAATGCTAACCAATAAATATGATTTCACACAAAAATAATTTAAATTACTACTATAATTCTGTCTACAACAACTCCCCGTAGCAATTTTGGATAATCTATTTTGTTACCAGTACATCAGTCTTATTTGTAGCAACCAACTACAATCGAAAATATTTATAGATTGAAAACATAATGAAAGTAGCACAAATAAACCAAATCGTTTGTAAAGTCGCAGTACGAAGCTTACTTCCTTACTCCTTCATTACTGAGCCGCGTTATCGTCTCGATAACTAAAACGCTTATATGACTTACTCTTTAAGGCTTACAAAATAATTAAAAATCATAAATGTGTTTGATATGTCCCCTAGAAAGATTTTGTTTCACCGAATAGTTTCATTGAGTTCTTTGATTATTTCGTTAATCGACCTAATTGTGGTTAATTACAGTTTAATTATTTGTCACAGTATCTAGGTTAAAGTACTTACAAATGCAGTCCTATTACCATAACCATGGATTCTTCCCAATAAGTAATCACCAATATGCAATTTAGAAGGTAGTGTTACATCCTTCGGCCCGTAAACATAATTAGGATTTTTCAACATTTCTAACGGCGGAATGTAAAGGAAAACACGTCCTTCCCTTACAGTGGTTTGCGCGGAACTACACGATCTTGTTTAATTTGTTCTAGTAGTTCTTTGTTGGTATTCGTTATCGTTTTAACTCATATCAGTTAAATGCAATTAAATTTGTATTTTACAATCTCCAAGTTACACAATATTGTACTTAAGAACGCCTGAACTAATTATAATGATCTCTTAGTTGGATGGATTCGTCTTCAGTCCGAATAACAGAATAATGAAAAATATATTGAAATAAAAAATTAAATTTAAAAATGAATGTCGTTTAAAGATACATATTCTACCATCAGTCGTATTTATATAGCACGTCTGTAATATTTATTTCACGATATGAAGTTCGTGGGGTAAGCTAGTCAAATATAATTATACATTTAATATTTTTAATTTTTAGGATACTCTTCTTCAAAGGAAGAGCGAAGGATAGGAGCTCGTTGGCGTAATGGTTCGAATGCTTTGGTTGCAATATAAAAAATAACACCTTCCGCCATGGTTGCTCTCTGCAAGGGTCAATCAAAATTTTAACGCGAGACCCTCCGTGCTTTGGAAGGTACGTGAAGCTAATGGTCCCGGTTGTTACGGTTGTTACAACCGCTTTCACCTACCAACCCGCATTGGGTCAGCGAGATGATGTTATGACGCAAACTCTTCAAAGTCAAAAATAACTTTATTTAAATAGACTCATTTACTAAGTTCTTTTAAATCGTCACAACAGGGATTATGTATGAGAAAAACAAATAATGTAATTAAAGGCAATAGTCATAACTTTAAGTGGGTATCAACCGGGCATTTACAAATTGTCCCAGTATTAAAATATGTACTAAATAAATTGTTAGTTTTAATTTTAAAATAATATTTATTTTAAAATTAAGAATAACACTAGTATGCATATTCTCAATTAACCCTACTACCGCTTCATGTGGGACGTATTAGCTTTTAATGATGACTTCAAAAGAAAAACTGTTTTACAAATTGCCTTAAATTGTAAGGAGTGTTTGAGTTCCCTTATTATCAAATAATAATGAAATAGATAGATTTGAAGCTATTAAAATAGTATTGAGAAACCACCTTTGTGTTAATGCTATGTTAAATATGGTGACAAAATTCACCATCATTATCCATCTACTGTATGGTCGTACTTTACTGGACATATGTCTTCTCTTAGGCATGACACTCTCATCCAGCCCATTACTGCAAGCAGTTTAAATAAATGATAAAACTGATGTTCAATAGTAAAATATTTTAATTAATTTTGACAAACATTTATATTGACACACACTGTATTTTTTTTAAAGTCATATTTGTCAATGTCCAAAGAGTTCAGAACGCTCATATTTATTTATTTATTTGGTTCACCAGTAATTGTTACACTGATACATACAAAACAAAACAATAATACACACTACATATAAAACTAAACCATATGCATACAAAACAATATATATCTTATAGCTAAATGTACAATTAAGAAACGGTAAACACTACATGCATATAGTAGATAAGTTGTAATTATAAATAAGGTATACTATGGAAATTTTGTTATAAAATGTTACCCATACCAGCATATCTATCGTTATTCCGTCTTAAATAGGAAATTGTAGTGTTGGCCGTCTTACGACGTACAATTTCCGACAAAAGGACTATTACTTTCTGCTACGTATGTGACTACTTATTTATTTCGCCTGACTACCGCTTCAGTTTTACATTGTGTATCGCTTACACATTTTGATTATATTTATTTATTTAATCAACCTTTGGACTTAGTATTAATAATTGTATTTTAATTATCATTCTAAGTGAAAGATAATATCATTACTAAATGCATAAGACACTTATCGATTGAAAACCCATTGTGGAAAAGTAAACTATTTTATATTTATCGTTTCGATATTTTGGAACGTATGATTTCTGTTTTTCTTCAATCACAATCACACAACTTAATGTCATCAATGGAATTTTAAAAAATCATTTTATTGTAATGTAGATGCTATATGAACTTCTGGGATAAAAAAACCTTTTCATTTATTGGTATTTTCATCTCTATTAAGTCGCTCGAGATATTCCTCCCATAGCTTTCATGTCCTGTAAATGCTTCATCTCTGAAACACAGCTGTATACAATCATCAACACCATCATCATCATGTCAGTCAAGAGCCACCTAGTCCAAAGTTCTCCAAGGCGATAAGTCCTGGCGCTAGGCTAGTCGGCCGTCTCCAGCTGCTTTCTGCTACCTTTACTAGATCTTTCTAGAAGACCTTAATCGGACGCCAGCCCTCCTTTCAATGTGAGCTGCCTGTTGCTACTCAAGGCTCGTAATTCGTTGGGCTATGTCGGCGAGCCAAGTTCTGTAAATTTCATAATTTCTGATTCGATCAGAGAGGATTACTTAGACATTGAGTTTTCTTGCAATAGTCAACAAACATCACAGCTCCATCAACATATAATAAATATATTGATATTTTTTTTGTATTTTGTTAGTCTGGACGATGTCCAAAGTCAAAGCTAGTAAATGAAAAGAAGCCAAAAACATGCCTTCTTTTTGTACTAGCTTTGACTGGCATATCAGTAAGGCCGCGTTCTCACCATATCGCAACGGTCAATTTAACGTGAGACGACTATCTCGATATACATATAAAGACGACATTTTATCGGTTCATTGCCCATTTATTAACTCCCCCCGATTATTAAATTGAAATAGCGATATTTTACTTGCAGTAATTTGCCGTCACCATTTGTATTTGTAACTTTTTTAAATTGTTTTTTCGTTTATCTTGTTAGCCGTTACCATCATCTTGACAATGTGATTGTGTTGTTTTACTCTTGATAAGAATAGGAGTATTGAGATTAAAATGTGTTAAATAATCAAATAGATTTAAAATATAATGTTTAAACTGTCACACATGCCAGCAGAAGAAAAAGAAGTACAGAACAGTTCTGATCAGAGAAAAAGAGTCGTGGACAACAATTAATCGTGCCGTCAATAATATTTTTTTGCTACATTGTCTTTTATTATCTGTATTTTGTTACGATCCTTATTATCGTCATATCAGCCAAGAGACGTCCACTCCTGGATATAGGCCTCCTCCGAGGATCTCCAAGCCGCTCGGTCTTGCGCTGACCGCATCCAGCGGCTTACCGCGACCTTTATCAGATCGTCAGTCCAGTTTTGAAGACTACGTTGCTCGGTACATGGCCGCCATTCGAGGACCCTTCGCCCCAACGGCCTACAGTTCTCCTGCCCGCTACCACTTCAGGCTCGCAATTTTGTTATGATAATCAATTAATATTATAAGCCATCAACATAGTTATGCAATCTCTACTCCTAAGGAGTATAGTGATTAATAGCTAGAAAGCTGCACTGCAAGACCAGCACACCCTGTATAGACAAGCCATTTCTGATAGAATATGTTAGTCGTGATAAGAGTATTGACGCACATACAACTCTAGTAAATAGTCTAGTATAGTTATTTTAATAATTAAAAATACTCTAAATACAATTACAGTTTATGCTCATAAATCTGTTTGTCAGAAATTTATGGTGTGTACATGTTAAATAATTTTAGTTTTAAAAAACGTGGTGAGATTGTAACGTCTCGTTACGATCTTAGTTCGAAGTTCTTCATCTAAATCCAAGTCCTCTATCGAAGTTCTTCATCTAAATCCAAGAAAAAGGATTATCTATATACATCAAAAAGAATCTGTACCCGTAGTGTCTGTCAGTTTAGGGCCGAGTCTTCCTTTTAAGTATTATAATACTTTTGCCGGAAAGGCTCGCTCAATCACAGCAATTATTCAAATTCAAAATTCTTTATTCTGTCCTTCATTTCATAATTGTAACCTGATTGTAGCAGCCTTGTCCATCTGTCGGAGGAATGCTATCATTCGAGCTCCTTTTTAAAACTTTTAAAAATAATTAAAAAGTTTTAAAAATATATAATATAATAGATAATATACTGAAGAAAGCTGAAAACATTAAAAATCGTGTATCTATTCAAAACTATTATACTTCCATCGATGCTACGTAGTTCAGATTACTTTCAATAGATGGCGTTCGTGGCAGACAAACGTATTGTTTTAATACTCTATCCAGTGGGACTAATGGACCATGTATACGCGATTCAATCGACTAAGTCAATCCAATAAAAGATATTGATGTGAAATGAATTGATGAGAGAATACACTACAGTGGAAAGTCTCGCAAAACATAAGTTTTAATATAAAATAAATAGGTTATACAGCGTTATAATGATATAATGTAATATTTTTTTTTTACTTTCATATTGATAGAACGGAATAGTAAGTTGCCCTTGAATTTAGTTCCAGAGTGTTCTAAAATATTAACGTCAGAAACATATCCAAAAGGTACGGACCCTTACCAAGTGGTTTGTTTACTCGAAGCCGGACCCGCTCTTAATGTCAGCTGTTACGTAAACACATTTCTCCGAACGGCCGATAACGAATTTTCGTCACTTCAGTTGTCGCTTAGCAGCGACGAGACACTTTCGCTTTTTTTTCGTAAATCCCAAACAAATAAATTTAGAACACAACACAGTAAAAAAGACAAATTTCACCATTTTTTACAGTGCAAACCCTATAGAGGTTAAACTATAAATAACTTTTCGGTAAACACTTATAAATACTTTTAAAAAGTTCGCGGGCTTACTTCTTTCTTTTCTTTGGAACACGGTATCAACATAAAACCTCTTTAGTTACCATAAAGACGGGATTACGTTTAAAACAGCAAAAGATAATTAAGTGTATTTGATTATAAATATTAAAGTTATCGTATTATTATTTATATATCTGAGTGTGTAGAATGCATAGTATGTTAATTTTGTCCATAAGAGTGTTAATTTTGATGCATTTAGTTATCAAAACTGGCGTAAACTGTGAAAGTGATACTCCTAAGGACTTAAATCAAAATACACTCGTAAAATTAGTGAAAAATGAAAAGAAAATTAATGCCAAATACGAAGACATAACAGTTATGGACGATCATGGACAATTGAAAAGTTTAAAAGTTAAATCAGCCAGCAAGAAAGCTCAAAGCTTCGGCGGTAATAATAGTGACAAAGTGCTAAATCATGTTGATAATATTGTGCCTGAGAAAAATGATGGGTATCATGTGAGCCCTGACAATAAGAATAAGCTGAAATTTTTTGACGAACTACAACAGATGGGATGTAAGTATAACCTTATATAGTAATCTTCTATATTTAAACTAGGAATTTAAGGCATCTATTTAATGTTTATTTTGAATGTGTTATGACATGATCATTAAACAAAATTTTCTTAAGTCAACATAAGGTTTATACTCACATGAGTATCAATTTTATTATGTAAGAGTATCATATGATACTCAAAATAATTAACCTCGTATATAATTAAATACGTCGTGAATTCTCTTTTAATATTTTAATAATATTGATTCATTACCACTTCTTTCAAAATTAATGTGGATTGGCAGTAAGGATGTACAACTTTGTTCGAATATCGATTCGAATACGAAATATTAGTACTCATCACACAAATATCTGTCTCTACCTACTAAAAAATGTGTGAAAACCCTTCATTTTAACTTGCTTACTTACTGGTCAAAATGAATAATGAAGAACAGAGTATTCATGACAAGACTATCATATAATCGTACCAACGCTGTAATGTTAATGTAACAACTAAAATATATTAAAAATGAATTTTCTAAGCCACTTCATCGACAATGTATAAACCCCACATTTTTGCTTGTCCACCGCCATTGTAAGCATCGTCCTATTTAAAGGTACCTACAGGTTCAGGGTACCTAGCAGTAGGCTATATGGCTGTAATAGATTGTTATTTGTAATATTACGACATAACTTTAGTTGCAGGTGAAAGTAATATCCGCTTCGTACAGTTTATTAGTCATTGTTAGGCCGCGGCCATGCTGTTGTGGTTTTGAGGTCTTTATAGAATAGAATAGAATAGAATATATCTTTATTGTACATCAGCCAATTCAAAAAAAGAAACACACAAAAAAAACTTTTAACTAATTTTGTACAAAGGACGACCTTATCGCTAAAAGCGATCTCTTCCAGGTAACCTTAGGATGGAGAGGATTCAAGATAAAGTACTTGAGGGAAGTTGTATTTATCTACTATATCTCTCTTTATCTTTCTTTTATTATAATCGTTAGCAGGGTAGTACATGGTCTTCATCTCACCTGATGGTAAGTGATGATTAGGCTGAAGATGGAAGCGAACTACACTTTGAGTCCTCAACCACAGAGGAACTGGCTATCTTACCTACAATTTCCGGAACGCAACAATGCTGTTATCGTTATTGTTCTGGCGAGAGACTTAGGTAAGATGGTGTTAGAAAAAGTCGTAACACCAACCAAACCAAGTAAGAAATTTCCGGCCCATTGGAAATCAACAGTTAAAGTTAATTCCAGAGAATTTCTCTCTTTTATGTCTCAATGGAGGAACTATTCACGATTGATTTGATATACAGTCAAAATTTTATCGATCGTCTCGTTACAATCTTAGTTGTGTGACTTGAAACTCACACAAGGGCTACTGTTCTCTATCGAAGTTCTTCATCTAAATCCAAGAAAAAAGATTATCTATATACATCCAAAAGAATCTGTACCCGAAGTGTCAGTCTCAATAATACAAACAAGTCAAAATTTTATGTAAGAAAGATAAATATGAAAATATTAATATAAAAATTAAAATTTTAATATTTTTATATATGAAAAAATGTGATATTTCGAGGGACATGTACATGTAGGTCTTGACTCCATTTTTACATGGTTATTTTAAAGCAAAATAAATTTTATTTAAAGAATTTATACAATTTAAAATTATTTGGAATCATTGCTAAGTTGAATTGAATTATTTATGCCTTTAAAAAAATATTTACACAAAACTAGTTTATTGTAAACATTTTTTAAGTATTAAGGGATATCTTCATTTTAACATTTACATATTACACGCTTGTTTTCAAGGTCGTTGTGGACGAGCCCTATTTCTACCAAAACGCGCTTTCACCACATAACCTTCAAACCATCGTAACAGTTTACGTAATAATAATAACACGGTACCAGTTACTTGAATATCGGGCTAGATCCATATTGGGGAGGCGTATGCGCATATCGTATGAACTTTGGCGGTTCTGTAAATACTAGTTGGTTTAAAAAAAAATATTCACTACCGTACACATTAGGCAAGTGAAATTTAAATATACTGTTCTTTGAGCATTTGACTAAAATTTGTCTTAAGCATAAACATAATTTATTGGATTCTTTACGATGCTTTGGTGAGAATATTAAGTGTGTTATTTACATAAAAATATCTAAAATTTTATTAAGATAGTTGCTTCGTAACTGGTTAAGCAGTATTTTCATGTTATTTACTTTTGTGTTGAGTTGTATTGTACGGTATCTTGAGGTTGTACGATTAAGTTTTATAGGTAACCGGAGTTTTTATGACGTCAGCATCATTAGATGGCTGAACTGTATTTTGGAATTCCCCTTTTAACCGACTTCTAAAATGGCCGGTGATGCTATGTTTCCATTTTTTTTGAGGAGCTGCTTCTTGTAATAATGTTTGGATTAACAAGCATGGTTACCTTCGGCATAGTTAGATAGGTAGATAGATAGATAAAGTCTTTATTTTCATTTCTACATCACACACAATCCATCCAGACAGTACATTGGTTAAAAGACAAACATTTTATAATAAAGGTATCAAAGTCCTTTGTGTGCGCTGCAGAAGTGCAAAAAGGGCGCAACTCAGTGACTAATTTTGTTCACATCAGGATGTGAACAAAGCACTGATATTCTACTACAACCCGAGGGCTTTTTATAATTTAAATTATAGATAGGAAATAAAAGTCGATCACTGGATGAGTCAATCAGTTGCTATTTATTTAGAGCTTGTCGACTTTCTTAAGCCACCAGCGCGCATTGAGCCAGAGTATTGCTGTTAAAAGCAAGCTTTTCACATCTTTCTCCCATTAAGGGACACCTGATCTTGTGTTTTTCTTTTATTTAAGACACCAAAGTTCTTGGCAGTGGAGTAAAAGACATCTTCTATCGATTACCAAGGTTTTCACCTTCAGTTATGGCACGAATACACCTTCAACCTACCAACAACGTAACAATTTACAATTTTACAATTAAAACAAGTTAATTCAGTTCTGTCAATACATCACCTCACCTTTAAATATCAATATTTTTGACCAGTTTCTATAGATTTTACACGTAGAATCGTAGCTTGAACCTGTTTAACATAATTGTCTTAACTTATTGTCTAACTCTGAATCTACCGCTGTCGCTTTCATTCTGACGTACGCCATATTTCTATTGCCGCGTTGACTGTTTATCATTGTGACGTTTCCCTTTAGTGCGCAGTAATGTATTTAAAGACGAAAGCTATCGCGATAGATATAAAGTAACACAAACCAAAAATAATAATAATATGATCTATGGCTGATGGGAATTTTTGGCGCGTAATGGCAGGGTTGGTTGGGTGCTGGATATTTTATTTCATATATTGTCTTGTTTTTGTCATGAAATTGGTGAATTTTTGTGACAAAAAGGATCATTAAATGGTGCAATATATGGAATACATCACTTAGCGTTTATTAGTGACTTACGTGAGATTTTTCAGTGTTTCATTTCCATTCATTCAATTGTAGGGTAAGTTCTATTATTTAATAAAATTTTATGATTTCATTCTCATTTACTTATCATTTCATCGTAATCATTATCATAACATTCCATTTTCGTACCATTTTATCATAATCGCTTACATAGCATTCTATTTTCAAAAAATTCTCGAAAGTCATTAACAAAATAGGGGAGCTTACCATTAGTCGCCAAAAACTCCATGGGACAAAGGGCTACATTGCACCAGTATCCTGGCCATAAATAAAGATAAAAATTACATTAATGAAGATATGGCTTAAAGGTCTTAGTTACCAGCCCAAATAATTGAAAAAAAAATCATGGCTGATGAAATTATTGATTTGTATTTTACTTACTGGATGTAGATGAAAAAGTGAAATAAAACAGTTAGACGAAACTGGAAATACTTAATCATTTGACTCGTTACAATATTGCTACATGACAATGTTGCCACAATTAAAGATATATGCAAATATTGTCCTAATCCACAAATCTAAATGCGGCAAGCGAGTATCATGTTCTAAATATAAAAATTAAAAAGTAAAACCTGTGGTCGCTTTCCAGCGCTCTCGCTGCCTCTCTCTGGCGCCTGGTGGGCTCGGCAACATTTTATGCGTATCCGTATTTAGTTTATGGTTAATTACGAATATTTATAACATACACATTAATAACTTTGCACTGAGTTGGAAAAACAAGGTGATTTGACGGAATCTTGAGCGGAAGCAAATCCGTAAACTATAATAATTTGTGTGACCATTCGCAGTCAAGAACATGTCATTTTTTTAGTTTTCTTATATTTAGAACATCAAAACAATGATCTCAATAATCAAATGAAATCAAAATAAATTTATTTCGAATAACTATAGCAGAAGAGATACACAAAATTAAAAAAACAATAATTGGAAGATAAGAATCAGTTTTAAAATTTGAATATAGAAGACAAAACATAAAAAATAAACAATTATATTTGATGCATATACAATGTGGTACAAAGGTGTTGCAAAAATAAATATTAAGGTTAAAAAAGAAGACATCCAATGCAAATTATATCAATTTGCAAGTAGGCATATAAATATAATTTGCACCAGATAATATATTAATAAATCCTTGTTTAGATTAATATATTTTTTACTAATGTATTTGTATGAGCGGGCAGCAAGCGGTTATAAGGCACGGCGGCTCACAAGTACATTAGAGGGAATGTTGCGCCAGGGTGTAAGTCTGTACAACAAGGATAGGTTGTTAGGAAGCAACTCCAGGGCGTAGCCCTGAGAGCGGCATAGTGATGGGAGGGACTGCACGAGGGAGTAGCCCTGGCAGACAGCAACGAGGAGGTAGGAGTGAGACTCAACATGGATGGTTGAAATCTGGTTTATCGATAATAATTTGTAGTGTATATATAATTAATTGTTATTCTATACACATCGATAGGTTTTTGTATGTCTCTCATAGGTGTAAACAGCATTCAGACTATGTTGGTTCAGTTCCTTGATGAACATGCTGACGCAAAGTCCAATATTCGGCTGGTAAGGAGATTATAATTGCATTCGTTAATTCAAAATCCTTTTAAGCTTTGTTTACATATTTTCTCAATTTTTCTTGTCGTAATCTATCGTGTTCATTACAAATTTTGATAGATATATTACCTAGTTATGTATGTATATAAGCATGATATTCAATACTCATTAACAAGTATTCTCCTTAAATTAATAAAATGATCGTATTGAACAAAATTAGTAATGACCATTTAAATTAGACGTCTGGAAATTATCATAATTAATCGCAGTCTGAATAATGAAAGTAAAATGTTTGTCACCCCTCCAACTCAGCGCGAACATATTCTTGTCATAGCAAACCTAGCAGTGTCGCGCCTTTGCTAAATTAAAAAGCACGTGTGAAAAAATAAATAAAAACAAAGTTTATAAAATTCGTCACGTAAATGTTGGAAAAAAATTTGGCGATCACGTCTTGTATCGTTTAAGAAATTTGTATGTATTTAATAGATATATTTTTAAAGTGGCTTGTCGGTATGTGGTATGTGGTTTTAAAAACATAGTTCTATATTGAAAAAAATAAAAAAAATATGAAAAAATTATTAACAACATAAAAATATTGCCGCCTTTACCAAAAAGTTTGTTTACGT
Source organism: Acentria ephemerella (assembly GCA_943193645.1). Taxonomy (NCBI): domain Eukaryota; kingdom Metazoa; phylum Arthropoda; class Insecta; order Lepidoptera; family Crambidae; genus Acentria; species Acentria ephemerella. The sequence continues at coordinate 3,421,440 of OW971901.1, read as the reverse complement.
AAAAATATATCAAAAAAATAATAAAACAAAATACATAAAGGTAAATGCTTATTTTTAATATAATTACGTTTGTTCCTTGTCATATACTTTAAGTAGTTCTTCGGTTTAAACTAAAAAAAATCAATTTAAACAGCCTTTGTCATTAAAAAAATTAATTTTAATTGTGAACACAGTTGCCTTATCAGCCAAAGGTGTAATTGATTTTAATATATAAATCTTGTATTTATTCGCTTTAGTTAACCATAAAATAGTTCAGATTCTTGATTATGCAAGTATAAGTTTTTTGTTGGAATACGGTATTCCAGAAATTCCTAATACCTTTGGAAATTGTATAATACCTATAATACCTATAAAAATGTTTACTATGTAATAAGTAACATTCGGAAATATATTCGTACTGAGGCCTTTTAGAGACCTACAATTTGCCTATAGACTAGTTCAAATGAATGTCATAAGTTTTAGTCAGCGTATGTCACAAAGCACAAGCGTTAGCGAAACTACGACATGTTTTACTAAAGTTGTCATTGCGTGCCACCTTTAATTATTCATTTATAATATTAACTTTTAAACCTTCTTAAAGAAACCATGTCGCTAACTCTTCAAATCGGAACAAAATCCATTAAGAGGTTCTTAAGTGATAAGCGTAAAAACACTAAGATTTATATATGTATAGAGGTGATAACATTGTTATTGAAGCGTACTTTAAAAGGAAAAAACGGAACCCTTGTAGGATCACTATGTTGATAATTCGTACGTCTCTTTGTGAAGTCCATTTATCTCGTGAATGCTTGGAGGAATCATGTTGTAATTAAAACTATATACACAGGTGTACAGTCCCTTTTTTTTTTTTTTTTTTTTTTTTTACGAGGAGGAATCCATTTACGGACCTACACGCCACTGGCTAAGCGACGAGCGTGTGTGGGGCTCACTCAGTACCTCAATAGAGCGGCACTGAGAATACCCACTAAAACTCCCCGGTAACTCCATTGCCCTTCACGGGGGTAACCTGGTTTCTGCACGAGCAATTCACCAGGTCACCTCCAGGCAGGTGTACAGTCCCTAGAAGCTGTGAAAAAATGAAACTAAGTTAACGTAAAAAAGATACGGCTTTTTATGCCGGAAAAACGTATTTTCGACACTCAAGGAATCAAGATTTATAAGGTATTTTCCGTTGACCTAGAACTATGAAATTTGGCAAGTAATACCAGCTTATGCTACAAGTTGTCGGAGAAATCTGAAAACTATACATTTATCATTAAATCAAGGCAGAAACTGAATTTCGGGAAATTCTCGGAAAACACTGCGAGGTACTATTCCTGAACTATTAATAATATTACCTACAATTTATGGAACACTAGATAGGTGAGTTCGACTCGCACTTGTCCGGTTTTTTTGCGTCAAAGACTGTTAAAAACCAAACGACCTCATGGTAAGTAGTAATTTTCATCTATACACACCAAAAATTTCAAGAAAATAACCTTATTTTTCTAATCGACTTTATATATCTAAGACGTAAAAATGTATGGTATTAACATATGATCTGATCCTCGTCTCGTACGAAAAGAGAACGAACGTAACGAAAATTTCCGTCCCTAAACAATGGAATCGAATGCATGTTTAGATTTATATGTTCAAAAAATGAAAAGTTTCACTCGGATCAAATATATTACCAGAATATATTTTCTAATATAAAAATATTATAAGATAAGATAAGATAAAATTTAATTGTGATTCTGTGTACAATACAATGTATGTACTTACAATTTCATGCACTTAAGATACAACAGATTGCCATTTTCGGGCGTACTATATTAAAAATTGTGGAATATAAAAATGATATTCCACAATGTTAATATTGTACTTTTTGTGTACTTTGTATTTAATAAGTATTATTATTTAACATTATTACAATTTTTTAAAGATAATTCCCATTATAATATTCATTTAAATTGTAAAAGTTTTTTTGTAATAGCCATTCTTTTAATTTATGTTTAAAATAATATACCCTCCAATGACTTAATATATATATGTAGGTATAGTATGTAGGTGATTGAATATTAATATTATCTACTAAGAAGACTACATTCAAATATATATAAGTAGAAAAGCAGTAGGTACTCATTGTATGCGCAACAAAAATTTTGCAATACTTGTATTCATAGACAAAATGAAGACATTCTGGCAAGCAAAAAGTTTGCATGGCAATCTTGTAAAATTGACCTATTGTTCAGACGCCGAGATGATTTCAAAACGTCGCGAGTCACCGTCACCATAAGTGTACTGTCAACACATCCGGTAGACTTATGCCACACGAGAGGAAAAATTGAGTTTGTATCACTTAGTATTTCATTTCATGGTCTGATTATTGCGACTGACATGACAGAGAAGGCAACCTTTGACTGGTTTAAAGAATTTATAACCTTAATTTCTGTATTTCTATCAAATGTGTGTTATAAAATTACTTAAAACATATAAATAACGTATAACAGTAGCAATTTTATTGTACTTTCGAATGTTAATTGTATAAAAATGATTTATTAATTTAATTGCGGGTAAATCATATCAATGTGCACAGGCGCTTACAAAATCACTCTATAATGTTGCCAGTTCAATGAAATTACCCCAAAGTAATTGGAAGTGTTAATTTTTAAACTATATACAATACTCTATAGGTTTGGTCACTTGCGTTTTGTAGATCATGTAAACAATAAAAGCAAAAGCTAATTTTCTTCCAATAATGAATAGAATTAATGTATTAAAAGCTTTGGGTTTTAATTACCTTCATCTAACTCTCAGCGATATTACTAATCTTAAAGTACTATCATAAGGAACTCGCACCCTATTTTATATCCTATGGTACTAAACTATCGTAATAAAAATAGGGCGCTCTTTGACGAAATTCACAACTCAAAGGTCAATAAAAATGCTTGACGATGTAACAAAAAATAAAACAAAGTTTAATCTCTAAGTAAAGACAATCAATGTATATATATATATATATATATATATATATATATATACATATACATATACATATATATATATGTATATATGTGTATATATATATTACTCATACTGATTATTATTATTAAATATTGGATCAAACAAGGCAAAGGCAGTAAAACATAGTTTAGCCGCGATAAATCAGAAGTAATAAAGCGATATAACAATAACAACCGGATATCTCAAGATATTAATATACTTAATTACGTACATAATAATTAAAAATCAATATAAATTATTACTAACATCATTGGCACATTATGCCTGACATTTTTTAAGCAGTAACATCCAATTCCAAGTGCCACTTCTCATGTTCTGTCGTCAGTACTGATACATTGTTACAAATTACAGACTCGGTATCAAAAAACAAAGTAATGTAATTATCTGAGCTGTTTCACGTGAGTTCGCGGTAATAAAATGAAAGTGAGTTCTTTGACAGACAATACGTTCCGTTACATGCAGCGATCATAGTAATGATGCAACCAGTAGGTGTAAATAGGAACCAGAAAGAGTTTACTTATCCTTACTTTCCGGAGTGTTAGTTAATTAAGTTCATTAGTGTAAATTCAGTCCGCAAAGCTTTAGTTGGTTAAGAAAAAGTTAATTGTTTTAGACTAATGTACTTTATATTTATGTTATTTAAATAAATATCACAAAACCGACTATTGTTACATCTTTATCGATTTAAATTATCTATCGTTTTGTTGTATTTTGATCCGTATATAATATCAGAATAATTATTAAAATGTTTTGACTGTTACATAAAACCCAGGTCCGTTCTTGAGTGGAATTCTGGTCGGGCCTTGTAGGGGGTTTGTAACTCCCTACAGATTGAAATAATTATGCTTGCTCTGGGGGTTACTCCGAGGAGTGCTAAATAAAACCGACCCGTTAGAGTGCTGCGTTTACAGTGATTTATTAAATTATAAAAGTAATATGAAATAATAAAGTGATGCGCAAACGCAATTAGTTTATTTGAGTTCTGATAATTATAATTAAAATGCTGAATATGTACCTTGGCTCGTACAGACCTTTTTAATGGCTTTGCTCAGTACATCAACGTTGCTCTAGAGGGCTTCGAGCTGTGCATATAATTGACGTTTCAAAAGTCACAAACGCCTTTGAGCCGCTGCAGTTGCGTCGACATACCATCGTTTAGATCCCTATATCGATTGTACCATGGGTAGAGCTATACACCTTTTTTACTTACACCTCCGTTTGTTTTCCTACGCAGGAGAATATTTCCTGCTTCACCGAGTCACCCATTCACCGTCTCCACTGCTACTACCGAGTTCTCGTGACGTGTGCGTGACGTTAGCCAGAGTGAAATTTCATGCACACGTATTCCCCCTTTATGCAATGTTACTCTTCAAATAAGTCAGGAAAAGGCAAATGTCATGTGAAATATGTCACGTGAAGTCTGTTACGTTCTGCACAAACATGTTCGCATATGGACTCCTTGTATTGCTTAAAATTTGGTTGGCCTTTTTACGAAAAATTGCCGTAAAAATTATCTATAGCATAGCATTTTTTTAAATATATTTTAAGTGTTTCTCCGTCATTTATCGCAATGTTCACATAACGCACGCGTATAGCATTTTTCTAAAAGGTAATTTAGTATATTGGTATAGAGCAGCTAATGAGAAATTAAATAAATCCAAGGTTTTCAATATAATAAAAAAATAGTTTAATTCTGTTGCACCATTTTTGGAACTCATACGCAACGTCACTAGATTGTTGTTCCATATGTATGTCGTCACAATTTACTGATATATCTTATTGTTTTGTTCATCGAATACTTTACTGAATCAGTGTTAACTATTAAGACGAATTAATTCAGCGGATAACTCTCGTTATCGTCTAACAATGTTTATAAATGCATTGTTCTTTACAATAAATCAATGTAAAACACAGATGTATACAGTAGCACGCTTATCTCTGGTAGAGATCTCTTCCAGTCAGATTTCTAAAAATCCGAACAGACTAAAAAAAAATGTAATTTAAATACCTTAAAGCCGCTTTAAATACCTTAATTTAATGTTCTTATGAAGTTTGAACTTATGTAGATGAAGAAAAATACAGTGTTCAACCTCTTTCGTGGGAAAATACTGGCCTTATAAAATAGGCGCGAAGTTTACGCAACCGCTCGACGCAAATGAACCGTTTCAGATATAATTAGGAAAGAAAGCAGACCGTCTATTATACAAAATTCACTAGAATCCTTACCTTACAGCGTATAACAAAAATGAACTTAACTACATCGAAAATAAAACGCAATTTAATTTCCACTTTGCACTGCCCAGTGCTAAATCGCAAAAGAAATTCGATAATGGAACGAAAATCAACGTTATTAACAATAGATTCAAATTCCAAATTGGTTTGATTACGCTACAATGTTTAAGACCTCTTTGCCATGGTGATTCACTTTTCGAAAGTCACAGCGAAAGTTGACGGTGAGCGAAGTGTGACCACTTAATCTTGATGCTTGAAGGTGGAATAATTTAATCGTTAAGGGTTTAACTTGTATAAGACTGAAAAGAATATTGAAGTTTTTACAGATACTTAAGTTTTAAGTTAAAGGAAATTAATAGAACAATCTGCAGAAAAATGCATTCAATTTTCTTGGGAAATTTAAGTGAAAATATTATAAAAACGCACATATACTATCTCTGCAACGTCCACTTTATATAATATAAACAAACTACAATAATCTTTCTGAAATCAAATTTGTAATTTTGAATAAAACTCTTTTGAAAATAATTTCATGGCGGATGGAAACTGTGTTCGAATATATCTATAATAAATTTTCTACGATAATTACGACTTGGTAATATATCTCCTAATCATGTTCTTACAAAGTAAAATCACTATGCTTTACGAGTTTACGACAAAATCGTTTTTAACATAGCAATTATTCTTTAGAATCATATAATCAGACAAACGTTGCTTATGTACTAATGGAAACAAAATATAGTTATTCGAGGCCATTTCTCTGGCATCCACTAAAAAAAAATAAGCTATCTGCCTCTCTTGCAACTAAAACTAACTGTCTTGCAACTTTAACTGAAAAGGATAGAATTACTTGTAAAAAAGACAAGTAAGTTGATATTTGACGAGCCACCTATGAATTTTTATTCGGTACTAGCTGACCCGGTGAACATTGTTTGACCGACAAACTAACACTAACGCCATCTATAAAAATAAACCCGAAGTAGCCGTGGTAGAAATGACAGCTTTAACGTTTAACATGTCAGTTAGAATATTTTCCATACTAAACAACCAATTTTTAGTTGCATATTTTTAAGCTTTTCTTTAGGATATTCCCAATTTTTTTATTTTTTTATTTCTCAATTAATCCAAATAAAACACTCAAAATAATCGAAATAAATAGGTCAAGCCGTTTTTGAGTTTTAGCGAGATTAACGAACATGAATTCATTTTTATATATTTAATATTTGGATGCGCATTAAAATGTAGAAAATTTGTTTTAAAGAGGTCATTTTAGAAACATCTAGTGACGTTTTTGGTGGTCTGTCCTTTATGGTCAATTTGTGACGGAAGAGTAGTAAATTAAATGAAATTTAAGTCCGTGCATCTTTAAGTTTTAATGTCAAACTTGTTTAAAAATATGCATATACCTAAAAATAAATAAGCTTATAAAGTAAAATTTATGATAAGCAACAAAATGAAACTAGCATTCTTCCCATAAATAAATTATAATTTCGACAAATATTGGTACTGTAATAATGGAAGATATACATTTATACTATATTTTGTAACTAATTTTGAATATGCAATTCAAATCTGAATTAAGCCATATGTTTTATTAAAATATTTCAAAAAAGAATTAAATAGTTAATATTAATATTTCTTGAATAAATAAATTACCTCCTAAATGTATTTCAAAGTATCAAATTAAAACTTCCTTGTATTTTTAAGTTTCGAATCAAACAATTTGTTACATTAGCGAGCACGTGGTCTAGTTGACTACAAGAAGTCATTAAAAACATATTTACGCGTCTTGCACACCCACAAACCGACAAAGCCATTGTTTCACTGTAATGACACGTTATGAAGATAAAATTGTAACATTATAACACCGTTATATGAAACCTTTTTAAGTTAAAAAACAAAAAAGTATTACCTGGTCAACTATAAAATTAGAATGAAGTACTTACGAAACTAATGCACAAGTATCTTATCGATGAATATTATTTTTTGGCTTTTTGTATAAAAGAATAAAACCTCTTGCGAGAACAATAAAATTCATTGTAATGGTATTTTCTTTTTTTTTAGAGAATATGCTAATATTCAGTGTCGAAACATTCGAAAATCGAATGATTACTTAAAAATGTTAGCGACGCAACCCTAGCGGAAAGTGAAAAGGAGCGTGTCTTGGCGCGTACTACGTTTACTTCCGATTACTTCCTTCCCGCGGCTAGACGTCCGAAGCCGCTAAAAAGTTGCAAAATAAAATAACAAAAATATCAAATCCAACCTTTTTTAAACAATGTGCTAAGTGAAATGTGCTATCAGAACGTGCTCGATGGATTTGTGGCGGTCAAAAATTTCAAAATTCGAAGAAGAGCGCAGCTTTGCAAGATGGCGCGCGTGGTTTTGTTTTGTTTTTTGGCGGCAAGTCTGACGTGTGTCGCTTGTTCTGAATCTGATAATGACGTTTTTACGTTACAAGATAACTTAGATTTGAATGATGAAGCGGCTTCGGATAGACGGAGGCCTTCAAATGAGCAGGAGAAGGAAATTCTTCTATTAGACGCACTGGGAAGGCGAAAGGGACAATATCAAAGTTCGTACTCTTCATCTCAGGAAGATGATTCAATAATGGATTTATTGGGTAAAAGTGAGTATAACAGTAACTACCTAAAGTATTAATAGGACGAATTTATTAGAACGACAATTTTAGACTTTCGAATATATTTTTATACGTTCATTGCAACTTTCTTGAGAATTTATATTTGAATTGAGGGCTTTGTAAATGGTAATAAATTTTAGATGACAGTTTTCGTGAAAAAAGTATTAACAACCATTTTTTACCATATTATTCATAAATCAAAATCACCCAGAGATTAATTAACCAATCCAATCTTATATCGTGCAAACTTGCCATGTTATCGATAGTGATAGTGAAATTATCGATCGGACGTTCACCGTAATGATCTAAAGATCACGATAGCGTGATGCTACATTATTTATGGATTTTCTTACGTTGTTTATGGTAATATTAACTTGGGTGTCTCGTAATAAGTGATTTCAATAATAATAGAAAAATATTTCATTTTAAAATACGGTGCTAGTTTTTATTTTTATGAAATATTTACACTTGATACCTTTCTAGATAAAAATCGATGACAAATCTATTTTAAGTTGCTAAAATCTAAACAAAATCACCTAAAAAGCTTGATTGCAATAATTATTATGAAATTAAACAACAACTAAATATTTAACGTTCATTAATATTATCATAAAGGTTTTCTTATAAACTAAATATGGTGGCGATTCTATTGGCATCCACTAAAACCATAATTAAGTTATCTGTCCCTCTTTCATTCAACTTTAATAAGAAAAGGATATTATGAATTGTAGAATTGCTAAGTTATTAGACACTCACATTTATAGAAAGTGCGATGAAGTGACTCAATTCCACCTAATGGTAAGCAGAAGTGGAGTCCAAATAAAAAGATTATCTATAAACCTTCGTCTTATTTTAAGCAGCATATTTCAAATCTGCTTTAAAATATAATTATTAGAATCTGCGCCACTGGCCCTGATTCTGACTCCATATTTTAATAAATTTAAGTTCATTGTATCCGATTTTTGCATTATTTTCAGTGACAAATACAAAAACGAAAATTTAGACTGCTTTACGGAGTCCAGTTTTAAATGACCTGTAGGTAGGGTAAGGTTTTTATAACCAGCATTTAAATACAAAGAAAAACAAAAAATCAAAAAGTTCTTAATTTAAATGAATTAATTACAAGTTCTTTTAAATCGTCAAAATGTAACATACATTTATTACATTAACTGTGGCCTAGAATTGAACACATTTTTCTGGCTGTCCCTTACAGCTGTCCCTTTTGCAATCATATTGAAAGTTGTGCTTAGAATGGAGCCTAGGAAAAAACATGTCTATATATTTTGTTTATATGTATATAAATTTGTTTATATTTGTCATTTGTTTATATGTATATAAATAAAATACACTCTTGGAAATATCCGTTAAATAACGACTGTTGACACAGTTGTTTTCGAATTCAGGCAAACACTCTTCAAAATTAGTTAATAGCATAATCCCTTTGTTATCAGACGTATTTTGCAATTGCTCAGTTAAATCTGACATCTGATTTATTAATAAGCATGTTGAGTAATTAATAAGTAGTCCCTACTCTAAAGAGGTCAAATAAGTTTGTAAAGAAGGTTTTACTGCAAGAAAGGTCACGTTGGTCAAGTGCGTGTCGAATTGTTGTTTACGGTACGCAGAAGTTCGTTTACGATTTTAACATTCTTGTGCAATATTAACGTAAAAGTTCATACTTAAGGAATAATTATTATTACATTTCTCACACTCACCTAGTATCTTATTTAGCTTAAAGTATCTAAGCATCATTCAGAGCTTCTGTTATGGATACTAGATAACGGAGAAATATAAATAGTAATATGTATATAAATATCAGAAATATACAAAAATAAACATCGAAGATTCGTAAACAAATATTGGTACTCATCATACAAATATCTGCATTTAACGGGATTTTAATCCGGGACTTCTGGTTTACTTGGTTACTTTACTTCTAACCAAATGGCCGTGTAAAATAAGCGTGTAATAAAAGCTTATAAAATTCATCACATCAAAAAGTTCAATCAATTACATAGGTTTATTTACGCGTGAAACAATTAATAAAGTATTTGGAAACCACTGAGGATTGTGTTAATAATGCTGTTAAACGCTAGTAAAAATTAAGTTAATATAGTACTGAAATAACGATAAAAGTATTTACATAATGACATTATTGAATAGTTCATTTTATTTCAGTTCAATCAATTTATCACTTATTTTTACTTTATAAGTAAAAAAAGTGATAAATTGATTGTTAAGACTCTAACGGTCATCAGTTCTACGGCTAACGTGACCTCGCTGCTACTTTAGTTTGCTAATTTGATTGATGGCGGTGACTTTAGATCTCTATCGGATCGCATCATTTCTGATACAGTCGTTCAGATACTCCAAGTAAAGCCCTTTCTATAGCTCACTGATATATATGGAACGAGCTGGAATGTAGAAATCCAAAATCTTTAAATGCGACACATGCACACATACTTATTCACACATTCATTACTTATTCACACATGTTTTAGTTTTCGTTAGCAATGTACCTATCATTAAGCTGTTTTTTTAAGAGCAGTGTCTCCTGACAGGCTAATAGAGCTTAAAAGGAGGTTACTGCTCATTAGTTATTAGTATTTGGTTAAAGCCAATAAAAACTACCTATTTGTTATTTATTATAAAAATCTATTTTAATCTGCCAAACAGGGTCAGGACGACAGAGAGAGGGATCGGCGGACAATCCTGATATTCTGATGATGATAATCCTGATTATTATTATATAAGCTGTTCTAAAACACTGCCGACTTTAGACTCCAAAGTAACATATTTAGTCGGTATTAAGATTTAAATATCAACTTCTTTGGTACCTATGTTTGTGAAGAAATTAAATAAATATTATCATTATATAAATAAGGGTGCGATAAGCTCTTATTCACCTAATAAGTTTGTAACTCTAGCATTATTATATTTCTCTCTCATTTTCCAGGAATATCTTCTTTTAACCTAAATTACATCTTTATTTTAGCTATGCTATAGAAAAATAGCGTTAAATAACTTTATTGTCTTCTTTTCAGTGATACCGCAGACATGTCGGTATCGTGGAGCGAGGTATCCGTGTGGACTCAGCATATCTTGCGTGCTTGGAGGAGGAAAACCTTTAGACCTCTGTTCTGGAGGCATGATCTGGGCCTGCTGTGTCGATAGGGACACCACTGAGAGACCCAGTGAGATTGCACCTGTAGTACACAATGCTAGTAAGTATAACTGACATAAAAATGATTTATTTAACTGTACTTAACAATTAGTATTTAGGACTTATTTAAATATCTTTGAATCTTTAAAAAGTATTGAGAGAGTTGCACAAAGGCTAGTGTTACCTGGACTTAAATTGACGATTATTATTTAAAAATCGGTATTTGACATTTATCAACATACCACAATACACATACATAACAATTTATATAGTACAAATTTAAATACTATAACTGGGACAATTAGTAAATGCCCGGTTGATACCCAGTAAAATTATGACTATTGCCTTTATAATTATATTTATTTGTTTTCTCATACATATTCCTTGTTGTGACGATTTAAAAGAGCTTAGTAAATAACTCTATTTAAATAAAGTTATTTTTGACTGACTATCGTATGAAAGAAATGTCAAAACTGAAGTTTAAATAATAATCACATTTTTAAGAGTTTGTGAACAATAGCTTAGGAATGAAAATATTCCAATTAAATTTGATATTTAAGCATAATATTAGCTTATTTTAAAAGCTAAAAGTCGTTATGACTACATACTTTTCATTGTGTCGCCAAATAAGCTGTTATATATTACATAACATTTATGATATTATTACATGGCAATAATAATTCAATGGTATGAAATATTTTCCTTGCGTTTTTATCATTGCAATTGTGTTGTGTATTAGACAGCTTAATGACCGTTTACAGGTTAGAGTTTTTTATCAGAAGGTTGGTAATATGAGTTTGCACTGCATTTGGTAATCTTTGTTACATGGGACGAGACAGGGATATTAACTGATCCAAGCGACGCCGTTTTATTATTAAATACTTAACGTTTTGCTAATTTGTGACTAAATTCTGTGTTAACAATATGTCATTTTATTTACCTTACTGCAGTCGACTGCAAGTCAATCAATTAATAATTAAACTGCGAAAACAACTCGTAGATACTAATATTTTTTTTATCAAAAGCTCAAAAGTATTGCTTTCGCTGATGGTGACGATTTTCCTGAACGTTAATCAATATTTACTACAGATCAATTTTGAATACATCTGTAATATATTGATTGCGATGTTAAAGTCATGTAATACAAATTTATTTAATTAAATAGTCATCTCATTACAAGTATAGTCATTACAAGTATTTGTCATCACATAGTCATCCTGTATTCGTATAGATTTCATAAAGGTTTATACAAAACATATGTTGTATTTCGTAACTGTATTGGAGATGAACATTAACATTTATTCATATGATTATAGTTAGCCTAACTAAACCACTATTTAGAGACATTTGAAAAATTCATTTCTACACTAATTTTTTACATCTAGTAGTAAAAAGAAACGGGTATAGATTAGGACTACTTAGGAAATTGTATTTTTCGTATGAATTTGTATAATTAGATACATCGAATATATAAATTGACAACATACAACACCTACGTACACAAACACGTTACTCACACATATAAAATTACATAACTCAAATTTACACTAATAAATGCAGAACTATACTGAACGATATATAGACAAAGTACTGACCAACACAAAATATGTTATAATAATTTGACAAATTAATGTCTATTCAAAAAGACTTAGCTAAATTATGTAGGTTATCAAGATAGAAATTCGCCTGTATTGTTAGAAGAAGAAGGTTAAAAGTCCTAATTAATTATTCATAAGACATCTGCTGTTACGAAACTTGACAGCATAACTAATACAATACACTCTCTCTATACAGTGTAAACGATAAGCGGAAGCGGTTAGTGATAGTAATTAAAAAAAACATTCCCCAATATAGTTTTTAATAATGTTTCGCTTTAGGCACACAAAAATTTGTTATACAGAAAATTAATATGCATTATTATTGAGGTTAATAGGCTATATTAGTCACATACTGTATCCTAGACTGTGTTTTAGGGTATAGTTACACCCTACAACAGTCTTTGATCGCTTTCATACTGCCCCCAGCATCTCTAGTCACTTTTTAAAGGCATTGCTCCTTTTAACATCACAAAACAATTTGAAAAATAGCTACAAGTGACGGCAAAATTAGAACAATGGCAAAGTATTTGTGTAATTGTATTATTTTAATTTTTATTGTATTGTATTTTGAGTAATTGTCATTTTTATCTACAAGCAGCCTTTTTAACTATAAGCCACAAACTACGAAGCTTTTCATGGATTCGTTTTTGGGTGATCTTTCAACATCAATAAATTGTATTTTTTAAACTCTCGAATGTAACCCTAGTGTGAGTTTCAATCAAATTGAATCGCCTCAATCGTGTTTTTCGTCATCATATTTTATAATATCGATGTTAGTGCCTCTGTGAAGCATTGATAAGTACTTAGATATGAATTTTCCAGCTAAACTACGGCCTGAGCCAATGCCACAAAGCATATGCCTTGCCCAGTTAAAGCTTCTAACTTGCACCTACATGTACGATCAGTTCACGCACTGATTGTTCCAAGACTCACAATTATTGCGGAGTACGTTTCCGGGGCTGTGCCATCTTACGGCAATTTTGTAATCTACCATTATATTTTCACACTTTCACGACTTTGTTAAAACTCGATAATTTCTTGCGGTATAATAACCTTATTATTTGTGGTTCGTGTTACATTTATAAGAATAAGTGTTAACTTTTGGGTTATAAAGTTGTTTAAGATATGTGATTATGATCTTTGATGTTTCCCTGACACTTGCCGAATGTCAATCTAAACCTGTTCATTAATCTACCAGAGGGTCTAGTCCTGAGAAGAACAGGCAAGAAACTCAGCAAGATTTGTCCCTCTCTTTACAGGTCATTACACAGTCACACAGATTCAAATTTAATATCCACGAAGTAAATGTCCTCACAAAAGCTTCCAATAGTCAATCATCATTATCAACAGCTCATATACGCCCCAGCGAGGGGCTCGAGCTTTCTCTAAAATAGGGCGATTAGGCTTTAGTCAACCATGCCAATAGTCAATAATGAAATCAATTTGCTCTTTCTGCTCCTTGGGGAAAATAATCTTCTAGCTTAGACAAGGCAAACCCAAAAGTCTCCTTTTGTTGCTAGGCAATACACAGAAACAAAAGATGCTTATTTATTCCCAGGTGGAAAGGCCACATGACCAAAATTGTGGAAGAATGTGGTAAGTGGTTTAGAGTAAATAATCACTGGAAAAATTCCATGTGAATGCTCCAATTTGAAGCGGTCTAGTTACGACAAGAAAATAACTATACATTTTTAACAAGTGATGCATGATGCAATACATATATACATCCTACTGTTCTCTACATATATGAGGAGTTTGTGGTTATACATAACACAACTCTTTAGTCCATTGCTGAGTTTTTTTTTCAAATGAGACGTATGACTTAGTGTACCTTGTAAAGAATGGAGAAATTCGAGATTTTGCTAGATTTACCCGAGTTCAATCATGGCAAATGATCATATTCTTAACAGAATCTAGAGCTGAGATGAACTCTGGCACATCATACAAAGTTAACGGGGTATTGCTTCAACCATACTTACTCTAGATTTAATGGAAAGCTATGCTAACTTTCTTCTTACTAAAATAGTTGTTTGAACTTTAAACAAAGATTATATTTATGTTTGCTGCCAACACAAATCTAGCTGACGTGACTTGCGTACCAAGACCAATAAAAAGCTGGGACTAAAGCCCTCGAATCTAAGTACTTTATCTTTTATTACCGAATCGAGATGCAAGTGAAATTCACAGCTCAGTGAAAGTCCACATTATATCACGACCGTTCGAGCGTAAACACAGACGCCACAGAGATGCGCTTCGCGATCAAATTGGAGTCGCTGGTATAATTGTTTTTATACTTTATAGGATGAAGTTACTTTAAAAGAGAAATCGTATAACTAGTAGGTACTAGTATAGTACAAAAATCAAAATAATTCAAAATTGTTACTTACAGTTGTTGCTTTAGTATTAATAGTACTTTGGATATTGCTATTCCGTGATCACAGGATTACGGATTTATTTCAAAATTAACGTATTAATTAATCTGCCTATTTATAATCACTGATACTGCAAGGAATCAATTATGCAGCACAAGTGACATGCATATTTTGCATCTTTATCTTAATATATTAAAACTTTTGTAGACGTAGTTTATATAGGTTTTGTGTTTTTGGACATCGCCGTTTATTTATCACGTTATATAAATGTATTAGAATTTTCAAATTTATTCTAACATTTTCCTAGTTGAAATTAAGTTTAAAATTAAAGTAGTCGCAATATTATGGCACTACACTCTGAGATTTAATTACACTACGTACTTGGTTCAATGATTCCTTAAGATTGCAAGTACTTTTTTTTAATTAACGTCTATTCTTACTTTCATTTAAATACAAAAATATGTAACAATAGTTTGAATGAGCGCTTTTGGCTATTGGTTATGGAGGTCAATCAGCTCGAGAGTTATCTGAAATAAAATAAAAAATAATTTGCAAGCATTGTCCTGGAAAAATAAACGATAAAGTGAGAGTATCAGGAGTGTTCCCACGTTGAAATCCGCTAAAACTCAAGTCTCGAGTTTTGAAGACATTATTTTAACATAATTATGTACTTTCGATTATTTTACTAATTTATGGTTGCCTGAAAGAGATCGCTTTGAAGCAATAAGGTCGCCTATTTGTACTGGGTATAAAAATACAATAATAGTATAATTTACAGAAGAATACCTTTGTGTTCAATAAGTTTATAATTCTTATTAAATACTCTCTCACGCTCTCTGTTCCATAAAGTTCCGTGAACCAGTATTTTTGCAAAATATATCGAAAACAATGGATTTGTAAATGTATTCAAAGGAGTTCCCGTACGTTTACTTTTATCCAACAAATAAAGTAATCACTATTATTACATTACGATTCCGAATGTAAATTTTAATAATGCATAACCGTTTCCGCTTACACTACAATTAAAGCACGTTACGCAATCTTTTATTACGTATAGAAATGAAAATGTTACACGATTTCTTTCCTGGTGTAATATTTTTATTCAAGTTCAGGAATTTATTTAGCAGTAGTTCTTACAGAGCGATGAAGTAAGACAATATTTAGAAGTAGAAATAAGCAGAGGATAGCCTCTGCCTACGTTAAGAAACATTTCCCCAACCTTTAAAGGTAATATAATGTTTACTGCTAAGGCTAGAGTTTCCTGGGGAACCCCAGACGTGGTGGCCAGTGCAATGCATACGTGGGGACTTCCCACGCTCTTGCCAAACCTATCTGGAACCTAATGTTTAATCTTTTAAGACTATATTAAATTATATAGTTTTTTTAAACATTCTAATTATTAATTTATTGCTATTCGTAAGTTTACAACTACGAGTATGAATGACGTGTATGACATGGAACGCCAGAAATTCAAGCTATACTAAAATTTGCCTTATTCAATTGTGGTAAGAGTCAGTTTTACTTGTGTTGTACTTGTCATGCTGTTATCAGGACTTCAGCGAAAACTTTTTCAGTCCTCTAATTAAATAATTTCTCCCTGTCCATTGGATTTCTTGTCTAGATGTCTTTCTATTCTTTAATATGATCCTAATAAATATTTTGGTATTCATCGGAGGGCGTTGGAATGGAACTACCTGGCTTATGTCGATTTCGAATTCAAAGCAACTTTTGTGATATAACGTTGTGTGAAAAATGGTGAATGAAATTGGATTATCGCTATCTCTCCTTCGTACTCCTTCGTTCTTATTTAAGTTATAGATCACTATTTTTTCTACAACCTTTTTCACCCATCAACCAGTCTTAGGCTAGTTGCAGTGCTGTATTTCATCAAATTCATCAATTGTGTCTCCATGTAAGAGACCCGTGCCCGGCAGTTAGGCGTATACAGACTGTTGAAGCTGAAATAACTTAGGTTTGAAAAAAAATACATTAAACCATTTCATAATAAATACATGTGGAATGATAGAATGTGTATCCGAACGATGTATGAATGAGTTATCAAATATTAAATAGAAACGTTCATGAGTGTGCATCCGAACGCTAACAGGAAGGAAAGACGCGTGTGCGAGAGGGACGGGGAGAACGTAAAGTAGTAAATAATATAGGATTTTTAAAAAAATTGTGTAATAGTGATTCGGCATTTTACCTTTATAATACAGATACTATATCCAGATACATAATTTTTTTAGCCAGACCAAAAACAAAAATAAATTCACCATTTTGCGGATTTTTTAGGAACTAGTTTTATGCAGTACTACAATACAATATACTAGTTTTTATTTATAAGGGACGTTGCAAACAAGGGACGGTCTCAGGGTCAATATACATTGATCGATTACTATGAACGATATATCCATAGAAAAAGTATTATGGGACGCTGATAGCCTCCTATTTCCGTATAATCCTACTGAGTCGATCAGCTGATGCGAAATACTCGAAGGCAGGTGACCAGCGTTAGGGCGAATTTATAAGCTGTTGATCGCTCTAATATGAACTAGTGAATCACTTCCGATTAAAACAGTATCGATCAGTGTGTCTTAACCCTTAAGCGATACTAGCGCCACCATTAACGTGGTCTAAATTATTGAGAAGCCCCTTTAATATAGGGGTTGTTACATTATAGTCAGACTTTACACGCACATGTCTTCACAAACAAAAATTAACTTCAGGTGACCTAATAGAACTGATCGGGACATTTCCACACGAAAACTACGACTACCAAAACACGAATCAATTTGAAGAACCAATCATCATTTACACCGATACGAACAGGCCAAAACCGCATTCACACCGACCAGAAACAGATACAAAACCTGATTGGGAATATCAAAACCATTATTTTCACGTGAAACCCTCGTACCATGAGACGACAACACAAGCAGCTAGCGATGGTAATGATGATTATGTACCGGTGCACACGAATGGTCAAAAACCACAGAGACCGAGTTACCCGGGTGAGAAAATTTTTCTTCGGACAACGATAAAACTCATTGAAATCATAGTAAATTACACAAAAGACTTTTTATTACATATTAATCGTGAATCAAAGCTATTTTCACTGTATACCCTTTTTCTACTCTTATTTCAAGTAATATAAACTACTTTTTTACTCGTCGTTTTTTCTATAGTTGTTCTTAAAAATTCCATTCCAAGGAAAGAAGTAATATATATATATATATATATATATATATATATATATAAAGAAAATTCTCAAAATACGTATTTTCACGTCATTTGGTCCTATGTGTAACTGTGGTCTGATTTGTCATTCTAACACTGTTTCTTGAAGGAGAAGTGGGACCACAAGGAAAGTCGGGGTTTTGCTTCATATTTGCTTTACTTGACGAATATTGTAATAATGATACATGAGTTTTATCGTTGTAAACACAATTGGCTATCGCTATCTCGCTTCTTTTAGCACAGCGTTTTCGTAATCATCATGCACCGTTATTTAATTAAGTAATGCACACGCTTCTCACCGAAATATATGTTGATATTGTTCAATAAATATTCCTATTATGTATATATAAATGTGAATGTTTGCAAAGACTTCATGTATAACACTAATCTATTTAATTGGATATTTGTTAGCATGTTTAAGCAAAGGGTAACGTGTTGATAGATACAATTTAATAACGTTATAAAACTATTGTCTATGAGCGCCTTTACAACTAAATTTATCTATGTACCTTCACATTAACGTAGACAAGTTTTATTGAATACTTTTTATAATAACTTATCATTATAAAATATAGTCCATTAGTCTACGATAGAATATAATGTTAATAGCCTAACAAATCTCTATAAATTGCCCATATTGGTGTTAAAACATACAGAAAGAAAGGTTTACGATTGTCAAAGAAGCTAAATGTTGTACTAACGTTATGTACATATATACATTTATTTGAAGGTAAACCTTCTGATTTATAACTTAAACTTTGAATCAACACTCAGAGTGACTCACTGGAATACTCTTGAATTACACAGCCTAGTGAGATATTTTCATTTTGTTCAAGTCGTAGGCAGAAGATTAGAGTGAACTAATCCCAGATTCCTTAACCGCAGAAGAGATATTTTACCTCCAACTACCGGAATACGACAATGCTGTTAACATTACTTTTATATTACATTATATAAGAAAAGTAATGACATGATTGGCCAATACCAAATTAAATCGCATATTTACGAAATGAGAATTTACCGTGGTAGATAAGAATCCATTTTTTTACGATAAAAATCTTCTTTGTCAGCATATTTAACAGACATTATTAAATGTTGGACACTCAACCATTAACACTAGATATACCAGCGATTTGAATATATGTCAGCAACAAAGATTATATTTGTTACTAATGTATATAAAATAATATGAAGTTTATAAAACGTACTCTCTAATTATAGCTACAAAAGTCATAACATCATTTCTGAAAAAAAAA
Source organism: Acentria ephemerella (assembly GCA_943193645.1). Lineage (NCBI taxonomy): Eukaryota > Metazoa > Arthropoda > Insecta > Lepidoptera > Crambidae > Acentria > Acentria ephemerella. The sequence continues at coordinate 3,401,935 of OW971901.1, read as the reverse complement.
TGTGTAATATAGTAGGAATTTTGAATTGAAATTGCACGACCAGTCTAAATGACTGGTAAATCTAGTGTTAATGGTTAGTTTCTACTGTCCATTCCTTCATATATCTGGTTCAAGGCCATCTGTTTAGCCAGAGATACTGGGTTCAAACCCCGGTAGGAGAAATATTTGTATACGAGTCTTGTTAGCTTGTATATTTATTTAGTATATTTCTGTTATTTATATACATATTAATGGCAATATGTCTCCGTTATACAGTGTTAACAACAAAAGCTTTTAATAATGCTTACTTTGGGCCTAATAAGAAGATGTCAAATATTATTATTGTTATTATATTATATCTATCACTGAATTCATTTATACATACATATATGAATAAACGAAATCATGTAAAAAATATTTGAAAATTTTAGTGTTTTAAGCTGAAAGAAAATGGATTTGCAATGTCGAATATATGTCAAGGTTGGATTTTTATCCCCCACAGGATCGGACCTATATTATAATGGATTTGAATGGATCAACTTTAATAAGTGTGAGAAGCACCTGGAATATAAAAGCATTCTCCTTTCAGGCTGTGGCGAACATTTCACTCGATCCAACCGCATTGTCGGCGGTCACTCCACCGGCTTCGGGTCTCATCCTTGGCAAGCTGCACTGATCAAGTCAGGATTCCTCAGTAAGAAGTTGGCTTGCGGAGGTGCTCTGATATCTGATAGATGGGTGATAACTGCAGCGCATTGTGTAGCTACGTAAGTTTGATGTTATGTTGTCCTGGTACTCTTATTGTAGAAGCGCCGAAGGGGAAAGAGCCCTATGCAAGTACCCTCGCGCTCTCCCGTGATTCGGTCCGTACGCCGCAAGGTAGGCAGGACCATGGGTCGGTGGAGGGGTACTCTTATTATGAATACTTACATTTAAAACCGACTTCAAGACAAAACGAAGGAGGTTAATTCATCTAAAAATGTTTTGTGTATGTTACGTGATATTTCTTATTGAGATTAATTAAGTTAGCTAGAAGGTTTATCCCATTTGAATTTCGTCTGGATTCAAATATTGTAGACGGAATTCCCCGAACAAACAAAAGTCAAATTATATGTATTTTAAACATCGTCTAACAGACAGACTACTCAACGATTTTGGCCGGGTAGCCATCTTACTTTGACACTTACCACTCATAATTGTGGAAAAAAGTTGAAATCCACATAACATTAAATAGCCAAAAATAATTCAAGTTTCAGTTACTTTTGGAGTTAGTACTTTGTTGTTTTGAGGAACAATAGAAAGCGACGCAACGACTCCAAATACTTTTACAGTATATCGATAATTACTTATTTACGCCTTTGAAGTCAGTTTATAAAAGATACGTATGTAAAAAAAATTATTTTTATCATATCCATGTGAAGTCGCTAAATAATCTTATTATTTAACAATAGTTTGATACCATTTAGTTAGATCGATATATTGCAAATTTTTGTGGCCTTATTTAAGTAGGACATAATAGTCTCTCCTTCACACTAGTTTCGATTAAAAAGTTAAGAGGCTTTTATAAACTAAAATATATTTCAATCATTTTCTGCAGACTATTTTTGTTATTACATAAATTCCTATGTTGTTAGTAAGCTGTATTTCAGTGTGAAGGGAAAAACGGCCAATGTATTTTCAGGGCTAAGAAGCTATTTACATTTATCTCCATAATGATAACGCAAGTAATACTTAATACTGCTTGTGTCTCTATGGACACAATGGTTTTGCACTTTCGACTAAACGGTCTAGTCTTGTTTTAGATATATAAGAGACAGGACGAACACCTGAAACAGTTAGTCCTAACTGTATCTTTGGTGCTTCCCTTATCCTACTGTCTGCTGTCTGAAATTCCTCTAGAATGAACTAATTAAGCACACTTGGAGTCAGCAACCTTATTTTCAGGTGCGAGGTAACCCAGACCACAGAAACCCATCAAGAGAATCTACAAACAATTATAATTTCTTACCACCAGGTCGGCATATAGCATTCATTGGAATTAAACACCATTGTTTTCAGCACACCAAACTCCCAATTGCGCGTGCGCCTAGGCGAGTGGGACGTAAGAGACACGGGCGAGCGCTACTCCCACGAGGAGTATGCGGTACAGCGCAAGGAAGTTCATCCGTCGTATGAGCCGGCGGACTTTAGGAACGATGTGGCGTTGGTGCAGCTGGACAGAGGCGTAGTGTTTAAGCAACATATATTACCGGTAAGACATTTAAGAGAAAATACTAAGTTAATATCGGTTTTTATAAACTCTCTTGCTGTCGCGTTGTGACTGAAGAACCGAACTATCGAGCGCTATAGGAACAAGTTCAGCTCGTACTGAAAACACCTACAAAAGTATACAAAATCAAATATTCGCAGTACACATTACATTTTATATTAAAGATAGGAAGAAGCTTTGGCTGTGTTCCTATATTTTGTTGTTTTACATAATCCCGTCAAATTTGTTTGCTGGATGCCTGAACACAGGAATAAATTGAAGATTTTTCTTTTACTAATGAATTTATGAAAAAAATCAGTGCCAAATAATCTTTTGAAAATAATTGCTCAAATGGCATCCAATGAGGAAATAAGTGACTACGTTTGTATAGTAATAATATTTATGGGCGACGCACACACACATATGCACATTTTTTATATAGTTTATTGGTTTTGTTAATAATATAAAATACTTTACATAAATTGAATAAATATGTGTTTAACATAAGTAAGAACTATTGTTAGTATGTATGTACATCTTATTCTTATAGTTAAATCAAATACGGAAAGCTGACTACGCTTAATATCAATTTAAACGGGTAGTTAAAAATCAAGTTAAGTCCTCTCCTAATCGATCAAAAGCGAACTATCAGCGTGAAAGGTTATATATTATATTTTCACATTGTTACAACGCACTAGTTTGATTACTATCAGGTCTTGGAAGCTAGTGCTTCCAAGACCTGATAGTGATCAAAAATTATAGAAATTGACCATTAAAGATGTTTTGTTTTTTATTTCAGGTATGTCTACCGCAGAAACAAATGAAGCTAGCAGGCAAAATGGCGACAGTGGCCGGCTGGGGGAGGACCAGGCATGGGCAAAGCACTGTGCCTTCAGTTTTACAGGTATATTAAAGGGTGTTTGGAAATTTACATTTTACATTTACAGTTATGTCTGTGTAATTACATTAACAATACAAATATTCACACAAATTATGAAAACACAGAAACAAAATGTCCCCTTTTTGTAGTATTCCCATGGCAACCTACAGATTAAACCCTGTCCCATGTTATTTTATAATAGTAATATACTATTATATATGTTGAGAAATGTCGTATTTTAATGAAAATATGCAAAAATATGGTTACAAAACAACGATTTGACGAAATCAAAGTTTTACGTTTTTATTCATTATGATTTTAAAGAAACTGTCATTGGGAGGAAATCTTAGAATCATTCATTCTAGAATCTTTGCTTGTGTCCAATAAACATAATAAAATCAATTAACTTAAGAATATTTTGCTATAAAAGAAACCTTAAATTTTTAAAGGAAGTAGACGTGGAGGTGATTCCCAACGAACGTTGTCAGCGCTGGTTCCGCGCTGCTGGACGAAGGGAGACCATACATGATGTCTTCCTGTGTGCGGGATATAAAGAGGTAAGTGGAGAGATAAGAGCGAGGTAAGCGTTAGAATATTTCATAGAATATTTCATATTTCATATTTACGTAAATATCACTTTTAATATTAAATCTATCTTAATCTAAATAAAGCTGTATTAATGACATTGATTTATTGATTTGATCTGTGACGATAAAAGTATTTTTTTATAATTTACATATTTAGCTCTATATACCTTATAAACCTTAACCTTAACCTATTTACTTTATAAACCTTAACCCTTAATTAAGCCTTACTTAAAACAATTGATTAAGCTTAGTGTCACGATGTTAGATGGATGACATTTGTGAAGTTCAAGTGTATTAATTTTAAATATAATTGACATATTTCAACGAAGGTTTAAAGAAAAATTAACAATAATCCTAGGGAGGTCGAGACTCCTGTCAAGGCGACTCTGGAGGCCCACTGACTATGAAGCTGGAGGGGCGAAGCACCCTCATCGGCCTTGTCTCTTGGGGCATCGGCTGTGGACGAGAACATTTACCTGGAGTTTACACTAATATACAAAAATTCGTGCCTTGGGTTGACAAACTTATAAACAGCCAGTGATTATGATAGTGACTTAAATTTTCAATATAGTATATATATAGTATATACACTACGTCACAAATCAGTAAAAGAGAACATTTAAAAACGGCGTCGTAAATCTTAATTTTTGAGTTGTGTGATTTTGAACCGGCCGGTGCGAATGCAAAATACTTTTGTGTTGTAATGAATATGATACGAAAATAAAAATAACACTATTTAGGTACTTGTGCATTAAAGTACGAAACGTTCAATTCACTCATCGTGATACTGTCAACTGAAATATATCACTGTCTTATTGAAATCCAGCAAAAAAATATCATAAGTCGTAAAAAGAATTTTTAATAATTTTGTATAAAAGCAAAATTAAAATTAATTAGGTTTTATACAAAATTGAATAGTTTGAATTGTAATGAAAATAGTTTAAATTATTAACAAACCCTTATTGAATATTTTTGAAAAAGTGGTCTGGCTAGAATTGGTGCTACATTCTGATAAAAAAAAAAATATTTTTTAAATAATTGGCTTCGAAATATTTTGACAGAATATTTTTTTGACGTTTGTACAGTACCATAGATTAATTTAACATTGTTTTTGTTATTTTACCCATTCGCTATCAGAAAAGATCGAGACCCTGACAAAATAATTAAAAATGAAAAAATAACTATACAAATGTTAATAATTTGATTATTTTAAGTGTCTATACAAATTTTAATTTGATTATTTTAACTGTCTCTTTCTTTTTTGATTTGGAAAAGGGTTTTGATTTATTTATGTGTAAATAAAGTATTTGTCGAATGAGTTCAGTAGGTTAATGATCAATGCATCTATCTTGAAAATGCAATTCGAAATTTGACTTTTTTTACTGCAAAATTATCCAAACTTTGAATCCTAATTTAGATGATACTACAAGGAATACATATAAGAAATTTGATATCGATTTCTTATCGACATAAGTTTAACAAATTAAATCTGCGAATTAATGATTTTACCATTTGTTCATGTTTTGCCCTATATTAAATACTTCACCCCATTTATCACTTATTATTTTAATTCAAAATACTTATTTATACGTTTTCGATTTCTTGAAAATCAATTGAATCCTAAATTAGGATTAGGACTATGTGGTCCAAATATTTTGATATGTTTTTATCATTAGTTTTAGTGAAGTAGCTATTTATTTTTGAAATTTTTATATTTAATGTTTTTAATTTTGTAAAATAAATTGTTTTCTCAAAAATTTTGTTTCCTTTTTTTAGGGTTAATCCATTTCTAACAGTGGAACTGTCCCCTCTAACTCTATCACTTTCATTTTGACGTTCACCATATTTCTATTGACTGTTTATCATTGTGACGTTTCGCTTTTATTGTAATATTAGTTAAATAAAATATTAAAATATAATATTTAATAAAATGAGTACACAGTGACAGGATTGATTGACGAATATATTTACTATTATTATAATAATACTATTGTCTACTACATCAGTTTATAAAGGCCAGTGTTAGTTTACATACAGTAAAACCTTATTATAACACGCCCCCTTAAACTAATATTGGTCATATATTTATGCTATAGACTGTAATCCCAAAACATCAACAAAAATAACATTAAGAAATAATAGACAAGTTGTCAAAGCAGTATTTGTGTTTCGGATATGGTAACAACTTAGTACAAATGTCTGGCATTGTACTAAGTCGTCTAACCATTTCAGCTGTAGACTTATACATTACCTGACCTGAAAAGGCAAGTCTGTTTTTAAATTCAGACATTTTAAATAAATAGGTACAAGTAGCAAAATGTAAGTACCTTCTTTATAATTTGATGACACATGAAAGATCATCTCTTAACATAATGTGCTTGATTTAACACTACGCTGTTTGTTTCTAAGCAAAATAAAAAATCTGTATACCTATATCACCTCCTCCAGATAATTAAGGAGATTGAATCAAGATGTCAAGTTAATCACAACATATCGACAAGACATAACACACTCCACGCTAACGACACTGTAGTCGTACTATATTTTCCTTAGACGTGCACGACAAGGCTCCTGTATCCACCATATAATGAAGGGTTTACTAACTTACAAAATATAGGTAGCGCTGTTGAAAATGTTCTTAAATAGATTATAATTTGATGTTTATGAATACCCAGGGAGTCACAGTCGGCGCTTCAATGTTGCAAAATAGTTAATGTTTTATTGGAAAAAATATTTAATGAAATTATTAAAAATATTGCAAATATTGCGCCACAGTGCAAATATGGGCATTGAATGTGTTAAGCACGACACGGTTCGGTTAGTCGATACCAATAAATTGAAATAGTAGTTCTTTTAGTGCACCGCACTGGATTGTAGTTCTTTAGTGTGTTATTCTATTATACAAAAAATAAGCACAAGCCTACCTTAGATGTTCGCCATCTAGTAATATTCTAGTTAAATAGGTTCTAAGATTGTCGATAATGTAATACTTATCCATGCTTCGTATGCACAGCAAGTTATATACCTACTCTCACTTAGTTCTAGAAGAAACCCATAGATGGCGATGAGTATACTTACCAATGAAATAAGGTTATAAACAAATATGCCCCATATTCTGCAAAAATAAAAAGTTAAATGTATACTTAAAAATTTAATTTTAAATTAATTATTTTTATTATATTTCTTGTTATACAGCCATAAAAAATTATATTCTCTGAAGATTTAATATATACCTACCTACATATTGCGGTTCTTGAGATTTTTTTTACATTTATTTATTTATTTATAACACACATCATATTATAACCGGATTTTTTTGTTGGCCAATGCAATAGCCCGTTGACAGACGGGTAGAGAGTCTTAGTAATAGGTTTCGGTGAGTATTCTCATATTACAAAAACAACAACAAACTAAAACTAAACAACAATTTACTAAATTACAATAATAAGAATTTTATTGACCCATCTAGGGACCAATCATGGCTTTAGTTATTTTGTTTCCGTTATCAAAACTAGACCATTCGAACAAATACGCCAACGCTTAACGACGCTTAAATAGCTTACCAAGAAAAATGCTAGAACAAACGTTAATACGAGAAAAAACATTTCCTCAAACAATGCAGTAAATGTCACAAAGACGACGTCACGCGTTGATGTCTTTTGTTGGGGGGTCAATAATCACAGCAGTCGTATAAAAAATATACTATTCCAGAAGAATGATACATATTATTTACGCTTTTTATGGTTTTTATTTAAAGAGGTTTTTATAATTTTGGTCACTAGCCAAGTGTACCCTTAACTGCAGGTTACTCGGCTAAGAATTTTGAATTTGAGTCCAGACCAAGGTAGATGTTTGAATGATAAACTGTTGTTCATAGTGTAAAATTTAATTCTTGGTTTTCAGTGGTTATTTTTTGAATTAACATCGACTCTACATTACATAACTTTAGATACATTTTAAGAGTCATTTTAAAATATCACTGCAACAGCTTTACTGGAAACAACTTAGCACCAGCTCCAAAAATAATTTTAAATTGGATAACTTCTTACATTAAATTGGCCTGTTTGAAATTGTGAACAAAACTTTATTTCCACAATTTTGAACAGTTTCTAACGTCTAGTTAAATGATGAATTGCCTGTCTGTTTGTTGTTTGTTATAAATACTCAAAAACACGTGCCTATGAAATTTGAAGCTTGTCCTTTTTATTGCACATCATCAGATCCTTGATTTGGTGAAAATAGGATTACCTCAGATTTGAACACACAGACGAATTGAAAACCTCTTCTTTTTTGAAGTCGGTTAAAATAATGCCTGCTACTATTTAGCTTTTGGTCTGAATAAAAGCTGAAAGTAATGGGAATCCGAAATAAAGACGCTGCATATTTATGTATATGCATATGTCACCGTAAAATAGTAAATACCGCTTTTGTTAACTGTAGAAAGATTGTGAACCGTAACATGCTTAGAATTTAGCGCATTATTTTTCGGTAGAATAATCTTTTGAAGTATAACTGTTAAATCACAATCTGTCGGGAATTAAATTATCAACTGTGAGAAGACCTGATTGGTCGATCTTACAGTACATAGTAAATATTATTCAATGAGATCACATAGGCCCAAAATTAAGTTTTCTCATATAAACAAAAATGGCGGCGTGCCGCGTATAAGACGTTAAAGCATTGAACACGCGAGATGCGTTCCATAGCATGCCATTCCACCATTTAACGGCTTCAGTTCGATAGACCTACCGAAAAATAATGCGTCAAATCTATAAAATGTTACGATTTACAATTTTTCGATAGTTTAAGAGTTAGTTTATGATCTTACTGTTCTTACAATTTTGATATATATATACAGCCTGATGGTAAGCATAAGGAGAAGTCTATATAATCTTTCGCCTTGTAGGCCCAAAAATGCATTTATGCCGCTTTTCAATGGACCCATCAAGAAGAGAATGTGCCAGTAAATATTATATTAAATATTATGAATATTTAATATTTTATTTTGTGTGAAGCAACTCATTGCTTGCAGACGGTGAAAGAGGCAGGAAATTTGTTGCAAAAAGGCAAATAAAATGTTTTAAACCTTTTTTTAATTAATAAATTTAGTCAAGTAAATAAACTCTCAACAGACAATTTGCTATTCGACCCTGATTTTTTTTCTATGCAGTGAATTTAACTTCAAGCTTAGTGCTACTCTTACACAAAACCGAAAATAAAAAAGGACATACTACTGATGACGTCACTCGACCATTCATAAATAGTAATTTTATATTTTTCCATATTATTTTAAATTTCTTTCTCATTTAAGTAAAATGAAAGTGGGAGAAGTTTAATTTTAGAGAATGCTCCTTTGTAAGAAAAACGCACAAAATAACTTCGAGACAACCTTAAGGACTACTAAGAAAAATCTTAACAATACAAGCAATCCAAGCTATTATTTACCTTAAGCCGTAAATATTAAAATTCAAAATGTGCTTGCAGAGCTTAATATAACAAAAAAAAATGCAGAATCAAGTTTTGCCACTGACCTTTTGTCCTAACTCATTTTAAATGGAAATCATTGAAAAATATACTTTAACTTATAGTGTTACGGTGTGTTTTTGTATAAATAAGGTTTTGCTTATGACTTTTTATAGAAACTGATTGTTTCATTGCATTGCGAAGAAGTATTTAATAATGAGAATTATCTGTAACTCTTTGTCGTTGATCTGTAAGAATAATAACATTGTATTGTAATAATATGGTATAAGAAGCGGGAGATCCTTGGGGGTCCTAAGGCCAGCTGTGGGCGTATTTCAACTGTTACGATGATAATAATAACACTTTCACACACTCACAAAAATTTCGCGAAAGGTATTTTTGTTCTAGTTTAAAAATATAAGCAAAGACATGGATGTTTGGTCGACCTCAGAAGTGCATAAACTCTTTAGTACAATATCACACTATCTATTTATTAAGTTACCGCTATTATTGTTACTTATTAGTTGTTAAGACATCACACTAAATTGTTGTATATAACATTATTTCAGTCTGAGAGCTTTCATCTAAAACGCAACCTAATCAGTTTGAAAAATACCAAAAATGTCTATGACAGCATATTAATAAGGATAGAAATGCTTTAAACATATATTATATCCTTAATTGTACACATTTAAAAACAAAATTAAATGAAAAAAGAAAGATATACAATTATAGGCTTATCCTTTTTTTTTTTGGACTGACTAATACTGTTGGCCTCAGATGGCCTTTACCTCGTTACCGGGGTTTAAGGAGGCGAGAACTTTGGAGAGTCCTCAAGCCTTAAGGGGCGATTCGCCTCTGGAGGAGTTCTAATTGACAGGCATCACCTCCGGGGAGGTGTCCCGCTATCTCTTAGATTCTCCAGGGCGCTCGAGCCATGAGGGATATGGGCTTATCAAGCAAGAGATAATGTAGTTTAGTTTTATATTACAAAACAATTAATAACAATAATCCTTATTAAAATGATAATTTTCATTAACCAAAGATTGTTATTGGAATAATTTGGGTACAATTTATCCTGATTTTAGATAGTAAGGAGTGCTAAAACACTCATGCTAGGATTTCCTGTATCAGGAGTACCGTCGACGTTCCTTGAAATAAAGAACAAAAACTTTGAGTGTGTGTGTGTGTGTGTATATGTGTGCGTGCGTATGTGAGTAAAATTATAAAGCTATTTATACCGATACTATATTTGTCATCGTAAATTGAAAACGGTTTCAATTGGCAATTGATATTTATATTCTATGAAACATCGTAAAATTAAAACTATCGCTCATTTACTTTGTATACACAGGAAGCCGTGTGGATAGCTAGTGTTATATATAAGGCTAATAAGAATCACAGAGATAATATATTGATTAACAAAATCATTTAGTTTAAAATAACTTAAAGATCTTAAATGTTATTGTATAGTTGCAGAGTATCTATTTGAAGGATACGGCTACTTTAATACTAATCAAATGTTATCAGAACTCTTTCTAAAAAATAATTCTAGATTTATAATACAAATATATATATCGAAATTTATATCAAAAGTTGAAATCATCAATGTATCTAAATAAAATTCATTTTATTACATTCATCCAAATACATTGAGAATAATACAGCCTCTCGTCAATAATTCCCGTTAAGGCACAACTTGTTTTAAAATATCCTGAACTGACATCATTGTATATTCGGAATTAGGGTTTAAAATGGTAAAGCAATCGACGTACGACCTTAGAGCCATGAGTTGAAAACGCGGTGCGCCCGCGCAGTTCAGAACCGACACCAAACCGCGCGGCCGCCCGCCATGCCGAATAAAACGATTTTAAAAAAACGAATACGAATTAAATAAAAAAAGGAACATTAAGAGTTAAACAAATCACAGACAAATTTACACTGCGTGCTAAATCTAAAAAAAGAAAATTCCGTAAACTAAATAGTTTGAAAGCATATGGCCATTTCAAGGATGTGAACTTTTTTAATTTCGGAACGTGCGTGCGAATGTGTATCTAGTGTAGTTGCCTTAAGAACGAGTGTTGTGTGAGCTGTTGGTTTTATTGTTTTTTTAACAGTGGAGGTGTCAACCTTTGCAAGTACCAGACAGTGTAGGATTTAAAAATAAGTTTTTAAGGTAAGAATCGTTTAAGACTAAATACATTTTAAGGTTTCTATTCAAACTAACTAATATATTTTTATATGTAACATTGATCATACATTATAAGAGTATTCTAAAAAATTATATCGGATGTCCAACTGGCCGAGTAGTCAGAGAGCCCCTACAGGCTACTCGGTTCGGTTACCGGCCGGGACAGGTGTATGTGTACACAAATATTTTATTGTTAAGTTATGATTGCTCTCCTATATTTAAAGGTTTACTTCTAATATTATCATATATCAAATAATACAATGAAATATGTTTTTCCGTTATATAGTATCCATAAAACATGTTCTTCAAATGCTAACTTTGGACTAGGCATTTAAGAATCGTCTTTTTTATATAAACAAAGTTACAATAATTTATAAATACTACACATAATTTCATTCCATCATAAGAAACCATGCCAATACACAGTACAATCAAACATTAACCGTACGAGTTTATAAAATTTTTGTGTAAATAAATTTTGACTTTCATCTGCGCACATTTAAAAAAGTTTTGCATTCCAAAACTAAAAAGCTCCTTCGATCTGAGGAAATTAATATTTAAGCTACTGCCAAAGTCAAAAATAAATTCATAATCATTATTTTCATAGCAGTAACAACTTTAAAGCATATACCATTATGATCTCAATAATTATTCAACATTTAATAGTTGAAGGTGGGCTTAGTTCAGTATCGGAGATCATAAACAGATGATGAACACACAGGGACTAAAGATATGATTTTATAAATTAGTACTAAATTTCTTTATTAAGTACGATCACGAATTTATATTTAATTATTCACCCGCAAGCCAGATACGTCGCCGACATGCGCCATGGCATTCAGCTTGGAGAGTTTAATAGGCAGTGGGAGAACGCCTTTACCCTGAGTCCCTAATATCTATGTAGTAGGTTTTATGCGAAATTCATTCGACCTCTTTGACTTAAAAAGGAGGGTTCTCACCCCATATTTGAAACCATAAAAGTATCATAAAAATTACATTGTCCAAGTTATCAAAAATGCTCATAAAATATAAACTACTGCGCCTAATTGAAAACAAAACCAACTGATGACCATAATTGAAACAAAAAAAGTGATTACTTCTTTAATGTATTTTTACAATAAGAAACTAATTCAGTCTTATTTATATTTTGTATCCAGTATATATAATATCTTTCCTGTTAATTATATATTTTAGTAATTGGTTAATTCTTTTATTTTTAAATGTATATATCTATGTAGATGTAAATAATATGCTCGCTGCATCGGCTATTTAAGTCACAAATTCCTGTGCAGATCTGCATCTGCTGGTACAAATTTTGTTAGAAACAAGGAGTACCTTTGTACTCAATTGTTTTATGTCAGTTTCATTTTAACCATTTATGTGACATTATATTTATTTACGTAATAAAAAATATGTACCAACAATTTGGGATCCTGCTACTTTTTGAAGTCGGTTAAAAAAAGGATTTTTGATGCCTGTTTTCGCCTTCCCGACTATACTAGCACTTACAAATAAATTCTTTCGTGGAACGTATCTCCCAAATAAATTTATTTCAGAATATTTTTTAAATAACAGTAATTTAATTGTTATGAACATGACGTGCTGCATATATATATGACCTATACCCCTAGTGCTAGTTTCAATTGAATAAACTATCTCTATCGTTTTGGTTATTAGTTTTCAAATTGTATACCACGCATATGTCAGCTAAAAACATCTGAAACTCACTCTAAAGATGTAATGTAACTTAAAGCCTATATAAATCGATTTTGTCTACACGTTTGACAACTCATTCGATTTGGAAATATTATCCAATCATGCTATAAATGACAAGGAAGGAAATAGAAAAATAATGGATTCATTTAATAGCCTTGTTTATTTAGAATCGTGCATAAATAAGCTGTTTCTTAAGGTTGATCAAAGAAACATTTTCCATGTACATGTCTGACTAATACGAGACTGCGTACTCTTATGCGTCGGATGGTAGAGACTTTTAGTAATCATTTCAACGATATTGATATCTCTGTCTCTACATTAAGCAATTTCAAATATTTGATTACAGAAAAATCGCTTGTTTAAATTTTATCGAGGTAATTTAAGATTTATTTATTTTCTTATGGAGCATGCAAATAAATAAGCTTTTTGTTCATTTAGCCAATATTCTGATGGCCGACCCCTTGTCTATGGCAGACATCATTTGAATTTTTAGTAAACTATGATTAGACACGGGGCTGCATTATATAAAAATTAGTTATAATTACCTTTAGAATTAATCATGTATAATGTAAGTGTTTGCTTCTTCTAAATAAAAACAAATCACTTATTGGAATGCAGGTAATATTTGTTAAAACGCCGCCTGTACCTGCTGCAGCAAAATGTCGTTAGTTTACATAGTCCATTGACAAAATTTCCGCTCGAAAGCCTTCGACTTTATCATTTAAGGTTAAACGTAATTATTTGAGCAGCAAACAAGTTTTTGCTGTCTTAAAAAAAATGGTAAAACAATTCATTTCGTTAGTTTTTGTTAATGAATTACTCAAACAATGGTTTAAAAAACCACTATTGACGTTTTTTGGTCACTTACACGAGAAGAAAATTAGGAACTTTTCGTTCTTTACCTGTCCACTGACCCTCGAAACCTTCATTAAATGTAGGTAACACATATATTTATATGAAACACAATGTGAAAAGAAGTATTTATAATTATTCACTTTGTGGGTGTATTCATCAAACACGTAAATATATGATTTTTACTGAATAAGTAAGCTTACTAAAGTTTAATTGGCTAGAAATCTATAATATTCACTTATCAACTAACAAATGATTTTAAAATGTTTCAAGGTAGTAGTATTACCTGTTTACTATCTCTAGGTTAGTAAACTATGATAGTCCTACTATTTCTATCTGTAGATAGAATACTGGAACATTTTAAAATCGTGGGTTAGTTGAAAAGTGGATAATGGTATGATACTAATAAAATAAAAATATTGAACATAATTGAAATTTGAAAAATTCTGTTAAGATATGCATATAATCTGTTTAGTATTTAACGGTTTGTATGATGTCTATTGTACTTACTCCCCCTCGATATCCCACACCTGTGTCAGTGACAGTTTCCGGTTTTAAGCCACCCTTATATAAAATAAATTACATCAGCTCTATCATTTTGTCGTTTTTATTGTTTTTAAATTCGCAATTTTGAAGTTATCTTAATTTACTTGTTTGTATCTTCTATTCCCTTTGTTCAGTTTTAACCAAGTTAGTCTCAGACGTAAAATATTTCATATACTCCATACTCTAACAATATCTCAGCTGAAATCGAGTCCCGTACAATCATTTGGAAGTATATAAAGTAACACAAAACAATAGCTATCACATGTAGAACATTAGGAGAAGAATTTTGGCATATCCTATCTTTTTTTATTTATTTTGTTAATACTTTTAGAATTTGAAGTCATAAACCTTAAGTCTGTTGTAGATACTAACGATTTTTGCAGTCAAGTATGTAATTTAATTATAGGCAAAGGTTTAAAAATCATTCTGCTAATATCACATCAGCTATGCGAACAAAACACGGTGCATTAGAACGAACACTTATTACTTTATAAAAACGCAACCTAAAGTAAACATGAAAACGGAAAATTACTAATTAATACGTATAATTATTTACTCACACGAAAAGAAACCTGTGTTCGTATGCAACAATCGTAGTTACAAGTAAATGACACAAATGGCTTTCCATTTTTATTTTATTTTAAAGTATGTAACTTTGTCAACTTTGTTACAAGCCTCACATACTACTGTATGAATACCAGGCCCAGAAACTTTAAGAAGACGCAGCGATATACATTAGCAGTGGATTTTATTTTTTTAAGAGCAAGGTAGAGTAGGCATTATCTCATTTCTACTGGTTGCGTAGCTAAAAGCGTCTAGTAAACAAGCTGTAAGCGAGATCAAATCAAGCTGTAATCAAGTTGTAAAAAACATGTAGCAAGAGATCACACTGTAAAAATACTATCAGTAGAGCAAGTTATAGATACAAGTAAGTTATAGTTAAGCTGTAAGTTAAGCCAGTTTAAGTAAGCTGCAATCAATAATGTTACGCGAATACAGATTAAGGCGTGTCAAGCAATACTACGAGAATATCATTATTCCTTCTTAACTAAATTCAAACACGTGAGCCCTATAGCAGATGTTAAAACTGATTTTTTAACTCAAACACGTGAAGCCTATAGATGTTAAAACGTGTTTCTTATCAGCAAATCATCTCAATGGCTCTACTCCACTTATCAGTAAAAAAAACTGACTTAAAACGATAAAGAAATCAATTCTGTCTCTCAACATGGGTTCCTTTAAAAGTGGCGTTTAAAAGCACTTTTTGGTCCGGCAAGGTGAGGGTGGCTAGGACAGTATGTCGCATGCTTCACTAGCTATCTTCACATATAGTCTCCTCTACTGCTTATCATTATTTGGCGTCGAGTCATTTGCTGAGCTTAATATAAAAAAACATGATTTCGTCTCTCCTTATTTTTTATCTAGACTAACATAAGGTGCTGACCTTTGTATAGTTTTTATCTAATTTCATTTTAACCATATTTGTGTACATAGATAAATAAAATATTAAATATTTAAAAATGAATGATTTTTCATTGTAAAACTGGGGGACAGTGACAGTTATCTAGATTGGAAACTATTTAAGGTTTTTTGTCGTTAAAACATTAATATCTTGCTACTCGGTTATGACATCATTCTTAATTCGGTTCCGGCTGGCTGTAACGTCATAATGACATACCGTGGGTTTGCAGGCTCAGCGATCAACCTTGACTGGTTTGTCTCTACTGAACATATAATAACACCATTTTCCTGCAAAACTGAATTTTATTTCATATTAATAAAGCTGAGAAGTTTGGAAGATACTTTAAAAATGGCAATTGATAGACATTGGTTTCTTAGAGGCTTTGGTAAAGTTAATTATTATAATACTATATTATAATCAGTTGCCATTAAACACATCAAACCTTATCGAATTGTAATAGAATTTAGTTTTGCAGGGAAACTATCTTTTTGTATATTTTATATTATACACTCAACTGGAAGAGGTGCACCGAATCTAAATTGAATATCCAAACACCGTTCTTTCTTCTGACGTTAAATTGTTAAACTTTGTGGACATAACATAGTTATTAAAATTGGAATTAATTTCTTTCACTTAAATATGAAAAATACCATGATTTGTTATTTTTAGTTTCTTTTTCAAAATATATTCATGTACCCCTTTTTTCTCATTAGGGCGGTGTATATCAATTACATATTAATAAACCTTGAATGCTGCATAAAATAGATTGATTTCGTGTTGTCTTGACCAACATAATTTCTTCGCATAACTTCGTGTAGTATTTAGCAACATTTCGAAGCATTAAAAAACTTATTGCATAAGTTGTCCTGCCTTAAACAACTTTGGTTTACCGTCTTTACATGAGAATTTATTGCTTGGGCAGTGTTTTATTATGTTTGTCTTTTTAGGAGCTTCTGAGGCGTATAAAAAATTATATTTCACAAGAGATGACTTTAAGATAGCTTAATTGAGAACATAAAATAAATACGAGTTTTTTTTTTGTTTTTGTGATTAATCGCAGATTCGTTCAGAAGAATTCGTTCTCGCTAGCTTGTGTTACTGGTCCTTGTTGTTCTAGACTTGTATTTAGCTGCATAGGGTTGACGGCCATCTGGTCAAGGTCAATACCCTTTATCCTTAGTCATAGGTCCTGGTTTGAATCCCGGTAGAGGCAGATATTTGTAAGATGAGTACGTATATTTGTTCATGTGTCATGAATGTTTGTTAAGTAAGTTAAGTTTAATACCTGGAGGTGACCTGGTGAATTGCTCGTGCAGAACCCAGGTTACCCAGGTCAACCCAGTGAAGGGCAATGGAGTTACCGGGGAGTTTTAGTGGGTATTCTCAGTGCCGCTCTATGGTAGTATGGAGGTACTGAGTGAGCCCCACACACGCCCGTCGCTTAGCCAGTGGCGGGTAGGTCCGTAAATGGGTTTCTTTATAGGCTTTAGTTGTGGTTTCATGTTGCATAACTAGTATTCGCATATGGAATCCCTTACGTCTTCAATTCAGATTGTCCAATAAGCTGTATTAATAGAAAATTATATATTAATAAAAATATTTTTGGAATACAAGCTTTTTCAAGCTAGAATAGTAAGCTAGAGCTGATAGACTAGCAAGTTAGTACTTCTAGCCACGTGTAAGTTTTAAAGCCTTATCGTTTCTCATCAGGTGAGTTAGAATCATTATCCGCGCTTTGTTATAGCGAAAAATCTGTCTTTACAATATCACTTTTTTACCTTAAAAGCAAGTGCCTAAGTGATTGAGGAATCCGGGAATAGCTCGCGTCTATGTCTGTCTAAACATCATTTAATATTAAGTGAAATGGACGATAAAAGCTAAAACTTTATGTGTAAATAAATAAACGATAAATGCAAAATCATCTGACAGATACATCTGTTTGCGTAATCTCTGTACGTGGAGTTACGCCCTCGTATAACCTTGCTACCTTACTCAGCTTCGGCCTTGTTCCAACTTGTCACTATCCTATATACGGAGGCAATTTTGAAAGATATCCAGATTGGGATTGAATGCGAAGGATAACTTTATCAAACCAATATACCTATTTTTCCTATTTTCCAATATGTTAAAAGCAACATGCTTTTAGCCAATTTAAATGGAACTTCGAGGTTTCTTTGAATACTGAGTTGGTAAACGTTTATTTATCGCTTATTGGTGTCTTGGTTCGTTGGCTAATTTTATTATTCAAAAGTGTTTCCTTATTCTTTCGAGCGTTCCAATTTTTTCTAAATAATCCTAAAATCTAAATAACATCTCATTTTTATAAATATATGTTGTAAAATTGTTTTCTGGACTGATTTTTATGATTTTTTTTTGTGTATATTTGGTAGGTCCGAGAACTGGTCGTTATTTTTTATACCCCTAGGTGGTAAGGGTGGTTCTTTCCAGATATTTTACCCGAAATAATTTGCATGGGAAAACAACGTTTGCCGCGTCAGCTAGTGTGTTATAAGAATGTGATTCTAATAATTATTTATTAATACAAACTTATGTATTATTTTTGTGCCAATATCGTAATTCAACAATTGTGTCAACTTCATGTATTTGTGCAATGGCAAATAAATTATAATGATTATATAGTTTGACATTAAAATATGTACCTACTTCCAACCTTTTGTCTCAGTTGGTCTTAGAATAAGTTTAATAAATAATAATCAAGTCAAGCCTTGAAATAAATTAATAATACAAAAATATATTGTACATACAACTAAGATATCTTAAATAATCGATAGCAAGTGAGTAATCCAACCGATTACCCGGTAAATTCATTGAGAGAATTAACGAGAAACTGTAGGTTTTTTCGCGAGACGGTTGTGGGCGAAATGCCTTAACCCCACGCACGAGATAGAGCGTTGATAACTTTAATATTTCTTAATCAATTAAATGTTAACTTGCATATTTATTAAATAAATAAATGCCTTTTATAGGTGTTTCTTATTAAGTAGTGCTTAGGATGGAAGTTGAATTTTTTGGAAGGTATTAGCTAAGCCTTATAACACATTCGTGACTGTGTGGGTGTGTTGTAAGTTTGTATATGTGTGTTAGCTATATCTTGGGTTGCACGGATGCTATACCTTACGTAGTATCTACGTGAGGTTAAGCATCCTTATTTTATTGAAACTCAACGTTGGTACCTCAGGTATCATAAATATTGTAAACATATAACACGATGTGAAGGATTTTTAAGAAAATTGTTTATAATTTTTATAATCAATAATATTTTTCATCCATATTGAAGGTGAATCACAAAAAATTAATCAAACAGCCGCCATTTACGAACAAACGGACTCAGCGCCATCTACATTAGCTTTGCGTTGCCAAACCAAACCCATTGGTACCTTCTTACCCCATCTCATCTACTCCTTTATAATCAATACATAACTACATTATAATACTAACAGCAGAATCTGCAAATGATTACAAACGACCTCGCCGCGAGGTCGACTCTTACGCACCCCAGAATCAATCTCGTTAACTTAAAACCTTATATCTCAAAATACAAATCTCATTTTCCATCAAACAAACATGCCTGTTTTGCGGTATAGTAGGTAGATTTAACAATACAAGATAAATACCCCTTATAACGTTAGCGATAAGGTTCATTTCATAAAGATCCTTTAAAGTAAGACTGATTTTTCACACAGATAGTGATGTGCATTAACATTATGTCGCCATTGTGTTTTAAATTAGTTTTACGTAATAATAGGTAATGTTAATGATTTTTCTCAGGATAATATTTTTTCTTGAGATAGTAACTAAATTAAAAGCATATATTATTTTCTGTTAGCTGTTTAGCTAGCTATTTTATTTAGTTAGTTTTTTCTTTTTATCCTTAAATTTGCTGACAATATCCATAGTGTCAAAAATACTCGTATTCATAAGATCAAAATCTTATGTGACTATACAACGCAAACTAAAGAGTTTAATTAAATGAAATAAGTTCTTACACATGAAATTTAGCGGAGAATAAGCCTTGTTATACAGAGTTTTGTCGTGGTCACTCGTATGACATTTTAAGTTTGAGCAAAGGAGTTAACACTGTGTAAGATACAAAGCCTAAGCAATAGTTTTTAGTAAGGACCGAAGCATGTAAAAGCTATTGTTAGGTCAAAATCAAAGTCAAATTTTTTAATTCAACTTTGGTACATATACATTGATTCAATATCAATCTAAGCTATCTGGTCATAAATCTACCGGGGAGTCGTGTCCTGAGAAGAAGAGGCAAGAAACTCAACAAGATGTGTCCCTCTCTTAAAACATCTTTGATGTTTGAAACATGTATAAATTCATAGTCAATAATAAAAGTATACGTAAAAATAGATTAAGTGATTGCACTCTTTAACATTTTTAATCATAGAAATGTAAAAAATATACAAAAATAAATAATAAAATAATAATGCTTGTGAGTCTTATTACAATCAATAAATAATTAAATAGTGAATAAAAAAACAGTTTGAACGCATTTTTACCATCTAAATAATCCTGAATCTTATAATAACCTGTTTTCATTATTATTTTTTAAATATTGACTTTAAATTTGTGTAAACGCAGTTAAGTTACATTTGGCGGGACTTGGTTATAAATGTGTATACTAATGTATGTGTAATGTAAGTGTAATGTATGTATGTAATGTGTATGTGTTTGGAACAGCAAATTCGATTTTATTCCTCGTATTAAAGCCGTGACTAACACTTCATTTTGAAAAAGTATGCAAATATTTCTGAACATAAAAAATATGAAACAGTTAAATTCTTCCATACCTAGATTTCGTTTAGTTATGATGCGGTATTAAAATACATCAATAATTACATACATCAATAGTAGGTATTTAATCCTAGGACATAATGAGGACATATCTTCGTCTCTTATGTCATACATGGACCATTCAGTAGCGTTGTAATAACATTTTGTCTACAGTCTCTGGTCATTAACTTATATAATATTAATAATGACATTGAATAGGTCGATTGGTATCAATAGTGGATATAGATATCTGATTTGGATTACGAAAACAAAGCACCTCTCGCCATGGTTTTCTCCGGATGGTCAGCAAAGTTCATGAATATAGTTACCGGTTTGACCTACCCAGATGGGTAGTACGCACCCCATTTGAATTTACATATACTGGCATTACATATTTTTTAAATAAAAACAATAATTTATGATTGAAAGTTGGTAAGACAATGGCCTCGATTCCGTAGTATATGAACTAAATTAAATTTAAGTTCAGTACTACTCTTTCAATACAATACAACCAAAAAAAGACAGATGACCGTCGACGTCATTTGACGTTTCTAAAATGGCGACTCTTAAGCGTTTTTGAGTTATTTTAATGAACATCATAAAACATGCCGATTAAAATAAGTCAAAAGTGTATGGAACTTCAAGTGTCAAATAACTTGGCATTCCTTAAAGTTATTCTATCCCGTCCTATTAAAAAGGTTTGAAAGAGATGCGAATAATTTAAATTTAATTAACATTTGTACAACGGAATTAGGGCCAATATCAATAATTAAGGATGGGCTTACTTAGGTAAGGCAAGGTTGATAATACCCTAACCATAGACGGATTGTTTTTTTTCAATTTAACAAATGAACATCAACGAATAAAATACATCCAGGAATTAGGTGAAACTATGCTACTATTTCTTTCTAATTTATATTGGACTAGTCATTTCACCAATCTATGACACACACACCTTTCACATTTACAATAAGATCTAAGTCCGTTACAATAACTGTGTAGAAATCTAAACCTTATTATGGTTACCTTCCGAGATAATCTAACATCAATTTCCTAATTAGCTTTGCCCATAAAGAGATTTATTGTTTAATAGAAGAAAGTCGCCGCAGAGATTAACTTGCCATAAAACGCTTCGAGTCCAGCCAAATATGTATAACAAAAACTATCGTCATTTAGTTTGAAAAGAAAGAACATTTAGTGAGATACCCATACGTAAAAGTATATATTATTTCATAGAGTATACTCCTGAAGTGGTAACATAGTCACCCAGTTAGAATCGATGATGGGAACCCACGGAAATCAAGGACAACCTTTAAATTTTAATCGCACGTGTAACATGTATCACATTTTTTTCTCAATTCGAGTATTTTCGACCAACGACAAAGAGATAAGTTTAGTCACCCTAAGGTGATAACTTTAACCTAGTTAGATAACTTTAACCTTAAAAAGTTTCGACATAAAATTGTGAAAAAAGTTTTAAACAAAACTAAAAAGCAACTTCAAAACACAAAAACGCAAAATATTTACATTTAAGTGATCTAAAATTATTTTTTGGAGTTGATGCTAAGTTGTTTCCAGAAAGCGATGCTCCGACTCCAAAAACTTAATTTGAATTGCTTTTGCCTTTTTGTGTTTTGAATTCGTTACATCAATAAGTACTTCGTCGTAACTATGTGAATATCTTTACTTGCCAACAGAATCCTGCTTCAAAAGCCCTAAGCTTGAAGCGCGTCTTTCTAAGTTCCATCAATACAATTCTGTCATTGTATAACTTATTCATCCTTAATTTAGTATTACCACTTTGTAGTTACCATTGTATATAAAACCTTGCGTAATTCACATACAATATTACGTTTGCTAAAAGATGCGTTGTTAAACGTTATCTTCTTGTTACATTGGCAAGTTTTACGACGCAAATTTATTACTTTTTGGTATTTTCAATATTATTAACTCTAGAATACCTCTCACCCATACCAGGGCTATATGCAGACATCAGATAAATCTATGACATATTTAGTATCTATAAAATAAAAAACAAACTTCAACAACATGTTAAACTTCGCTTATGCAACTACCTATATGTAGTGGGCCGCTTGCACTTGCTATTAAAAAGGTTTTTGCCGCAAAAATTTAATTTAATTAGGTATTTACAAGAATAACCTGATAATTTTATATTTTTGCTAGCAAAGGCATGTGGGTTACAATATTCGGAGCCCGGGTCCGCGGACCTTTAGGCCACCTTTTATTTTACCTATGACTTCGAGGTTAGCTTTAGGGTCCGCATGCTAGAAAAAATTGTAATATTATGAGAAAGTACAGTCAGTGAAATCAGTAAAAAAATATATATAATTTAACTCAATATTTAGTGGTTCAATGTAGAGAAACAAGATTTATACAGGCTTTTTTAAGGTATATATTAAATTATGATTATGACTTCTCTATAGAATAACTAGAGAAATCCTTCAAAGTACATCAGGTGCAATAGTTAACTTGTGTTAAACATTACATAACTATTGTAAGAATTGACACATGTGTGAGGTTATAACAGCTGAGAATCACGCAAGGTCAAAATTATTTTAAACATCATCCATTTTATTATAACCTCTAGAACCGGCTTCTTATAATATATCCAGCAATAAAGTCAGGGCTCTTCTTAAGCTGGTTATTAACACCATTTTAATGTGACCCCCACGCGCTTGCCTATTAATACGAGAGGAAGGTCTCGAATGTTTGTCATGGTACCTTGATCCGGTCTTCCTTGTAGGTGGACTATTGAATTGTTTTTCGATTCTATTCACACTTTATTCATTCTGATAAATATTTTTATAGATTTCGGTTGTTGGTTTCTTTGGAATTAACAACGCAAAATATGAAGAAACTCGATATTATAAAAAGAATCTTCTGACGGTGGGGTAGTGAATGGCTTCGGAAGAAACTAGAAGGGCCTTCCCCGAGAAGGGCAATAGAGTTAACGGGGATTTTAGTAACTATTCCCAGGGGCACTTTTATCAAGGATTCCTTCTCAATAAAAACAGAAAATGTATGGACTGCCTGTATAATATTATATGCTTTGCCAATGATATATATATGGAATACGAATTGCCCAAAAACATTCGGGTGGGCATCATATATACACATAGAAGATATCAAAAATTATTAATATGAAAATTACAGAGGTTGTAACTTCTGAAAATCTGTCGTGATTTAGAGAGTTTTTTAAACTAAGGTACCAATGTATTTTACTATGATAAACACATCCTATGCTAGATTCTTGTTTTACTTTGTACTAATATAATTTTTATATTGTTTTTGTTGTATCACAGCAACATTGATACAAATCTCACACTTCGCTCGAGAACAATCAATTCCTATTGTGTATATTCCTGACATATGAAAAACCGCAATTACGTAATAAACACACCTATTTTATTATTATATAAAACAAGGTCGTTCAAATAAGTGCGAAAATTGACTTTTCTCAAGCACCTTAAGTACTAGTACCAAATTATATTTTCCCGTAAAACAACAACTGTTTTCCAACTTCGCCTCTACTGTTCTAGATTTAAGATACCATTTCTTTGCAAAAGATAAAAGCCACGAATTTGTACGCTTGGCGTTTCGAGTACCGTCTATTGTTTTGTGGGAATATTTCAAAATGGCGCTTGAGAAATGTGACCGAATATATTATAATTACATTTGCATTCTTATTAAGTAACTGTCTGTTTCTAGCATTGGTCTGTCTCTTAGTAAATTTGTCGCATCCATCAGATTAAGCTACATATTTACATCCTATAGCTGTATAAAGGCCCTTCTACATAGGGAAATCATATTAGCTTAAAACTGGTAGTGGCATTAATTACAGATACGTAATTAAGTTACACAACTGATTATTTTTTCTCAAGATCAAACCAATAAATAACACAAGCCTTAAATTTGACAAATATATTTGGACCTCGTTTTCGTTCATGATTTTTATTTCTGTAAATGTACACAGCGGATATTTTAAAACTATATATAAATATTATGATATTTTGACTAACACAGCCTCACTCTACATTTAATAGATATATGTAGTGTTAGTTGTTTTATTAATTCAGTTTGTCATGATACTTTTAGCATGAGATAAGTGGCCTCTCCTATAGGATAAATGCTCCTTAGCTAATGATTACATTAAGCGAACGTGTTCGCCGTCGTTATCACATAAAAACTACATCAACCGGTGTAACCAGAAAAGACGTAACGGGTCATTTTGAGCAACCTCCGTTACATGTCGCATTCATTTGTTTATGGTCATTTCATCTGTTTATGGAGTATGACTAATATGATTTACTCATAAGCTCTGCGAGTGTAGGCTAGAAAATCTTGCTAAAGGATATTATAATTAATGTGTTTAATTTTTCGTTGAGACTAAAAATTAAAACGAGGAAATCAGTAGGAGTAAAGTTACAGTCTTAGAAGCGACTGTGATGTTCTAAATTAGTTTTTTATCGTTTTTTTTTTCAAAAATATATTAATCTCGAAAATTTAGGATTATTTATATAAAAGGCAAAACTTTATGGATCTGGCCAAAGTATTATTTTAATGAAAAAATGTAATGTATTATGATTATATTATTACATATTTTGAAAGAGCCAATGATATATGAAAGAAGTAAGTGTATCGATAAAGAATTTCACACTCTATGTTATCTTAAATATGTTAATTTAAACAATACTGTTGTTCGTATTATAATCATTGTACGAATATAAATGTAATTAGAAAAGTAATATTTCTCACACACCTTTTATTCTAGCCCAAATTAAGTATCACTGAGAGTCGTGTTATATAGTAGATAATATGCTTATACATATCAGAAATATACAAATTGTCGTACTCGTACAAATATCCTAGCCACTCGACCAAAATATATTAAACGTAACCATAAAATGGCGCCAAAACAATTTCATTTTGTTGTCGGTTATCGCTTTGCGCAGCGTTCTTTTTGCTCTATTTTAAAAGTAAAGCCCACTTTGGTAAAATATCAAGCTCTTGTGATCGCAACTCGATATGGGCGAGAGGCCGGTCACCCAAAACTAGTGACGTAACACTGCCTTGTGCAACTGGTACAGTCGTGGAGAGCTTTCGTTTAAGCTTGTTCTGAATTACAACCTCAAATGAGGTCGCGTTCTTAAAGAGATGAAGGATTCAAATGTAAATACTTATTATTATTTCTGTTAAAAGAATAAAGTAGAATACAATATATCTTTATTGTACATCAGCCAAATCAAAAAAATAGAGAAATACATAGGGAAAATTTAACTAATTTTGTACAAAGGGCGACGAACGAAAATATAAATCAAACAGGAACTTTTTAAAAAAGGTAACGCTATATATCCGTTATTGCAACTGTAATATCATTTTTCAAACAGTTACAGTAGATAATTGAAATTGGTAATTACTCGCACGAACTACTTTGAGGCCTCAAATGATAAATTAAATATTCAGTCGGCTTACTACACAGTGGTAATACCATCTTTGATAAAATTAAAAGAGTTTAAAAATATAATTAACTATAAAGTTTTTGTCTTTGCCTGTTGCACATTACGGTAAACCAACTTATCGCAGTGAGCGGTCATGCCTTTGTCATTATTTACTAACAACATAACTTTGAAACTTTCTTAATATTAAATTTAGTATAAGTTTTATAAGTGAATCGAGTGTATTTAAGTTTTTGATATAATTAGATTTTACTTCTAAATGTTGAGCAATAATATTCACTATTACAAAAAATATTTGAAGCAAGTAAAATTTTAAAAGAATTGAAAATTTTTACATATTGGTTTACTAACGTCCATGCGCCCATTTTGGTAGCCATTTTGATATGACGTCACACGCAGTGACATTGTCCATGGACCGTGTCTATGCCTCTAACATATCGATATGTCTCAGAAAATATGGATTGCAATTATTGGGTTGCTACTGTAGTATTTCTTTTTAATTGAAATACTATTTAATTATGTAAAAATAAATAAATTTAATGTATAAAGCTCTATTGTTATCTATAGAAATAAAAATTTGTAATGATTTCCTTATGCACAAGCTATAAATTTAAGTTATTCACATCTCTTTCATTTCAATTCAATAAGAACGAAATGACTTTTTGGAACGTTAAGTTAGTTGACATTTAGACAATCTATACAGTTTTGACTTATTTTAATCATCATGTTTTATAAAGCGCATTAATTACTAAGGCCCAAAAATGCTTAAGAGCCACCATTTTGGAAACGTAAAATGACGTCAATGGTTTTTTGTCTTTTTTGGTTGTATTGTCTTGAAAGAGTAGTACTTGACTTATATTTTATAAAGTTAATGCACAACGAAATCGAGGCCAATACATGTGCCTTAATGAGACAGCGGCCATCTTACGTAAGAAGGATCAGTCCGAAACAAAACCGATTGCATCGTATATTGTTTAACTATTTAAGATCTGTCGTAACCCCACATGTGATTTCTACGTTGTGTAAATCGCTATAATAAGTAAAAATAATGCTTTCATTTATTTATTTAATTCAACATTGTTTCAACAGCATTTTTTATATATACAGAATATAATGGAATTACCCAGACATAAGCCAATTAAAGAAACACATTATACTTTTGTAAAAGGTATCAGGAAGTCAAGAAGGTAGCTGCTCAAAATATATCAATACATATTTAAATAAATGATAATTAACAATAATAATAATATGCCAGAGCCAGAAAACGACCGTGCTTGCTTGTACTGGGACCGGTCCATCATTACGGACAGGACGGTTTTGGCTAACAAGCCTGATATCGTACTGATGGACCGAGTAGAGTCACGTGTGTTCTTAGTGGATGTCACCATTCCCTTCGATTTCCCCTCGTGAAAGCCGTATCAGATAAAAAGATCAAGTATCTAAACCTGACACACGAGATTAATATGGAGGGTGACATCCACTGAGATCATACCAGTCGTAGTCTCAACCAACTTCTCTTCGCGACCATCTGAAGAGATTGGGACTGGGTGATGGACCAATAATTGCGAGGCTCCAGCGGGCAGTCTTGCTAGATAACGCCAGAATTGTCCGCCGATTCCTATCTCTGTCATCCTGACCCTCGGCCTTCTGGCCTCCCCTGTTGAGGGGTATACTCCCATCCCTCGAGCCGTCGAGGGATTGGGAAGAGTTGAAGTTGATTCGAAATAATAATATTATTCACGTCCTTAGACTTGTATATTCATAGATGTTTGGATACTATTTAAAAACGTTCCAAACTTTAGACTTCTGAAGCCAATTGACCTGGTGAATTGCTCGTGCAGAACCCAGGTTACCCCCGTGAAGGGCAATGGAGTTACCGGGGAGTTTTAGTGGGTATTCTCAGTGCCGCTCTATTGGGGTACTGATTGAGCCCCACACACGCCCGTCGCTTAGCCAGTGGCGGGTTGGTCCGTAAATGGATTCCTCCTCGTAAAAAAAAGACTTCTGAAGACAAATCACTTTTTCACGTGGTAATGCATGATAAA
The DNA here is from genome assembly GCA_943193645.1 of Acentria ephemerella. Taxonomy (NCBI): domain Eukaryota; kingdom Metazoa; phylum Arthropoda; class Insecta; order Lepidoptera; family Crambidae; genus Acentria; species Acentria ephemerella. The sequence continues at coordinate 3,373,686 of OW971901.1, read as the reverse complement.
ATCCCGCCAAATGTAACTGAACTGTCTTGACAAAAATTTAGTCTTTGTAAAAAGGCTACAAGGTTCAGGAATATTTAGATTATAAGAATGTCTCTGGACGATTTATTTAAAACAAATAAACATTTTAAAAAAAGTAAAAGTAAGTAAGTTGAATAAATTAATTAATACTCATTTCAACACTGACAATCTGTATAACAGTTTTATAAAAACGGCTCCCGGGATTAAAAGTTGCAATATTTTTCCTTGCCTAACTATCGCCAACATAGTATCTGGACCATTAGTGACCAGATGAATTCCAAGGACACAGTGACATATAATGTTTTCTTAGAGTACTTTTTAGATGATTTTTACTGATGACTTTTTGTAATACACTCTGGGGAAATTCATTAGTATTGGGGCGTTAGTATAAATGGGCGTTAGCCCGTCTACCGTAATAATTTTAAACCTTCGTAACAACCAGTTTAGATATCATTGCTGTTTAGGTTGGGTACCAACGCTTCCTTTCCCTTTTATTACCCTTACATTATTGTTAAGTTTCTCTACTACAGATATCATTTTTACTTTAAGTTTAAATTTTGAACTGATTCGTTTTTTTATCTTTTTGGAGCGAGTCTTTTATTTTATTATTAACTAAAAGTTAAAGTAACCTTATTTACCTTATTTACAATAGTTTGATTCTATTCAAGTAAGTGGGAAAGGCGAGACTAAAGACTTGCAGTAATAGAAAGGATAATGACTGGATTCTTCTCATATATTTAAATCCGATATTTTAAATATAACTTGCATAAATAATATAAGGAAAAACCACTGCACCAAGAAATAGTTTGCTCTTCGTATTTTTTTTCATATAATATTTTTTACATGAATGTATTTTATTTAACATTTCTCAATCAATTCTCAATGACGTGTAAGAGGAGGCACAAATCTAACTTAGTTTCTGGCCTGTTATTGTCAGGATAAGACCTTAGATTTACGAATTGTTTGCATTTAATAAATGTAAACATATCTACCACATTTGAATAGAATATTTTGACTATGAAATGAGTGTAAGCATTCTTAAAAGTAATTAAGTTAATAAGTAATATTATGTTAAGTTCTTAAATTTCTGTTATCTTCTTATATACAAAAAGGAATTGATATTCGTTAACCTTGCTAAAATTCAAAAACGGCTGGAAAATCCTAAAAAAAATTCGTTCCCTAGTATGCAAAACAAACTAAACATTAAAGTTTATCATTTATTCCGTGGCTACTTCGGGTTTCTATGTAAAAATTAAACATGATGAATTTAAGATTTGAATACGAAGAGAAGATATTTTTGAATTGTGTAAAAGTTCGCATCGTGTCCACTCATCACTTTAACAGTTACAAAGTGAACTATACGGTATTCTTCAACTACAATTATTGATGTACACTACACCTATAATCATTTAGCTAACACATGACACAGTGTAGGTAAATAGTCCAAAACATTAACACAACGCGCTTGGTTTAATTTGAAAAATAGAAAATTTTGTTACGGTGATTAATAAACCTTAATTATCTGTTATCTAGCCCAAATTAAACATCAGTAAGAGCTTAATTTGGGCTAGATTAAAGGTGTGAGTGTGACAAATATTTAATACTAGTTGACGCAGTGAACTTTGTATCACCTGCCTAACTAATCATAGGTAGTCAAATGACTAAAGAAATGTCAATTTTTAATAGCACATCATGTCAATTGGATGATTTTCCATACTAAATAACTAGCTTTCGATTATATATTATTAAGCTTTTTAAAACCCAGAATTAAACTAACCAAATTAAAATATTTAAAATTTTTCAATCCGTTTTTGAGTTCTAGCGAAAGAACAGAGATAAAGATTTTTTAATAAATATTTAAGGAAGCACCTCCTTGCATGCTTTCGAAATTTGTTTTTGGTTAATTATCTAATAAATTATTGTTGTAAGATCGTTCGTTTTACGGTTTTGTTTACTTCTATATATTTAAGAAACTGCACGTGTACACTATGCAGATTAATGGAGTTTTCAAAATTAGGCCTGTTTAATACATATTCTGTTTAATACAATTTTGAATTTAAATAACTTAATTATAGACCTTTATTTGCTCTGTTTAATTTTTTTAATTCACTTCCCTAGACTATTGGCTAAATACCAATTTTTTTAAATTAATTACTTTTTACTTATTTTTAATTAAATTTGTTTGCTTTTTTGTAACAGCCATTCATTAAGTCTTCTTTAAATATTGCTCCTTAGAATGACTCACTAAATTTCGGAAAATAATTAAATATTTAAACTCTAACAAAGTACTTTACTCATGTATGTAGCTTGTTAAATGTCAACGTGATGGTTGAACATAATTAGTTACCACTATTTTATAAAACCTTTTTTTGACGCATTTTTAACCTATACTACTGCATATAGTCATTTTAGTTGCGTATACTGTGGTCGTCTTCCTCTAATGTCATGCTTGGCGGACCTCTACGTTTCCGCGTGGTGACTTGCTGTTGAACATTCAAAATTCAAATGAGTTCTTATCGTAAATTTTTTATGATTTCCCATTCCAAGGCAGTAGCACTTACGTCTATAATTGTATACTACCTATTTTGCAGGACAATCGACATTACAATCAAAATTACCATTAGTAATTTGAAGAGATCTTGTTCCGATGCAAACCGCTTTTTTTTAAAAACTAAATGTATTATTACACGTTTAAATTCATCTAAAAATTTGTTAGAATCATTATTTAAAGAAAAAATTTCGAGTATATTACAATGATTTGTCTAGGAAGCTTTTAAAGTAGGAAAGCGTTAAATAGTAATTATGCGTAATTCCGAAATGAACTGGTGTAAACCTTTTCGAAAATGACGACTTATATATAAAACGGTACCACTAAAAGTGACCAGTACTTAACCCACATTAAAAATAGCATGTGTTACCAAAATAACTAGAATAGAAAAGAATAGGAATCATCATTAACAACTACCTAGAAAGATGTTCTAGCTGACCACAACCCTTCCTATAGGAGAAACATGTCATGATAAATTAGTCATATATACGAGTGGGTGGCTGAAGTGGTTGCCGTTACAACCAGGAGGTTAATTAAAAGCTTTTTTACGTGTGTGTGTGTGTGTGTGTGAGTGATTATTAATGATATGTATGTGCGTATATTCGTATTAAAATAATGCTATTTAATAAGATCATGTTTTAATTCAAAACTACCCTCAAGGTTATATCTCTAGGGAACCAAACGCTTTCATTTTTACATGCGTAACGGCATTGCAGCCGTTGGATTGCTTATAAAATACTTACAGTTAATTAAATAACTATGCCAGGAAACGGTGAAAGTGTACAGTTGTTTGTGTATGTTGCATGATAATTATGTATTGGAGGCTTAGTTATTTTTCAAGATGTATCCCAGTGTGGCCATTGTTATATACCAACAGCTGAATACTGAAAAGCTCATCCAATTTAAGAAACACTAAAATATTTTTAAAGTCCAAAAAGAACAGAAATGTTAATCTCATTTATTAATGTACAAATTGCTTATTCTGTATTAAACAGAGTTTAATTAGAAATGGTTCGTTTTCAGATTATGTTGGTACCTGCTTTCTGATATGTATTACATCGTTTTTGCATAGTTTTGGCAATAAAAGAAATTCTATTCTATTCTACGGTATAAATGACGTAAGGTACAGCAATCTATTTCGTTGGAAACCTTTTTCAGAAATAAAAGTATTTTCTTTTATAATAGGTACAAAAAAACGAACTCATACTCAAACATAGAAACACTTTAGTTCATAACCTTAAACATTTAGAACATAACCTAACATTTCCTCGCAGGTTAATCAATCGAATACTAAGTGACCCGGTGAACTTTGTATCACACAACCGCCACAAACGCCATCTATTGATAGTAGTCCGAAGTAGGGAGATGGAAGAAATGACAATCATAGAGAATTATAAACTATAAACTATATATATATATATAGAACTAAACTATAACTATATATATATATATAGAATTATAAACGGAAAATGATAACGTCAGTTAGACGATTATTCATATTAAATTACCAATTCGATTTTTTTTAAATCTTTTCTGTATGGGTTTTCCTGTTCTTTTTTATTGTTAAACCACCCCTGAATTAAGATGAACAATTTACCAGAAGTAAATTAAATAATACACTATTTATTTCAAACGGACACAAGTTATACCCTTACGGCTTTATGACTTAACACCATACATAAATTGCTGTCGGAACCTAAACTAGTGTTGGGCATGTATCTTGTATTCCGTGATTTTATTTAGCTACAGTTGAATTCTACAACAATAAAATATTTAAATTCAACAAAAAATTAACACTTATTTAATACCAAATGTTACCAATAATCGTAAATGAGAAGCTCTTGGCGTAGTGGTTCCAGCGCGCTAAAAAGTTAGTTTGATTTTCGTAATTGGAGTTTCGTTATACTTTCTATTTCTTATTTTAAAGAAGACTCGCGCCAACACTTACGGAAATTACATACAAGGTTATCCTTTCGAATGTGTTGTAAATAATAAATCACAGTTCAAAAGAACTACTCATAACCTATTGAGAAATAAATTAGGTGGAATCTGTAAGGAATCTGAAAAGAAAGAAGAAAAAAAACAAAAATTATATGTTTTTATTCGTGTAAAATTAAATATAAACACACGGAAAATAAAACACAGTGTCATTTATATTACAAAATTTTAATCATCGATAGATTATTTTTTATTCTCTTTACAGATTTAATTCAGTGATTAGTCATTTTATTACTGTAGGAGAAAAATAGGTTTTTATGTTTAAGATTCTGGTTGTAGTAATGCTAGATTTTTATAAGAACGCTAACGTTTACAAAGGTCGAAAATAAAGAGAGAACAAAACGATATTTCTGCATTACTACGACTACAAAGTACATCTATTGTTCCCAATAACGGCATTAAGTCGTATTCACATCTCCACGCTATTGATTTTCTTTATAATATTAATAATATAGTTAATTAAATTAAAACAATACTGTTTGTCGTAGCATTCCGAAGACACGAGAATATTATTTTCTTTAATTATTTTTTTTATAAATTTACCACATATATAGTTTGGAAATTGTATACACAAGTGTTTATAATTCGTATTATTTAGTGTTTATAGTAGATCGATTACCGACATAACGAAATTCCATCTGATCAAATAATCAACTCTAAGAATGCTGAGTAACCTAGATTTTTGTAATAGTTTCCCAAAATCTAATATTTACTTTTGGATTTCGTAATGACTTTGCAATGAGCATGGATGTGTCAAAAAATAATGTAATATATAAATAATATGATGAAAATTTTTTTTGCTTATTGCTTTATTTGGACTAGGCAACAAGTGAGAGTGTGAGAAAAAACATCTTTTTTTATAATAAGCACAGCAAATGACGCGACGCCTCCTGATGATAAGCAGTAGATGAGTCCATATATGAAGATAGCTGAGTGAATCATGCGACATACTGCCCTAGCCACCCTCAGCTTGCCGGCCCAATAAGTGCTTTTTCACGCCGATTTTAAAGGAGCCAATGTTGTATGAAGGAGGGAATACTTGTATCAAAAATAATGCAGAATGTTCGCGTAACAAATATAAGGAAACATAAAAGTTGAGAACCCTTTTAAATTAGTTTAGAAAGCGACAACGTCTTATTCGTAAGTATTATTATAAGCCTTCTTCTAAACCTTCTCTTTGAACATTCAAATTTATACATAAATTTTACTTACCCCATGCCGGCTAGGCGTTGCTCGCTCCTTTCACTGATCGTGCGAATATGATAAGTATAGTATAGTTACGTCACTATTATATGACCTCGATACAATTATGGTTTCAGTTTGATATCAATTTGTCGAAACTGTTTATCTGGCGCCTTAACTAACGCCACCTAAACGACGCCTGGAGAAGCGATTTGAAAGAATCCTATGAAAGAAGCCTGTTTGGAGCCGCGAATTCTATTCAATTCGATTCGAGATCAAGCTACACGTAATGAACTGCTAAACTTATTTTAGGCAATAAAATATTGTAATAAGTAAAGAATCGTCTCATTCATTAGTCAACTAGTCAATAATAATTAATTTTATATGAAACAAATATATCTTACACAGTTTTGTGTACCCAATAAAGTAAAAACATATTTATAATACTATGTTATTGTTGCAGACTGAATTATGTGGCGTGTTCTTCTGTTGGTAACGCTAGCAGCGACCGCGCGGAGCAAGCAGTTACCACAGGTTGACGGTAAGTACAAACCTGAGTCGTCGCCGACATGGCCCATGGCGGTCAGCCCAGAGAGGATGTTTAGTGGGTAGTGGGGTAACGCCATTACTCCGAGTCCCAAATACCCGTTGGCGCCGTAATATACGGATGATGAATACATTCGACAGTTGTCAGAGTTGAAGTTAAGCCGTGTATATGATAAACATAATGCTCAATTTTATTGTTTTGAAGACAGATTGATAGTTACACTCCACAATGGTTACACATTTTAGCACACCGACCGTTCCCTTTTTTGGAGGCATCTAACATAACCTACGAAATGTTTTGAGCAAAACTCGAAACCTGGCTTCAAAACAATAAATTAATTTAAACATAGTATAATGAATGTTAAGACTTCATTTTAAAGAGTTTCTGGAAACAGCTTCAGCTCCGAAAAATACTTTTAAATTAGATCAGTAGGTACTTAAATTGAATTATTTTCACCTGTTTAGTATTATTTGGTTTTTACTTTTATTAAAAACTTATTATATCACAATTTCCAAAGTTGAACGAAGCTAATATAGAAACATCTCGATACAATAACTCGCAACTTACACTAGGGTACTAACTATACTAATATTATGAAAATTCTAAAACTAAAAACAATTAACTATACAGTGAAAAGAGGTAAGGTCTTATTTATCAACGTCAATTTAAATTGCAGTTACCTATACATACAAAATTGACGGGTTTTCATAGTCATATTGCTAAATGTGTAATTTTAACACGATGATATTTTAAAGATAAAATAAATAACTTATAAAAGACTTCATGTATGTATACCAAATTAGGTAGAAAATTTTGTACTAGAGCTTAAGCCACGGAATGTATGATGAAAGAATTTTGCCAACCGCGTTGAAGCAAAAACTTAGCAGCCGTCCTTAGAATACGAAAAGGATGCGCCGGAGTCGCCGTCGAGGTCGTTGACCCGTGACCAGTGTCCAGACAGCGCAGACGGCTCCCAGGATCGATACACAAGATAATTCGATCGCCTTAATCTCGCTTTTTGAACCTTTTTTTAATGGTACGTTTAATACGTAAAAGTATTAATATATAGACGGGTTAGAATATCGAAAGCGAACTTTTGGGAATTTAAATTCTATAATGAAAGCAATTCAACTTATTGTCGGATGTTTTAACTGGAACTGGGATTCCCAAAGTGATCTTTCATTAGTCCTCTCCTCTCACAAATATATAATGGAAAGGATATGAGATAAGGAGATAACGCTAGGAAGAATATAGATTAAAGTGATTTAACAATGAGCAAATTATAATTTTTAATTCTAATACTAATTTCTATTTCTACAGATGTACCCACGTCCACACAAGTAGAAACATTGGAAGATGAAACGACACCATGGCCAGGCGCTCTCGCTCCTCAAGACAAGTTGACAGTGGCCTGCGAGCGGGACAGCATGCATATAACTGTCACGCTTGCACAGACCGGGCAAGCTTTTGACTTTAATAGGTATGATATGACATTAATTAGTAGCTTTCTGTTATAATTCTATGAAAGATATTTAGGGGATAACTAATAAATGCCTTTGGTAATATAAACGCCCCTTTTCATAATACAAAAAGTATTATCACCCAACTGGCCAAAAGAGAGAGTAATGATATATTGTGCGTCTCTGTCTGTTCTATTGTAACCACTGGTAGCCTAAACAGCTCAACCGATTTTGAACAGTGACTTTGTAAATAATTCGTACACTTTTCCAAGAGTTTTACCCAATATAATATTTTTAAAATAATCGTATCTATATACGAATTTGAAAAGCTAGTAAATATTTACTGATACTCTTAAGCTATGCATATTTTTGCTATCTGTCTTAAAACCTTAGATCTCTAATGGTCAATTCGTTAAAATTTGATACAATTATTATCCAGTTATAACTACACAAGTTCAGTTGTTTCTTACTCAACTGATTAAGAAAAAAAATTAAAAAGAACCACTTGGAAGCCACGTGCGAATAAGACACAATGCTTCAGGAACTTGTATCAGCAACGCTGATTTTTAAAATTTTAACTTTTGGAGTCATCTTACTTCTTCGTATATTTTACAGATGATGTTAAGACCGATTGACAATTTACTGACATTTATCGATTGTAATATCCAGCACAATAAGAGTTTCAAAGAAATTTAATATATAGAATCGGTCCTGCAATAAACTAATGTTATTAATGATGTGTATCGTTTCAGCGTGTTGGACACTTTCAACGGCATTGTCTACCCGTCTGGGCTCGGCAGCAACTCCACATGTCTACAGGAGTATGAAGGAGCGAGAGGAGACTTGCATTATACTCTTCCACTAATGGGGTGTAATACTATGGCGACGGATCATGTTAGTACCTAGTTTATATAGGCAGAAAGATCAAATTACTCATCACATTTGCATACCTAAAAGTAATGTTAAATTGTTTTTTTTTGTTGACAATGTAGGGAGAAATCATGATAATAACATCCAAAATCGCTTAAATGTATATATGAAAAAGTAGGTCCCAAGTTACTTCCTTGGAGGACTCCTGAATTTTTACATTAATAATTTAGCTATGTTCACTGTTGTCATATTTTACAACTTAATTATTCCCTTTAAGTATATATATATATAACATATCTTGATATGGGGCCAGGATTATTCCCGAAGCACTTCGACCCAATGTAATATACCTTACTAAAAAGCTTAAATTTTCAGTCCATCGTGATATTTGAAAATTTTAAAGTCGATTTAATTATTAAGTTGAGATAATTATTGTTCTGAGGTTTCAATTTAATTGAATTTATATCGAGTGATACAGAATTCTGAAAGCATTAAAAGCTTTAGTAATTTCATTAAAATTTACTAAAAAGATAATATTTGTTTAACATTATAATTGTTTCAAAATTTTATAAACCTATTATTAAGACAGAGTCTTAATTCTATCATTTCATACAAAAAGCACACACACACAGTAAATGTAATTTCAACTGCCTCAGGTGTAATACCTCACGTGCAATGAATGCATTGTTCTGTCAGTTATAGCCAACGGACGGTCACTCGTGCGCAACTTACACTAGCTATTTTACAGAAAAGTCATTATTAAAAAAATACTTTTTCACGGTATTGGTTGGTTTATTTACTTTTGAAAGAAAGAAGGTAACTGCTTATTTAAAGTAGGTCGTTTGTTTTTATATTTTAATATTTTCAATGAATAGTTACTAGAATAAATAGGCTTTACTTATCAACTATAAAGATTCTAGGTTTGGTTCCTTAGGCTTGTCTTTACGGAATCAGAATAATATCCAAAATATACATGTCCTGAGGCTGGAATAAATCAGTGACTCGTTAGCGATGTTTAACTCTTCAAGTAAATAATATTGATTAGTAAATAAATTAAGTATTAAATATCAAATGAATATATACAAAAAAAATACCTATTTCGGCAGCAATTTGCTGTATTTCAGAAGGCAAAGGCCAGTATATTATGCACTAGTAATATCAAGTGATATCCTTGATAGAAAGTGTCTACAGACGATGGATGCCACTTATCATACTCTGACATAAAAAAATATCATCAGGTGGTGTCGAGTCATTTGCTGTGCTTTATATAAAAAAAAACAATCTTAGTCGGGAGTCTTGAGTAAAAGGCTCAAACGTTGCCACGTGGTTAGGACAGACAATCTCCATACTCAACACAAATGTTGAATGAATACTTAGACAGTAAGGTTTACAGCACCGAACGCTTAGCATTTTGGATTTCAAAAGAACCTAATTGCGTCGGTGGTAAGAACTATGTTTGCAATGAAATTTGATGCACTAGAACGTCTGTATAACCTAGTTTCAATGAACGTGTTTGCTTTGGCTGTGACAGATAAATGTTACGTAATTTACGATGAGGAAGCTTGTGTTTAGAATAACTAATCATTAGATTTATACCAACTAATACTCCAAGATTCCCTTAAGTGCGAGAATAACAGTTGTTTATATGATATTTATACTTATTTGTGTTGGAAGAAGGGATGTTTTTAACCTTAGCTTTTTTGGTGGACCACGAATGGGATTGTCCGCCACGAAAAAGCTAAATCGATAGAATACTTAAAATTATTTAGTAATCGTCTCGAGGTTTCTAGGAGTATATAGCAGCTCAACTAATTAAAGTGCGCATGTGTTAATAGTGACAATGTCACAATTTTTTTTAATAAACATTTTATTAAAATACTATATAAGTAATAAGAAATTTTGTAATAAAAATTGCTAATTTACGGAATCTTTACTTGCTTAGTTTACAACCAAAGATTCCATAACATAACCACTATTATTACAAAATCACTGATGTATTTTGCGTGACATTCGACTCCCTACAAATTATATACACTTAGCATAGTGACGGTAACGACAAAGGCATCGGAAGTAACAGTGGCTAGTCACGAGTGCGTTCAGGAATTTTTAATGTCATAGTATATAGTTATCAATTGGCTAGAAAAGGGGAGATATGTGGGTAATACATATGTACTGCTCCTTTATTGTCTTACTTTGAATCTAACGCTATCGCTTTCATTTTGTAGTTCGCCATATTTCCATTGCCGCTTTACCAGTATATCATTGAGATGTTTCACTTTAGTACGCAGAAAACAAACAGTCACATCTCGTATTTGTTATGGTAGAGATTAGTTACTATTATTACTTTTTATTATTACTTTTTACTAAAAAAATGAAGCAGACTAATAAAGACAGAAAGAGACAAATAATTACAAACACAGACTATAAATCTCGACCATAACAAATACGAGATGTGACTGTTTGTTTTTAAAATTGACAACCTTAAAAATTCTATACAAATGTTTATTTCTCATTTCCTATTTTTTAATGAGAGATTCTTGTCGATTCGTCGTAATCTTCTTTTTCATATATATTCCCTGATTACCCGAAGACACCTGAGTAGATTTGGAATATCTTTATTGTTCAAAAGGGTATACCTCCCAAGTGGTACCATTGTCACCAAGTCACGATCTGATGGTAGTAATCTAGTAGAATCGATGGAAACCCTTAAAGTTAAAGCCCGTCCAACGAGTTTAATGTAATTCTAAAGGTATTCAAGTATTTGCGACCGATAGTCATTATCTATGTACCCACGAAATGAACAGCCAATACTTCGATCATAACTGAATTGTGATGGTCAAATGGATTAATTTAAACTTAAAATTTCCTGTTCTATGCGTCTTGGAACAATGTAGTGGTACATTCGCAAAGGCCTGACATTACCCGTGCTTATCCAAGCAGTTTAACATATTAAATATATGTTAATATCTCCAGTGAGGACTTCACGGAGTAGAAACTATTAAACTGAGGTAATTGCTAAACATTTCCTATGATATGGTTCCAAAATAACCATATCCTACTTAGGAGTTCGATGCTCCTAATTTCCTCCAACCATCCTCGGCAAAGCAGTAGGATTTATAAATGTGTGTAGTTGTTTCTAGTGAGATGAATTCAAGGAACAGAAAATATTGATATTCAATATTACGAATGCTATTGTTACCACAATTCCCACTTATTTGTATGTAAGTAATGCTTTTGGTAGCTGTCATCTTTACTTAGTCTAATACTTAATGCTCTGTGTGTTGCGTCATAACAGAATACAAGTCTCCATTCGCAATTTTATCACGTAATAAAATTTGATTTTTCATAAAAGGATTCTTAATCAAAAGAACCTTCTAATGTTATGTAAAGTTATTTATCTATTAATTTAACTCCTACGGCAGTTTTATAGATACGGTATGAGATTGTAAGTTACGTAATCGTTAATTTATCGTCAACAACTTATGTTTTTATACTCAACGAAACCACTTGGTAATAAACTTATTTAGTACATATTTAAATTCTATAACTGGAAATTGTAAATACCCGGTTAATACCCACTTAAAGTTATTACCTTTAATTACATTTGTTTCTTTTTTCTCATACATATTCCCTGTTATGACGATTTAAAAGAACTTAGTAAATGAGTCTATTTAAATAAAGATATTTTGTCTTTGAAACTGGCTTGTAGGGTTGGTCCGCCTTTCCTTTTTTCGCCGTGAAAATGTCGCTGTTTCAGTGTGAAGGGAAGGGCTTTAATATCTTCTGTACCCAGGACATCAAAGCACTTGTAGTGTAAATTTATGTTACTGGGGTGTCTCTGAGCGATGGTTTCTGTTACCATTTTTTTAACATTCTTTGATATAATAAAGCCACGATTGTAGACAATGTTCCCTTTCAGTGATTAAGAATTATACAAGTATATTGTAAAAGCTTCCTTATTCCTACTTGTGTTTCTAATAATTATTTAAATAAACTAGTTATGCCATATCTTCTTAGTCTACGACTTATTCTCAGGCCTACGAATTTTTCACTTGTCAGATATACAGTTCGAGACTGTAAATTATAATTTAATTACCTCATTAAACGTATTGGAACCAACAAGTAAATAGTGACTTGCAATTACATTTAAAAGTAATTCTTTTATTCAAAACGATTCACGTTACACCAGCAAACGATCTCCACGATAGATCGAAATCGAACTAAATCGACTAAGTACTTAATACATGATAAACTATAGGCGAACAATCGTATTCTTCAGTGTGGTGGAATCAAACAGTTTTTTTTTAAATTGGTTATGACTGATACAAGTTGGAGAAGATGTGAATCGATATATTTTTAAAATTCACATCGCAATAGTGTTTTGACAATCTCCTTAGGAATTGGGTTGAATTGAAAAGATAGTAATTTAACCAATGCAACGTATCCTAGTTTGATCAAGTCAAAAACAGTCATTTAAAAAACAAATATGAATTGCTTTTGTGGAATTTCTCCGGCAGTAACAGATATTTGTATAATGACTACGAATATTTGTTCACAAGTGTTTGTGCTTATTTAGTTTATTCCTAATAATTATATACATACTACTATCTAAATGACTCCGGTATCTGGTATTCGTAACACTAGCTCTTATGGATGCTTAATTTGGACTTACTACATTATTTATACTGACACAACTCATTTTAAATTGTCCCGGGGGAGTATATCGCGGTTCTATAAATAACACAGCTATTTAAAGTACGAAAGGCATATACAGATAAAAATACCCACATACCTTTCCCTCAATGATTGAAATTGAATTACACTCAGTGTTAAAAACATCCTTTATAAATCATCATTCATCCTTCCTCGAAAATAAGTAAAGTGCTATTAATTCTTAACACACGCATGTACCTCAACCATCATAAGTGTCATTTGTAAGCCCAATAAATAAACTTTAAAAACAAAGCTTTATTTCATTAAAAATAAGTTTGACACCATAAATACTGGAAATTTTTCTCCTCAAAAGGACTGCTTGTTAAGCTATGTTTTGTATTAAAAGGACCAATGGGGATCACGAGCGCAAACGCTTCAACATTCACGCACGTCACGCATTGCATACATTTATGTTATACACCGCACTCGTCGATCAAGGGTGTGAAGAACCGGTCCACACTCGTCGCGATATACCACGACACGACTCACCTGAGCCAAGGTCCGAGACTTTAAAGTTACCCTCAGCTTTGTCGCTTCCCTCGCTCGAGTGACCTGGAGACTCTTAAGATACAGCAGAACTCCTCGCCTATCGATTAGAAATCCAGAGGCGGATCGCCCCTAAGAACTTGAGGACTCTCCAAGGTTTTCGCCTACTTGTAAGTAGGCGAAAACTGCGGCCAACATTGGTCACTCCCTAAAAAATCAGTCCCATCAATAGGGATTATTCGCTATTCAACCGTTGAAGAGGTTGTAGTTCCTCGGTACACTGCAGTATAGGTCAATACACGAAGCTGAGTCATTATATTCGCCTTTCCAACGTTACATAAAAAGTATTGAGGTCATCCACTATCTCGATTCTGCAATGTGTAATGACTCTGATAAAATTAATTTCAATTACAATAATAAAGAGATGATACATAAAATAAAAGTCGTTGAAAAGCACAGATTTGTCTGCAGAGACTTTGATTTTATTTGAGTTATATTGTCTGTTATCTCGAGCTGTTCTGTTCCGCTGTTCCGCGTCTCCGTGCTTCAAACACCCGATAGTGATACCAACCGTTTTACCTATCATCCGACATTGTGATTGCAGCTAGCGTGGTGACGTTGTCCCATGCCCCAAGCTTCGCATGTCGTTCTCCTATTTAGCAAGGTCTAACTGAGGGGTTAGACTCTTAATGATAGACCTCATTAAAAATATGAACCGCCGAAACATTGCTTAATTGATGGCCAAACATGTGTTTAATATTCACTTGACTCATGATGCCATTGCTTTAAAAGGCAAAAATCCTTCATGCCTTTCTGTAGGCGGTGACGAAATTACGTAGGACGTGCAAATTGTGGATGACATAGTTTCTTAAACATATAAAACAACCAGCGAATCGAGAAAACCGATCTAGATGTGAATTACAAATTAAACGAAATATCTGATGTGAAATGTATGCACTCACGTAGTCCCACGTATTCCTTATTTCATGAAACATGGGTGCCTTTAAAAGAGGCGTGTTTAAAAAAGGTGGAGATGTCTAGGGCAGTGCGTTGCATGCTGCACACACTATTCTCACGTAGTCACTCCTCTGCTTACCATCAGGCGGGGTCAAGTTATTGTGGTGCATTCTAGGTCCGGAAATGTCCGGGTCAGATGCGATTACCTCTTATAGTAAAGGCTGGGAATCAACGGAACGTTAAAATAAAACTGTGTCGCAGACATTAAAGCCCACCTCCAGAAAAAGAAAACAGAGTCTCGGCACCAAAGTTGCACAATTAACAAAACAACATATGAAAAAAAAAGTAAGTGTAAGAGTGAGCCTGTGGAGTATGGATTACTAATTGTGTGCATACGCGCGCGCGTCTCTCTCTCTGTGTGTGTGTGAGAGAGAGAGAAAGAGTAAAATACTTTACAAGCAACTACCGAATAACTCTTTCTAACCTTATATAACCCTCTGGTGGAACTGCCAGTGATTTGTTCGGGATACTTCCAACAAAACAAACACCTTAATATGATTTCTGTTCATGTATTTTGTCTTTCGAGTTTTACGAACGGTGGCATTTAGTTTATGAGTAATGGTTGTAAAACCTTCAAACTAGTATGCTAAAGCTATTTTCCTTGTAAAGAAGATGTGGATGACATCATTCGGCGTCTGCGCATTGAGATGTGAATAATATTGTAATGTAACTAGCTATTGATTTACTACGTTTTAAGACAAAGTGGTATTGGAGACAATCTTAAATGTAAAAACTCGGGGATTTTAAAATTAATAACTAACACAAAGTACATACCTATTTTAATTTTAAAACTTAGAATAATAGTATCATGAAGAGTCTATTTTTATTTATTTTTTATTATTATGTAATTGATTACACAAAGCCAGATGAGAAATGCGAATAGTGTTGACCAACCTAAAAAAACAATTAAAGCCTTGTCATCTGAGTTGTCTCTTGAATAGGGGAGGAAAGGAACTCGCTGAAAGGAGCTTACTGAGGGTATGCCTTTTCAGAAGCATATATTTTCTTTTGTTAAAATGCTTATACGATTTTGCTTATTTAGTCAGTTATTGTTATATAATTTATTCCATTTCATTTGCAATTCAATATTAGCATCACAGAACAAATCTTCCACGGTTATCTCATCCGTCAACCTGCGCGCACGCAGATATTCCGACCGCGTGCGATGTCGTAACCGATATGTGGGACGAGCACTTGACGTGTTTCTTCAGTTAATCTGTCCACTTTAAAGGCTTTGAATGAGTAGTGAGTGTATTGAAGATTTTCGCTACGTAATGGCGCTAATTCGAGAACCCGAATCAGTGCCATTACGTAGCAAAAAAAAGCACAAAATGTAATTAACAGTAGGTTACCGACATCTCTTTCACTAAATATAGATAATAAAAGAGCAATCAAGAGAAAATCAATTAATAATCCAGTAAATTAGATTTTCTCAAAACATAAAAAGTGTTCAAAATTCCCCGAAAATCGTTGAACGTAAATAATAACCGTATTTAATAATACCACCTCAAATTTAAATTAAAATTTTGCCGTTTAGTAATTTTTTATTGGATAAGTTCTTATAATTGAGTTAATTTTGCCTTTTTAGTGTTGTGTAGCTAGTTTTAAGTCCTGTTATTTTTTTAATTTTGAGAGTTTCTATTCTTATGCAACCGTCAATATTATGTCTTACCTGTTTATTTTGCGTTGGTTACAAACACTTGAGTAGAAAAGAAACATAAAACATGTAATACGAACCTTTAAAATTTCAGTGTTGCCCTCTATTTCCCTAGGATCCTACCATCAGACCCTGACTTGGCGGTAACGGGATCACCGCTGAAATAAACTTTATCGAATGAAAAAAAAATTTGTAAATCGACTCACAATTGACAGCGAAATCGGTGAACTCATACAAATACAAACAGTGGAACAGAACTCCTTCTTTTTTGAAGTCCGTTTAAAATAGTTCAGAACCTAAGTACTGTATTTATTATTGCATTATTTCGTTTAAAACGAAATAAATGAATAACAGTACGTATGTAGAACCTTTTAAAAAGTGACACTGGTCCATAATGGCCGCCCACTCGTCGAGCAAGGCCAATCAAAGGTCAGTTGTTGGCAGATAAACAGATTACGACCACTGGAAGATGGAGTTGAAATTTGCAATCAATATTCAGAACAAGTATAAAGTAAAATTTAATTTTATAACTGCCGCCCGAGGCGCCAGTAAGAATATGCCAATATAATCTTCAACCAACCAACAAATAAACTCTTCATCTTTAAATATTAATCACTAGATATTATAAACCCCATCCCAAGGCGCAGTCGGGACGGACCGCTAGTAGTATAGAAGATTAAACATTTAAAATACAAAATAAATAAAACAAGAAATACAAATAGAAAGACACTTATCTCTATCACGAGAACTCTTCCAGCCAAACAATAATTTAGGTCAAAACGGCAATTTGAAACGAAAGTAAGTTTGACCACAAAATGAAACTTTGGCTGGCAAGATGGCGGTGGTCGAGACAATCGCAGTGCTTTTTATAAAGAGATTAAAATCATTTCTTTTTATAGAAATATTTATATTTATAATACAAATACGATATCAATTGAATGTGAACATACCTTTATCTTCCACTTATGAAGCTAAATAAATAAATAAATACCATCCTGATTCTTATGTGTTCATATAATGCGATGCCAAACTTATTTTCAATAGCCTATTACTACAGACAACTTATAAACAAAATGGAAATTTTAGGCAGGAAGCTACACGAATATAGTCTTAAGACACTGACCGGTATTTTTAAAATAATAGTTATCGATACTCTCGTGTGTATTGACTTATGTAGTCTCTTAATTATACTTTTGTGAAGGTGTTGTTTAGTTACTGAGTTCCATAAAATTGACCACAACACGCCATTGTAATTATCAGTCACAAAAACTGAGACATCTGTGCTAAAATTTAAGTACCATACATAACGGTTACTACTTTAACGTTATTTTCGTTTAAAAAAACGTTACGCTGTCAAGCTTATTTAAACATCGTTACTTTTGTGTTTGGTAATGTGAGGCTATTATCATCATGAAAGTGTACCTACATTGGTAAAAGTTGTGAATACAGCATTGAAATAAAATTAAAATGGTTTGTAAGATAAACACAAGTATTTGTTTGCGGGTTATGTCTGAATAAATATTTGTGTATATTTCTTATATTAAATATGTTTTTCCATTATTAACTATCCATAACAAAGCTCTTAATAACGTTGAATAAGCTATATAATAGGTGTGTTTGTAAGAATTATTAAAATAAAACTAAATACTAAAAAAATCTCGGATAACTCAAGACCCGTTGAGACGGATGACCTAATAGCATTACTTAACGTTATTTTTTACTATTAGGTGTAAACAATGGAAATAACCGCCACGTGTATTGTAATTTGAACTCATCATCTAAATAAAAACTTAAATAAAAACAGTGGAGTAAAAACCTATTTACATTCGGGTAAATAGATATAATTGGTGAGGAGTTTTTTGAGACATCTCCACAGCTTAAGTGCAATAGTATGGTTGAATTACGTTAGAAGAACTTAGTAATTGATGTCTTTTGGATTGATTGTTGTAGATTATTAAATAAAAGGTCAATACTCACCAAAAAAAATTAAATGTTTACCAAAATTGTATAAAACATCTCACATTGTCGGTAGGCTAGGTGAGACAAGTCTCAACATTTGTAGATAGTCTGTCATCTTTCATAGAATATGTAAAACTCAATTTGTGGTTGATTGTACTGAGATCTATAAATCTAGAACATTATAAAATTAAATCAATTTTTTTCATGGTTAATCTTTTTTTAATTTTGTAAGCTTTTTGTATGTTGTACCAAATAATAAGTACTAATAGATAGTAGTAGTTAGTTATACTAGTTATAAGAAATATCACCCTTGTGCAAAACTAGCATATGACACGTAAACATATTTATTAAATTCATACCTCAGTGAAATTATTGACCGTTAAAAATTACTAATTCAAATCATTACACGCGGTTTCCTTCCGAAATTCGTGCGCGGGCGCTAGCGGATATGACGTCACATCCCCCTATTGTCTACTGAGTGTAGCCCCTTTTAATTTAATTACTTTTTAAATGTTGACGTCTAGAATTTACTGAATTTAATAAAGTAGGTTCTATTTTCAAGTCGTGTGTCAGTTTCTACGTCCATGATTTTCTCAAAAACTATCTCACAGCTGTTGCCAAGAGGATCTTGAGGAGTAACACTACCAAGCACGCCACGTGGTTGAAAGCCTAACAACCGAGACCAACAGATTAATGCATCTTCCTTCACGGAGGAAGTTGAGATAAATTTTGATTTACACATCTGAATGGTTGCTTCTGCTACCAATCACGACGAAATTATTTTAGATTGATTAGGTACGCTAACTGTAACTGTAACTTTGTTATTGTAATCGACACCAGAGCACTTTAACTGATTTTTAGTTTTGAATCTTTTCCAAAGATACTCCATATTTCGCAGTAATACCTGCATCAAAATCACTCGTTGGTCCTCGCCATGGGCCGATGGGGATGGATCGGTGGGCTGGTCGCCTCGTATCGAGCGAAAAAGAATGAAAAGAGAAAATTCTGTACTTTCTTTGTTTTTGGTTGAGCCGGAATAAAGACTTATTGAAAATCTTTTTTCCAGGATGATGGGACTGTTGAGTACTACAACAAT
The DNA here is from genome assembly GCA_943193645.1 of Acentria ephemerella. Lineage (NCBI taxonomy): Eukaryota > Metazoa > Arthropoda > Insecta > Lepidoptera > Crambidae > Acentria > Acentria ephemerella. The sequence continues at coordinate 3,354,135 of OW971901.1, read as the reverse complement.
ATCATAGTACAGCCCCACCCGAAGATTGTGACGGGCCAAGGTCGGGGATACCACGTGCGGTGCCGGTACAGGAGACGAGACCTGATGCAGTTCCACGTGTTCCACCAGAAGAACGACAGAAGTGGAAAGTCGCTGTCTGATGATAAGTATGCAATCATGATTGGGTTTTAATCACCTCTGTAGTCAGATCTATAAATTCGATTCCCGGTAAGGGCACAAATTTTCAACTCCACTGAGTTGGTAGTGGTGGTGGTAGTAGTGGTTATTCCAATTTTGCCTGGCTTGCTGCCACCTAATCTCACCTATGATTGTCACCATAACGATTAAAAATCTTCGGTCTTATGATCCTTTTCAATCAGGTGAATTGAAGGCCAAAAGTTTTTAAATTAAAGTGCAATGGCTGCTATTCATGCCTTAAGCATTCTCTACCAGTCAACCGGTAAAAGAGTACTTGTTAAGTTGATATACTGTTCGAATAATAAATTTAATAAATTACCTATATGTTCTACTCAGGGCTAAAGTAGGCTATTACTACTTCTTAATCTCCTTTAAGTTGTGATAGCTCACCTATTCGAAGTAGTAGCGTTCCAACCTCTATATATCGCAGTGCTCGGTACACGTCGTAAAAGTATTCTATTGGGCAGTACACTGATTGAGTTCAAAAAATTGATATTTGCCAGAAATTCATATTTAAATTTGTTGGTGTTTCTCTTGTAGCGACCTTCAAGACTTGGAGAAAGAATTCGTGATGCTGCCTTCGGTCACCATGCAGCTGTTCAAAGGGGACCCTGAAGAGAAAAATGTAAGAGCAAATGTAATTAATACGTTACCAGTCCTCAAATGTATATGGATTTCGCCATTTTTTTACAAAGCGTTTTTTTTAAATAAAAATAGGTTATTAACAGCTAGTCACTAGAAGTAGCTCTCAAACTTGCCATATCAAACCCAGTTTATATACTCATAGGCAGAATACTGGAAATGAAGAGGGAATGAAACGGCAATAATACTTTCACTCTATCCAATTCCTCGTCGATTTGTTAATCCTCGGCGATTAATGTATGCAAATACTCGTTTTACAGGAGGTGTCTGAAGCCAAGGTAGGCGACACGGTGACCTTAATGGTGTCCCTGGAGAAGCAGGACAACATTGGCATGTTGGTGCGGAACTGCTTCGTGCATGACGCCCTCGGCTGGGCGGAACACAAGCTCATTGACGAGGACGGGTAACCTTACACTTTCCAACCCATCTTAGAAAGAAATAACAAATACAACTCGCATATGTACAGTCGGTAAAAGAAAAGGTTCGGTAGTTTTGAAATCGATTCGTATAACGTGTCGCGAGTACATTACAGACTCAAAAGGTACCGTCATACCTTTCAAAACTGTCGCAATGAACAGACTAATGCCCAAATTAGGTTTTGGATTCTCTTCCTTTTATGTTTATTGTCATGAGGAATAAAACTTGATATTTCATTATACCAGTATCTGTGACTGTCGTCATTTTTTTCAGATATTTCTTATAGAAAGCGTAAATCAATATTTATTGTATTCTAGTGCTAGCTAAGAAAAAATATTTGTTTATCGCAAGCTGTGGACAGATTTCTAGGAGGACTGGCGGCCTCGAACAGGTAGCCGCAGCGTTGTTAGGTTTTCCACAACGTGAATCGACGATCTGGTTAAGGTGGGGGAAAGCCGCTGGAAGCGCACAGCGCAGGACCGATCGGTTTATCAGTAGGCCTATCTCCAACACTGGATATCTCTCGGTTGATGTGATGATGTGATTCTCAAACTGTATATTAATTATTATATAAATGAATACTTCAACTGGCTGTTGCCTACAGTCTTTTGTTTGTCCAATATCTCCAACAGTGGATATCTCACGGCTGATGTGAAATGAATGGTTCACCTGGCAAGAATGTTTAGGAAGATATACGAGGGACATATTTGTATTGTTTAATGCTGTTATATGTCAGTTGGTATGTGGATTGGTTGATGCAAGCAAAAACCGCCTCTAATGTAACTAAACTTCATTTGGTTATCAAAGTACAGATGCCGGGAAAAAAATTTCAGTTAAGCTTGAAAAATTTTTGCTTGCAATTACAATCGCTCACAATTATAGTTAATTTGAGTTAAATAATATAGGTATACATTCTTTCTCTCACATTATGTGATTACTAAGGCGCCCTCACAAGGTCTACCACCTAATATAGTGAAATATGTGTCGTGTAACTGGAATATACAGAATACTAGTTTTTCGAAGCCAATTTGTAAGATAGCTTCGCTTCTGGCATAGCTAAATTTTCTTTGCCACAAGCTAGCTCAAAGAATATAATGGCAAGTTTTTTCTATCTGAAGTAGTAATTTAAACTTGGATAGTAAGCTAGCGTTATGAGGGTTAAAAATTTATAATTTACTTATTTTTAGGTGTAAACATAACTACATACTTTTACTTCGAGACTAATATGCCAGTGAAAAAAGCCTTTGAACCAATAATAATAGTATTAATGCGACACTCGTATCTAGAAATAAACCTTTTATATTAAATCCAGGTTTCAATAAACTAATCTAGTATATATTGGGTATTAAACTATGTTTCAGATATTAATATTATACTCGAAACCAGAAGCTAAACTAGCTTAAAAATTAGAATCTTGTATTTCGGCTGTGTCTGACATGATTGATTCAATAGTATTGTCAAGTTAATCCTTGTCTACAGATGTCCATTGGACAGCGCGGTAATGGGCATATTCCAGTACTCTACCGATGAGATGCGCGCGCAGGTGTCGTTCTCTGCGCACAAGTTTGCGTGGAGCCCCAGCGTATACTACACCTGTGGGGTCAAGTTATGCAAGAAGTTCTGCGTGAGTTTGTTAATTCGATTATTGTATGTAAAGTATTTAGAAGACTAGTAATCTTAGATACTTTTATTTATTGTAAGTAGGTATTAACTACTCATAACTTGCAAATGACATTCAACCTTATCTAGGTACAGTAAACTTTTTTTATTCTTAACGGGGTAGCTCTTAGGCTTCATCTCACCTGATGGTATGTGAATATAAGGCCGAAGATGGAAGCAAAGTTTACTCGCATTCTTTTCTCACAGAGGAACTGGCTATCTTACCTCAAACTATCAGAACACAGCATTGCTGTTATAATTATTGTTATGGCGTCAGAATAAGGTGAGATGGCGGTAACTAGTAAGACGGACTTAGAAAAAGCCCTAGCACCTACCAAACCAAGCAGAAAATTACTTCTCCCACTGGAAATGAATCCGGACCTCCAGATCCGAGCCACTAAAAAAACAGTTAAATTATGTTTTCTGCTGTACATAGTCCATCCACTTAAACCGCCGGTGGTATCATATAGTCTCTATTTCATCTGACTCCACTGACTAGTGTGGCAATGTTTATGGACTTGTTTATCGATTACCAGCAACAAATACGTAAATCTATGCATAGTTACTTCACCAATGTAATTAATGAAAGTAGATTAATTACTTACAGTTTTAGTTATTACTTACAGAGCAGTTTACAGTTATCGATAAGACATCATTATAAAGAGTGATTTAAAACGGATGAGGTTTTTTTTATATGACTCCACACCACCTGATGATAAGCAGTAGAGGAGTCCATATGTGAAGATAGCTCGTGAAGCATGCGATATACTGCCCTAGCCACCCTCACCTGGCCGACCCAATAAGTGCTTTTTACAGCTCTTTTAAAGGAACCCATGTTGTATGAAGGAGGGAATACGTGTGCTGGTAAGGTATTCCAAATCTGGTGGCTTTATCTGTAACGAATGCACAATTTCAATTAAACTGTGAAGCCGTATAATCCAAACACAATCACTATTGAACTTTCTTTGTTCTTTACGATCTAGTTCCGCAAATCCTGTAACGACAAAATCGTCCGGCCCAAGCGTGACTTGGATGAGGGCTCTCCGGCCACAGTGAAGGTGTTCACCGGGCTTTACGTCAACGAAGCCGACTCGCCTGACAGCGACGAGGTCACCAGCGAGAAGGTTGGTAACAATGAGGTCCTTGAAGACTAACTCTCATTAACCTATCTACGGATTGTTTTGATTGAGGGGGTTCCCAAAACTTTCGAAAAAACTTTCGCGAAAACTTTCACCGCAGTTTATTTAATTACATATATTCTTTTATATGAAATATTACAAAGTTTAAGATTTTTCGAATGTAATAATAGAAATATTTATATTTACGTAGAGAATTAAATACATGAAATTTTATGTATTTGTGATGTATATATAAATGTAACACCTTGTAAGTTAAAACATCCGTAGATTGGTTATTGACACAGCATTAGTTAGTCTTAGTCTTACACGTCAGACTATCACTAACCGCATTTATACATAGATATGCGAATGATTTGAATATTTGCGTTTTAAAAGCAAAATATGTAGCTGTTTTCTATTTAAATACCAAAATGACTAAAATTTAGAAAGGCGTTAAATTTTAGACCTTGAAGACTGTATTAAATGCAAGTATTAGGCAACATTTTAACTATTTGCCCAAAAAAATTTAACTTTAAGTAAGACAGTTATAAATATTTGCTTTCCTTTGTGATACAATCTTCTATTTATTTTTCTGTTTAATAATTAAAATAAAATGTTGAGGTACTTTGGGACCTTCCCTTCTTTTCGAATAGATGGTATGAAAATGATATAAAACTACTAACCTTAAGGGTCACAGTATGCCAGAAACATGCACTATTCTTGATACAAGACTTTCTGCTTTTTTTCTTGGTACAGAGAAAAAAGATCTTGTAACACGAAACTTATATTTCAAGTATTTTTATTAATTAAATGAGTAAACCATTTTTCTTTACATTTTTTTTAGAAGGAGGATGAAATTTGCATTTCGCAGCGCAACTTCGCCATCGGAATTTGCATAGCGGGCGTAATACTAATGATCTGCGTCATCGCCGCCATTGCTTTCATTTTGGCGCGTAGACGCAACCCCAAGACTTACTCACGAACAGGCAGTTCATTGTACAGTGGGCCGTATACAAACACTGGCTACTCACACACAAGCTAAACTATCAAGCACGAAGCCAGAAGAATAAAAAAATAAAACGTTCCTGACCATAAATAAAAATTAATCAATAAGTTTTTGATGTTGCAGGTTGCACTTAAAATCTATTACTACAAAAAAGCACGGAACAATAATTTGTGTTAAAATAAATACTATAACTGTACATCGAAATTGAACGAAATTTATTTTTAAAATTTGTTGTTTATTATTTAAAACTTGCTTAAAATTTTAAACATTGTTTAGTTCCAAGAAAATATTGTCTATTTAAATAAGTTTCCCCACTGCCTTAGTCGGTTAAATAAACATTATAATTCGTATACTTTAAATTACACCTTATGAAACAATGTAACAATTATATTTTTATTTTTTAAAGTAGTTCGTGTCTATGTAGCTGACAGGAATATTATATTTAAAAGTATTATTGACAATAAAATTCTTAACTTAGACATAAGCAGCTCAGTCAAATAAGTATGAGTATTGGAAATCAAATGAATAAATTAGGAAACAAAATGACTAGCAGTGCTAGCTTCAAAATTTATGCTAATCATCTGTGTTTTGTAACAATGCGATAGGGTTAACTATCATTTGCATCTTTTTGAAGCAACGCATAGAAAGGTAATACGCAAATCTAAAGATATCTACAAAATATATCAGCAAGTCATTTAAGTGCTGTATTTTAAATAATAATTTTGACTGGGTTAGTAATAATAAGTTGTGTTTTAAATCACAACGAAAGTCAGTTTTCTTATTATTAAATAGATATTTTAGTAATTTACCAATAATTTTTTTAAGGCTTAATATACCATTTACGGAAAAATGTGTAATATTTATAATATTATTGTGATAATTTGCGTACTTTGTATCCGTCCATATTTTATAATTAAGTTTTTTTGTATAATTTTATATTCTGAAGTTGGTATCATTGATTTATACAGATACCACCACAAATTATCAATTTTATGTGATATTACAAAAAGTATTAAATCCATAGATAAAATAACTTATTTTGTATCAGTTTCAGAACATAAAATCAAATTAATGTAATGTGTACTGAAAGGTTGCCTTGAATTACGTAAATAATTTTAACGGGAATCAAAGTTATATTGATTCGGGAAAATATTTTTAAGGGAGTCACATTATAAAGGCCTGGGAAAACTTTTTGTATCTTGTGTGTTATTAGCTAAAGGACAAACCGAGCTGCAAATCGATTAAAAAAATTACTATAATAATATTCATTATTTTAAAATAACGCATCAACAACCAGTCTTTGTTCAGTGATAAAACTTTTCACAGGCTTTTATTTATTATTTTTCTTAGGTGTTGGGAATGAATCTATTCAGCTATCCCTTTCTGTAATCGTTGGTCCTCTTCTAATATCTGACCATGACGTTAAAAAACCGATAATTATTTGTATTAGCATTATATAATGCCATAAACAATTAAATTTGTCTGAAAAATTCAATCTAGATAAGTTTTTGACTATCGTGGCCAGAATAACTACCTTTATTCCGAGTGTAGAATCTTATTGTAGGATCTAACTACGGATGCCATATTTTTTTAGTATAATTATTTAAGTCGTGCGTCAGTCCATGCGTATCGGTGCTATTTTATATACAAATTACAGGTTGCTTGTCCACTTGGTGTAACGATTTATCACAAGTGGTTTATATATATCTGGCAGCTGTTTTATTTTTCTAAAATATACTTCATGATGTGACAGAGCATTATGCGTAGCGTAGAAGTTCAGGACGGGATTTATGCGTTGTTTTTAATATACCGCTTGTCACAACGCTACGTCATCAAAGAATTGTAACATAAGAAATATTCGAATTGGTTAAACAATTAAGTTGACATTTTTATATCTCAAGGTCTTATTAAAAACATGGACAGTATTTTAAATAATTATTTTGTTTTATATATTTATATAAGAACTTGGTGTGCTATAGTTATACCCACTTGACTTAAAATATATTTTCGTTTATTTTTATTTCAATGCATCAAAGCGATTTGGACTATGACGGCGAATGTAATGTAGGAGTAGATCGGCGTCAAAAATGTATTTCTTTTTTAATTTCATTTGTTGCATAAGATGATTATTTTGCAAAAAAAAATAATTTTAAAATTGCTTATATTTCTATGTATAACAACGAAATATCGATATACGTTTCATACTACCCCATTGTGTGGTAATAGTGTAACTTTTTTTTTTTAATTACAATGGGGTTCTGGAACGATATCGGCGGTGTAAGAGACAGTGTACGAATTTTTTTAACAAATATACTGACTTCAATAATATCGTTGTTTTATTAAAAAGAATGAGAAATTACCTTCTGAACTTGATAGTAGGTTATGCACCGAGGGGTAAAGCAGCGTTTAATGTCTCCGGCTGCAGATTGAATACTGAGCGAAATGAAGGATTCTGTAGTTCATTCCTGAACGAAGTTAGGGAAAAACGGTAAGAATCCTGAATGAAGCGAAGGTTTCAAATCTGCCCAAGGCTAAGATACTTTTCTCCCCTGAACATACTCTACTCTATACCATCTACTGTGATGTTAAATAAAAAACGAATTTATAAATTCAATTAACAGTAAGAAACTTTAGAAACATAAATCCATTTATGGAAACAATACAAAGCTTTTAAGTTGTTTGTTTAAAGGAGAGTCAATAAACTACGTCAAAAAACGAAGTTTAAATATTTTCATCGGATAAAATTCTCTTTGATGTGTAGAATTTTATAGTTAAAACCTCCTTGGACCGAGGCAATTTTGCCTTTAAACAGATTTTTTTTCTCGAAATTGTTTTTGGTAGAAGTTTTTGATGACATTTCGCCGTTCGAAATTTAAATGTCACTATCACCCAAAGGAACTTCCTTACAACTTTAGCTCTCTTGGGCTTTAATAGTTTACTTTTAATTGACAATACCTAACATAAAAAACACGTACTCGAGATGAAGGTAGTGTATAAAGTAAGATTAAAGCCCATTTTTCTAAAACCTTGAAATGTTCATTATGTAATTACTTTATTTAAAAAACGTTATGAACTTTTTAACGTATTAATTAAACATTTATTTTTTCCCTTACTCCGCAAACTTAGGTAATAAAAACAATTATATTCAGTTTCTACAAAAACGTACATAAAAATGTCTTAACAACATTTTGAATTAATAAAGATTGAAGGTCACGGTCAACTTCAATCCAAACTATAAAAACCTGCCACTACTACAAAATATTTTACCTAACGATAGGACCACGTGTATTAAGCAGTAAATAATATTTTATTATCAGATAACAAAAAGGACTCAAACCTGAAATCATGGTTTATTAGGCATGGGAACACCGATCTTCCAGCCGTCAGTGGCCAATGAATCGCCATGCTCGTTAGTCTTTTCCATAGAAGCAAATAAAACAAATTTTAATAATAATAATAAAATGAATGTATATTCAGGAATCTCACAATATCATGATACAAACGACTAATTACAAAATTACAGAAGAAATAAATTACAAAATATACTCATTGATAAATTTAAAGAATTCTCAGTAGTAGTCTCAAGTACCTTAGCTGCCTTCACGTATATTTTGAAGGAACCCATAAATATTAAGAAGAATCACATAACGCAGAACGAGAATTCAATAATTTAAGTCATTTAAATTTTGTGCGTGATTTGACTGTGCAATAACCGCGGCTAACATGTTGCTACAATAGTAGCCAACATGTTGCACAACTTGTAGGCCAACATATTGCGAAACTAGTAAGCTAACATGATTATAACATGTGTACAAGTTTTGCTATATGTTTAAGCAACAATAAATAAATATTTTAATATAAAACAAAGTTTAATTTTAAGTAAATACACTGTTCTTAAGACAGTTCTTATTTTAAAATACAGTATTATTTAGCAAAAAATTGCCAAATTTTATAGACCACTTAACACATTCAATGCCCAATAAAAATGCCCATATTTAATAATTATATTAAATATTTTTTCCAATAAAACATTAACTATTTCGCAACATTGAAGTGCCGACTGTGAGTCCCTGTGTATTCATAAACATCAAATTATAATCTATTTAAGAACATTTCCAACAGCGCTACCTATATTTTGTAAGTTAGTAAACCCTTCATTATAGGGTGAACACGGGAGCCGTGTCGTGTGCGTCTAAGGAGAATATAATACGACAAGGCTACCGTGTCGTTAGCGTGGAGTGTGTTAAGAATCAGCAATTGAACTTAATATATATATACTTTGTTATTAATATATAACATATGCTATACAAAAAAAGGTTATCCAGCACCGTGCACAGGCTTCGGAGCACTAGCGTCTTATCTCACTAGATCACGACAGTGACCTTGTGCCGTATGTCAGCTCCGTAAGATCTTATTTAGCGTTGTCTAATTAATGGGTTACTTTAGAAAAATTTCGTAGTAAATGGAACTTGAACAATATCTAGATTATAAGTAGTATTGATTAAGTAGTTAGAATATATTTTTTTTAACGAGCTCGTTGGTGTATTGGTCCAAACGCTCTGGTTTCAATAACAAAAACCAGGCAACTTTCTAAATGGTTATTCCTTGGATGGGTCAATCAAATTTGCTGTCTTGAGCTTCTCCGTGCGTCCGGTTGGTTGAAAGCAGTTGCTGTGACGACCGGTTGTCACAGCAACCCGTATTGAGTCAATGTGGTGGCTTTATGGACCAAACTTCTTGTGTTTCGACGATGTAGAAAGGACTATACCCAACAATAGAACATATATTGCTTGTAGATTATAGATGATGACATATACTCTAGACCAAATTAAAATATTAATATTTGACAAGCTTTACAAAGTCCTTTAATCCTTTAAAATTATTCCTAATAAATCTAGGGATTTCAAATTATCATATATTCACATGTTTTTCTTTGTAATCAATACAACTTTATACATTCATAAAAGAGTATGTGTTTACGTAGCAATCATTTACAAATAATGTTTCCATTGGAATGAAATCTCCTCGCAAGTAATGAGCACAATATTTTACAGAGTAATAAATAAACATAAATAACATAACGAAACAACAAAGTTGCAACATGTTACAACAACTTGCATGTACTTGCATAAATTATTTTTTCTTTCCAAAAATTTTTGTACATTTTAATTTTTGCCGACCCAAAAAATCAGCCGGTATAATACACATTGGTGGATTTCGAACGCAGTTTTCATAAAAATGTACATTAATTGAACGCTTCAATAATTATTCATATCCTACCCACATCCTACCCGTACATTTTTCCTTTCCCACTTGGGGGTATCAAAAAATCTCTTCCGATACGTCACTTGGTCGAGCACGACGTTCGCTCCCAATAAAATTACCGATCGTCGAAGACAATCAATAAAATCAGCCGCGATCTACACGTTATTCATTTCATACGTGTATCGTGCATATAAAAACTATTTTGGTGACAAGTTCGAATTAAAAGTGAAGGTGAATCGCGTCTACAACATCCAGCACGCCGGAGCACGTGAACAAAGTTAGCCCCCAATCCCCTTTTGATTTCGTTCTTTACTCGCCAACCCACACATTATATAATCTCGTATGTTATACAGTATATCTCTTATGGACTAAACATCAGTCTCACCCTTAACTTTCTGGTTATAGCAATCGTGTTTATTCGACTGATTTAAAGCGTTTAACGTGCAATAAGCCATACACGAGTATATTTTAAGATAAACCTTAAGAACAACTCGATGATTGTTTATGGAACGTAGCAAAAAATGTTTTTGACTTCCTTTTCTACTAAATAGTAACATTTAACTTTCACAGTCCTTCATCATCTTTACTTATTATAAGATACATATAATTATTCTAAATTGCACATCAAAAGACTATATCTGATCCAAAGTATTCACAGGGCAATACTTTATAATAATATAATAATATTAACTTTAGGGTAAATATCATACATGTATACTTCATTATAATTGTAAATAAGGCTATTTATTCCATAGAAGATAGATGACCAATGTCATATATGGCAATAACAGGTATCGTGTATGACAATGACAGGTGTCATGTATGGCAACAATTTATCTTACACAATATTGACAGATGACAGATAAAGACAAATGTCATACAAATATAAATTGAAGTACAAACAGTCTTGATTCAGAAGTCATTTTAAAATTTAATGACATACTGCATATCATCTTACTGTAGTACTAGAAGTCTTGTTATTTATTTCAAATTTTTGATAGCAGAAATATGAAGAAATCGAACTTATGTTTATTTAAGAATCCTATATTGCATTGTTTAATAGCAGTCATTATAAAAAAATTTCGTGGTTTACAAAAACATATTTATAAATTTTAATTTCATGGATATTTTATCATATATCCAACAGATAGTGAACTAGATGTTTTAAATATTTTTTCTATTAAAATTTCAGAACTTACAAACAAGTTTCTTGGAAAATAGTTCACATATAATTATGAATACATTATACCACGATAATCATGTCGACATAATTAAAAACTCTGTTGATTTCTAAGAATGTTGTACTATCAACTATTCTTTGCTTTCTTTTAAATGATATTAAATATACATTTTTGTGAGTTGAAAATAAGCCTTTCGTTATCCAACACTCATCAATGATTTTGTCATTTCCTCGCTCCTGTTAATAAATCCAATCTTGTTTATCGAAGATAGTCCCAGCATCTCTAAATAGAGTACACCTACCGTGTCAGTCACGATGAACAGTTCGCTTATTTCTATCCTTCCTAGTTTTCTCCTAGTGAAATTAGTAAGGTAGCCTGTCATCCATTTGGACAGTCATAAGGGCATCTTCTGGATGTACTTCTAAAGTGGCTTCTGTTCCATCGTTGAATGGAAAAGATACGCTACCGTCTAACACGAGACCTGGAAGTAATATTACAAAGATAAATCTTTAGAACTTTAAAACATTTAATATCTAAAATAGATAACTATCTCATTAATTTTTAATTAACAAGGTACTTAAAATGAAAGTCCACGTTGTAATTTGATTGTTAGACTTCGACTGCAATCTACAAGTGTCTAGATTAAATAAGACAAAAGTTGTTATTTGCCGATTGATATTGTTATGAAATAATCACATCCAATTACATTAGATGTTATTCTAGTTTATCCATATTTTTCCTTATTTTCTTCATAACTCATTGGATATGCAATTCGTAAGCAAGCACATAAGACAAACTTATAACTACCATTACTGGTTTTAATAACCAACGCTTATTATGATTATAGCAATATAATTTTTAAAAAGTTTCTATGTTTTACTGTATATTATTTGTATGTATTTACACCGATTTCTCTACCACTCGTGGGCAGTTACATAATTATTTTTATTGATGCTTCTGAGATTATTTCATTGTCACCAAGTAAGGATCTGATGACAGGATCCAGAGAAATCTAGGAAATGTCAAATCTTATATAACAATAAAACCTGATAAAAGTCAGGATAATCCACCAATACTGGAGGTTTTTTAACTTTGGCCTTAGAAACTTATCATTCAACATTACCAAAAAAAAAATTTAAACTACAAAACCAACTTTGAAAAGCTAAAAAGGCAAAATTAATTGCATTTAAGTACTTATCTAAATTAATTATTTTTATTTGGCGCCGCCTCCAGTATTAATTATATAAAAGCTCTTAGTAGATACTATAAAAGCTCCTACCTGCGTCAGTGCAGTGTGACTTCACTTTAACTGAAGACGCTTTATCTCTGACTCTTAGACCTCTGGGCGCGGGCCATTCCTCAAAAGTTATGTATTCCCGCACGCTATATGCGAGTTGTTCTGAATCTGTTGATAAAAAAACAAACAAACACAACCATTATAAACACATAAACACAAACACGCACATACATACATACTGCTACTTATTTATACATTATACATTTTTTTAAATAGGCCTGGCTGTCAAAGTCTCTTTCGCAGTTATTATACGACACTAGCCATAATTGAACTAAGCCATTAATAAATACCAGCCATTTACTAGCCATTAATTAATAGAAAAAAAAGAAAAAGTATCTGGATTTTTCAGACATATTTTTTTGTAATATATATGACACTATTATAGAATATATTTGATATTTTCGTTGTAGAACATAAACGACACTTGTCATACATACCTGGAGCAAACATGAGCTTCTGGTTATATCTCTCTGTAACCTCCCTTGCTTTCTCAAGACTGGTATCGATTTTCACATCGTACTCTTGAGATAAAATCTTCATTAGCTCCAACACGGAGTGTGTTCGGAGACAATTTATACTGTGGAAAATATGTACGTTTTTGTTCATAAACACATACATAAAACAACATTAATAATAAGGTTTAATTTACCATAGACAAAGGTAAAATACTTAAAATCTGAACGGCTTAAACTTAATACAAAGATTTACTTAATACTCATTTTGCTGTAAATTTTACTCTATAGTAAGGGTGTTTTCTCACTTTAGCACAAAAATATTTTATAGTATTAAAATCAAAATTACTTATTAAGCGTTTATAAGGGAGACCTAACCAAGAACGACAAGGACACCGAACTTAATTTATAATTAAATGGAGTTAACGAGAAAACATACGTCGTATACTAACCTAAAATGCCATGATGTACTTCCCGTTCCTGTTGTAACACAGAGCCCGGAGCTTTTCGTGTGTGTCCATTTACCATTGTCAATTTGAAGCCGGAGTAATGATACTCTAGACGTCACGCTCTCTCCTATAAATACCTGTGAGAGACGAAAATAGAGCAATGTATTTTGGATGATTCCTATTCACAATTCTTTAATTACGATTCAGAATTAAAAGGCAAGGCATTTTTATTCAAGTTTAGTTTTACATGGTTCTTGGTACATATGATTCAAATGCATACCATATAAAATTCTTTAAGGTTTATTTAAATGTTATAGAGTACTCTTGCTGGTGGGAGACCTGTTCCTAAACGTACAATACTAGGATAAATATCCATATGTCAAATCTATCAGAGATGTCTTTGTAAATTAGTACACTTGTTTCAAATAGGTATGAAGCAAATGCGATATGTTCTGTCAAGGGTCAGATGAAACCTCAATGCACGTTCTCTTCACCTACAATCCTTTAATGCATAAACGAAGCATTTACCTAGGGTAGCACACAGTGCACCCAGAGAAGGTGCAACATATCACTGCCATCAGAAACTGGATATTTCTGGAGTTAAGGCAGTGAACTCTAAATGGCTGCCACAAAAGATCAATACGAAGTAACCTATAAGGCCTAAAGTAACTTGAATAATAATAAAACTCAACTCAGACTTGCCTTATCTTGCTTTGTATAAACTCACGCGAAACTAGTTCAGAAATAATAACTATATTTTCATTCTCTTTGCTATACTTATGTGCTCGGGTAACTTAATCGCTCTGGTGTTTACTTTTTAACCCATAAATCTTCAAATCTACCCTTGTACCTACTCTAGTGTACCAAGAATAAATTATTTACATCGTAGACATTGTTTAGGACCACTTCTCTATAGCTAGGAAAGTTGAAATAGACAAAGGTCTCCATGAAGCAGGATAGTTAAGCCATTAATATACTTGAACGAGATCTGCATCATATGGTGTGGTCTCAAGACCTCGGTACAGTCAAGTCAAATGCGTGCTATAACCATTACCTTCCGGAAAAACCTAGATTATATATTTGATAGATTTTATATGGAATTTATAGTTACATGGGATGGAAACTCATATTGCTTACCTCGTTTAGCGCCAAGAATGGTAGGACTTTGGTGCTGAGAGTTGGACTAGATTCCTTATTATCGTTGAAGTTATTTCTCGCTTCATGATACTCTGCGCTATCGTGGTGGTGTGAAACTGGGGGGTACCTGAAAAAAAAAGGTTGGTATATTAATATAAATAATATATTTAAATTATATCTAAAAATTAAAGAGATATACTTAATATTCTCACAATTATAAACAGTGAAATAAATTATGTTATTGCTTTACGACAAGTTTTAATACAATATACACAGAACCATATACTTAAATATATTGAAGAGGTATGTAGATATCCAAGTACAAGGCCTATATATATATATAAGTATTAACTGCCTACAATCAATACTGAATGTTAAAATAATTTTGTTGACATATGTATTCCTTCTTCTTGTGTTTTGTTTTCATGATTGTTTAACGCTTTTTATTAATTGAAGAAATATATCATTTGCTTTACATGCTCACCATTTTATTATTCTAACAAAATTTGACTTATATTTAGACTGAGTGGGATTGACTACGCTTTGTTAAAACCAACTCATAGATTATAAAGCCACCACTCATTGGCTCTCGTGTCTTAAACGAGGCTAATATTCAAATGGAAATATACATAAAACAAGTACAGTTCTCTCAAGTACTTTATCTTGAATCCTGTCCATCCTAAGGTTACCTGGAAGAGATCGCTTTTAGCGAGAAGGTCGCTCTTTGTACAAAATTAGTTAAAAGTTTTGTGTGTTTCTCTTTTTGAATTGGCTGATGTACAATAAAGATATATTCAATTGTATTCTATTCTATAAAACAGTGAAACATGGAATCAATTACTCATCAGAACTTTTTCACTATTTGTACTTTCTGAGTTGAGAAAACTAGCTTTCGATGGTCCACCTTTATATCACTAAAGATGTTTTCAAACTACACGTTTTCCATATGTCAAGAATCGAGTAAAATTTGGTTGTTAAACTCACCAAATTTTCTATTTTCTATTCTATTCTATTCTAAATTCTTACCTGCAGTAGTGCAGTGCATGTAAGTCGATTGGTGCAATTTTATCTAAAATCTTTTGTTCACAGCTAACTGTGGTTCGTATCCTAGAACGCCGCATCCATCTGAATTTACCCTATAAAAGTTAAGAAATTATAGAATGTCTTACGTCATATTTTACAGAATTCTTATCTTTTTCTTTTTCTTCTCTTATATATATAAAAATGAATTGATGTTCGTTAGTCTCGTTTAAATTAACAAACGGCTTGACCAATATAAATATTTTTTTTAGAATGGAAAATCGTCGAACTGATACGCTAAACATTAAAACTGACATTTCTTCAGTAGTAGTTCTGTCGGTAATACAAAGTTAACCTAATCAACTAGTCTCAAAACAAAAGACTCAATTTTAATCTATTTTGTTTTGATTCGGTTTAAGTTAGTAGAAATACATGATCATAGGGAAAGAGATTACACACAAAAGCTACAATAAAAATAATAATAAGCTATATTTACCTACCTCCTTCAACGCGTGCAGCGCACCCTTGACATCGTTCGAACACCACGTGGGTAGACACAGTCTACCGACTGATTTGTGCGGGGAACTATTGAACCCAATAACTGGCTTGCTGTGTAAAAAAAGGTTTTATTTGACGTGTGACATTGTCTACGACACTTGTAGGACAATTTCAATTATTTGTATACTAAGGCAAACAGTATTCATATCATAAAAAATACAAGACGGAGATTGTATTCATGTTACCGACCAAAAACTCCTCAGATCGTTGTTGACATGGTTCTAGCGCCTTAATTCTACAATTACAAACACAAACTTACGTGTTAACCTTAACTCTAGAAGCTGCTAGAAGGAAAGTGCCGTCTCCACCACACGGGACGACCACATCGCACCAATTAATAAGATCATCTTTATATGTCAACCTGAAATAATTTGGAAAAATAATACTTCAAGTCACTCAAAGGACATCGGAGACGGCTATGCTCAGAGTTGATATGCCTGATCAAATCGGAAATAATGAGATCCTTAAGAGCACTAAGGTCGCCGACAAAGCCATAAGAATTGCAAGTCTGAAGTGACAGTACACATTGCAAGGCCTGACCCGTTGGATGGAAATCGCTGCTGAACGCGGATCGCTCAGCTGATATGATATGACAATCAATAACATGTCAAATGGGACAGATTTACTGCAGAAACATGTCGTGTTCCGGTAAAAGTAACCTTGATTTCGGCCCTAGGTACTATTAGCAATTAAGATAAAATTGTTTTCCTAAACGTAAGTAAAATGTTATACTATTAATAATTACTGGCGGTTATTAGGTCAAATTTAATATCAGTGTTGCGTGACATCACAATATTAATAATACAATAATAACATCTAATCTACAAAGGACATTAACACTAACGCGCATATTGTGAAAAATAAAGAGGTGTGATTGTATTTCATATTATGAAGAAAGATTGCAATATATTATCTTCCATTTGCCTTGTTCAAGCTACTTAGCTAGGTTTCAATAATCTATCTGGGATAGTATAGCTTACGAGGCGTTAAATTTTGACATAATTATTTCACAAAATTCACCATCTCGTAAACAAAAGCATTAGTAGATAGATTATTGAGACCTGGCATGATTATGTGAATGAGATGTCTAACATATACGTTTTTATACCTTAACAATATTGGATAAGCCTTCTATAGATTCATAGTTCCTGTGGGTACATTTTCTATCGGCATTTAAGTCATTGATTACATCATTAGAAGTTCTCACAGTGCTTCACAGGTGTTAGAACTACAAGCACTCCGTCACGCTAATTTTGAAATTTTTTAAAAATTTTGTATAACTTTTGATTACGATAATCTTAACTCACCTACTGGCCATTTCTACTTTCACTCCGACACTCTTCAAACTCCTCGCCACATTATCTTCAAAAGCTTTCTGCTGTGTGTGATTGTGCACCATCGTGTCGTAGTCTGATCCACGCTTCCGCAGGATCTTCTCCAACTCAACGTCTGATATATTATCATGGCAATGTCTGAAATGAAACATTTTTTATAAAAATCATGACTGATGAAAATCGGTTGGAAAGTCCATTTGCGAGGACACCTAGTGCAGTATGAATCACTGCTCCAGGCGCCTGCGCATTGTTCAATCTTAAGGTGGCCAATCACGCCTCTTTTGAAGGGACCCATGTTATAATAAGTAGGGTTAATAATTATCCGGCCTTAAATACCTCCGGTGTTTAACACGTGTGACTACGTCGCGTCTGGGATTACAATAATAAACCTAGGCAATTTCAAAGGAAAGGCAAGGTTGGGGAGCCAAGTGTGGTGAATTGCTTCTGATTAGTGGGGTTTGTTTAGAGGGAATTCCCAATATCGATATGAATATGTACTGGTCGAACCTAGCCTCGCAAAAAAGGGTTCTCAGATAATATACAACCTTTTTATGTCTATGTAGCTGCATGTTCACTTCACATTAAAAGTTAAATTTCCTATTGAAGGGATATAAGTCCACCCTCCTCCGTTGCTCACCATTCAACTTGGGTCAGGAAACATCGGAACTCTTATGCCTTGGACATTTGACCCGAGTATAAGAGTAAACTAATAACCAAGTATACCGTATGGTTGAGCAGAAACATATCAAATAAAACTATTTAATTTTAATAGGTAAATATATTTTTATTAATTGTGTATTATCTCTCAATTATCAACAAGCCGCATTTTGTAATCAGCGACTTATTACATCAACACATGGCGAAAATATTTTCGGTATTAAGAAATAGTTATGTAAGGTATAAATATAGAGTCTAAACTTATTTTTTAGATACATTATATATCGAGAACTCATGAGTTGACAAAGAAAAATTACATACACCAATCTAAGAGAATTTATTTATAATCTACTATGGTTTTGAACCTTTGTGTGATATACTCTGTAGTACGTTTAGATACAACCTTATTTGTGAAACTAGAAATTAAAAACATTTATTTACATCCCTACAACAAATTCACAATGTTTTACATTGTATAAAAAACCTTTGTAGATACCTATTAAATGCCTTGATAGGTGTTCACAGCCTTACGATAATAACACAATTATTGAACTTACAAGAAAATCGAAATAAGCAATAACAATATATCATCATATCTTTTACAAAACATAATAATTTATATCTTAATTAACCCAATCAATTCTGGAAGATTTCAACTAGTTTATGAAACGTCACACGATTACGACGGGTTGACTGGAAGGTCTATCTAATAGAGATAAGTCCCCCCTTGATACTACTTTATACATTTATTTTGTATTAGGGCCAATTAATATCCAGTCTCCAAGTTAACAGTAATCACGAAGGGAACTAAAAATAGAATTCCTTGCACAAAATTATACGCATAAAGTTAACATCTAAACAATATTATCGTTTCTGAACCAGATTTGCATGTTAACTCAAGATAATAGCAGACAGCAGTATGCCAGTGTACTAAATAAAACCAGTATTTTGAACAATTATGATATAGTTATCTAAATCATTCAAGGCACATGAATAGAGGACGCCAAATGATTGAAACTAGATTCGTCCAGTTATAACAAGACGTCTTAAATAAAAGGGTGGAGATTGTAGTTTTATATAGTTCTTTTTTTAAACTTTAACAGGTCTAAACAGTGCTAAATGGTAATTTGTAAGTAGCATTAATTATAGTTTTTAATTGTTCAAGGCAAACTCCATGAAGGTATTTATCTAAATGGTATTTTCAAGAACTCTTCATGCTTTACCACCACAACGCTTGCTCAGTGCGGTTTTCTGTGAAAATGATTGCAGTTACAGTGGGTTCCTACGGGATGTTTTTCTTGCGTGGCGTTGAACTTTGACATATTTCGTAAGTATCCTTACTTACGAAATATGTCAAATTAGTTAACTTTCAAATTTCGTATATTACAGCCGGCGAATTCTCGGTGTTCATATATCATTTCGTAAAGAACAAAGTCTCCTTATTAATTCACATAATTTCGTTTCCCATATTATTTATTAACGTTATATTTCTACACATTTTACTAAAACTCCTATGCAAAATCATTTCATACGTCTAGAGTCTAAACTCACTGTACTGTAGTGTTAGTTAATGTTAAGTTCATTATATTTTATGTACCATAGAAAGAAAGGATAGCTGCGTTCTACTTGGAATGATTGACTATTAAGAAAAATATATTTGCTAGAATATAATGCGTAAGTTAAATAGTCCTTCAAATCAGTAAGTTAATACCGTACATAGTGTGGAATAAGTTAATAATGTAAAGACCCTTTTAAAAACCTAGTTCCAAGTGTAATAGACGACACTTATCTAATATGACAATGACAGTTCGCTTCTACGCTATAGAGTATTCGACATTAAAGATAAGAAATTTCAAAATGAGAATTAACTAATATTAAAACCAACAGTATTCCAGACGCTTGAAAATACTACAACGCTAGCTCTTACAGTGGTTTGGTTTAACCTCGAAATCTTTCAAGTCACATAACAAGAATCAAAACATTTAAAAGTGACTATTCACTCTGAGGTCAAGATGGCGGGTCCCCTGTCTTCAGAGTACCTACGAGATGTTTTAATCACTGAATTTTTCCTATGATACATAATATTTTTATGGAAATAAACAGAAAAGGTAAACAGAAAATATCGATCGAGCAAATAGAAACTCAATGTCCACAAAGGCTGAGCAGAAATATGGAAACTAAATTACTTACTAACAAAACAGAATTCCATCTTTGCTCGTTTACCGACTCATACTAACTAGACATTAGTGTTTGGTATGTACTTAATGTAGACAATAATAATGCAAAGAGCTCTGTTTGCTATGATTTGATATGAAGGAAACGGTATTTATAAGAAGTTTAGAATATTGGCCTCTGCAACATCAAGTGATGTTCCCGATATTGCAGCTGTGCATACTACTCAGCTTAGGCAGGTACGTTACGTTGCTACGCAGCGTTGGTAGGCCTCCCACAAGGGGGACCAAAGATCTAGTTACAGTTTGGGAATCCTTGGGGGAAGTCCAGCAGTGGGCGTCTATTAGATGATATAATTATGATGTTGATACTACTCACCATCAGGATATATCGCTTAAGATAAGTAACACGTTATAGTGTCTTAACCTATAGATCAAAGTTCAACTTACTTTTCATATTCATATCTGGTAACCTTGGATACTATAAGGCACTTCTCCATTTTAAGAGATGGTGTGTCATCGTTGCTTTTAACTGTGCTACCTAGCCGATTAGGCAGTAGAGACTCAAATAACTCCTTCTGTTGGAGACCTGGAAGAGATTTACACTTTATTTGAATGCATGGAAATGTTATAACGTATCAACCGAACAATGACGAGTGAAGACTCGCGGGTTCACGTGAACGATAAGGCGAATGCTTCTCAAGGTGCCAGCGCTATCCGACCCTTCGCTTGTCATTATACGGTTGGTGTGAACACGGTATAATAACGTAAAATATAAAAAGTAATCAGGATTTTATTCACCCATTTATCCTTTATTAAATTATTGTACCTGGTTTGTGGGTATTTCACAAATAACGAGACATAAGGGACACTGCACCACCTGACAGAAAATTAGACTTTAAAATTAAGACTGTAGGTTATGAATGGTCTGTTTTGATTTATTGATTATGTCTTGTATTGCAGGCATTTTGTCTACATATTATGGGATATCTAAATTAATTAAGATTGTATGATATAAGTACAATATACCGAAAATGGATCATTTTTAGAACTTTTTAAAAGTATCTGTAAAGTAAATATAATTTGAATACAACAAAACCTAGTTACAGTTGCAATAACAATCCCATTAATTTTGCAATAGAAAAAATTCAATACTATCTATCCTATCAAGGTTTTCTTTCTCTCTTAATCATATAAAGATAATGTTGTTTATTTTTAGTTCTGTCCTTCTCATTTATAAACGAAATAATAATAAAGTGGCCAGGTCAAAGATAGCCTATAACCTCTTGGCCAGTCACGATAGTTCTCTTAGTTCTCAGTGCTAAAGAGTAAGTCCTAAACGGGAAAATATTTGCATACCTGTACAGGTGGAAGCTTATTAATCAATAATCAATGGTAGATAATAGATATAAATACATATGATATTTACTGTACTTTATAAGTAAGTCAAAGTCAAAGTCAAAATATCTTTATTTGAATCATTTATCAACATCATGACTCATTTACTAAGTTCTTTTAAAACGTCGTATCAGGGAATATGTATGACAAAAAAAATGTAATTAAAGGTAATAACTTTAAGTGGTTATAAACCGGGTATTTACAAATTGTCCCAGTTGTAGCATTAAATTATGTATTAAATAAATTATTTTACAATTAAAACTAACACTAGTATGCATATTCCATTCCCAATTAACCTTACTATCGCTTCGACGAATTATTAGCTGCAGAGAAGAAGCGGCGCAAGAAACTCGGCCTTTGGTATAATATAATTTTATATTATCATCACAATTGACAATATTGAAAGGGGTGACAGACCTCGATATAATTTGCAAAACTCATCACAAGTAAGAAGCAGAGAAATGCCCACAGCGCCAAATATATAGCTTATACATAAATATCTGATACATAGAGGCCGAATAAGAATGATGACACATTATAAATTTTGGCACGAGATAATAAACTTAAATTAAAAGATAACATGTTATTTTCGCAACACAAAAAGGCCACAATGAAGCAGTATTTAACAAAAGATAACTTAAAAATAAAACATTGGCGACCGAAAATATATGATTCTGATAAAGTTAATTAACTATGACGATCGTCATTGTAGATGATTCGAGATAATTGAAGTTACGTTAACAGTTTTGGAGTACTTATTTAGTTTGTAGTGTAATATGGCGAATATATAGACAGAAGAGCACATCAAAAGATCTAATGGCAAAGAATAATGATCTTTGATCTTAGAGAAAGACGTTTTAGAATGGAGTAAATGCAAATATATAAACAAGAGAGTTTATTAACTTGAGTGCTCACAGGATTCTTAACTACTCACCACATGCTACACAAAATGCAACTCTCCCCACCCTCAATGTGCCAAGCGAGTTGTGAAAGCCAGTCAACGATAGAACATAAAAAAAATTGATGTGATGCTCTGGCTAGAACAAGAGTGAGACTTCTGTGGATGTCATTCAAAAAGACAGAAGACTACAGGCAACTAAAGTTGCATTCTAAGTGCGCTGTGATTATTGCTCCCAGAGAGGATAAGATAAAAGAAGATAGTAGGTATTTTTTTTTATAATATTAAGATTTACAGTCCTACGAGCGAGAATCTAAGATCTATATACGAAAAGTTATTTACGTACTTAAACGGTTACATGTGCCTTGACCTTGACTTATCTCAATATGGATTAATGATTTAAACAATGAGTTAATTAATATTACTTATATATTTTTAACATTGGTATAAGTAACAAGATGACCCCGGTGAACTTTTTATCGTTTACAATCTGTCATTAACACCATCAATCAGAAGGAACTCGAAAGAGTAGTTGAAGAAACGACATTTTTGAAATCGCATGTCCACAAAATGTTCGCAATAAATTGCCAATATTACAACATTATTCTTTAACTATTTCATTCGGGTCTTCCCTATTATTTTATTTATTTATTTAACATTTTATGTACCCACAAAGGCAATTAAAACGACACAACAGAATATTAGAGCATTGTACAAAGGTACTGCTTATTTCTATAAGAAATCTCAAATCTCGTTTATCTTAGAAACCGTCACGAAACACGCACATCGATTTAAATTATTCAAATTTTGAAAATTAGCGCGATTTAACGAATAGCAACTATTTTATAAAGAAGAACTATTTATAACTATATTACAAACAAGTCTTTGAAATTTTTATCAATTTACTTTATCTTTTCTTCTCCTTTTATAGATAATAATATACAGCTGTCGTTGGTCTCACTAAAACTCAAAAGTGAGTCACTTTTGAGTTTTGATGACCTATTTGAATACTTTTTATTGTTTTGTTTATTTAATTTTGGGGTGGTTTAAAAATATTTAAAAAAAAAACAGGGAAAATCCTAAAAAAAACTATAAAATAAAAATTTGTTATTTAATTTATCATCAAAAATCTCTTTAGTAGTAACATAACATAACGTCTAACTCCAATCTAGGGTGATCTAGGTCACTGGGTCAACTACTAATATATATAAATATATAGTGGTTTGTCAGTCTACTTAAAATTCAAAATCGACTTATATGTATAATATATAATATAACCGACCTATTTTAATATTATATTTTTGGTTTAGTTCCCTTCATTCTAAAAGAGAATTATCGATGGCGTTAATCGCACACTAACGCCATCTATTTAATTAGTAATTTATTATAGAAAACCCGGACAAGCTAAGCAAAACTGTCATTTCCTCCATTGCTACTTTGGATTTTTCTACTATTTGAAGAACTCCACGCCATCATCATAGACGCCATATATATGGCGTTAGCGGCATGTTGGCGGTGATAGAAAGTTCACCACGTCAACTAGTTATATGTATATATTTCTGCCTATTTCCATTTATATATCATAATTATTATCTAAGAAATTAAATTTAAACAGGAAGACAGACATTTACATTTATAATCAATGCTGATATTATTAAATCATAATATTATTATACAACTATTGGTAATAATATTTATGTAAAGATTAAAATAATGAGTTAATAAAAAGCCTATTAAAATATACAGTATAATACTCTCGTGAATCTAATACCATAAACTAATTGTGGCTTCATTACACGAAGTAAAATGGTGGCTCTCAAAAATTTCTATATAAGTATGTACTCATAGCCATAAAATTATGTGTTACAACATTGATTACTTTTCATATAACAATATAGTTTTTATAATCTAATTTCCACTATGACAAACATTATTTTACAGATAATAAGTACAGTATAAAATAATCATTACGGATTTATAATAAACTGATTATATGATAGGTTTATTTTAATAAAAAAGGGAATTAAATAAGGGAAAACCGACAATATTACCCCAACAAGATGGAAGTGGCTAGTGTAAAAACATTTCTTAACTTGGACATGTCCAGTATTGTATGGATATACAAAATGGTAGGTTAAAGGTTCATATACAAACCACTAAATTTAATAAGACATCTCTTAACACTATGGAAAACATGTCTGTAATCCCAATGGACAAACAGTCAACATGATTTTTAATTCTTTTTTACATGCCACTAAATGAAAAACCATATTTAGTCTTACTTTAAAAACTTTTTTAAAGAATTTGATAAGTGACTGCACACTACAAACATTTTCAGAATTTCTAGTTCAAAAATAGTACTATTGAATCAAATATTTATCAAAGTATCACGGACATTCTAGTTAATTACGAATTGAATTATATGAAATGACATTTTAAAGATCACAATTAATTTTTTTCAGGGTCTTCTGATTATCAGGTAATTTGTGTCAAGGTACTTAAAATCTCATTTTTCATATTATATTGAGTGAATGCATTGTAATTTGATAACATTTTCTAATCTGTGAAACAACCTGATATCAGACAAAAATTATAATCATACTAATTCTTCTATGTTTGAAAAATTACTTTTAACATGGTATTAATAAGTATATTCATTCTGCATTTACAGTAAGTTATAACAATACAGGGCTTTATTTAAATTATCATATTCTATAATGATAATTTAGCAAACATTGTTTTGCCTGATAAATTATATCTAATAAAAATTCTGGAAGGCGACCCTTATCATCTAGGGATTGGAAAAACTGCCCTTATGACCTATCCTCAAACCTACCAAATATACAGAAAAAATTGATAAAAATCGGTCAAGCTGCTTCAGAGGACTTTAATAACCGTAACACAAGATTTGAAGCAAAACCATTTCAACCTGGTATAGAAAAGACTGCAAACGGTATAGAGACAGGAAATTTAGATGTTACCAATATGAGATACTAGAAATGATAGACTAGAGTAGTAAAGATAATTTAGAGTAGGGAATAATGGAGAAGGCCTTTACTAATGTGGATAAAATAAAATATTAGTGACCATAAAATAAGACTGCACAGCTGATTCGATAGCCCTAATTAATTTTAGTCATTACATTGATAATTTTATGATAATTGTTGTTTTATTTTCTCTCTGATTTTTGCAGCTTTATCAAGTAATTAATATTTCTATCAATGACATAACACATATTTTAGGCTTATCAGTAAACTGCAAAATTATATTATGTAAAATCAATTGTTAACAATTGATACAGAATAGAAAAAGCTATGATTCTACAAGCTAAGTCAGAAAAATTGTATTTTTTTAACAATTAAAATGAACATTTACCTGTTTTTATGAAAATATATTAAAAACATACTCACGTCGAAATCCCTTAGCAATTTTTACAGTAAAGTTATTTAACACAGACATTTCATTCAACGGGTATCACAAGTACTGCATAAACTGAAAACTTCGGTTAGAAAGTCTATTCAACTTTGAACTTTTCCGGACCGTACAAGTTTTTAAAACAGCACGTAATCCGATTGTTATTAAATTTGCTCAGTTGTACTTGTTAACTCAGCACAACGTGTTACAGACCGTGAGATAAACTTGGAATCGTAAACAGACTTATGGTGATTAGGACAATTCCCGATTACGCGCTTCTGTTAATGAACGCTGATAAGCCGTTGTATTTATAGAAAAATCGCACACTTTCAGCTTGGTAAGAAAATAAATAGCACGTCTACCACTCAGGCTACTCTCGCGAACACAGATTAAAAAGAATGTGTCTAAAGAACATATTTTATTGTTTAATTCTCGTTATTATAGAGAAGGCAAAGGGAACTAAAGTCTATACAATCATATCTTATATGATTATTTCTTTATTTCTGGCTCCATGATACCGTTGTTTGCCCCAAAGAGTTTTTAATAGTTCCGCCATTATGTCAATGACTTACGAGAAATATTTTTGTAATTACAATAAAATGATACGAGCATAAAATGTTATGTTATGGCTATGATGAAATGATAACCAAATAAGAATGGAAGATACGATGATGATAAATAAGTAAATGAAACAGTGATTAATCTCACGTAAGTCACTAATGTACACTGAATGATGTATTTCATATATTGCAAGATATAACGATCGTTTTTGGCATGAAACTACACAAATTTCATAGCAAAAACTTCATAAGAGCACTATATACCAAATAAAATATACAGAACCGAACAAACCCCGCTATTACGCAAACGGGATAACGGTAAACGGTGTAACCGTTACACCGTTACAGTGTAACCTATCCCTTCGCCCCATTGAGTTTTTGACGCCTAATGGCAGGCCCCGCCGGTTTTTAAATGAAACTTTGAAATTGCAATGTTTACGATTAGGATCAAATGATAAGAAAATGAGAATGAAAAGATACGACAGCTTTAAAAAAGAACTAACTCTACAAATGAATGAATGTTAATGAAACAGTGAAATATCTTAGGAAAGTCACTAATCAATGCTGTATTATGTAGTCCATATATTAAACGATGTGATGATCATTTTGGAATGAGACTACACCAATTTTACTTACAGCACCCAACCAATCCCACTATTACCCGCTAAAAACCTGACTGACAGTGATAGAGACACAGCATCAGTTTGGCGTAACAGGGAAAAATAATAATAAAAAATAATATGAACATAAATATTAAATAATATCATACATTAATTGTATAATGAATAGAATCATTTTAATACCTGTTTTTCACCAAATTATTTATCATTGAAGGTAGTTTAATATAAGTTATATTAACTGGACAACTGGAATATTGTATTTTGATATTGGCTATGAAAAACTCAGTATATCTTTTTTACAATAGAAATAAAAAAAGAAAGCTGCTACATTATATAACGTATATAAATATATGTGGACTAAACAGATATCAAGAGTAAACTAATTATCATAAAGCACTTCCTAAAAAGGTCTTCTACTATTGCCTATGGTTACTAAATGAGCGTTTTTTAACCTCATTTCACAATCAAGCAATCACTTGATACTAATTAATTAATCATAAAAAAATGTGAAATAAGGATCAAATAAAACTCAAATAAACTGGGTATTTGTATATTAGTTTCATTATAAAATAGCTAATCAACATTACAAGCAATAAATAACAAATTCAACAACACTATTCTCTTCACATTCTCGTTTATTTACATTGAAGACTGCTGAACGCAACCTAACTTTTGAATTAACGCCACAGACATGAGACTATTTTTACAAGTAACATCACAACCGTTTTGTCATTTTATCAATTCTAATTAATAAAGCTAATAATATACATGACAATATTTATTTTTATTTATACTGAACAACCTTAGGGTTTGTAGACTTAGTAAGTAGCATTGAAATAAAATATACTCTGTTCATTATAGCTTGATGTCTGTAAGAGATGTGCAAATTTCCTAACGAGTGATATGAACAAGTTAATGTTATCGATGTGTATTATTGGCGCCAAAAATATTTCATTGTGGTTGATGAACAGAACCGATTTCGGTTTTTAGGCTGTTCAATTATAGAAAAGTATCAAAAAATATAAGGAAAACATTTACCAATGTAGTCTATAATCGCGTGCTTAATCGTATTCCATAAGGTGATCACTATAATCGATACACAAGCCCGTAAGCGTCTTCTCATTAATGTGGCTTGTGGATTGTGTGGATATTTGGGCAAGCTTGTTCGTGTATATCATATTTTTCAAAAGGAGAATATAATTATGATTATTATCTATAATAAAGAAGAAGTAAGTAAAGTAGTAAATTTTACAAACAATAAAGAAAAATATATTTATGATGAAATTTCATAAAAGAAATAACTAATGGATATAATTCATACTTTACTTAGTTTAATTTACACCCGTACCGGATCTTTTTTCAATTAATTTCTCGTCAAGCGTAAGTGTTATAAAATACAAAAACGCTGTTACAAACACCAGACTATTTACGGAATTTCTTAATACATAAATCTGCTATAGTGAACAGAGTATAGTATAAAACTTTTGATTTTTTAAAGTTTCTTTAAGAAAACTCTTTAATTTTATTTTGAAAGAAAACTTTTCTAATTTAATAAAACTTTTAACACTTTATTTCAAAACGTGGTTTAAACTTATAACTAAGTTTTCTATGAGAAATTGAACGCTGACAACCGACCAGTGTTCTAAGGGCCTAGACAAAATGCATTTCGATAATCGTAATCGTTTAGAAACCGCTAAATGAAAAATGTTTGGGATTTGGCTTCACGAGAGCTTATGTATAAATCCCATATATTTTAAATTTGTGATTCGGTTGATTGATCTCTAGGCCTTGTAGCTACAAAAGTTTCAAATTACAATGATCAAGTCATATAATTTCGTCGACATTCCACTACATAATATAATAGGCACCACGTTTTAAAATAAGACCGCTTTTGTTTTAATATTCAAGTTAATAGCAGCAAATACTTAATAATTTTAATAGTCACATATTTATGGCGAATTAATTTTGCTTGCATACACAGACAAAATGGATAGAATAAGGCGTTTTACATTCATTCATCATATAATACACGATATAGTTTTTGCTGGATTTAGTATCGGACGAATGAGTGGGCGATATCAACTGACAATAAAAAGTTTTTATCAACTCTGGAAGAACTGTTGTAGCTGTTGCTTTTAAAGGTGTTCACCATATCAACAACAAGATGACAGGATCACTCACAGTGTATACTAAACCGCTCATTTAGTACATTATTATTTATATAGCGTGACATGAGTGATCAAACGATCGGTAAATATGATTTTAACAATGTAACATCAGTAAACTTCTTTATCCACACCTCCTTTCATATGTTTTAAGTAACAAAAGTTAGGCTCCATTCACATAAGGGGTAAAGACGAGAAGGTTACCTTAACCACCAATAAAATATTTCTGAAGGCACCTTCTAGTCTAAATCTATAAAGAACTTGTCATTTCATTTGAAAATTATGACAAAACTGTTGCTTAGAAAAATTTACGTCTATCATCAATATATTTGTGGATGTATATTTATATTTCACTCTATTTCCATCAGCTAAATTAGGGGTCATAAGCGATCTAGAATTCCTTATGAGGGATTAGCTTCGCGTAAACAACAAATTCACACCTATAATTTAAATATATTATGACAATTGGAACTGTGGAAAAATCCAGGATTAATTTCACATGTCAATAAATGCCTATACTAATTTGGCAGTGCAGTTGAAAATTTTGAATGGAAAAATTATCTGAACATACTTATATCACACTGTATAATTCACAAGACAGGAATGTTCACGGGGTTAATTTATAACAAAACATTTAATGTTAACACAAACAACTGTAAGAAAGGCGTAGCACTAAAATATTAGTTTCAGAGACAAAGCACTTCTATACAGTTTGCGAGGGACATCTTAAAATATAAAAGGATCGTAGAATCGTATTATAAAAGAAATAATGAACCGAAAAACTGGGAAGTGAAATTATAAATTTGAACTGATCAGACCAAACAAAATTAGCGATTCCAGGCCAACTAGGTACCTAAATATACTGCAGATAATATTTTTCTGTCCAAATAAATAACCTTCCAGCCAGAACGACATGTTGTGCCAACTATTAGTTAGTTTAAAAATCTTGGCTAAATCTTTTGCTGTGATGTCCCCCACAATGTAGACGCGACTATAGATTGTGGTAACGTAGATTACGAGTTAATTCTAAATGAATATGACATTGTTCATTTTAGCTCAATAACTAAACTGATTTATTCTTCTGTAGTACTAATGTGACAGTGGGCTAGGTTTTTTTTTTAATTTTCTTGTTATTAAGTCGTAAATACTATTCGTGTACATTCTCAAATTATATTTTGTCCTTAACTAACAAGATAAATTTAATATTCGGAAGACATTGACAACAGACTGTAGTTTCTTAAAATGATTAAACACCTTGTTATTACTTATTACTAGTAAAATATCAGCTTTTTCCAAAACTGTCAACACCAAAGCCCACTGTCGAGTTCTATTCTGCAATCAATGCGACATGACCTAATGCCACCCACGGACGTTTGACTAGAAATGGTTATGAGTATGACGTGAGCAGCATTCAATTTGTAACTTATTTTAGACTAGTTGGATAAGGAGAGCAATATCGAAAATTACACAGATGGATCCAACTATGGATATCTCAACAAGACTGAAATTATCTTTCTCAAAAATCTCACGAATGAGAAGAAACGATGTATTTTGTCGTATTTTAAAATAACTGTTTTTTTAACAGGTAGGTATTATCAATCCGGTTTAGGAGTGTTACTTTCAGACGGACACTGCCTTAGGGAGTGTTACTTTCTGACAGACACTGCCTTCAGAAGTGTTACTTTCTGTCAGACACTGCCTTTAGGAGTGTTAATTTCTGACAAACACTGCCTTTAGGAGTGTTACTTTCTGACAGACACTGCCTTTAAGAGTGTTATTACGTAAGCCATAAAAATGAATAACTTTCTGAATGGGAGCAAGCTGAGATCGTCAGTTTCATACATAGACAATCTATTTGTATGGAAAATTTTGATGTCGTATTGATGGTGTCAAACCCCTCTTAAATTTCTCGGTTAATTTACAAAGTCATGGTGAATACTCGTACAGCAAGCGTAACTGGACCTTACCCAGCATTATGTACGAATTTCCGTGCAATTATATTAGTACCTACTACCAATACACATTGTAATTCTTTTATAAATTTCCTATTTCTAAGCAAGCTTAATGGATTTTTATTTAAGAGATGGAGTCGTAAATTAAAATAAATACCTCTTAAATTAAGTATCAAGCCAAAAATAAATATTGAAGACAACAAAATAAAACTTTGAAATTCTACATCTAACAAGATTCAATAGTAACTTAAAATAAATGAATAGGTATTATTAAATAAATAAATTACTTTTTATCAAACTCGTGTCTTGTTTAGTGAGAGACATTGGTCTTATAATTACTATATTTGCAAGCCACAGAACTGCTACAAAATACTATATTTGCTGCTGAATACCGTAAGCTGTTTTATGCACAAAAACCAGTCACAATATAAACTAGTTGTGTCAGCATCATACCTATTGGTATGACGCCGCTGCGCTGGTAATACACTACAGGTTGAAGGCTAACATCTTTCTCAAGTAGAACGTATTAGGAAAAGACGCAATCGCAAAAAGCTTAATAAAAATTCGTACCTCAAAATGTCGCATCTCTGTGGCTGCACACCTTTTCTCACTAAATTAGGAAATGAACACACAAACGAACCTACCACCATTTAACAAGGCACGCAATTTCTTTTGTAATAAATTATTATCTATTTTTACAAAATGTAATCACGCGTCGCCTTCCCTGTATAAATTAAAGGAAAGCATGATATTGACAGCCTAAGTCGCACTGCTTCGATCACAATGAATGCAAGTTCCAACTAAAAGGACTTTAAGATGTTGAGATCTTGAAGATTGGAATTTTAATTATTTCATGAATGCTTTTAGATGTTATAGGTGCTTATCGTGTGCTTTCAGCTTCGATAGCATGCTATGGTATGATTTCGGCTGCTATAGTCGCCTATCATATATGCTTTCAGCTGCTATAAGCAACTACTTCTTGGGAATCGAGTTTCATAGGTACATTTCATATTTCTGCTCGAGAGTATTCTTCCAAAAGATTGTTATAAGTGACTATCTGATGCTTTCAGTTTTAATAGTTTTAAGTCATATAACAAACATTTTTTTTATATTAGAACAGCTGACCAATTTTGTAGAATAAATGGAAATGATATGTGATTATTTGCAACATCTTCCAATTTCGGTTACGAAAAGGATATTATTCGAAAAATTTATCTGTGAAGATGTTAATTTACATCCTCATATTCGAATTTTATTAAGAAGCATGATGTATCCCAAGAAACAGCAAACAAATTTTATCAAACTCACTAAAATTATGTTAAATGGTTAACACATCAATGATTTGTAAACCAAATACATAACTTTGTTAACTATAGTAACATACATTCATTGTTCACCAAAATATGTATGTAATATCTTACGGTCAAAAGACCAACCATAATTTAAAAATTGGATTTTATTTATCTTGCCGTGCCCGTTGAAAAGTGTTCCGCACTATAGGTAGAACCGTAACGTTCGGATATTGTCGGATATCGATTCGGATACACGATCGTTCAGTCTTCGTTCTCCTCGACGGGAGATTTAGGTTCTTCAATTGGAGACGGAGGTCGTTCTGATTCTTCTGCTGAACCTACAAAAATATGTGTATTAGAAATAATTGAGATAATAATATCCACAACAAACTTTATACAATTAGTACTAATTTCTGATATTTATATATATATATATATATATTAGGCACTAACCACTATTGACGGCGTCAGTTTTTTTGTCATCATCGCTGTCACTTCCGGAACTGGCTATAGACGAGTCGTCGCCGCAACCTAATAAAAAAAACCATTTAAAATGAAACGAGCATAAAGACATTTCGATTAAATAATAATAATTTGTTATTACAAATTCACACGCAGAAGGAAACAGAACTGGGAAAATATGTATATTGCTGTATTACCTGCAAGTGCTCGCCGCGGTGAAAATGATTGTAGCAATGGCGCGTGAGGGCGCTGCTTACGCGCAGGGTTGAGTTTACCGCAATACGCACAAACGTATGACACGTATTCAAACTCTTCTACCATCGCCATTCCTGTAATTTTGTTATGTACACATAGTAAAGGCACCACAAACTGACCACTCAAAACTGTGAAAAAAAAGTTTTAAACAAAACTAAAAACCAGCTTCAAAACACTAAAAAGGCAAAAATAATTCAATTTATCCCATTTAACATTATTTTTAGACTAGTACAAGTTTTTTCCAGAGACAATAGAAAGTGGTATCGATTCCAAAAGATGTTATTTTGAACTCTGTTTTTATTATTTGAAATTATTATAAACACTTCTTTTTTTTGTATTTTCAGATGAGCGGTTCACCTTACACAACCATGTAGTTGTTTAAATGGAAGCCCAAAACACTTATGTGTATAAATACTAGGGGAAAGTGTTCCTTTTCAGAGCTTTGGTTGCGTGCGCTACGTTAGCGGTTAAAGTTAAGCAAAAATCATGTATCCCGAAATGGTTCCCTTTTAAACAAGTCTGTGACAGCATATATTAATATTTATAGGGATGGCTCGCCTTTATTTGTAATAAAATTTCTTATAAACAAGATTTAAATCCTTAACCAATTAAATACTAAAAAAAAATCATGTAACTGGTATTAAATACAAAAAAAAAATCATGGAAAATAATAACGTCGAACGTAGGTAACGTTCGACGTTATTATTTTCCGATATCCACGCAAAGGAAGTTGCAAGCGCAACTAGTTGTCATTAAAATTATAAAAATAATTTGAAAAAATAAATAATTACATTTAAAATAACTTCCTATACTGCTTATCATCGGGAGAGTCATTTGCTGAGCTTTTTATTAAAAAATAAATTATTCTTCATCATAAATGTATAAATATCATCATCAAATGTCTTTATTTGTGCTAGGCATGAGGAGTTTAGGCTGTAAAACCAATACGCTGGCACAATGCGGGCTGGTAGGTGAAAGTGGTGTATATAAATGATATAAGCATATAATAATAGCGTAGCGTATAGTAATAAGACTTTCATGTATATCATTTCTGTCCTAAAAGTACTTAAACATATACTAGACTTACCATAAAACACTTAGCTTACTACTAACGCCATCTATTAAAAGTAATCCGAAGAAGCCGTGGAATATGTTTTTATGTTTTCTCATAAGTTGTTTATAAATTGTGCAAACTTTGATGCTGGGACTCTGTATTCTTTTTACTGGAGGTGGGCGTTAATGTCTGCGACACAGTTTTATTTTAAACTAATGTAGCCATTATCGTTTACTTTTTTATGTATGCCTATTTTTGTTCCAATAAAATAAAAAAATTAGCGCCGTTGTTGTGAACTAAAAAAAAGGCAGTTTTGTACAGCTTGTCATTAAGAAGATTTTCCATACTAAACTACTGATTTAAAAATATATTTTTTTAGCTTTTGTTTTGGATTTCCTTTAATATGTTAGTTTTTAAACCACCCTTTTTATTAAAGCGATCAAAATAAATAAAGTATTGAATTAGGTTAAACTTTAGTAAGACTAAAGAACAGCTTATTTTTTATATAAGAAAAAAATAACATACCATTATGCGATGAGCATTCGGTACATATAAGTGCCATCCGATTACTGGGTCCGTCTTTGAGGAGATAATCGACCACTTTGTCCAACGCTGACCGGTTCCTGTCTAGAAGCGGGCGTGCCAATTGGTCAGACTGGAAATTTTTTTTACTATTTTTGAAAACTTTCCAATTTTGTTGTTAAGTAACCAGCTCTGTGGTCGAGCACCTTTAAAATTTACTGCTCTTATTGGTAATTGGGCTTTTTGGCTGGCTCCCATGCTCTTACACTACTTTACTATAACATTATCATCATATCAGCAAGAGACGCCCACTGCTGGATATAGATTTCCCCAAAGAGTACCAAATCGATCAGTACAGCATCTTTTCGTGAGCTTATATGGCTACCATTGATTGATGATAACGATATGATTTGAGCCCAGGATTAGTGATTTAGTAGACAGGCTTACTCGACCAAAAGGCTGGAATTTAATCAAAAAGCACACTCACTCTCAGCCTTGGTCCATTTAGTGCAACAGAATTCGCGATGGCGAGCGTGGTAACATTGTTTCTGTTGATTGGCGTCGAACTCTGCAAGGCCAGTTGTCGCTGTCTCAACTGGCCTGGAGTTGCTGGAATGAGACGGAACGCAGAGAAGGTTAAAAAAATGGTTAAAATGTGTAACGTGTAAGAAGCGTGTGTTTCCCCACTAAACCCTCTCTATATAGAAACTTCTTGATCAACTTTTATTTTTAATTTAATGAATGTTTAAACAAAATACAAATATTTATGTCATTCTTAAACATGTTGCAAATTTTTTGACTTGTTTAAAATATACTATACTATAATATACTATACTTATACAGTAGCTTTTCTGTATCTGTGCTGTACAATATAAGTAATTATAATTAATAAAATGACAAAAATCATCAACTCTATGCTAATATATAAAAAAAAATCTAAAGAATATTTTACAATATTAGGCGTTTTTTGGAAAGGAATGAAAAGGGAATCTATTTAAAAAATCTTTTTATAATCAATAGGTTCATCAGTCATATGGAGATAGGCTTTAATACGATGTATACTTTTTTATTAATTATAATAAATCATATATTATACTACTTTTCCACAATCGTGCATGGATGCGGGGTGTATTGGAGACCACTACTTGCTGGGGGACACATCTTAATGTAAGCAAGGATCTAAAGTCAAATTCTACAAGGGAATCTACCTGGAATTGGTAGGGGCGTGCTACTAGTATTACCGGGCACGTTCAGTGTCGGTGAGAACGGCTTCAACGCTTTAGATTGCTCCTCTGGGCTTCCATATTTATCTAGGATATCTTTCGCCACCTGCAATGTATAAGGAACTGATTTTTTCCAACTGATAATTGGATCTAACTAAATTGTACAAGTTTTAGATCCTCTTTTGCTTCCAATACTTATGCTAGCTATACAGCTGTCATATGTCATATATTTTTATAAATCAATGGGTTGTTCAATTATCGACCTTATAAGTTTCCGTGTTCATAACTTCTTCTAGAATCTTCTTTTTCTCTTCTCTCATCTTGTTTAATTTAATTCTGTTTTTGTTTAAAGTCCAGTTGTAGTACCAGGATATGCCAGAGCGGAGGAAGATCACACTGTAAAATACAAAATCCGTTTGTATTAATGAAAATAAATAATAGTTATTAACATGGGACCAATGGTGAAAGTTATTTCGGTGAATAAATTGTCACTACTAAACGTATATGTGCGATGTAAAAAAACTTTAAGCAATAGGTAGGTAGTAAATTTATTTAAAGGGCAGCGGTGGTAAACAAACGTACGGATGTTTCCGATTTAGAAACGTCTACCTTACAAGTAATTAAGCCGGGTACAGAGTAAATGAATACATGACATATTGTTCTGAATATAATCTGTTCCCGGATTTATATTTCAACATCTAAACGTGTATTTTACTTACAGTATAGGCAGAACCAGAAGCGGGGAAGCATATATCAAGGAATGCAGCCAATGCTGACTCTTTCCCACGTACATGTAGTAGTACAATATGGCGAACACCACATACAGGCCCACAGAGTACGCCATGACGTATCCAATGACTCGTTTGTGTGTCTGCTCCTTGTACTGTCCATCTTGCTCTATGCCTTTAATTTGGGTTTCTAAACGGTCGAGGACCTCTGTCGTCGTTTTCTTGCGCTATATAAAGAAAGGAATGTTAACAACGAATATCAATTGACCTGATGACAGCCATACACGTATCGATATATTGCGCAAATCTAGGATTGCACAAATATATAGTAATAGCTATAAGGTGAACGCACTGACAGGCGGCTTGCTTATCGGTTATAGAACCATCTCTAGCAAGCAATTTAAAACATGAAATATTTTTAGTTGTAGATTTAGATTTTTATTTTATGTAGATTTTTTATTTTTATATTATTTTTT
Source organism: Acentria ephemerella (assembly GCA_943193645.1). Lineage (NCBI taxonomy): Eukaryota > Metazoa > Arthropoda > Insecta > Lepidoptera > Crambidae > Acentria > Acentria ephemerella. The sequence goes on along the minus strand of OW971901.1, from coordinate 3,316,576 downwards.
TTTCAGAGCCCGTTTTCTAACCAAAAAACTTAGTTTGGTTGGACATTTTCATCACGGTCATTTAATACACAACATTTATTATCCGGAATCAAATTAGATTGTTACGAACTGGCCATCAGGCAGGTTTCCTACCATGCTGCTTGTTCACGATGGGAACAAAGTAAAACCTCAAAGTATCGACTTAGATTTATTTTAGTTAGGAGATAATTAGCAATGCGCATGTTCATAACACTAGAATATAAGAATTAAAATTATTGACTACAAAGACACGTGACGGAGGCGGGAGGCGCTTATTATTGGCTAGCTATACGGTTGAAATTGGCGTAGAACCTGCTTTTTTGTGTATTATCTGTTATCATCGTATTTTAATATATAATTAATAAATATTATATCATTAACTTCCATCCTATTGCATAACATAGCCTGATGGTAAGCGGTAGGAGGAGTCCATATGTGAAGATAGTTAGTGCAACATGCGACGTACGCCTAAGCCTTAGCAAAAGTGCCTTGTCACGCCTCTCTATTCAAGACATCATCATTTTAATAAAAGATTAAAATGAATAAAATGTCGAATAATAAAACTGGCGTTTCAAAAATATAAGATATCCCTTTCTAGTTTAAATAGATAAAAAAAAGAAAAGTACACGATGACGGTAACTCTAGCTTAAGCAGTCTACTGACATTACTACTAAAAGTTTATAAGTTGAAATACTGTAAATCTATTAAAGTTTTAACCCGTGAAGCCAACACAAACACAGCTTTGTATTGGCTTTCACTTTGAAAATACTGAAAAATGTATATTAAAGAAACTATTTAGATAGGCAAAAACAGTCCAAAAAGTTGCGCAGACACTTAAGGTTTTTTTTACGAAAATTTGGGTGACCGACCGTAAAGGCCAAAAATATAGAATAACAGTTCCTTTACTTTTGGAGAATGCACCTGTTATATAGTTTCAGTAGAAATAATATCTTAACCTTCATGCGTCTGAGATGGTATCGTGTGTCAAGCGGTCAGAATATTGAAATGAATCAACCAAGATTTATTACTTTTATATCGTAATAACAATGATTAATTTAATGTTACAGAAGCCCACAACTGGAAATAGGCCTCCAAAGCGATCTTTCCAACGCTTCAGCATCCAGCGGTTTCCCGAGACCTTTACCAGATCGTCGAACATGTAAAAGATGTCTTGGAAGGGTTGGTTACGCTGCGTCACCAGGTACTCGGCCGTCATTAGAAGATCTCAACTCTCCAACGGTCGATAGTCTTCGTTGCAATGTGCCCCTCCCACTAATAATTTTATCCGTGGGTAGTTTAACAGACATGATATGATAGACGGTGGTTTAAAACAAGAAAAAAGATTTAAAAAAATATAATTTAATTTAAAATTTGTTTCTCTTTCCGGGCGGTAATGATTAGGCATAGTAGTAATTATCGAGAATGTTTTAATATAACTGAATCTTATTGTCTATTATAACTCCATGCTGGTGTAAGCGAACTGCTTCAAGGCCGAAATAAGAAAGTTGGTGATTACCCGGACGACTCTGTATACAGGTCCTGTAGAATATTTTTTACTTTTTTTTTTGTTTCACAATCAGGCACATCTTTAATAATATTAAAAAGTTTTTGATATTGTAGATGGTAATGTTTTTGAAACTCTTGAACTTCAGGTTGGAATTGAAAATTTTCTTTTGTGTTGGATAACCCATTTATCGGGAAAAGTTATATAGGTTATATAAAGGGAGACCGAACTCCACGCGGGCGTAGTCGCGAGCGGAAGCTGTAGATAAATAAAACATTTCTTTTTCATCTTGAATAGTCAGCTAGACATAACATTTTTTACTATCACTTTAAATTCAAACCAACCAAGTACATTGTTGAGATGAAAGTACGTACCTAACCAGACCGCAACGATAAAGCTAATACTGCTTTAAAATGAAATGAATCTTATCACAAGACATTAAAGGTCATTTTACAGTCACCTATGAAAGCTTAGTACTTTCTCTTTTTCATTGAGTTTGATTAGATTTAGAATAGCTCTAACTACGTTGCAATTTGACTTTTTCGGAACAAAATTGGCATAAGGCTGTCTGTTCTAACTAGGGTTGCCAATTTCTTTCAATTAAAACACTTAGATAATATAGACGTCTAAGAATACAGTAACAAATATTTTATACACAGTTTTTTAGACACCTTAAATATAGTTAGAGATTTCTCAACAACATTTATACAAAAATCAGTTATGGTTCTTCAATATACAATTTTAATAAGTTCATGTGGGAGTGATTATTTCTGGATGATTGTGAGATGTGTGACAGCTACTGTTGAACGAATGAATGAGAGGGATAGAGGTGTGGGAGAGAGAGAAAACGACGACGAATGAATACTAGTGCGCACGCTCATTTTTGTAATTTTAATTAAATAAAAGTAAAGAAGTGTCCAATCAATGGTTTAGTGATTCTATTTTTTTATCCTGTTATTCTACATTTATATAAATTTGAATAGTCGATAACCAATAACAAACATATAATCAGTATTTTAACACTGGTTTTTTATAATCGGGCCATAACATATGTAGGATTGACAACCATAATTCTGACTGTAACTGAAAGACTACGTTATTATATATATATATATATATATATATATATATATATGTGTGTGTGTGTGTGTGTGAGGAATCGTATGTCGAGAAAAAGTTACTGTCACTACTACTGTACTGTACTAGTTACTGTTACTGTTAACTTTTTCTATACATATACTTTCTTTTTATATACATACAGAAAAAGTTACCGTAAAATGACAGTATCTTTTTGAATATGTATATATATATATATACTGCAGATATACTGAAAACGACTATAACGATTGTTTCAAAATTAATATTGTTTGGATCAAACGTTAATCAATGATTTTTTTTTAATTTCTTCGCCGGCCGTTATTTACAAGCTAAAAGCTTTCATAGGATGCGTGCAGCGCGAAACTCAAACGCAAACTTTTACGCGGAGTTGTTAGTTACGCTACCGTACGTACGCTACCGTAAAATGACGGTAACTTTTTCTCGGCATACGATTCCTCCGTGTAGCTCCAAACTTAGCTTCATCTGCCAGTCAAACCGTCAAGAAATTCGTTCAGTGGTTTTGGAGTTTACCGCGTACAGATACACAGAGAAAAAATAATTTTACAAATCATTTTCATGTGTTCTTCATCATTTTTTATTGCAATGTTCTGTCTATTTTATTAGTAATTGATTCTCAACTATCTCTGCAAATATCACAAAAATAGATACTTATTTTCAATTCTAAATACAAATAGATGACAGAAATAAATGGAACACTGCTTGAAAAAAAAATGTTAGCTTTATTTATGACCAGTAATAGCGTCATCCAAGTTTTTTTAAAGTATTTTAGATTTGAATTAATAAATAGAATGAATCGAAATCTAATCACGTAGTGTCCGAATACCGAAAGACAGAATGGAAACCTATTAAAAAATCTTCTAGCGTTCAAACTACGGTCCACATAAATGGCAATCTGAATCTTCGCATTGTATAGTAATTATTACAGCCTCATCGGCAACATTCTGATAAAAGACTCTCATTACTTAGAACTAAGGTCCAGTTCATCAATTTTCGCTCTGATCTGTAGTCCATTGTGTATGTTGCCTACACATATACCTTGATAATGTTGTCTTACATGTCAATCGACAAATAGCACGAATTAATATATTTTTTTTTTCTTCGCTTAGAAAATAACAAAGTTTTTACAGTTCCTGGACACTGCTGTGTCCATGTAACATTCAAGCCATATCTAGCTAGAGGGTTCAATTTACAAGTGAAAATAGGCATAGTTATGGATAAACATAAACATATATATAAATAAGACAATATAACAGAAATGAACTTTGTATCTTTTTAAGTTTAATATCAATGTACACAGTACATAATTAATTATAATTTATCTAAAATTATGTCTGTCATGCAGATTATCTAGACATTATGATATGGTTTAATGTTTGATATTTATTGATTCTTTATTTACATTGATAACTATTCATGGTGATGATCCTTATTATGTAATAAGATTTTATGTGTAATTGTAATTTTATTTAAATATTAAATTCCTTTCCCTATTCATCTAAAAATAATAATTATAAATAATAATAAAATCTCATTACAAATAAGTTCATATTATTAATTGTTTTAGAATTCAACATAGTTATTAATGATTGCGCCTATAAACAACATGTCCAGTTTTGGATGTGGATCACTGGCACCTGTGGTAGGCAATGAAACCTGTATTATTAGTCGCCAGGTCTCCACCCCCAAGGACCACTACAGTTCAAACATTTCGGAATAGATACATTATCAAAAATTATTAACTTGTAAGATTTAAGTTAATAATTTAATATTTACTTTGAAGAGACTTTACTTTACTGTGATCACACTTTAACATAAGCAATGTTGTCTTTAGGTTCTTGTTTCAACAAAACTAATGCTAAATTTATCAAAAATCTCATTTAGAATTATTATTATATTTAATATGTTTATAAAAATAGTAATTTCCCCTTATATTCTGAACTTTTTCGATAAGTATTAATACTAGATGTGTGCTTATTGTTTATAGAACTTAGATCCTGAAGCTCAGTTTGCCTCTTAACATGGCCTCTTTTAGTGGTTCAGTCACCTGTCACATTCTACCCCTCTACAATAATCTATACATTAGGGTTTATGTATTATGAACTCTTCATTCAGTTAATTGACTGGTTATTTTTTTCTACATTAGAAACTCTAATAAAGCTAAATACCTTATTAGCAAGGAGTTAATTCTTTAGCAAAATATGAAGTAGGACTAAATGGATATAAGGTTTCAAAAGACACAACCAGTTTTTTGTATGTTTATTATCATCATAACAGCAAATCATGTTCAATTTGAATATATTTTCTTCTAAACACAGTTATCAATCAATTTCAAAGTATCAATAGTAGAATATAATAGATGCTTTGAATAATTATACTTCCTCAGACAACTTTTATTTGGATGATAATAATGGATAATCTCAGCATAATTTTCCATATAAATAATATCAAACAATGAAAACAAAGAAAATTTTCAGTTTATCTATAGTAATGTTATAAAGCTGTTGAGTTCATTTGTATGTTTGGTAGAATACATTAATGTTTGAAAGTACTGGTTGGAAATGAAAAATCATTTTGTGTTGAATTGTCCATTCATTTTGTCCAGGGAAGGCTATAGGCTACATACTACATAAGTTCATTAAATAAAGGTAAATGTGAAGTAAACAAATTATATTATATATAAATTTTTAAATAAATAAATGGATGAGGATGTAATTTAATAGAAGGGTATAATAATAGCATTGTCTGCCCAGGTCTTAACGGTACAGTGTTTTAATAATTACAAATATTGTTCTTGAAATACTTTAAACAATACCATATTAAATTAAAGAAAAATAAAAGGTTAAATTCAAATAAAATGAACACTTGTTTCAATACAGAAAACAAGCATAGGTGCTTAAAAGTAAAAAATATTCAAAACTATAAGTATCGAGCTTCATAATCAAATTTTTATCGACTTTTGCCATAGTGCCATGATAGCAGTTCACGGACGAAAATTTGACTTCCCGCCAAAGATTATAACACCATCAAAATAGTTTTTGGCTGCGATACAAAACAAAATAAAAAGGCCGTCGTTCCGTTGTATACTTACTCGAAATCTTGATATGATTACTCCCATTTTTGATGATCAGGTGACGGAAAAACTACTTGTTGCACTCGTAACACTTATAAAAGGTTCTACAATTTGATATAACAGTCTAAAAATAAGTTTGGCATTACAGTAACAATACCGATGACGAATTTGTGTAGACTAATTTTATAACCTTAAAATTCCGGCTTCGTTTAAAATTCAGTCACACGATACAAATCCTAGATCACATTATATTTTATTAGTATTTCAGTAGAAATAAAATAAAACTTTTAGATCCAGAGCACGTCATTGAAAAATAAATTGCAATCTGAACAAAAAACATATCACATTCGAAAACTTCACCACAAATTAATGATGTACTTGATTCATAAAAACGTTACTTTTATTTATAATTGTTATGATAAATAACGAATATTAATATTGGCTGCTCATCATTTATTTAGCTATTACATTATTATTTTGCCATGGTGACATTAAAAACAGTTTCTTTAGAAAACAATTTAGATTTTTACTATTACTTTTACCTTAGACAAGGTAAATGCCTTCCTTTAATAAATCACTTTCATTATTTATGGATTTGGATAAACTGAGGCAATTTTTACTACATAAGGATCATTTCATCACATTTTTTCACCATTTCATAATAAATTAATAGCGAATTATAGAGAATGTCAAAAATTTTTTTATCGATACCCCAAGTTCGGGTTCAATTCATCAGTGTATCAAAAATATTTATTAATAAATTAAGGAATAAATAAAATCAGTGATATTTCATTATTTACTTTAATATAATAAATATGCTTACTTTGGATTAGAATATGAAAAGACTTACTCTAAAAATCACATTGATAATTTAAAAAAGCAGTGGAAACTAAATTAGAAAAAATAATTAACGTATTATGCAATTAAAATCACTTTCAAATAACGTAAAATTTATTATGCTTTAAATTTCATATCATGATACAACACTAGTGATGCCGCGTTGACATGAACTGTCATGATAATGACATTTGAACTAATGTTACTAGAGTCAAATAGTTTATAAAATGGTAGAAATGTTGCCTTCGGTGTTGGTAATATACCTATTGAATTATTTGAACCTATAGCCCTCATCATACACGAGAACCTTATTTAATCATACAAAAAAATGGACAAAACTCTTTACACTTTCTATTTGGAAACAGTTTTGTTAGGTAGATATTATTATGACCTAAGGAGTTTTGGCATAAAGAAAAGTCGGTTATAGACTATTCCTAATCTTAAACAGTCAAGAAATGTGAATAGGTAAACAATTAATTATTTATTTATTTATTTTAAGGGCAGACAACAAAAACATACCAACAAAAAATATTTAACATACACTTTAAATTAAGTACAGTTTTTAATTAAAGACAGCCACGGCATGCCACGGATATGGACTAACAGTTATAATTATAATATCTTAAGTTTATATATATTTTTATAGTTAATAATAGAAACACTGATTACAGGGGGTTACGTTTCTGCTAATGATTTTGAAGGTATTCTTGTATGTTCGTGCACTAAGGTGAAATATGTCTAACTCTCCTACTTTATTGTTCCGAGAAAGTACTTTATAGATAACAAATGGTATAACGGATGAAATATCTATTATGAAAGTCTATAACGACCTAAAGCTATGAATTAATTATCAAAGACATGATCAGCAAATCTTCCAGTCTGGAGTGTAGCAATCTAGGTCAGAGACGACTTCACTCCCCTGCCCAACTTGTCTTCCATCAGAGTCGACACACCTGTAGATAATTATGTATGTATTATTTAATTATTATTGATAAGACATGTCCACTAAAACATATGAATATATGCACCTTAATACTTTAAACAAATAATACATTAAGAATTAAATTAAGAAACATATAAAATCTATTATTGATTGTGTGTATTATTGTGATATTAGTTATATAAATATATATATAACTAATATAAATAATATATATGTATAAAATAATATTAATGATTTTCACTTCAATTTTCAAAATTTGTTAGTGAATGGGCATATAGTGTTTCTAAATGTCACTTGATATTTTTTAAGGGAACGGATGCAACGTACTTAAATTTAGATTATAAATACTTCGTATTAAGGGTTCTAATGTTATAAATTTTAATACAGATAGCGATATACCTGCACAAATCTCTCCGACATTGAATTTTTCTGAAGTTTCCATTCTTGCAGCAAACCGGACGTTCTAACGAAGACGCCATCAGTAATTCCGTTTGTGCGCATTCTTAAAAAAAAAAATAAGTTTATGAAAACAATGCTCAATATATTCCAATTACAAAAAACTATTTATTTTAGTAAATTTACAAAATGTCTTTCGTCGGTCGCGATTCATTATCGTAAACGGAAAATTAGCTGGATTTGACATTATAAGCTGTAGCTTTTTATGCAAAATACTCATACACTTTCGATTTGCCGATAGCGATTATCTAAAGGCAAGACATTTATGAAAAGTATGCACTTACTACAGTCCATAGTATCGTATTCCGGAGTATTTCTGAACGCCTCGTAGGTTCCTATTGGCTCTCTGCGGTCGTCTACGCAGATTTTCCTGAAAAAAAGTTTATTAATAACATTCTTACGCTCGCTTTAATTATGTAGCCCAAAGTAAGCATCACTAAGACCCATTAACATACAAGAAATATACATACATAAATACATAAACAGAATGGTAAGAATAAATATTCGAGTTAATCGCAGAAACATCTACACTGGCCAGGACAGAATCAGACCGTTAGCTTGTAGCTGGGGATACTAAACATTCGGTACGCAGTTTAAATAAATGACCAGCCTTTTTATAACGAAACTGTAATGGGTTTTTTATGTCAAAGAATATTAAATACATAAAAAACTTAAAAAAGCATTTAAACTTATATTTACTCACGATCTATTCTTTGTTGCAACGATTCTCCCAAAAGTTCCATCAGGTAGACATTCAGGAAAATCGCTCGCATGGTTAACATTGTACCTGTAAAATAATGATAACAGCTATACTAACAACTGGACAAGTGCAAATCGAACTCGTCTATCCAGGGTTCCGTACAAATTTGTAGGTATATAAATAGTTCAGGATAATAATTCTTTGAATTGTTTGAATTGTGTTTCAGATATTTCTCTACACTTCGAGGATATTACTAGTCAATTTTTATAGTTCTAGAATTCTAAGTCAACGGAAAATATTCTATTAATTTTAATTCCATTAAAAGTATTTGAAATATACGTTTTTTCCAGCATAAACGACCGTAATTTTTTTACGTTAAGTTAGAACTTTTTTTCGAACAATTTTTCGCAACATCAAGGGAGTGTAGACCTGAGTGTATAGCTTTAATTTCCCTAGATAAAAGGTTTCGACAGAAGGGCAAAGTGATTCTACAAGGGTTTCGTTTTTCCTTTTGGTTTACACTAAAGAACCCAAAAATATACATTAGACGAAGTGCTTAATTAGTCTATGTAAATGTGTTATTTCTTTTATGTTACTCGTTTTATTTATTATATGTATTTCAATCAACTTAGAGCACTAGATTTAGGTAAAAAGAGGCTTAGGATAAGATAGTGTAAGTTAAAATTTAAAAAACATATTTTATGTTTTTGGTTCTTTGTAATTACCATTACTTTTTCATTTGAACATTTATCCCAATTATTTGTTTCTAGAATTTGATGATTTGATTATGTGAGATTTTTTAACATTGGGTACTTTTTAATTTTAAATCCTGAATACAAGTTCATGAGCCAATCCGATGAAATTATCGTTACTTTAAAAATAAATGTTGCCACACAAAAGACTACCATACCCAGCCTCTTCGCTCTCGATTAGAAGTTCCATTCTGTCTTTAATATTCTCCAGACATAGCGTAGTGTAGTTGAAAGGCGGCGTACCTACACTTTGATGAGGAAAAAGGTCAAACTGTGGATCATCTGAAAGAAAAGGTGGATATTTTATGGACTCAGATTGCAAAAAAAAAACTCTTTACGTAAAACAGTCCCAAATATGATCTATCATGTTTCTGAACGCAACATGTTTTCCCACATTTATAACTGTCATCTGTCGCTAAACTATGATTTTAATTATTGAATTTTGTGCAAGGAGTTTTTGGCGCGTAATGGCGGGGGGCGGTTTGGTGCTGTGTGTTTTATTTCATATATTGTGTTGTAGTGTTGTTTTTGTCATGAAATTGGTGTAGTTTTATGGCAAAAAGGATTGTTAAGTCATGCAATATATGGAATACATCATTCAGCGTTGATTAGTGACTTACGTGAGATTTTTCAGTGTTCATTTCCATTCATTCATTTGTAGGGTAAGTTCATATATTTAATCACATTATATGATTTCGTTCTCATTTACTTATCATTTCGTCGTGTGATTAGTGAGGACAAGAGTATATTATTTTTCGGTAAAGTAAGCAAATGAGAGGAGGTGTGTGGTACAGTAGCCTGAGCTTTCTAATTTCGATGTCAAAAACAAAGTATCTACCACCATGGCTGATCTTAGATAGGCCAATCAAAATGAATTATCTCGAACTCCTCTGTGCTTAATGACACGTTTAGTAGTTGGTCCTGGTTGTTACTGTGTACCACCAAAACCAGACCAGGGTGGTGTTGTTTAGCTTTAACTATCCACGATTTTATGCAAACTTGTGCCTTGCGCCATACATGTACCTAATTTACATGGCAAAATTTTGATTTAACTTGTTATTTTGGTCCCGCTCACATATTTTCACATGGGCATAAATTGTCTATTCGATTGTTGATAATAATTATGTACACGAGTAAGTGATCCTTTAATAACTTGTGCATTATTAAGATCACTCATTATTATACAAAAAATGACGATCGCAAAAAATAATGAATTACTACTGCAATGCAATTTATACAAGAATTTACTTACAACACTCCAATTTCGTTATCGGTTCCTCTAACAAACTGATTTTCCTACCCTCCCCTTCGCGAATAACACCAGTCATGCGGTCCACACAAAAACAGTCGTTATCAATACACTGTATAGGATTGTAATTGCCATCTGCAGTACACCGAGGACCAATCACTGGATATCTGGTTCCAGGACTAATAGTTTTCTTAATTTTTTCATGGAATCTCGAACAACCTAAAAGAAATTAAATGTTTATTCTGTAATAGCTAATGCCCAATTACATTTGAGATTGTTTTTTTTTAAAGTAGAATTTGCACCCCCTGATGTAAGCGGTAGGAGAAGTCTATATGTGAAGATAATTGGAGCAGTATGCGACGTACTGCCTTAGCCACCTCCGCTTAGTCAGCCCAAAAAGTACATTTTCATGCCTCTTTTGAAGGTATGAACGTTTTTAAACCAATATTTTATGAAGAAAACACATGTGCCGAAAACAAATTCTCTGTCTCTAGCTGTGAGACAAAGAAAGGCGAATCTCTTTGTGGGTTAAGTAGACGTGCGAGTGTGTAAAACCACCATTACTTAAACCTTCAGTAGCGTCAAATATTATATATATGATAAAATTTTCAAGAGAAAGCATATTCATAATAATAATGAGAATTTAAAAGCGGCACAAAGAGTGTACGTACATATACTCTTATAAACAAACGTAACATACTCACCACAGTGCATACCCTGTTTCACAGTCGCCCCACTATAAGGAATCTGCCCAAAAATTCTTTCTCCTCTCTCTGATTGACAGAAAGATCTAAAATTTTACAAGTACATAAATTATTTAAAAAAACCCAAAGCCCTTTTTTTCCTTTAATATAAGAACCAAAAACCACTTTATCTTAAAGAAGTTATGTCGTTGACAATTCACTTTTTTAAATTAGGCAACAGGAAGCCATTATATAACATATATACAATCCCACATAAATCTGTGTCAGTCGACAAACTTCGTTATATCTTGAGTTTTATCTCTCTTCCCTGATAGTTAACAAAATCGGTAGAAATTAAGATAAAAATAATGACAAATTTCAAACTCTACGGCAATGATTAATGATATGAAATTATGTGACATCAGATTATTTTCTAAAAAAGTATATATCATATTAGGAACTTCTTATATACTGTTCTACATAAAACGCTTAGAGAATGAACTCATTCTGTCAACTAACTGACACCGACTGAAGTAGGAATCAGTAGAAGGAGTCCTTATGGGAAGATAACTAATGCAGCATGCGACATATGGCTCTTTCTTCCACCTCGGCTTCCCAAAGGAAATTCATACCCGTAAATCTAACTGTATTTTACGAAAATCTAAAACTCCTGATTTCCAAACCCCTGAAATCTCAGAACAAATCCCATAATATGATAAACCTATTCACAACTTACATCTTTGAAGACATAATTAATGACTTTACATGCAGACATTCTTGTAATGTTTAATATTACTTGTATATAAATTAGGGATTAATAAATTAAAATCTTATAAGTACATTTGAGGTTCTTACGTCTGCGTCGGTATACATGAAACAGCAGCGTAAAGCCCTTTTGAATCACACTCAGGTCTTTCCTCCAATGCTCCAGTTTCTCCCACCAAGTGTCTAGCATCATAATTGTCTTGGACTCTGTGGCAGTCAGTGTCCACTGTAATATTGTTTAAAATGTGACATTGCCTGTGAAGTAAGTAGCAAACTCGCTTTCGGGGTTATTTGGGTAGTACCAATAGCCTTCTTATTTCGATCATGAAACCAGTAACCAGTGTCATTAAGGCTTATGGAAGTAATTAATAATATAAATATATATAATGTGCAACAATCCACCGCGACCTGATTTACTCACCGCTCATTAGGATAGATCTAAGGATTAAGTCTGGAGATTTTGCTGAGAATAATTAACAAAACATATTAATAATTAATAAATTATTTCGTACTTCGAAAGTCAAGTTAATACTTTGGTCCCGATTTTTACGGAAACCGCCTTCGCTCACGAAGCCGCGTACGTATGTCTATGTCAGATTTATGCCTATATTGAAAAAAGAAGAAGAAATGGAATTGCTATAATACGCTGGTCCATCCAAACAGGTGGAACGTCTGCTTGCATGGCATCCTCTTATTTCTATTAGATCGCTTTAATTCTTATGAATTAAAAACAATCACCCCCACTTACTTCTACCACAGTAGTTATTTCCATTTTCGCCTTGTATGCAAGTAAGACCGTGGCCACAGCGACCAATGTTGGTGCCCAATCCTGGACCACCGACGCTGCAAGCGGCGCCTTCAACTGAAAATCAACAGTTGGAAGGAATTAGTCCATGTTTACCAATATACCAGCTTTTCAACTTACATTGTGAAAAATGTTTAACATTTAAAATGGCATTGCTATGCGTGCATGCTACTTGAAAATCTATTGTACACTCTAAACGAATAAGTATTATCCACAATTTTATGTGACATATGATAGTTAAGAAAGAAGCAAAAATTCGGTTTTGTTTTTTTTTGTAATTTAATACCTTTCCGAGAGTTATCAGTTAACAAATTTAAAACTGCCCACAATGTAAGAAAGTCTTTTAGAGACTTCAAAGTTGCCAGACGTTCGTTTCGATTGTTAATAAGCTCTGAGAGTATAGAGCAAAAAATTGGGCGCTGTTTATGTTGTGATGCCGCATAGTACTCCCGGGAGCCTTCTAACAAATGTATAATACTACCTCGCTGTATTATTTCAGAGAGAGAACAATCTTTCAACGGGATATTTACCACGTAATTCGTTATTTGTGCTCTGAGACCATGACGCTTGAAACAACGGCAAATTATCGGGAACTCATTAATAACAAATATCTCGTTGGTTATTCTAATTATTATAAGATAATTATAATAATTAAGATTCTTGCTTATATTTAAACCATTGTTTTGAACTTTTTGAACAGAATCGACTTCTTCAGATGGTGTGTCTAAATTTTAGTAAACATACATATTTAATTAGGTACTCAATGTAATTATATAATTAACCTAAAATGGCTCTAACAACAGTGTATAGATTGTTCATCATGGCTGGGTCGAAGGTTTATCGTAACGTTTAGGTCATCTTCTTCATCTACTGTCTATACACGTCTCACTGCTGGTCACAGACCTTCGTAAATGGGAGAAACACATGAGGAGTTACGGTTATAGCACCACCACACTGGCCCAATATGGTAGGTGAAAGCGGTTATCGAACAACCAGGACCAACGGCTTAAAGTGCCTTGCGAAGCACGAAGGAGTATGAGATAGGTATAGGTTAATGACTTTGTTTGGACACTTTGGCTAGACGGTTTATATCTTAATTCCAATCGTGAATGGGCTTCACCTGAAGATTATTACCTATCCATTGCTTCTTAACAAGCATAATTATTACAATGACGTCTCAATGAAGCAACAATAGTTTTACAATAATCTACGGATGATGCCTATTGCTATGACCATTCTAGTAACGATATAAGTTGGCGGTTGCGTTCCTGGTATAGGTTATCTAAAACCAGTTGTATCAGTGATGCTTCTATAATAATTACCTATAAACGGCAGGCAGTAGTCGCAGCAATTACAGGTGGTCGGGCTAGGCAGTGATAGGCCCGAGTGCGTCGCATTGTTAATATTACACTCTGGTGCAACCGCTGCACATTCCTGATCCTGCAAGGAGGAGAATATTATCTAAATAATTACGAAATACTACCACAGAGTATTTTTATTGATCATGTATAATGTCTGCAGTGAGAGTAATGTAAACCCCCTTTTAAACTCCCTTCTCCCTAGAAAATGGGAATGTATTGTATAATATATGCATTGTAGGCGTTATCTCAGCTACAAAGAAATTGGAACTATACTTACTACTACTTACAAACAAATTTGGAAATTTAAGACCTTCGTAGCGTCATGATATCATGATGCAATGGTAGCTAGCTGTTTTAGCGAGCAGGAGATTTTCTTTCACGACCACGATCTAAGACTTTAGTTTGGACCTAAGACTTTAGTTTGGACCTAAGACTTTAGTTTGGACCTAAGACTTTAGTTTGGACCTAAGACTTTAGTTTGGACCTAAGACTTTAGTTTGGACCTAAGACTCTAGTAATTATCCCATTAGTACAGGATATTTAATTAGAAAAATATATTCCTTGAATTGTGTTTCATGATTATTTATGTAGAAAGTTTTAAATTGCTGCCAATTTGTTGTAGGCCCTTTTTTTATCGAAGAGGAATCCATTTACGGACCTATCCATTACGCTATGTGATGGACGTTGTGGGGCTCGCCCAGTACCTGAGCACTCGGAATACCCACTAAAACTCCCTGGTAGCTCTATTGCCCCTCGCGAGGGTGACCTGGGTTCTGTCAAAGCAATTCACCAGTCCACTCACAGGCAGCCCAGCCTTACGGCCAGTCTTTGTGCCGATGGAGATTGTCCAGAGTTACTAAGACAATGTGTTGTAGATGTACATTCTGCAGGATCACACAGAGTTTTTAAATTTGGAGGAGAATAAGGAGTAAATATGACTTACCCTACAAAATTCGGCTTCGCACAAGAAATCACCTAGCACATTTCGCAGTAAACACATAACCAAAACAAAGAAAAGGCAATTGCGCTTCGCCATTTTGAATGGCGTTCCTAAAAGCACTGATTCGAAAATAACGATAACAATATCATTAACAATGTTAAAAGATTATCAATATCAAGCTGAAATAATGACGTTTTTATTTTTATCAATACAGTTAATAATGATTTTCTATTTAATCAGATATCGTGAGGTGCATCATTACACATACTTCGATTCTATTTTAATTTGACCATGAAACAATTCACGAAGTTTACGGTATACGGTGTAAATTACAGGGGATAGAAAGCATTGAAAATCTCTCGTTTACAAAGTATTTTTACTACAAACTCTGCGCTATAAAGTCTGGCAATGTAGCTGGATTCGCCATATAATCAGCGAATTTCTTCAACCGATCTAGATTTTGCGAGAGAAAAATCGATGTCTTGGAAACTTCCATCTTGATTCTTACTTCTTTATCGTATACATATAAAAAACACAAAACAATACACAAAGGTGGGCTTATATAGATAAGCGCACCTTTGTGTATTGTTTTGTGTTTTTGTGTTTTGCTATAGAGCAACAGTTCTCTGCCAGAAAAAAAATTTAACGTCGAGATGGTACTACATAATAATTTTGTGATGTTTCTCTGTCGTGTCTCATAGGGACAGACTTTTCGCTGATCAACCTTTTCTCGGTTACTCCATACAAATTTGTCTATTTAACAATCGACGTTGGGGTAACTTCGAAAAACAATATATATACGCCAAAAGCACAGCAATGAAGTTTGCAGTTGTTTTATAGTTTTTATTTTCCTTGGAAGCGCCTTGGCTTGGTGATCTGATTTGTATCGAACTCCTCCGTCCTACGGAAGATTTCTCAACCACAAAGAAACTGGATTTCTTACCTTCAAGTGCCGTAACATTTAAGTATTTCTATTACAGTTACGTCGGGATAAGTTCGTGCCAGGCGAATTCAGAATGTGTCCTACGAACAACTTCGCCAGCAATAATCTACTCCCACGAGGAGTTGCACCCAGGGTGAGATCTGAGGAAGCTTGTTTTAGGCCTTATAAAGGTACCTAAATATCTATCTACAGAGATAATTCGAGAGTATCTTCAGAATCTAGGCCATCGGTCAGATAACGTCCCGTTTGGGTTATGAAATGAAATGTTGTGGGTTTAAGTTTGTGATTGTGTTTATTAAAAAATATATACATGTGGTAAGCATTGCTTCAATTTTACAGCTATCTAAAGGCGAAAGCGAATATATCTGAAAAGGCCTTGAATGCGAAAAATATCGAAGCAGAAAACAAGTAAGAATTTAACTTGGTTTTCATTAAGATTATTTTGTTTAACAAACTAAACGTAATAATTCTTTCACCATCGTTATCACAATTCCATCAAAAGCCAGAAACAAATTGATCTTAGCTAAGGTTTACTCATGAAATTCTTGTATCAAACTGATAGATAAGACTGTGATAGGAAAAACAAACATGATAGTTACATGTTTCCACGCGTCGTGTGTACACTTGTGGCGACAAAGATATTGAAACTAGGGCGACCATTTCATTTTAATGTGCTCTTAAAAAGGCGCAAAGAAAAAATTTAGTATCCCATTGAAGTCTTCAAGATATTGACCCCGATTCCGTAGTGCACGAACTAAATGAAAATTAAGTTCAGTACTAATCTTTCAGTACAATACAACCAAAAAAAGACAGATGACGGCTGGACAGACCAGTGACGTCATTTTGACGTTTCCAAAATAACTAACTAAGCGTTTTTGCTTTATTTTAAAGGGCATCATAAAACATGCCGATTAAAATAAGTCAAAAGTGTATGGATCGTCAAGTGTCAATAAACTTGATATTCCTTACAGTCATTCTATCCCTTCTCAATGAATTGGTTTCAAAGACATTCGAATAGCTTAAATTTAATTTAGTCCATGTGCAATTACCCCTAGTGTGTTTAAATCATATCAAGAGTTTTTGATCATGTATTAAAGTTGTAGTCAACTGATATTTTTATATATTAAATATGAATTCAGTCTCGGTAAAACTCAAGAAAAGGTTGATCAATTTAAATAATAATTCGGTTTGATTCAGTTATGGTTTCAAAATAAAAATTTTTTGAAACCATAACTGAATTTTAGAAAGGCTTAAAATATGCTAATGAAAATTGTTTATTTAGTAAGGACAATCGTCTAACTGACATGTTAAACATTAAACTTTAGCGTTAGTGGTAATTTATAGGTGAAACAAAGTTCAGCGGTTCAACAAGTCGCATATCTAAAAAACGTTTCCAATACTTCACAACATAGGCGCTAATGTTGTTTGCATACAATTTGACAGATACAAACACAATCGAGACGGGTCATTTCGATTGAAACTGACACAAGGGGTACTGGATAAAGTACTTTCGCACACTGTCTGGCAAGTGCGTTATAATACAAGGCACGAAACAGATGCTAGCAGAATTATTATCAACGCAAATTTTAATATTAACATATGTAACCATTTGTGACATTTCGGCAAGATACTGAAATACGCACTCTCAAACTTAATCAAAAGTAAATTGGAAAACAAAAAGGACAGGTGGCATGTCAGGTGACTAATGCAGTTGTCAGGAAGCGCCATCCTTGGTTCCTTTAAAAATGTTTAAATTAAGGTTTGAAAGTTCTTATTCTTGATATCTTTATCGTATAACACGAGAGAGCGAAAAATACTAAACCTAATATACTAAACCTAATTTTTTTTACACTAAAATACTAAACCTAATTTGTTTTTACTGTTTTTAAAAAGAAATAATAACTGACGGTCCAGAACAGGACAATTTGTCATACATAACCTGCGAGATTGGTCGGAGAAGAAAAAAACACCAACAATTAATTTCATTATTTTATTGTAAAAAAAAACACACACACAATAACGAAAAACAAAAAAACTCAACGACATGAAGGATATTCTTAAAAGTAAAATATTGTAAAATCATCAAACTAAGAGGTTGTAAGAAAATCTTTAATGTTGAAAACGATGAAAACTTATTCGATACGTAACCTATATCAATCAAAGTATTGCCTATTTAAAGGTTGTGTTATTACACGACAAAAATATATAAAAATAGGAAATAATTTATCAAATTATTTTTGATGACTTAATAAAAATGACTTAATTACCCCATATAACATTTGTCATGTTGCAAGATGTAAATGATAAAGTGTTGTTATAATATTAATTTAAGATAATTTTTTACTGCAAAGAAGTGTCACTATCTCTCCGCGCAAACAAGTATTATAGTACTTTACTGAACTAGATAAGCGTTACAAAACTGAAATGCTCTGTACTACCCAATATTTAAAGAACGACTTAAAATGGTTCATCACCTTTAGGTAGTTCTTACTAAACAACCAAAAACCTATTGTTTTATTATATAGGGATATTATGATTTGTTAATTGTACAACCAACATTCAGCGTATTGAATCAACAATCACGTCCAATTCTTAAAAATGATTTGATTAAAGTATTTATAAGCTTACAAAGTAAGTCATAAAAGACAATAAATTATAATTAAAGTAAATACATTTTAAATAACGGTAGAATACAGACTCGCATTAATTGAAGCGCTCACAGGGCACATTTGTTACTTACCATCTGCTTTACGAAATGCATCTTTACCTATGTGTCGAGCGTGTGGTGAGTCAAGCATCTATGGAATATCTATTAAGTTGGTGTAATGCTTTGGCTAAATCAGAAAGAGTCTTCTGACCTCATGTCTCGACCGCTCTGGAGACTCTACGACACAGCGGGACACCTCCCCTGAACATAATGCCTGCAGATAAGAAATCCTCGCCCCTTAAGGCTTGAGGACTCTTCAAGGTTCTCGCCTCCTTGAAACTCCGGTAACGCTGTAAAGGCCATCTGCGGCCAACAGCTAGTCAGTCAAAAAAAGACTTAAAACTAACACTGATATATGATGATATTATTAATATTTAAAATGCCATAAAAATTCTTAACGAATAAAATACCTATTACTATTGAAAACTAAATAATAACATTACATAAAATTAATTAATATCGAGAAATCCTCTGTGTTTTTAAGTTGAATACCAAAAACTAAATATTTGGTTTTGTAGTAAGCCAAGTATGTAGTAAAAAATTGATTTTTTACATGGCAATGTCATTAGAATCAAAATTATAATATCCAAACGTAGTTCGGCGATTTGCAAAACTATCGATCGCAGATCGCAGATATTGTCTTTTTTCTATACAGAGATACTGTATATTAATACTAATAAGAAATATTTAAAAAGCAGCATCAAGTACTCAATTCTGTAAAGATAAAACATATTGTCGGTTTGTTTTATATAGTTCACCATTCTTTGGGTGTACTTTGTTCAGTTGTTGTGCGCTTTCACTCGTGCGTCAATATGAGTCTGTATCCGTTCAGTAGTTGTACATCTTCTCACTCATATTGCGTCAATATGAGTCTGCCCGTACAGTAGTTGTAGATCCTCTGACTCGTAGTGCGACAATGTTGGGCCAGTGTCCGTTCATAAAGAGAGCAACTCCATGACAGTGTTTATCGGCAATACTGTCGACGGATAGCTCTCTTCATTAACAGATTATAAGCCAGCTTCTTGCTTCCTTTCCTTCTTAAAACGGTAAAGTTTAATTGTCTCTACAAAACTACAAGCGTAGTTTAAAAAACATACATCAATATTGAGAATGGAATTCACATGGAGTTTTACATACCATAAATAACAACAACATCTAGAGAAATTAAAAAACAAAATTGTGACAATAGTCTCACTGTACCTGGAAACTGTAAAAACAAACTAATCTGTAAACTGAGATAAGTGTGTTTTAAGTTTAAACTGTTGAATATATAAATTACAGATGTTGTTATTTGGATATGCATATTTGAATTATTTTGAGTTTTAAGTATCTCTAAAACACACTGAAAATTTCCAAATCCACATATTTAGATTTACAAAAATAATTAAGTAACTGATTAGTCTACCATGTGGCCATTGTTGTAGTGGTAATTGATAACAATTATAAACAATGTTCTGATAATTGTGATTTGACATGTAAAACATTAAAAACAATTCATACAAAATTGAAGTTCTTTTAATCTCGCAGTAACTTCCAGTGATACGTGACTACTCACGTTTTTTCTGAAACTTGGGACAACGTTCAGATGAGAGGCGTTACTGAAAATTTCTCATTAGAACTCATAATATATTTTTGTAATTACATTCTGACCAAGGAAGTTTTACATAAATTTCCCATGTCCCGTTACTAGACGGCGCTAAAAGAGTTTGAAGCCGGGTAGCTGACAACAAACACAGCGCACAAACATGCGTGATAAACCAATTCACACCTCAGTCGACATGGTCATTCATTTGGTGCTGTACTTTAAATTGGAAGAGGCCACATTGGTCTAGAACTGCTTTCTCTTAACTTACTCAATTGTGCTTTTAGAAATGAAACTGATAGAGGTACAGAGTCATTACTGTTACGGACTTGCTATTTTTTGTATAATTCTATATTTGTATTTTTATATTTTTTCTTCGTTTTTGAAATATACATTTTGTTTTTCTATCAGTTTAAAAAATATACGCTCACGAAGCAGACTGAGAGTTTCATTCTCAACAATTACAAAAAAGCCAAAACAATTCCAATATAGTCAATTGTTATATATTCAAACTATCTAATCATATTGTTTTTGTTATATATATCGAATTCAAGTCTTACATTTTAAAGATTAACACCCTTTTATTATACACAGGCTATAGGTACATCGCACGATGTTAATAAGAATATGCATAATTTTTTACATGTTTAACTTTATTGCGTCGATTGATGAGTTAACCTTAGCCCAAATAGGTCAAAACAGATAAACGATGACGGTGTATGACTATGATTTAAAAATTGTTAAATAAAAACCTATTTTTGGTCTTTTCTATTGAAGCAAAATGAAACAAAGGAATATAATTTGATTTTCAAGAAATATCATTATAATTTGTTAATTCATATAGCATTTCAAAAATTTTGTATTGACGTGTGGACCATGTTGTGTATAACTGAGATTCAATAGAGGAATTACAATATTTCACTAAAACAATTATATAACATCCAATAACTAGAAGCGAAAACTCCATCATAACAAATACATCATTTCAGTTTCACAACTAAATATTGTAAAATAATAAATTTATTGTCTTTATGATTATTTATAAGCTATTGTTTTCATTAAGCTCAAAAGTAAATGCATCTTTAGTTATCTTAACATAAAACAAGCCCGCCAAGCGGCATAATTTCACTTGCTGGTCACGCGGGAACTCCTCAATTGTAAACTTATTTTACATTATTGCAAAACATTACACTTGACATAATTTTATTGTATATTTATTCACATCTTTCTATATTTTATATAATTTTTAATGATAAAAAACTTACCCGTACCAATATTTATGTTACGCAAATTTGCATATTCATAAAACACCGTTTAAATTTATATAATTGTAAATCTCTTCGTAACCAACGAAACAGGTACAAATATAATTTGAATTTGCCAATTTACAAAAAAAGTGCATTTGTTTCTGATATAAACGTATACAATCACCTACCTACCGAGATAAAAGCTATAGATGTCATAATTTTAAGTTAAAATTAAAAATATGGCTCGTAAGCAATGTTTCTTATACTCTACAAGAATATTTTGCTCATAAGACTTCTTAATAAATAAACTCAAAAATAAATTACAAAGACAGTGTTCATTGTATACAATATTTAATTTTAAATGTTGCATGCCTTGTTTGGGTAAACTATTGTTACTTACCTTATGAAATGTTTAACATAATTTTTACACAGTTTTGGCAATGTGATAAACAATTTTTATATATTATGAAAACTGAGCTCATATTAATACGAGGTATCTTAATGTACCGTGCTTCATAATGACGTGGGTGATTGACAGGTTTAAGAATACTATAGATTAATACTATCCTATTAAGTTCCTTAATATTAAAATAGAAGTTTAAATGTTATGTCGTAACTTAACAAAGACACCGTAATACTGTTAGATAATTTTTACTTGTCATGCTCATGATGTTGTGCTACATCAAGAGTTAATAATAATTCACATATTTGAAACATTAAGTAATTTATTTAGCGTCGATTTTGTGGAACAGCAATCGTATGCTATAAATAGACATCATAGTTAATTTAAAACTAACAGTAAATAGATATAACTTATAATTTAACATAAGTCTCAGTTGAATCAGGTTGTAAATTATATTACTATTTTGGATAATGGCATTTGGTTTTATATATTTATTATTTGTGTTTTGTTCCGTTTCTGCAACCTAAAATATCACTTGTAACTCGCCATCATACTAAATCCTCAATGTAAGCAATCCAAAAAATTATATATGTTAACAGAACAGTTAAGAGCTTAAGCGTTGAAAAATTAATCATAATAATAAGATTTGTATATTTAAGTTCTGTTATATATAGCTTCTGCCTGCAAATATGCTTTATAAAATTATATGACAAATGAATAGTTATTATAGAATATTTATTTATTATTTCAGTTATAATATTATTAATTAATTATTAAGAAAGCTTATGCTTCCTTACCAAAATGTATACTTACTCGAAAAATATAATTAAAAATTATGTAGTGGGAACACTGGGTGTGCCAAAAAGCAAATTCGTAACAAATATACTAGGTTTTACATTCATAATACCAGAATAATCACAAGCATTTTAATAAGCTGTACATTATACACAAGCATTGTGAAAATTGCATATTCTTAAATGACCCCACTAAGGCGTTTGACAAGGTCTACCATTGAGTAACGGCCCTAAAACTTCTCCTTGGAGCAGCCCGCCAAACAAATTAGTTATATCGTGAGTTCTCGTTTAGTGTTACGATGATAATTGAACTAGCGGACTTTCAAACGCTTTTGAAGACATGAACAAGTTGTGAGAGGCCGAAACAAGTTATGTTTATGTTATTTATTTATTATGGTTGTAATTAGTGTACATAAGACGTGTGAAGTGAAACATAAATTAAAATATGTTCTATAGACCATTTATTAATTATCCATCACCTATTAAAATTACTAAGAAACTAATTATTTAAACAAAAGGTGTTAATGACAAATATAATGGAAGCAATCGAATCGGTACTTCACTAACTACCTATCTAAATTTGTACATATACTTTGTAGACATATAACCAATTACATATTATGTTTGAAAGATATTTAGAAAATTATCCGAACTAGAAAAAAATTAAGTTCTGTGGATATACAGATATTCGCAATTTTTTTTAAATACAATTACTTAAAATTAAATTGCGTCTAAGTTCGGTACTAGTTTTTCATTAAAATTCCATCATAAAAGACAGATTACTGCTGACGTCATTGACGTTCCTAAAATGGCGAATTTTAAGCATATTTGCTTTATTTTAACACGCATAATAAGTGAATATGTATGGATCGACTAAGTGTCAACTAACTTAACGTTCTAAAATGGCGTACTATCCCAATGGATTGATAAAGATGTAAAAAAAATATATTTAATTTAATACATGCACAATCGTAGCCTTGCCTGTTGTAGCGTACCATGTTCACATCTTGATTGATCCTTTTCGATACTTTTATTTGTATATTATTGCGTTTTACTTTTTGAAGTTTGTCTTAGATTAGTTTTGCGCTGTCACTGTTATTGCACGTTTATTTGTTAAATTCATATTATATATTTATGTTTTCCCAGTCAAAACGATTCCTTTCCATTTCTATCAATTTCACCTGTTTTGGCGGTCCTGAAGCATATAGGAAAAAACATATTTTCGATAATTTCAGTTGTTACGTACACTCTTGTAAGGTAATTAACTAGAAATTAGTCCTTCCATCGGCACACTAACACGTCCACTATTCATAACCAAATCATCATAGAAATATCGTCAGTCTGTGACAAATTGTTTAAACTTGTACATTTGCATCTGTTTTGTCGCACTATTGTTCTCAAAGCATTTGTTATTTTACTTTTAAGTTGAAAATAAGTTATGCGTTATGCAACCCGACTGACCTATTTTGTATGTGGTATGGTATGTCGCTTGACTCCTTAGTCGTGTATTTTAAAAAAGATGCTTTTTTTTTCAAGTAGCAAAGAGTTTGAGTGCTTAAAGAAGTTTCATTGTAAGTCCGTTTGTAACAAGAAATGTTAATCATGTTAAAAATAAAATGGTAGCATTTCACCTTTTAGATATCATATTAATAAGCTAAATACTCATTTAAAAGCTTACACTTTTTAGATCTCTTTACCCTTTAATAACTGCTTCAGTCAAAAATAAATTTTAAAAATAAGTTTACTTACTACACGTAGTTACGTAGGACAGTGTAGGGCTAAATCAGCTTAATTGATAATTTTGTCACCCCTATAAAACAATTATTATATTAATAAAGTCATTTACCTGTTAGTATTGTACATAAATGTACTAATTACAGTATAAGAGTGATTGTGGTGAGAAATTAAATCTTTATTACTATTATTCATAACCTATTAGACACATTCCATTTTTAATCTGAATTCACTTGATCACACAAAACTCTTTGAAATAAAATGTAAATAGTGATCAAATGCGCAAACTCAGTCGTGACTTCGAGCCGTACAGCATGGAGATAAGGAACGTTTTTGTATTTTAAAATACAATCAGCTGAATAAATATGTACGGAATGAAACGGACAGGTTGTATACTTTAAGATAACGCATTGGAGACTTTTATATGTCATAAAATGTTTTTGGGTTTTTATCTTAGAATATTTAACCTACAGGGCCAACATATAACTATTTCAAAAAGCAAGCAATCATATTTGAATTATGTGACCGCTTTAATTGGGAGTTTTGGCGTAAGGGAAAGCGAAATACAACCAATCCAATAATCATAAATAAAAATATGAGTGTACACTACAACCCGCAATATTGTAGCAATTAATTTATATTTAAATATCACCAAGCCGCATAACGCAAACGTGATGGGCTTATAACTTCTCATATGCTTCATCTATGTAGGGACTTGTATACTGTTGACAATAAAACCGATCAAATCTATACCCTACGAACTACTTTATACTTTTTTCTGTTTATTAAACCTATTTAAACTGCTCAGTTTATACGCAAAACGTGACATGACTAGAGGCTCTTAAAAATTAAATGCTTTCTTATCTATATTACTTATTACTTACACTGTTACATGTGAAAACTTTGTTTGCGTTAATAAAATTAGAGAGGGGCCTGTGAACGTGTAACGGGCGACGTGTTCAAAATGTTTAGAATTTATCAATCATATTTGATTGAATTTTTAAAAAATTACGGCACAAAACTCGGACCTCTTTGATGGTAAGCAATAGTAATAAACCATATACACAGTTCCTAAGTCAACGCAATAATAATAAAGTTATTTTACCGAATATTATCTACTTCCCCTTAACCAGTTTGGTAATAAGCGAGACCTCACACTCGTTCGAAAGCAAAGGAAAATAATGAAAAAACGATATTTTCCACTTATATATAAAATAATTACAAAGTTTGTTCCCTACTTATTTGTTCTTAAAACAGGTAAAAATCAAAGTGACTCTATTCTCAAAATGGAAGAACTATCTTACATATTACTTTATAAAATATGGCTTAAAAATTTTAATATATCTTATATTAAAATTTGTAAGCCATATTTTAAGCCAATCACATTTAGTTTAAAAAGTATCAAATAGGTCCGTTATCTACTATACTAACTAATATTATAACAAGAAAGATTGTTAGCATGAAATAGGCTCCAAAAGTACTGGACCAATTTGAAAAATTCTTTCACATTTAGAATCCTAACTTACCACCAACGAACAAAGGCGCTAAAATATTTACAAAAAGTTAGGATTATGTGAAAAAATACCTCATACCTGCGTACGGTCGGAAATCATTGACAATAGAGCAATGTGATACCTTCTACAGTTTTATTTAGGGCATCAATATCTACAAAAAAGACCGTGCAGCCATATGTCTAATTATTACAGTTATTTCACAATAACTACATTTTCATATTGGAGCATTTAATAAATAATATCACAACTTTATTTATTATGTACTCTTTTTAGTAACAACCGACGTAAAAAACGGTGTATGTCTGTGTCTATTAAACATTATTATTTTTTAAATATTGATAACAATACCTGTGCGAAGCCGGGGCGAACCGCTAATTATTTATATAGCAAGTTACCATCACTTTGCAAAAAAACTTTTTAAGGTGTTTTACCAAAAATAAAATTAGAAAAATAGAAGACACATGACACGAGGCTGTAAGAACACTTCAAAAATATTAGCAAATTGTTACCGACATTCTATTTAGTTGTGTAACAGTAACATCTTATTTTCTAGAAAATTTGTTTTTTTTTTAATTTTTCAACTAAGTGGATGAATCTGTTTACAGTATTGAATCATAAAAATGCCTGAAATTATAATTAAAACCAATTGAATAGCTTTATTTTTGAATAAAAATAGCAATCAAAACCAAACTCGTACAAAAAGTACATAATGAAATCGTATGTGTTTTAACTGTGTTAAAATAAAACTGAAAGGAAAATAGTGGCGTCTCTAAATTACCCATGTTTTTGAAAACATAACTTTTTAATTTAGTATCCTATGTACATATCTATGCTGAAGTAAAAGAAAAAAAATTACCCAGTTGATTGTTTAACCATTTAGAAACTAGCTAAGCAATGTGTCCCATTTCTGATAGTGGCACCTTATCAAAGTTTATAGCTCCTTAATCTATGATATCAAGTTGTATTTGCTTTCCGCGCAATGTGACCCCGAAGTGGAATTAAAACGTTTGCCTAGTTCAAATATTTGCCGTTTTAAAAAGTTAAAGCACTATTACCTCTTTAGTGGAAAAATTGTGAAGTAAACCTTTTTAGTTCTCCTTTTTAGACAAGTAAAAGATTTTATAATTTACTTTTTTAAACTGTTTAAAATAACATAGTTTAAAAACAAGGTTAAAATTCGTTAGATAATCATAATAATATTTTATTGAAATGACAATATAACGTCATTTTTTAATAAATTATTGTGCAATATTGCAATAGGTTATTACTTTTTATATATTTATTGATTGATATTCCACACGCTTCATATCTTATTAGTTTCAAAACACTTTAAAGATATAAATCTTTTTTGAAATTTATAATTTAAAAAAACTTGAATCTGTCCATTGAATTATTAATTTCAAAAGATTTGCACAACTATATCTGACTTTGCTTAAATTGCGTTCATACACAATTTAATCAAGATATTTATAGAAAAATATAAGTAATTAACATAAAATCTTACCGCCAGAACCGTGAGCTTCCATCACGGAATTTCCACTGAAAATCTTCAGCCATCTTGTATCACGTGTTTATCTTTCGCATCATTTCGTCATTGCAGACGCCCAACATCATGTGACCAATCACAGATCGAGAAACCTCGAGACAGCACCTATTTATCTGGCCAATGAAATCCAATCAACTGTACAATTATAAACTATTTGAATTTTCCTGCCACTTTTGACAGCGGCAATCGATTTAGACACTATTAAATTAGTTAACACAATTTCTAAGACAAAATACGTAACAATTTTAGTAATTATACTAATGTAAAATTGTTTTTCAGTGGTAGAAATTACTTTGTAACAATATTAACTGTTACACGAATTTAGTAGCGCACTAAATAAGGTAATTGAGTTAAAAGTATGTGAATTGAGAACTCGCGCCTTTCGTGTCGGAAGCAAAATGGCTACATACGGCACTATGTTGGTTTTTTATAGAAACTTACCTGTTACGTCACACACCTGTAGCTGGGACATTATTTGTTCGTTGTTATCGTTTTCTTGTTACATACCGGTGGAAAATAAACTTTACACTTTTAGCATTAGAACACACTTTCCTCGTATCAAAACGCTCAGCGCATTGCATCTTACGCTTAGTTACTGAGTTTAGTAGCTAGAATAAGTTGCTTTGACACATTTTTAAACTTTGTACAAGAAATTGATATCAGTTTGACTAAAAAGTTAGGTGCAGCATGATCATTTACAAGTAAACGCCGGACAAAGATAACTTACGTATTTATATTTAGATTGAACTAAAAATTAGAGCCTATATTATCAAAATTTTTATCAGAGCCCCAAAAGAGGAATAATGATATACATCTTCAATAAAACTAATAGCGTAATCTATAAATCCACATAACGTTAAAAATTAAGCATTATTAAGAGCCTGTGTTATAAAATAATTAATAATTAAATAGTTAATAACCCTATACATAAGTATGTAAACACTATATATAGGTATGATATAAATAATAATAATATTCTTACAAATTCAAAGTCCAAATATTTTATTTTATTTTATTTTAACTTTAGTTAAGTTAGTTACATTCATTGAACAGTCCTCATGCCTTAATGGGTGATTCGCCTCTGGAGGGGTTCGAATCGACAAGCATCCTCCAGGGGAGGAGTTCCGTTGTTATTTAGTCTCCAGGTCGCTTGAGCCATGAGGGAGCGACAAACATGAGGATGCCTAAAAGGCACCCTCAGGTTTGTCGGACCTCCGCTCAGGCGAGTCGTATCGTGGAGCAGAGCAGCGCCCAGGTACGTACCTCTACCTGGTATAGCACGATGAGTGTAGACTACGCATAAACTACTATCCTCGTTTCTAACAATAATTAAAAGCCAAATACAATAATAAATAGCTACCTATCCTACTAAGTTATAACAAAGGATAGAAGGAATATGTACCTATTTATTTTAGAAAAGTAAAATGCTCCCGAGGGACATGATTAGTCTTACTGTGTGAAAACTATATACGTCAACACTAATAGTATAGATAAAAGTTTGACTGACCACCGACTGTCCGTCAAGTATTAGCTGCTTTCAATTACATTTTAATGGTATACTGAAAATGTTTGATATATAATTTCAACTAACCTCCATAGATCAAAGATATTTTAAGAAATTGTCAAAAGGACAATTTACGACTTACCTAGTCTGTCGCCAATATGTAAAAATTGTATTAACAAATATAAAACACTCATTACTTATAAAAACACTCATTATTTATTACCTTTATTATAAAATATTTGTCTTTTAATCTATGTACTGTCTGGATGGATTGTGTGTGATGTAGAGATGGAAATAAATGTTTTATTTATCTATCTATCTACTCTAGTTTTAAGTATTTCTGGGGGAAATTTCGGGTTAAATTTATACAGTGTTGAAATATAAACTAGTATATAAATAATATTATTTATCAAAGTGCGTATTCATATCCTGAAAATGTACTGGAGTACTGGAGTACATTTTCATCGATAATAAAAAATTTTGAAAACTACCTTCACTACTTGATACTATTCTCAGAAAATTACTGGTTATCTAAAACTCAACTCATGTTTACTAAATTAATTATGAGATTATAATCATGTTACTGTCTCTCCACTTATGTAATACAGTATGATTTCAGTGAAATTAGATGTTAACTTATCTTCATACGGTTCTATTAGTTATTTTATACTTAAGTGCGGTCCTATATCAGTACCGCTAGTGTAATTTTCAATCGAATTGAACCGTCTCGATCGTGTTAGTCGTCAATTGTATTCAAGCGACAGCATCGTATCTGTTGTGAAGTATAAGCGATTATCGGTTGAAAGCTACTATGATCGAAACATCTCGATACGATTGAAACTCACACTAGGGGTCCTGAGGTCTTGATAATCTCAATCACTACCGCTAAACTATATTTTTTTATAAAACGCACAGTGCTTCCCCCTTTTTGATAAGCAGCATGAGTGGTAAAGGCGCCCATTTTATATGAAGAAGGAAAATAATTCTCCACGCTTTGCTGGGCGACTAAGGAACGAACCCTTTGTGCGAGTGAGATGAAGGCAGTGAATTGATGTCTTCGAACAGGCACAAATGCTTCTCAGTATTAAAGGAGAGGGAGGGAGATGCTAGCTAGTTGTACGTTAACTATCACTAGATTTAGAATTCGTATATAAACCTCAAACATTTAGCATTTAGCGATAGCAATAATGAGTACCTGTCAATATAAGTTACAAGAATGTATGCTGGATATCCATTGCCACTTATAATCATAATCAACAGTCTAAGTATATACGTCTCACTGCTAAGCACAAGCTTTCCTACATAAAACAACACATGAGATGTTTGTACCCTATGAAACAACGCTTGTCCATGTCGGGTCGGTGGGCGAAAGCAATGGCCGTAACTACAAGGACCAACGGCTAAACGAGCTCTCCGATGTTTAAAGACTTATGACACCTAATGATACTTACAGTAACAGTGGTAAAGGTCTAGCTCATGTTAAAAAATGTATGCTAATAAGAAGAAAAGAAAAAATTAGGAAGAAGAATAAAGAAAAAAGCTAGTAATAATTATGGTCTGATTTGAGTGATTAAAACAGCGCATGGTTGCGAGCAGATAAATCGACATATTCGGTTACTTACTACCACTGTTGCAGATCACACCATGTGGGAATGTCTGTGAACTAAAACCTCTTTTTGATTACTTTTGTTCATTGATAGATTTATTTTTTATAATTTAATAGATATATGTAACAATTTATCTGCTAATAAATTAAGGTAATTTTAACAAACAATCTTAAAAATATTATCTTAAGTCTTATAAGGTTAATAATCTTTTCTAAGCATCTTATTTGAAATACTCTTGTCTTATTCATTACTGATTCCAAGTGCAAGTGATACAATGATATTAAACTTACTCTTGTAGTAGTGCCTCTCTTTAGCTGTCAAGAGATCCTTCCTTCAAAACTTAAAAACCGTCGTAAATAAAAAAAGGTGATTTTCCTACATCGTCCTGTATCTAACAGAACTTCAGCACGCCCCACTTTTATTATCAGCATCGTAAATAATCTAAGAAATGTTTAACAAACTTCGTCTACCCACGGCCCCGATGCCATCTCGGAGCGCAAATAATGTCGAAATGTCACATGAAGTTTGACTGGAATTTTATTTCAAACAGTTCATAATAAGATAGGAAAGGTGAAGATAGGCTTCACTACTATCATTTCCGAATACAGGTAATTTGTTGTAACAAGTAATATATTATTCTCCCTGCGCCCCTAAACGAAGTTTCTTCCTGTCTCATGTACCAAGGACACAAAAAAATACGTAATTTTGAAGTCACATTCAAAACATTCGACGGAAAATTTATTTGAACATGACACAAAGTTCGAAGTCAAAAATGACATTTAATATCATTATTAGTTTTACAGGATATTCGAGTGTCCAAATCTTCAAATGGTCTATCAAGTTGTATATAATAAAAAAATATTGAACACTTTTCAAATGAACAACATTTTAAAATATGTCATAAGAACGCTATATTAAAAATAAAAAGATAGGTAAATGATAAGAAGCTGATTATTAAAATTAATATGACGAATAACGCCTGCAATTCTTTGATGAGCAATTAATTAGTAAAAAAAATTGCCCATATTTTAATAGGGAGCGTAGTATAGTTAATTTTTTAGTCACTAAAGTTGAATTAACTCTGTATTACTGTTCTGGGGTAAATACTTTGTCCATGAAACAATTTAAGGGAGATTCTATATATTAATTATACATATTTGTACACATACTATGCACATTATCTATAAAATATAAAGATAATTAGAAATTTGAAAAGAAATTTATGTTTATATGTAACGTATACGATAAGCAAATTAAATACTACACACAGTTTATGTAATCTTAACATAATAATACTAACCCACAACAAGATGTGAATAGAAATTATAGTAACACATGTACTGGCAACTTTAGTAACCAGTTTAGCCAACTTAAAGAAAAGTCAACTGTCAACGTTGTCAACCACAGATGTCTCGAGAAATCCATGACATTTTTCTTTCATTCGCAGAAGGCAGCGAGTGCAAAGTACGTAAATTTTAAATTGAAATATAATCCATAACTTCTCTCTTTCAATAAGAAATCGTTTCGTAAAGTTTTCACGTAATTACCCTCTGTCGATAAAATACTAAATAAGAAATATTCTTAACTTTAAAAATATAAACTTAGGTTATGTAAAGTGCTTAATAAAAATCCCTCTAAATTAGTTGTTTCTGAAAAGAAGTTTGTGTGAAATAACTGTTTTTAATTGTATATTGTTATTGCAGCCAACAGACTGATTCGGACACTATGAAAACGACACAAATTGCACAGTACGCCCTTAGACTCACATATTCGCAGGTATGTAAAATTTATCGCATCTTTTTAAAAAATGATCGAACATTCAATATAAATACACTACAAATACCTATTTCTACCGGATCATAATATTATGATTAAAAGAATAGTATCTGTTTGTGGTATCCTAAATTATTTACAGTTGTAGGCTTAAGCTCAGTACCAAATAATTAGTTGAATGTTGTCCTTGTGTCTGTGTGTGTGTGCGTGTGTATGTTATAATAGACAAATGTAGCACATAGCTGAAATATATTTTTTTTATCTAACTGTAGCACACACATTCACAGTTACTATGAAGTGATAAAACTCCTCAAAATTAATTCCTGTATTTGGTATACATATAAAACATCCTCATATTTATAATTTTCTAAATAAATGTCTTTTCTAACTAAACCTCAGTATACAATCTTGATTATATTAAACACTAATTTATATTTAGTGTGTCAATCATAAGCTTTTTTGTCATTTTTTATATTGCAATACTAATCTCAAATAAATGTTGGACTGACTTTTTTATTTGACCATTTATTGCCTTAAGTGAGGCCACCATATTAATTAAACTACATTTCTAAATTGAAACTAACATGTTCGTTAAAAATGAACAATACAATGATTGTATTGATAAGGTACACCTGTATAAAATATTTGAAAATTCAATAAATTTCTAGTTATAATTTAATTATTACATAATTCTTAAATTTTGAGGTGTGCTCTGACACCTAAAACTAGAACTCTGCACTATAAATAATCTAGATACAATATACAAGAGATTGCTTTATGTCATGACCAACGAGAGGTTTCTTTATCACAGAAGAAACAGAGATGGCTTGATGCTAAGTTCTTGGTGTATGGTTGGTACAGGAATATGTCCATGGTATACCAAGCATGATAAAACCTCCAAGACCATGTTTGTAGTGCTTCTATCTTCTCTTTTTTATTTATATATAAGAGTTCACATCTCTGAAGTGTAGAGAAAGAAAAGAACATGAATTTATAATTATACATAAAACTGTTTTCAATTGTCGAAGATTTGTACTAAAATTAACCATGTTTTGTACTGTAATTTACACTTACCATGAAACCTTATAACTAATTCTTGAAAAACCTTCTTATAATTGTTTCTTTCTTATAACTAAAGAATATTCAGATGAATGTTTTTGTTTCCTTCTTCCTTTGTTTTGTTTCCAAACTTCAACATAGCTTTTACTTTCGTATATATTAATCATCTACAAATTTTCGGATAGTTATTTCATTCATTGATAGATTAAATATACTTATTCTTATTCTTAACATGTTAAAGACCGCCACCAGTGGGCCTGATTTAAATTAAATTTATGATCACCCGTGGGCACTTTAATTGAAATAAATATAGGGATTAAATAATGTCTACCTCAAATTATTGTACACTAAAAATATGTTTAAAAATAATATACGTAATTAACAATAAAAAAAATACTGGTCCCTATGTGAGAAATAAGATTTTTCTTTGCGGTTTTCAACGTGTTAATATTCAAAGTAAGACCATAGTTTTTCTGATAAAATATTCGGAAATTAAAGCGAAGATATCCCTGTTTAGCAGACATATAAATTGTAATATTTGGGGTAACGTTATTTGACATGACATTCCACTGCATAATCAGTTGGATTGTACTAAAAATAGGTGCTGCATAAAGACTGCGTGCCGATAAATAACCACCTGTATAAAACGCAGTGATTCCACACGTGAGGATGCACTTAATCTCACATGGTTGCAACGTGCTCGCTTACTAATTAGATCAGCGAAAGGATTTAATAAACTTTATTGGTTACCTTTGTACCGCAGACATGTGCTTTGGTTTAAGTATTTAATTTCTTACATGCTCTAATTTTACGTCATTCTATTTTAGTAGTTAAGCGTCTAATTTACTTTTTGCATGAGTTGATTCTCAAACAGATACCCTTGCTTGAACATTTCGAAAATATGTGAATTGAAAATCACCCTCGACTTGACATAAGTTCTCGCTTAACAATCTAAGCGAGATCTTATGTCAAATCCAATAATTTTTGTAATTAACAGTTCAATTGCTATAGTCGAAATGTATCTTAGTGCGCCCTCAGTTAGGTTATGATTAGAATAATAATTTTATGTCAGACAGATTCCTTAGACTTATACATAATTTGTAAAATACAAGTCTATGTAAGTAACAAAAAAAATGAATGAATTACTCGGCCGTGACATTCGTATGACCTAATGCTTCCGTATCAGACCGTCACAGAGGCATTAAATTTATTCCATTACACTCAGAAGACTGTCAGAGACAGCGGACTCTGTGGTTTGGCGAGGCAATTTTGTTGCTCATTATTGAAAAGTCGATTTTAGTAGAGGTTTCTACTGGAGTCTTAACATAAGAATGCTATTTGGAAAACCATCTTCACCTAACAGTAATCGAAGCCAAATAACAGCCAGTTTTGTAATGTGCTGCTGGGGTGATATAATTCGCTAGAACTCGTTTAGGAATGAGGAATCTGTTGTGCTATGATTAAGGGCTTGAGTCCTATGATATCAATATTCCTTTCTTTCCACAAGGCGAGAAACGCTCGAATACTATTGGGTTTACTAGCATCTTATCTAAGTTACGTTATAATTTAACATCAGGAAAACTGATTGCTTTACTAACTATGAAGAGGATGAACTGGGTCAAACTTCTTACTTAAGTGATAACGGCCGTTAACCACCTATCTACTCCAATACGATTAACTTACAAGGAACCTTTAACATTAGGATAATATTCCACACTATGTCATACACATTCATCTTAATTGATGAATCATATATCTTACAACCTTTGGCATTGCGATAAGCAAACACTTGATTAGTATTCTTATGCACGCATACGACATTTGATAATTGTGATTTAATATTTTTTATGATAGTCTCGTTCACGTGATAAGTTGTTACCGTAACCTATTGCACTTTTGACCGGATTTTTTTGTGATATTGTGACCTGCTTACAAACTGCAACCGCCAGTTATTGTCTCACTGGGAAGTTATTTCACTTCTAGCACGATAGATCGTTGGAAATTTAAAGATTAAATGTCTAGCACGGCCAGTACTGCAATCGGTCATTCACACTGGGCTGTCGTGACGATAACCTATTGTTACAAGTTCGCGACGAACTAATGCATAATCGTGCGGAATTCTGGCATTTTCAATGTCAAAGTCAAAATATCTTTATTTAAATAGACTCATTTACTAAGTCCTTTTAAAACGGCTGAGTATCAGACTCAGTCGAAATATATATCAGTATGAAATTTATGAGGGGAACAGCGTCTTGGTCATAGCCCTGTGATGAGTAGCAATAAAATCTAATATCAGCAACTGCAACCAGTGTTCTCACTTGAACTAAGGTGTTTAATCATGAGATCATCTTTCAAAATACCTGTACTTCCCCGTACTCTGGTAGAGTATATTGGCATGTGAGAAATTCAAGGATTTTTCCTACTAATTTTAAAAGGAAACTGCAATCTTTTGGTGCCATAAGGAATATCTTATTAATTTTAAATGGCCAAAATTTAGTTAAGCCAGTTACCGCGCGTCTGTTACCAATTTTTTATTATATCGTGTCGTATATTAAAATATGAAACTTTGAAAATTGCTTTATTATACCTTCTTAAATTATTTTATAAATAAAGCCGCCTCTCACACAAATATAAGACAAAAATATAATTATAATATGTGTATACCCGATATAAATTTTCACATTTACACATGAGTGCTTTTGATTTTGGTATCAAATTATTCAACAATCTTCCTTAAGTGATAAAAGCAAAGAACTTGCCAAAAGTAAAAAAAAACTAAGATTGTGGTTTGACATCAATATATTTTTTATATAAGTAATAGAGTTCGATTTACTATTGGACAATCTGTGAAGGCTTGCAGTGCATTACCACCAGCAAAATTATACACAGGATTGGTAATAAATATCTATTCTATCATGTAACCGCATCTGTGGCCACCACCGACTTGAGATCTGGAAGTCCGGGGTTCAATTCCCAGTGGGGACAGAAATGTTTTGTGCATGGTTTTGTTGGGTATAGGGATTTTTTAAGTCCGACTTCTAGCGACCACTATCTTACCTAAATTTATCGCCATAAAAATAATGTTTATAATGTTGTAAGTAAGCCAATTCCTCTGTGGTTATGGAATTAGAGGGTAGTTTGCTTTCAACAATTTATTTAGTACATATTTTAATACTGGGACAATTTGTAAATGCCCGGTTGATACCCACTTAAAGTTATGACTATTGCCTTTAATTACATTATTTGTTTTTCTCATACATATTCCCTGTTGTGACGATTTAAAAGAACTTAGTAAATGAGTCACTTAAATACTTACTAACTTAGTAAATGAGTGATTTAAATAAAGTTATTTTTGACTTTGACTTTATTTTCGGCCTTACTTACCATCAGGTGAGATGAAGACAAAGAGCTACCACCATTAATGAGGGGATTTTTCCACTATTAATGGAATGATCACATAATAATACCCACTGAGCGAGTACCGTAGCCACTAACAGCAAGTTTTACTGTGTTACCTTGAAACTAGTCTAAAATTCAAACGAGCTGTCAACACTTGCATATGGCCTTGTCTCGGATTTCTTACTAGTAACTATGCGGAATTCCTCTTCGTGAAAATTGACTCTTTAATATTTATTAAGATAAACCAGTCCTTCAAGAACCATTTTCATTTCGCGTAGCATTTGTAAAGTTTTAGTGCCAATGGTTAAGCACTTTATTTCTCATTAGATTAAATAGGTAGTCACTTACTGAGAAACTTTACGTATATATGTTTTTCTTAGATTTTAATGGCCTTTGTAAATTCAATGTAAATTCTTTATCTAAGACTATCTTCTGTTTTTTATTGTTTGAATATTTACGAAAGCAGCAAAACTACATTATTTTCTATAGTCTCCGTTATTATTTGCTTTTTCCGACACCTGATTACATCTCAATCCGGAACCAATATAAACGTATGTTGCAAATACTATTATCTTTGTTCGACCTTCTAACGACCGTCCTTTTCGTTTTTCCTGTTTTAATTTATATAATTTCTCTATTGTTTACAAAGAGCAAAGTAGTCTTAACATAATTGGATATTACGCCACAAACTTCACACTCTCCGATGACAGCGGGTGAACCCAAGAACATCAAAGGTATTCCCTCCTTCATACAACACGGGTTCCTTTAAAAGAGGCCTGAATAAGCACTTTGGGCCGGCAAAGTGAGGGCGGCTAGGGCAGAATGTCGCATGCTTCACTAGCTATCTTGACATATAAACTCGTCGACTGCTTATCATCGGTAGGTGTCGAGTCATTTGCTGAGTTTTTATAAAAAAAATGTGCTTTTACCAGTACTTTTATTACATAATTAAAATGAAGATTAAATTTCAAATGATGATGCTCCTGCCCTAATTTTAGTAGAAGATATTGTAGAATGCAATAAAGATGAATTTATAAACTAGACCGGTATATAATGATTTACTTTAAGGCTAGTGTGGAGTCAAAAATAGTGCATATCAAATTTCAGGAAACAAAATTTTAAAAATACAAATGTATAATCAGGAAAATACAAATATATAAGCGAACAATGCTCGATCTGTCAACAAAATCTTACTTTCTACAGACAATGGTTTGAAACTGGAAATAATCAATAATATTTGGAATTTTTTTAAATATTTGGAAAGC
Organism: Acentria ephemerella; assembly: GCA_943193645.1. Taxonomy (NCBI): domain Eukaryota; kingdom Metazoa; phylum Arthropoda; class Insecta; order Lepidoptera; family Crambidae; genus Acentria; species Acentria ephemerella. The sequence goes on along the minus strand of OW971901.1, from coordinate 3,278,297 downwards.
CGTATTGACATAAATATACGGCTTTGGTATGATTGTATGTGTACATAAGCTAAATAATGTTCTTGTTTGTAAATTTACCAACATATCGTAGGAATGGCCGGTGATAATTCATTTCACTTAATTTTGTATCTTGTTTGGTTCGTTCTTTGAATTGATACATAGTATAAATAACGTATAATGTACAATGTGTGTATTGAAAACGTATTCAACAATTCACCACGGTCTACGACATATTGACGTCACATGTTGATTTATGACATCAAAAATATGTTACGATATTACTGATTTTTTTGTTCAGTTGGCACTCTCCTCGGCAACACTGCACGACAAAGAGTGTTTACTTGTTGCTTCTACATTGTTGTCAATTGTACTTTATTTACAGCTTCCCTGACATTGCTTGTTGCTAAAAATTCATGTTTGATTTTATTTTGGGAGCAACTGCGAGCTTATTTTCGTAACAGAACCGTGATTCAGTTTGTTATATTCGGAAATACCTCATTCCTTGTCTTGACGTCTTTGCTTCTGGTAATTAAATTACCTTCTGCATATTTTATGAGACCTTTTATAGAGCGTAAATAAAAGATTACCAGTATTGTGAAATGTTAAGCCTGCTAATTGTTAGCCTAGTCTCTAACTCATTTCGTCAATTAAAATGATAATCATCGATCACATTGACAGTGGCAATAGACTTGTAAATAACTCAGTGGCTACTACTTTGACTGCTGCTTTGACTTTTTGAAAAATAAGTTAGGGACTAATCCCTAACTAATTTTTAACAATTAATTCCCCTATTTCTTATTTTCCCTAACAATTAATTCTACTTATCCTATCTGAATAGGATAAGCAGAATTAATTGTTCACCTTTTTGTGGCCGGTGAGTGAAAAGATTTTTAATGAAATTAATGTGTATACAAATAAAAACTTATATACATTTTTTTATTAATTTTTAGGTACATTGATTGATTTCAGTATTCTGTGTTCTGTGTCCTTTAAGTTATTGCTTGCGAGTTACTAATAACTATTAGGTTATTTGTGTTCTTTAGAGCATATTTTTATACAAAAACCACTCAATACGTTAATTTGTCACAGTATTTATAATTACTTGTTTAAAAGTAGGTGATGGAATTAAAACTGTCAATCTTTATCTATAACCCAGATATTTAATAAGGCCAAGTTCATTAATTTCGTTGGATGTTATGTTAACGTTTTCATTTCTCATGTCCAGTTAATCTTCGTTAACGTTTGAAACATCATATTCATTCAATTTTGATGTATCTTACGGAGATTTTTTAACCTTTAAACCTTTTCTAGTTTATAATTTTTTAAGCTGACTTTTATGTTTTTGAATAGGTATTATGATTCAGTTTTAAGTCTGATATTTTTTTAAATGCCGATCAGCTGAGTTAAAATAATTTATTCACCTCATGAGACGGTTATAGGTGAAAGCCATTTATACTGTATATAAATCTCAATCAGTTTGTTTGATCACGATAATCTCTGGAACTACTGGTTAGAATGGAATTTTTGTTAGTATTGGAATGTCCATTTATCGGGGCAGTTTAAATGCCATATAACATTTGCTGTCTCTATTCGGGGTGCAGCCGCAGACGGAAGCTAGTATATAAATAATTTTGCGGCTGTAAGGGAATATACTGACTAAAATATTCATGCAAAACATCTTAAAATTGAGTGAGTGAGTGTTGTATTATTATTACTACTAATAATAGCCTTGTGTGAATGGAAATTGATTTCAATAAGTATTACAAAGATCATAGACCTCGTCTAAATCAATGGGTATTTTTAGAAATAGAGTTTAAGATAAGAGATCATAGATCATCAGATTCAGCATCAGATTAAGATATAGACTTATCGGTCTGTAGCTACGATCCCATTACTACAATGCCAAATCCAGTTGGTATATTGATCTGGTTACTACTTATAATATCCTTACGACGTACAGATGGCTAGTATAAAAGAGGTAGCAACATCGTTGTTAGTAAAGAAAGAGCTGGCTGATTAGAAAAGAGAGATCGTTCCATTCCAAGGACGGCAGTTCTAGTGAATATATTGGTAATTGTTATATCATTCGCCACTTCTCTTCCAAATTTAACAATGTACACCTTTGGTACCTTTTTCATAAGACTTTTATGAACAGCTCGAACGATATTTTCAGAAATGACGTTGACTATCACATTACATATTTTATTATCGTCAAAATGTAACATGTTTTCAGATACTTAACACAATTGACTTTGTGATGGCGCGTGACTTCGGTATTACGTTCAGAACTGCGTATAAATGCTTGGGGTTTTATTGGAACGGTGTTTCGTTCTGACGCAGGATGTTATGCTGGCTATTTATCATGTCATAAAAATAATTATAAATTTGAAGCTTCTTGATTCGTCTCTTTGATGCTATAGTCGCTTGATTGCTTTGGTGTCTATAAGATTCGGGATGGGTCAAACAATATTGGTTATTTTCTTCGTATTCATCAACGACCTGTGTTACAGTGTCGCTTCGGCCCAATCTCCTTCTGTAATTCCGTACGGGACATTCAGTGAAGATTTTTCGATTCGAAATTGAGAAAGGCACAGATTTGTATACTTGACTTCCTCCAGTTCGCAGTACCAAGTAAAATGTGTATCGTTATTCCTTATATTATCGTAGGTTGATATCAAATTTTATGTTAACAATACCCGAAATTGAACCCTATTGTGAGAGTAATAAAACCTCCTGTTAGTAGTTTTCACTAAAAGGTAAATGATTGTAATCTGATGTTCTCGAAATTTTAAAAACTAAACACTAATTGATATCCCACAAATCCGTTTATAAACATGCTGCCTTACTTGTCGCTAAATGGTTTATAAACGTCTCACTTATCAAATCCAGATAAAACCGGTTTTATCTGACATAACGTTGGGTGTCATATCTGATAATGAGTCTGTCTACATACGGACTGCGAGAAAATTGAAATCTTTAGGCACTTATATGATAAGGTGCGGTATGAAAGCGAAAACGTTGCCTTTAAATGGTTTACCTGTACTTTGAGTTTATATTTGGGACCTTGTTATCTTGGAATTAAAGTTTAGAGGTTTTATACTAGTTTATTGTATAATTTGTTTTGTTGAATACTCTGGTCTCTAGGCTTAGATTATTTCATGAAATAAAAAACATTATATTTTCATGAAAAATCATGTACATTTATTTTCTTTCGTCACTTCACACTTCCCCACACATAGATTAATTACATTAACATAATAACACCCCTGGGAAATACCATATCAAACGCGTTTCAATTCATTGTATTTAACAACGAGCGATATGACGGATGAAGTACTTGAGTTTTTTAAAACAAATAAAGATTTTTTATTTATTTTAAAAAGGTAGGAGATTAGCATTCATTTTTCATTACTAGATAGAAGCAAACAGTAGCAGTGTGACATTAGACAAATGCAAAATGAATTTCACATGACACATTGATACATGATATCATATGAAAAAAATTCATCATATCGTTGAATATAACGTATAATTGAGATTTAAAAATTTTAAAACCCATTATTGTATTTTAAAATGGTTTAAGTAGAAAATAGATAAATTTCCTTCCTGTTATGACATTACTCACATAGACGTATTGGATGAACAACAATACGCGAGTAGGGATACCTCTTTTGTTGAATCACTGAACACCCACATGTGTAAAAATACGTACGACAGAATATTTATATCATAATTTTTAGAAGATGACAAATTCGTTGACCTGAAATTTACTTGGAGCAGCGAACGTTTGTCCAATGTCCATACAATTTGTTTATTGTTAACGTTAATTAATTCATAATTTAATAGGGTAGGTACTTTGGTATCGTCTATGTTTCATCATAAATTATTAGATAACAAAACTTATTTGAGTTTATGTGCACATGCGTAGATCATAATGACCCCTAACTTTACGTCCCGTTGTCACTGCGCACAACGGGACGTAATCAGGATTGATTGTTCAAAGTTCATTCTTCCGACGAATGACTGGATACTTTATATTATACAACTTGCTTATTTATTATTACTAGGTATTATCGCCATCTCCACACTAATAAAGCCCACCTAAACAATATACATCACGATAATCGCAATCGAATAAAAATCGAATCATTAAATGAAAGCAATTGAGTGCTTATGTCAAATCCCTGAGTCATGAACTCAGTCCGTTGTGTCTGCTCTAGATTTTGTAATCGATTTTTAAGCTACTTACTTTAATCCGACTGTGTATACCATTGGCAGTTTTTGGTTTTCGTCCAGCAAACATCAGTCTTCAAGCCTTTTAACGTATATCCCAACCAACTAAGTCAATAAATCCCTATCGGTGTCCTGGTTATTGGCTGTGCCATCGCATTGTATTCGTAATTAACGAAGGTCATACTTCGTGGAACTTTGCCAAAATATGACGACAACAAGCAGATATTTTAGCGCGCATGTTTTAAAAATAACCCACGAATTAAATTGGTTATTAACTTTGTGAATCAGTCATTATGGATTTTGTTAGTTGCTAAAACTATTTTTAATTTAAATATAACATTTTTAGTGCTATGATTATTTACGTAAATGACGCTTATAGCGCGATGGCGTTGGGCCACTCTAACGGACAAGTTCTAGCTTGCAACTAATACCATATGAATTAGCCTGTAGATAAACTAAAACTATAAATTGGTCCCGATTTCGTTTATCGTGAAGTAAATTAAATTCCTTGAATAATACTGATATTATACCTTCATTATAATCAAATCAAAAAAGGCCTGGTCAATGACATCATTAGACATTTCTAATATAGTGATTCCTATGCATATTTGCTGTATTTTAAAGCGCATCATAAAAATTCCGATTAAAATAAAACTTTATGGATGATCCAAGTCACAACTGACTTTACATTCTTCTTAGTCGTTCCATCCTTGTCATATTCATTTGGAATGAAGGAAAAGGAAATAACTTAATTTTAGTTTAAGTGAATACCACCACAAAAAAAATGTTTAATAAAAAAAACTAAGTTTTGTTCATTTAATTCTCTTTTTTATCTTTAGTATCGACACATGAGATTATTAAAGTTAAGTTTATCAATGTTTTGACTGCAATACTTAATGTTTACCGTTGGAAATATTTTATTCTATTGATAAGACAACATCGTAAATCCATATTATTTTGTACTATGACACATTTAGATTATATAACTAAAAGTTTTTATATTAATTGTGGGTTAATTTATATTCTTTTGACCTAATAATCAAATCGTCGCAAAATCACAAATTAAAACTCGTAGTAAGATTTATGAATGATTTTAGTACTATAAACGATCACAGATGGCGCTGCGTTGATGTGAATCACGCTATTAAAGTGTTTCTTTGGTTTGCATAAGTTGAATTATGGAATAGTCAGATTTATTATACTCGTATTTTTCAAGTAGATTTTTATACAGTGGGTCCAGTAATTTGGCATACCCACTGATATTTACCTATTAACAATATTTAGTGTGAATTAGTAAATAAATAGTAAGTTAGAGATTTTTTTTTAACTCGTTATGTCACGGTACTTCCTTAATTTTGTAATCAATTCTCACTCTGATTTTCAATTGTTTACCTAAATAGCTTTGGATACTTATTCCTTAGAACTCCGTAATCGGTCGCAAAAATCGCGAAAACCATTCTGAATAATCGGGTTAATATTTTGAATTCGATTCGCAATTTTTTAGATCGTCTTTGAATATAGTCTATATTTTAAGACTATATTCAAATAGTTATATGTATTATTGAAATAGTAATAGTTCTTTGTATTATTGCAATATAAGGTAAGAAAGTATTTAAAAGAAAATTACGTTGGATTCTCCATTGGAATATTCAATCTTGTGCATCCGTAAATGCATTGTAAGGTTTGGGTTTTATATTTATAACACGATTCATAATTATTAAGACAGATTTAGAATTTTTGGACTATAAATGTTTCTTTATTCGTATTAAATTATAGTAAACAACTATGTAAAGTAATGCCTGAATTAGCTGAATCCTCCACTAAGACATATCTATTATTAATTTGAAATAAATTGTCTAGCACTTGATAAACTTTAAGCTGTCTCCAAAGTGAAGGAAGCGCTAATTATATCTCTTATTGTGAATTAATTTTTGTTTAAAATAGGCATTCAGAATATTTCGCCGATTTAGTTTATATTTTTTTCATTTATTCACAAAAATCCGCAGCACACAATTTCCTTTATATATTTTAAGAAAATAGCTTAAACTATAATGCCGATGACAGATTCTTATTATTCAAATATTACTATTAATGCGATGTAATAATGTAAGTTATACCATACATGAATACAAACACATGGAGTAAAGACTAAATTCATATCAAAATAAGTTTACGTGTGTGTGTGTGGTATGTGGTGCGTGCGTGTTAGTGTTTATTAATCATAGTAGCAACCAATTTTATGACTGCATCGAGATCATTGACATGATTATTTTTTATTTATTAATAATTCAAATTGATTATTACATTATATATTATCACCTGGCGCGTGCTTTATCGGAATGGAGATAAACTGATTTTTTTTATCAAACGTTGCCAAGTCTTTTACCAAAAGATAATCTTGGAACTTAGTGATTTCGAGACCATAGTTGTAAAAAATGTAGAATTAAATAGAATATATCATATATATTATACATATATTGTACATCAAACAATTCAAAAAGAAATCCATGGGGAATAATTTACCAATTTTTCACAAAGAGTGTGGGGATGTATTTATTAACCATTTTGTTATAGAAAAAGGTAAATTGTTATAATTTCACATAAGATGCCTGTAATTTAACTTAACTAAACCGCATATGTGATCTGACTCAGAGCTCCTACTTCAGATTTGGAGGACCTGGTTAAATTCCCAGTAGGGGCAGGAATTTTCTGCTTGGTTTAGTTTTTCTAATCCGCATATAACCATAACAAGACTGTTAACAATGCTTTTTGTGTTCCGGCAATTGGTGGAAAGAAAATGAGTTCTTCTGTAGTTGAAGAAACTGGGTATAGCTCGCTTACATCTTCGAACTTATCTTTACTTACCATCAGGTGCGATAAAGAAAAGAGCTACACAGTTAAGAATTTAAAAAAATTAAAACTACACTTATTAAATCATAAAGACAGTATTGTAATACTGTCTGTAATACTGTCCACATAGAATGAGATACAAAGTATTAATAAGCTCAGATAATAAATTTGTGTCACTCGAAGATTGTTGGAAGTTATAAAGGAGTTACATACTTTTTAGTTTTCTTTTAAATGTTCACATTCTTTGTACTCTCTCAGTATGTTGTATTTCTTAGTAATATACCTTTTCATTTACGAACTACCTACAACGGAAATATTGGCAATGGATTCAGGATCGTGGAATTTACGCAGCTGGCGCTTATATTCATTGGCATATGCCACTGCGCACACAGGCAGCCAGTGATATACAGGTTTACTTCGAAAGAAGTTGCCAAATTGTAAAAAAATGTTAAAGATCTAGTGCTAAACGTAAAGAAAGGAAAATTTTCTAAAGTAAAGACAACGGGAGGGCTTGAATCCTTCATAAGAAATTAAATGCGTACGGGGAGCGAGCCAGTAAGGACCTTACTTGGTGTACATTCGGCTTAATTTCATCGTAGCGGTCGATTGAGATAAGCCGCTTGCGCCGCCGGCCAACTTGTGTTGCAGATGTCCTAGCACTCTAAAGCTCTAAACAATAAAGCTTATATTTGCCAAAATAACTTATTACATTCCACTTTAAATTATCTCTAGTTTTCTCGTAGATAACGAGCGTACTCTATGAATGAGATTAAATTATGATTGCGCCTACGATTATTTTATCGGATAGGCCTTACTAGTATAATGCAATACACAAGTAACTATCGTAGATCGATTTAGTAGCTGATTCTTACTTCAGAAAATTTGTGTATACCTTACAAAGTAATCCTATAAACTTCATATAAATTATAAAGTATTACGTTATTTTATCTATGTAAAAAAATGTAATGTAAGCTGAATTTAGCTGATGACTGGACAACGCCAACTTAATATAGAATATAATATTGGCCTAGACATACTACACACGAACTGCCAATGCCTCCCATACCCAGAAATTACACTGGCTGCTTCCTCTGTGCGGAAAGGGAAAGGGGTTCGGCCGTTAGACACGGCGTTGTGATGCTATGGCGCAAACGCCTCATTTCTTTCTCCCACGAAGGAAGGTCACAGGTAGATCTGTACCTAACAATGGGACTGGTATACTGTTGGTATAAATACACTGTTGTAATGAATGCGTTTTCCCTTTCGTTCCTGTATATATTATATTACAAATATCAATTTCAAAGTTGTAAAATACTACCAACAGTATAACAGAGTAAGACAAGATTTTGCTTGTCCAATTTCTAGTGTATACGTTAAAATAGATTTCAACCATTACAACAATGCGGTAATGTTATTACGTAACATTTGGCGAACATCACTGAAAACATATAACCACCTATACTAAATTTATGTAAGGATTGTTTGTTCATGAAAGTGATTAGCTAAAATTGGAAGCCTTAGGAAACGCAAAGATATTTTTCACTACTCTAGCTTATTACGAAAAGTGGGTGTGAAGTTGGCTGTGAACGGATTGGAATCATACTTTTCAGCCATATGGAGAATAATTTTCCACTGACAGCTGTCACATTATAACAAAAAACTAGTTATATTTACACATTTCTATTGAACCATGTTCCAACTTTCTATACAGCCACTCAAATAGAGCGCGATGTAAAATTTAAATAATATAATCATTTTCCTTAAAATAACATTTATTTGGGCAAATAATTACCATTTTTACAATGATGAAAATGAAAATCAATGGTTGAATAGCAGTCCGACAACAGAAAAAAAAACAAAATAGGCGAGGAAGCAGCAATTCGATCTTCATTTGTTTGTTGTGAAATATACAGAAATGTATATTTGATACCATTTTACGAGTCTGTTGAAAATGTATATTCAGTGTTCTTTTATCTTCTTTACAGCCAGCGAACCGTGAGAAGATGATGTCCAGGTCAGCTTTCGCGTTGGCTGCCATCGGTCTAGGCCTCTCCACCTTCAGCGTGCGCCAGATGATTCTCCACCAATCAAGGCGATTTTAGGGCACATATACCATAACTGGAACCAAAGTTCCAATGCTAATATGGCATAAAATATTACCATGTCCATTTAGACAATTATTTTTCCACATTGTGAAAGTGCGAAAATGACGACGTTGATATTTTTTGTTTTTGATTTTAACATTTCAATGGCGTTCGTCGTAAACATTGTATAATACATTTATGCGTGAAAAAAAAGTAATTTATTTTTTTAAATATTTTTCTTTGTAAAGTTTGAGAGTAGTGAATTTATCACATTTTATTAGACAATGAAATTGCTTTAGTGATAAGCTTATGTCGTGTACAAATGATAGTTGAACGATAAATCATGAGGCAAAGTGCGTGCGGATTACTTAAACGTCTGTATTGTGATGAAAACCAAATAAAAATAGCAACTAAACATTGTATTTGTTTCAATTACCTGTGTTTAAATTGCATGAGTTTACAAATGAAATCGACATACTGTCAAGGCAGTGTCTTACGTTCCACGAAATTACACTCATTGAAAAGTTACCCGATTTTTTGGCCAAATTATATCCCGTGTGTATGTTCCCGTTAAGAATGCAGTGAGTCATACTTATCTGTCGGCCTAGCCACGCCCAATCATATTAGTTATGCGTATTTTTATAAAACCATTAAAACTAATCTTTAAAAATTAATTTGTTTTTTTAACACCACGGTGCATACACCTTTACCCTGCAGTTTCACTGATGACTCACTGCATTCTCAACGCTAACGAACAATAACTTGTATATTCATCTTCGTTAATTTGCATAAAAAATATAAAAACATTTTTTTTAATTAATATGATAGTGTAAAATTCTCAATTATTTTAAAAATAGGACTAACTATAAAAAGTTGGTCCTTTTTTAATAACTAAATATACTTCAATCTTGAAAGTAAAGCCGTTTATGCAAGAAGAAGCCATATTGAAACAACATAAAACTCACTCGGTGCATAAGCGAGAAAAATATCATCCTGGGCCAGACGGGTAAAAGATACCATACCCATTAGTTAACTAATTAAAAATAACTAAATTACTGCATGTGTATATTAATGTAAGGAATTACATAAGGAAAATATTAGAAAAAAAAAATTTAAACAATTCATGAAATTTAATTAAACATTAGTATTAATATTATGATGTACATTTACAAGAAAATAACAAAAATGCAATGCAATACGAGTAATAAAATATATTGTGTACTTAAAATGATAAAATGAAGCGTTAAAGAACTAGTTACAAAATTACTCAAGAAAAATTATCTTTGTATATTGGGAGACATTTATCTAATGTATAAAAATACCCTATTGCAAATTTATCTTATTTTACAGAAAAGAGAATACACTTATTAATTTAAGAAAATATTTATATTTTGAGCTTAAATCATATTCAAATTCTTTATTGCATGCCACATTGGTGAACACAGTAAAACAACAAGTCAGTAGGTACACAAGTTCTTGAGGTTGACAATGAAGCGCTAATGTTAACAATCCTATCTTTCTTGCCAGTGTACCAACATAATAAAAATATATCGTTATTTTAAATTTCAACTATAATACTAAAACCTGCAAGTCCTTTGGCCTTATAGTATTTAATCAGAATTCGTGCTACAAATAGAAGTATGTACAGTCGAAATCACGTGGCGCGTAACAGTAACCCCTACTCAGTTCGTAATAGGTCGGTTCCAAGCGTTATAATCAGCACAGAAAATTGAAAACTATTACTTCTATGGTAATAAATTGTGGTAAGAAGAAAAATACATGTGATATTTTAAAATAAGATGGGAGAATAATATTTAAACTGTGCGTTAACCACACTTAAGCCAGCAAGGTGGTGGTGGCTAGGGCAGAGTGTCGCATGCTTCACTAGCTGCCTAGAAATTTAGATTTAATACCATTGTATTATTGAATATAAAATGTTAATTTTAAAATAGTGTTATTTTGAAATATATCATAGACAAGTCAGACTGTCCACGCGTGGACATAATGCCATGGACCTTAGAATGGCACGGGATGACTAAGCGTGGACGAATAATCTGCAGGCCTTAAGAAAAAGGATCTACAGACTGGCCGACATTCCGTCTTCAACTCCGCACGGTCAATGATATTGGTCCTTCGAACCGGATTCTGAGTCATGTGCACGCGTGGCCATTGACAACTACATCATATACAGTGCAAGCAAGAGACAACTAGTCTATATTTAATCTAGATGAGTTAAGTTTATTCAAATTGGAACGTTTTACAACAAAGCATAAAATCATTTTCCAGTAGGTACATACAGTAAATGTGTATTTATCTCACACAACATAAGCCATCTGGACTACTACTAAATTTTCTACTACCTTTGAGTGCTTCAGAGAAAGTACAAGTCGCAAAATGCTTCACATCTTCATATAATATATAACAAACCCTGATAAGTAAGAAGACTGTAAGAGACTCAATTAAAATTAACAAGACTTGCATCTCATTCCATTGAAGTGAATATAAAAATTAATGCTACCATATTACATTCACACTGTGTTCCATTTTTGCAATCAAATATGTTCATTGATTTATTTATATATTTAGTAATTGAAGTGTGTAAATTTCATATACATATTTAGGGAAACTGATGGTGATGTTCTAATTAGTTTTCGAGTATCTTCTTCAACATGGCCGCCAACTTTTACAAAGAACCTGATTGTCAATAACACCAACAAACTAATAAAAAACTATCTTAGTAATATTACAAGTCTTAATGTAATTCGCTATATTCATAACATATATTCTTAACAAGTGGTACAATAATAATAATAATCCATTATAACTTGCTTCTTAATTGTTCTACTTTCTAATTATTATGACAAATTAGATTTTACAATATCTTTTAATGGAAAAAATCCAATGACTTGTGCTTGTCTAATACCTACACTATTTTACCGTTTTATTTATCTGTGGAAAAGAAGCTTTCAAATTAAGCTTCTTTCCACAGATAAACAATTCATATTACAATAATATCATCTCACTTTTGAACTTGGAAGAAATATCTTCCAAGCCTTTACCTGCCAAACACTCGTTCGGGAGTAAGTATGAATACAAAGTAGAGTATAAATTAAAAATCTATATAAAGCAAAAATAGTTCATTGCTGTCCCACTCTGTCCTTGTGCGTGGTCCGACCTCTGTCTAATACTGTTGCTAGAATGAGAAGTTGACAAAGTGACAGATTTTTGCTTCAGATAGATAATCGGTATCTCAATATAGTTTTATATCTAACAGTTGTAATGGGATAAACAAAGATAATCAATATCTCTTTACACTATTTTACCGTCACAAAGACTTTTGAAGTCCCTTTGTAAGTTTTTGACGGTTGTATTACAGATAATCCTAAACACTATTTTACCGCATCGCCGTCATCTGTCAAGGACTCTCAAACACGTTCGAGATGTCCCTGCACTCCCGGCGCTATGAACGCCTAAAGTACCTCTCGTCGACACGTTTGGCGAGAGCAACTAAAGCCTCGTGGCCACGCACGGTCTCTGCTAACCCTCGTCGCGGGAGGCGCGTAGTGATCATGGTGAACACGTGGCCGAATACCAAGGCGTCTAATTCTGTGGGACTGTTGAAAAGTACATTGTGAATATTTTAATCTATAGTTTGTTAAAGTTTAAAAAAAAATACCTCGAATGTCATCATTTTTTCGTTTCCGAAATACAAAACACGCATACGAAGTGCCGTATTTTAATACTTTTGTCAAATATGCAGTGTTTATTGTTGTTTTAACATGGAAGTAAAATTCAAATAGGCTCTTGATATTGTCGATATTAAAAACAAACTACCTTTTATCTTTCACTTATAATAAATATAATACAACTGTACAACTACGTGTGTACAATTTTTCTTTTGGTTAAATTTTAGTGATGAAGACACTACTACTATTGAAAAACTTAATTATCACAACTAATACAAAAAACTGTAACAATCAGTTAGCAGACTTAAATAAAAAAAAATTAAAATCGAATATTCATGACTGGTTCCTTTTTGTTTCGTATCACATTTTATTCTACCTACGAAGTTTTGTATTTTTCATGGTATCCTATTACGAAACACATACGAAGCATCGAATTTTGACAGATTTTAAAGTATTTTTTATACACAATAAACGTGGCTAATTAGCATAAGGTCCGCCTGATTACAAGCTGCTAGTTAAACTAGGCGGAGATAATAACACTAAATACCTATCTGAACCAAATTGTGATCGGAGCTCCCGTTCTAGCAATTGTATTAGAAAGAGAGGTCGGACCACCAATACGTACTCATAGAACGGAATAACAAGAAAACCGATTTTGGCTTCAAAGAGGTATTTATTATTATTACAAAAATTGATATGTACATTTACAGGATAAAATATGATTGCCATTCTAATGAAAAAACTAGGCTTAGTTTTAATTTTAAAGTATGATATATCAATTAATCTAACTCGATTCCTGTATCCCTTTTACTTAACAGATTACTGTGCGATCTGAGAAATGGCATGAGAGAATAAAAAGTACCTAAAGTGATTGCAACAGAGATATTTATGCCTTGCGCCTAATCATCATTAAATCAAGGTGCCCTAGCAAACATGGCGCTTAACTGTTGCCTGCTTAACGCTGCCGCAATCTCTGTGTATGTAACTATAAAAATGAATAAAGCGCTAAATAATATTATCAATCATATTTTTATTAGTATAGCATTAAGCACAAAAGATCCCATTGGGTCGACGTGCTCCGGGAGTTATAATCCTGGCCCTACATCAAGATAGTATAGCATTCCAATAATCACTAGTATTTAGTTAGTTAAAAAACTGACAAAATGTAATAACAATATCCAATCATCATAGGGGCAAATATTTTTATGATAAGTACGAATATTTGTATACGAGTTTCATGAATATTTGTATGTATATTTAGAATATTTCTCATATTTATAAACATATAACTATCAATATTTCTTCGTTATCAAATATCCAAAACACAAGCTCTTAATGGTGCTTACTTTGGCTCAGATAATAGGTGTGAATGTGAAAAATATTAATATTACTTTATATCATATAGTATTTGACCTGACAACTCGTATAAAATTGAAACAATAAGTTTTTTTTTCATGTTTCCGAGAGTATCATCCGTCCATGTATCCGTTAAATGCAAACTTAGGTATTTTAAATAAGGAGTTAATCCGAGTTATTTTTTCAATCCTTTGTTTCGCTACAAGCACACAATATTAACAAAGCTAATATGCTGTGAATTAGAAAATGCAACTGTATTTCTGAGTGATATTTAACAGTAAAGTTGACGTAGCGCTTTCAAAAAGGGAAATAAAATATTTTGAAAAATTAACTAATCAGAATTACTTTCATCTCAAAGATAAGCCTAATTGAACTAAGATACAAAACTTTACTCATTTTTACTTTCCAAGAATTCCACTACAAAAAAGAAAATATCACCATAAAAGAATTTATTTAATAAGAACATCAAACAATAACCAATATAAAAACACTTTTTAATCAGAAACGCATAGACTAAATACGAAGAAAAAAAAAGAAAGTTATTTGATTGTTTTTATTCTTCCTTTAAAGAGATTGTGTTATAACCTGTACTTTAATGGCCCTTAGCATTGGCCTCGATTTTAATCTGAAATACAACAATATGTCTCTCTTTCATTCTGCTTCCATCAGAAAGGGATAGTATGACTTCGAAACGTCATCTTTATTCACACTGTCGATGTAACGTTTTGCCGTATTTAAATCGTCAAGTACTTTTAAATAAGAGTCGGTTGTTTAGTCGCCGGGATGTCAGCGGGAGATTGACTTGAAGCGCGGATTGTAATGGGAGTTGAAAGAACTTAAATTTATTTTTTGTCCATGCACAACATGATGTGATTTAGGAAATTTTTTAGTTTTACACCAAATGTCGCGTCAATGGTGTTTAATCTATATCAGCTATAGCGGGCTCCCTATTATACGCCGCGTTTTTCCTTCTCAAATATTCTAATAAATTTTCAACGCTTATTTCCCCACTTATCATTTTCAATGTAGCCATAGACTCTGGAAATATTTATAAAATTAATATCAATGTATTGTCATATGTGTCTGAAATAGAAAGTAATATAGGTTACCAGATAAAATGCTGGAAAGTTAAGTGAGAAAAAGTAATATAATGCCATATAAAAGTTGATTGTGTTACTGACGTATTTTGGAAAATATCTTAAACACAGCGATTAACGTAAGCTAGGGACGGAATATGGAAGCTTACACGATAAATATCTATTAAAAAGTAAACAAGAACAACCTGTAGATGCCACAGATTGGGAATCCGATTTGACAGATAAGTTATCGGAAGTCGCGCAGATGCTGTTGCTTTTCGTGAAGTAGAAAACATTCTTCATTTTATGATTACTACGGATTAGGAAGAGAATTTATTAAATTCTTTTCTATTGCTCTAATAAATGAAATGAAAATGCAATCGTGACAAGCGATCCGTTAAAGGGCAAATGTTTGTGAGAAAATAACGAAAATGATTTAACTAATATTAGTTCAAAAAATACGAAAGTTATATAAAACTATCGCATATTCAATAAATATTTATTTTAACGCGAAATTTAATTGTTCAATTTCAGTTAAACCTCGAAGGACTCGATATTTAAAATCTTATGAATCAGTTGAAAATTTTGGTCTCGAGCTTTTAAACGCGTGGTTATGTACGTTAGGCTGTTGATTCCGATTTTTACGAAAACCGCTACCTTCCACCAACTTGGAAAGAACCAGGATCATTAAACAAAGAACAAAACCAACAACAGCAGCACCCAGGAAGCATCAGAGAAATGTCACAACAGAGTGTTGACAATAATGATTTGATCCCTAATTGATTATAAATTGTTTTAAGTTACCTGGAATCCGTAATATTCGGACTAAGACTAGGCTCACGTATATCTTCATTCAAAACGATATCTGAACCTAACAGTTTATCAGTAACAAGCCCATCACTATCTATATCATTTATAACTTCTATCACTTCTTCTACAAGATCATTATCCAAAATATCGTGTTCATATTCTTCAATAGTATCCAATAATTCATTATTTTTATCTAAACTTGAAAATTCATCATCAGTTTTCTCTTTTTCATACACAATAACTTCAAAATCATGATTCTCCATTTCCATTGTATTGTCAGTAGCAATATCGCATGCTTTTTCAATTATTTCTTTAACTGTATCGATTATGAATGTGTAAAATTCTTCGTACAATGCACCGTATTGGTCATATTTCTTCGGGCCATCATATTCGCAAGTAATGTGACCTTCTTTAGATGTCATTATGATTATTTGTTTAGAAGAAAAAGGCTTGAATCCTAGTGATTAAAATATAGTCTTTAATACACTTATATTTGATAGTTTAGACTACACGGACAAGTAAGACATAACTTAAACTGATTCTCAAGTACTAACTAGATCTAAATTTAAAAGCAGTGTATCTGTTTCTCTTTATGTGGATGCAAAGATAGTTAAAACGTAAGCTTCTTGGTCGAGTTTTACCAGAATTGTGTTTCTACAGAATCATTGTCCATCTAATAATCTGTGAACTAAAAGCTACCAGCCAACTACTTTCGCATCCAATCTAAAACCCACTTTGATAAAACGTGGTAAAGCTTAATGCGAATATTTACCAAACAAGTTATCCCTGCTAGAATTTTTCAGCGACATTTTAGACCTTTGCATTCTGGTGCTACGATCGGAAATTGAACGGTCTGGTGATGTTCTTCGCCTCGTTATTTGAAACGCTTGAGTTACAAGGTATTCTTCTTGATACTGACAGGAAAAGGATGGGTTAGGAATTTTTATATGATCATTAGGAGTTATGATGGTATATTTGAAATGGATTTTATTTTGTTTGGAATAAAAAATTGTTATCTTAATATAAACAGATTTACATTTGTATAACCAACAGCGTTATTATCAGCTTACACTCTGACTAAGTCGAAATAGTGAAATCAAGTTTTAGAAGTTTAGTTAAATAATTTGTTAAATTATAAATTGGCCAGGATTCTGATGTACATAAACCAAAATGAAATAAAAGTTCACTCGTACTCTATCATTACGATCCGATCAGAAAAGGAAAGATACCCGGTGACCTTGAAGGTTAATTGCCTTAGTTATATACGATGGGGTAATTATGGATTAAAATTTTAAAGACGCAGATGACGCCTATAGGTAACCAGACATCATAAATAACAGGTGTCATCAGCAGGTGTCTTGAACTACCCGAGACAAGAGATATGAATACCTCCCGTGTCCTGTAATAACTCCGGCACAAAACATTGTTGTAAAACAACTGCGAACTACTTCACGAACGATAACAAATAGGAAAGATACCAACTTACCTACAGCCTATTCTAAGTCCCATTGGCACATCTCAGCATAAGGATATTATTAAGTCGCGACTTCAGCGAGCTATTGCAGTTGACAGTCCTTGATACCGAACAAGATAAAGAAATTAAAACACTATTTCAACACACCGAAAGCTTCATATTAGTCAAGTTGACCATCCTCAGGAGATGCCGCAACAACGAACTGGTTATGGGTTTGATCATGAGCGCTGCTTTAGGTCCTGACGCCGAGAGTAGCGCGCGTATGTGACCGTAGACTAACGCGTCGACGGGAGTAGGACTGTGGGCGAGGAAAACGTTTTGGTCATCAAGGAGTGAAAGGATTTTGGATAAACGGGGAATTTGGATGTGGTTACGCTCAAATTAAGCGCGGCTGCGTAAGTGCAGGCCCACGCACGCATTGCACAAGCCGCCACGTCTGGGATTGCCCAAGTAACTCTGGGCAATCTCCATTGGCGCGAAGCCCAGTTATAAGGCTGGGCTGCCTTGAGGTGACTTGGTGAAATGCTCCGCAGAACCCAGGTTACCCCCGTGAAGGGCAATGGAGTTACCGGGGAGTTTTAGTGGGTATTCTCAATGCCGCTCTATTGAGATACTGAGTGAGCCCCACACACGCCCGTCGCTTAGCCAGTGGCGGGTAGGTCCGTAAATGGGTTGCTCCTCGTAAAAAGGGCTCCAATTAATAATAATATATCTCACACTCACACCTATTGTCTAGCCCAAAGTAAGGATCATTACGAGATTGTGTTCCATAACAGTACAGTATCCGTGATCAAAGCATTCTCAACAGGAATCGTTTAAAAATAAAACAATAGTATCTATAAGTTTAGAATCAATGAAAGGCACCGTTAATGATGACATGTCTATAAGTTTCTATACTCTATAATCGCTCGGAAAGGCATACAAGTTAAAATATCGCATAAAGTTAGACTTTACTATAATGTTTAAGTATTATTATTGTATTGTAAGTATTAGTATTGTAAATATCTTATTAGAAATTCATTTACAATTTTACATATTAGAATGGCAATCAATGGCCCCAATTCCGTTGTACACGGACTAAATTAAATTTCAGTTATGTATTCTCATCTCTTTCAAACCAATTCATTGAGGGTTAGCATGGCTTTAAGGAATGTCAAGTTAGTTGACACTTAGACAATCCAAACACTTTTGACTTATTTCAATCGGCATGTTTTATGATGCGCATTAAAAATAAGACAAAGTCGCCATTTTAGAAACGTCAAATGACGTCACCGGTCATCTGCCTTTTTTGGTTGTATTGTACTGAACTTAAATTTAATTTAGCTCATGCACTACGGAATCGAGGCCAATGTCTCACGTCATATTAAAAATTTACTCACGTTCCGAAGAAGAAATCTTTATCTCCGAGTCTTTGGCTTAATGAGTTACAGCACTGTTCCACCTGAAATAAAGTTTTAAGATCTTTTTATAGAAATATAATCCTTACCTACAAAGCACTCACTTTGGATCTTAAGAATATATAATGCAAAAAGTACTTTGAAAAATAACAGTATCCATATACACAGATGGTGTGACTGGAGTTATTCACACCATCTGTGTATATGGATTGGAAATAAATTTTCAATGAAAATTGTCTCATAGTATTTAAACAGTCACTTTCCGTGTCCAAACGCTTGGGTCTTTAAAACTATGCAATGGGTTTACACGTAAAGCTAATAATAATTTGTAAAAGTTCTCCATATCAACCAGTATTAACAAAAGAAGTGCATACTGGTTTATAAAATGGATAAATTAAATATGTTTTATTTAGCAATTTTACAAAAAAGTTCCTAGTGATTAGGTTGTACAGGGTGTGTGTGTGTGTGTATTTGTGTGTATGCAAATACACACAATATAAGACCACCCTATTGATGATTGACACATCTGGGGTCGAAGGTTCAAAGAAAAGGTCTAGTTCCTTTGACTTGTAATCAAAATCAAAGCTCTTATACTTACATCAGCCAAAACTTGGTCCAGTGTTTTCTCATGCCAGTGCAATGCCTTCAGCCTTTTCGCAACTGTGTTTCTCTTGACTCTGGTTTGAAACCAACCCAAGGGCCATGGGTACACAGACGAGTTACGTACTTTGGTCACCGCGTTGTAGGTTTCATCGTCTAACCAGGATATGTAGAGCTGTGGAAGAGATTGATACTGGCGACTAAGCAGACATTTAATAAGGATTAACCAAAACTAAGCAAAACTAGAAAAGCTCTTATAAATAAAAACCAACCTCAGCATTAACAAGCACATTAGTAATGAGACTCATGTATGCCCTCATTTCTGCTTTCTGCTCCGTGGTGAGTCTCCCGCAAAGTGAGACTCCTTTGTTGGCAGCAAACTGCACTACAGGCTCTAGCTCTGAGACTACAAAGGCTCCACACTTGATGAATGGTACTCTGCCGGAGGGAGACATGAACTCAGCATTCCAACGCATTTCCACCTCAAATGGGAGGTTGCACATCTGCAACAAAATAATAATTTTATGTTTCCAATGACCAGTTTATTAAAAGTAGTTAAAGTTGAAGTTATTAATTTTTTTTTATGTTCCTACCTTCAAAAAAGCTTGGACCGCCAAGCAGCTTGCATTATCTGGAAGAAGAATCTGCTCTACTTCATATGGCTGGTATAACTTCACATTGTCTGGCCATGGTTCTTGGGCTAAAATATAAAATAATGAAATATATTTACAATATAACATACACTTTCCATGTACATCCACAATAAGAAACACCCGATGCCTATGAATTATGTAATGTTATTAAAAGTAATGTAAATCACTTATTATATTATAAGATATATATATATATATATATATATATATATACACTTATTTATAATAAGGGAGTCAAACTTATTTTGATAATGACAGGCGTCAAAAGGGGAATCGATAAGGAAGGTGGCCACAAGACAAAATCTGCTCAAAAACTAACTCTATGCACTGATTTTATTTTATTTCAATGTATTCGAAAAGAGTTTAAAATGTTATGCAACTACTTACTCATATCAAAAACTATACTATATATACAAAGCACTGTACATAAAAAATAGTTTTGATTCATTCAAACACACACTAATTGTTAAGATTTTTTATGCAGTATCAATGATTTGTTTTTATTAGGACCCAATTGTTTACATAAGACTACCACTTAATACAATTGTAGAATAAACATGTTCTTAGCCTCTTATTTACAATAAAAAACATGAAATGAAGTCCAGTCACAATTGGATTTTGTAATAGAAGTGAGGTTATGTTAATAACTGCACGATACAAATAATTCGCTTTTAAAAACAAACAGTTATCTATTCTGATAGCTCAAAATATATAACATTCTGTACTTATTTAAGCAAACACGTAAATAATAACACATATAGAAATAACTTAAATACCAAAAACTACATCTGAGTCCTTCATTGCGTTAGGCTCCAGAAGACAATGCTTAAAGATGATAATGCTGCGCTGTATTATTCAAAAATAGAGCACTTTGAATCTAAAATTATGCGGTTGTGTCAGATTTATACTAGATTATTCCTAGAAACGAAAATTATGTAACTATCACAGCGGTTTGAAAATTTAGCTTACCATTAAAAGACGATATGATGGAATCTGTTAAAGATATTTCCGGCATGTTTTGTATGTTTACCTTAGCACTAACTTTAGCAAAAAATTAATGAATTAAAATTTAAATAGATATTGATAGATAGAAAAATACCCAGTCGATATAGTACTCTATGGCAGTCGACATCGGATATCGGCTACCTATCTGTCAACTGTCAATGTCAAATAGCTGTCCGATTAGTAGTAATAGTAGTAGTAGAAAATTCGTCCGGGACAGGTAATAGCATTGCACCATACAGCCAATCTATTTTATCTTTATTTATGGCTCCAGGATACTGGTGCAAGTAGCCCTTTGCCCTATGGAGTTTTCGGCGACTAATGGTAGGCGCCGCTATTTTGTTAATGACTAACGAGAAAATTTTTGAAAATGGAATGTAATATAAGCAATTATGATAAAATGATACGAAAATGGAATGTTATGATAATGATTACGATGACGCCGTTAAATAAAAGAACTTACCCTACAAATGAATAAATGGAAATGAAACATTGAAAAATCTCACGTAAGTCACTAATCAACGCTGAATGGTGTAGTCCATATATTGCACGACTTAACGATATTTTTGTCATAAAACTACACTAATTTTATATATCTACAACACAATATATGAAATAAAACAGCATCAAACCACCTCGCGCCATTACGCGCTTAAAACTCGCTGTCCGAGTAGTTTTTATACTTACAATTATTTGGCAAAAGAACTGACTATATTAGGCTATTCTATTGGATATATATAATATTAATACTAATTTATATTTAAATAATTATTACCCGGTCAACATTATATCACTTATAATCTTCCAAAAACACCAATTATTAAAACAAATGACTGAATGCCAGTTAACACATTTTTGATTCCGATTTCATTTTTATAACTAATATTCCTGTTGATACACTTAATTTATGAAAATTAAAACATAATATGCAAAGATCGCGTAGGATCACAAAAACATTTTTGAGATCTACCTTTGTATAATCCCGCTTATTATAGTTTACCGGGATACAGTTAGATGACAGCACAATCGAACTTCTGTGCAATATTTTTTGTATGTAGTGATCATTCTTGTACCTATATTGTATTCTGTGATAAAACGCTTTTCCATTTTGTATGCAGTTGGGGTGTCTCCAGCCAACTGCATATAATTGGGGTTAAATATTCCCTAAATTGCCATCTTGTTTTTAAACAAACGAATAAACCACTTAGACAGAGAAATTTATAACAAAATCAAACCTTCATAATAAAATCAAAGCAGCCATCTTATAAAAGGGGGACAAAGTTGTATAATGATGTGTGTGAGCAACGGTATCCACTGAGCATATAAACACTACGTACATATAATAGTCTTCCTTGCACTCAAGACTAAGTAAATATATAATATCTTTGTTACAAAGCAACCGTTTTGCATCTAGATGAAAATTTCCGTATGTTCGTATATTTGGAGTATAAGCATGGGCCCACATAAAGAAGATGAAATGTGTAGGTGTATCTATTCTTTTTTGTTTATATCAATGCACTGCCACTGATTTCATATAATATACATATTATCAAAGTATTTGGACCAGGTTGTTTGCAAATTTTACATTTTCTTATAGCGATAGTAAAAGCGATTATAGACTGTTCACGTCTTATTTATAGGGGTTGTACCTTTGAACATCAAACTATAGTCATCTTTAAAACTTACCCATTTGAATAAGCTTTGTAATATTTTCTCCCACACACGCAACGTTATTGTTTAACAAATTAATTCCAAACGCGAATTCTTCGTCATCAACGAAATCAAACGGTCTTTCTGGCGGCTCACCCTCTTTTGCATCAGTTTCAACATTGGATTTAGAGTGAACTATATCAAGGTAATTATTAAAAATAGATTCGCCAATTCGACTCTGCGGCGATATAGAACGAGGTGTACTCGCGGTGGATTTTAGCTTCCATTCGGTGGAGAGACATGTTTTCAACTTGGTTTCTGCTTCTGCTGCATTTTTATCCCAGGAACTCATTGCAAATTTATTACCTAATCAGCCAAAAACAATAAATAATTTAGTTGGTACAAAAATTAAAAAAGTTACTTTTTGATAGTCTTTGTCATATTAAGAATTTAAAAATATACCGTAGTATTATAGTACTCTATGATAATATAGACTGTTTTCTAAAGTAGAATCTTAACAAAGAGTATCTAGGCTATTCAAGTCAAGTGGTATGGTAATTAATAAGTATCAAAACCTTAACTAATTGAATATATTGTTTTTGTTTATGAGAAATAAATATTCTTTGAACCTGAAGCCGAAACCAACCACAAATCTTTTTTGATTATAACAGTAGTACATAAACTTAAATATGAATTGTAACACTTAAAGTAAAGATTGCAAAGCAATTAATATTTAATTAATGATGATTTTTTTATTATATATTATGAAGGCGATATTAATGAACGTTATACACATTTATGTGATGTGTAAGGTGTTGTGAATTTTATCGAAGCAGCGAGTAGCAACATAGAAAGTCATCTTATTTTTAGTGCTTAATAATACTACTACTTTAATAATACTTAATCTTATTAATGCTCAACTAAGATGATATCTGTAAAACTATAGAAGACATGGCTATATAGGCTTCAGCTTCCTTTGACTTCCCTTTAATAGGGAGAAAGTTATAAAAAAAACAATTCTACGCTATGACTGACACTGATTTTATGTTTGATACTCTTTAGTTTATGGGTATATTTCTGTTTGCGTGAGTGAGAGTGGCGTTCAATTATTTAATAAAAAATTATTAAATAGCTAGCAACTAACGAAGATATTGTTTCAAATAAAGTAACTAAACTTTGAACGATGGCTGATGTATTAGATATCGAGAATTCCGAGGAGTTTGAAGTTGACGAAGACGGTGAACGTACGTAGCAATTTCATAATATATTCGTATTATTATACGGTTTTTGTTCCAGGAAACGCTTACAATTATTTTAAATCTTATAAATCATTGAATGAGTTCTCATATCCATCGTCTGGAGCCGCATATTTCAGTGTAATTCTATTGTTTTTAGGTTATCTTTTAATCAAACCCTACTTTCTCAAAATATTATGATTTCAATGATATTATTTAGATTCGAACATGTTTAAATTAATTTGTTATAGTGTGTGTTGTATGCAATGTTGAAATTGCTTGATATGATACTTACTTATTTAAAATTCTATCTATTTCAGAGGGAATCGCGAGATTGAAAGAGAAGGCGCGAAAACGCAAAGGCCGTGGATTTGGTAATGAAGGTGGTGGTGGAGGAGTCTCTGAGAGGAACAGCAGGGGCAGGTGTGTTAGATGTTGATCTGGTAGATTACCACCATTACCATGTTTTATGTTTAGTTGCAAAATAGTTTGATTCTTTATAAAGGTGAAAATGAAAATATTAGAGCAACCAAAGCTGTCCGACATTTAAAACAAATTAATAATCTTAAATGGATGTGTACCGGCTACATGATTTTCTGCACCATGGACAAGTGGTTACTTTATGGTAATAGACATGGCATCAGAAAATGAGCTTACCCAATAGAAGCATGATATTAAGGTAATGGTGGGACCACTTTGGACTAGATAAAAAATGACAAGAAAAAATGGTAATAGGTGAATAAATAAGTTGGCTTGGTTGGAAGGCTTTTTGGCATAGGCTTCCTGCCTATTCTGACAAACACTCAAATATTAAAGATGAATTCTTAACACTTTGCACTCGAGTGGTGAGTCTCACTCACCATGTGATTTAATGCCACAACTCGAGAGGTGATCATCGCTCACCACTTCAAATACCACTGCGAAACGTCTCGAGTTGCTGGTTCGCCAGCGCGGTTACAGCCTCGAGTTATTAAGGAATATAAAATACATCCTATTTGTATTTTATTTTTATTTATTTATGTAATTAAACATTGTTTCGACAGCATTCTTTATACATACAGAAAATAATAGAATTATCCAGCCGTAAGCCAATTAAAGAAATAAATTATATTTTTAAAAAGGTAGCACTTAGTCAAGGAGGTAGCTGCTAAAAATATATCAATACATATTTCAATAAACGATAATTCTAGCAATCAAAAATATAACTAAAAAAAGAGAAAAATAAAACAAAACAAATGTGAGTCATTGCATGTAGTGACTTTAATATGTGGGTGTATGTATGTGTGTATTAATGTATACGTAGGTCATGATGAAGCGATAGTTTATATTTTTTATTTATTATATAATATATATTTGTATATAATATCATTATTGTTACTACTGTTTGTTATAAATTATTATTGTGTAATTATCTTTTATTGTGATTCTCTGTCATAACTATGTGAACCACAGTCCTGAATTTAGACTTGGATGTATTGAACAAATCAATATCAGAACAATAGCTATAGTATGTTCTAGGTAATCTTACAGAGAAATCATGGGCCTCATAATTAGTATGCACGAATGGTATATTAAAAAATTGAGCACTCCGAGTTCTCTTTAAGGGAGCTTTTAAGTTAATTATTCTATTGGATAGCTTAACACAGTCAATCCTTCCAGAACATATGTCATGTAATACAAACATCCTGCAAACGGCGCCTGGCAGTGAATGACATGAGACTATGCACTCCACATAACTTGAAATAGTTGTCAGTTTTGTTTATATATCAAAAGTTCAAATATTTCAAGTATTTCATCTGTATTCACTCAATAATATGTTCATGCGTTATATACTGTGGGTTCCAAATAAAACAACAGTAGGCAAGAGTATTTCGTATATAAGCATAATAGAATACTTTTATGCAAGAAATGCTATCGAAATCCTTAGTAGTTCTAATTTCAAACCCTAAGTTTTTATACGATTTGTTGAGAATGTGCTCAAAGTGAGCATTAAATGTTAGTTTTGAGTCTAAATGCACGCCTAGAAATGTGGTACTTGTCGTTGAAATGCAATTTCGATTTCTCCTCGCATATTTTTAGGTAATTACTGGAGAAATCACTGTCATCACCAATTGTAGATTATGTTCTAGGTTTTATGTTTCCGAAATCATCCCAAGAACTGAAAGAGTCCTTCACTGTAGTATTTGTGTTGTCACCACGGCACGGTAGCTTGGCTTTGTATTCAGGGCACATCCAGGATGATGCAACAAATATGACCAATTTTTATACCAGCACAAAAATGATGATACTGGAGCCTGCGGGAGGATCTGGAGCTGGTTAATATGCGTTCTTCGTTTCCACAGGTCCTGCACTTAACCATATTGTGGTTAGGATGTAAGATGAGGTCAATCACAACAGGATTAAAGATATTTATTTGAGATTTATTTTTTAAATATTCTGTCTAAACAGGTCTAATCGAAATATTGCAAATTTGTTTATTAATATGGATTACTAAGATATTAAGACTAAAAAGCTATAAGAACTGATGATGACTTCAACTACCCTAATGTAGTTATATAGTTTATTATTTACCTACTTTTTATCACATGTATGAAATGAAGGAAATCACCAAAAATATAGGACACTTTTGTTTCCCATTTCATTTTTCACCTACAGTTTGTATCTTACTTACTCCACAGATATGATAGCCTGGCACCAGAAGGTGATGGCAGTACGCCAGGTCCGCAGAGGTCTGTTGAAGGTTGGATTCTCTTTGTCAGTAATGTTCATGAAGAAGCTCAGGAGGAAGATATACAGGTATAACCTGCATTTTTATTTTTATATGCAGTCTGAAAAGACTGAATAGTCAAGTTTTGAATTGCAGCCTAATAGATCTGTTGTAACTTGCCACCAATAGTCTAAAGTAGTTCCATGATCTGGGCACTTTCCATAAACATAAGGATTTGCCCAGATTCAAGGGTTTTATTTTCATTTCCTTACCAAATATAAGGCAGGTTGGCACACACAGATGTCCACAATTATATAGGATGTACGTTTCGGTTCCACACTCCTGCTCTCACCACATGATAAACCATGCAATATTTTTTGAGGTTATCGTGAACAGACAGACTGATTAATTAATTAGTTAGCAGTGTATAGTCCAAAATATGCAAAGCAATTTCGGCTTTTAAGAGTAATCAAAGTCTTGAAAATGCGATGGTACAATAATCTATTTTCTTACAGAACCAATTCTCAGAGTTTGGTGAAATTAAGAATATCCATTTGAACTTAGATCGACGTACAGGATTTCTCAAAGGCTATGCGCTAGTTGAATATGAGACTTATAAGCAGGCTGCGGTAAGTTATTTATATGTATACACTTTATTATAATAATGTGAAAAAGTTTTGATCAGTTTAAAGTTCTACCCACAAGACGTGCGTAGTTTTGTAATTTGTAAATTTTTATGTAAAGAAACATTACCAAAATGCTCATTCCCGCTCGCTGCCTTGTATTATGTAGTCACTATTCTTGTCTAATTTTGTCATTCATATCATAATGTAATAATAATGCCATGAGCTAATTTTTGATAAAATCTTGCCGGACTTGGTATTTTCAATTGGTTTGTTAATACTAAGTAAATACCAATTTCTTATTTCCATACTTGTGCTTATTTTCCTTTTCATAACTTCATTGTCATCCCCTTTTTACAGAGCGCCCGTGAAGCTCTAAATGGCGCAGACATTCTCGGACAAGCAATATCTGTGGACTGGTGCTTTGTGAAAGGACCAACCAAAGGGCACAAGAAGAGGCGATAGAAACGTCCAGTTGAGTTACGTTGAGCACTTTATTAATTTTAAAGGATATTTGGTGACCACATTTGTTATTTAACCATTGAAGAACTGCATGAACATGGAAGTGCTCAGAATAAAAATAGGATTGAGCATGTAATTTATTATATTGGTCCAGCCTATTTTTATGTATAAGAAGATAAAGATGGATTTGTCAACAATTTGAGTTTTTAGATGATCTTTAACTTTTTCTCTAAAAAATATTTTAAATTTTAGTTGGATTATAATGAGAGTAATTCTCATTATAATCCGAACAGAAAGGGACAGACGACCTTGACGTTACTACAATTCAGATTAAGTCTAAATGAAAAGTTACTTGACGTACCTAAATTAAATACTTGAAAAAAAGTTGTTTGTGAATTGCAAAATCGCCTTTAGTAGGACTACAAAACTCCGCACTAGTAAGGTAATTTTCTATCACAACTGTTACCACTTCATTCGTTGTCTATTTGCTAGTAATTAAGAAATATTTATTCTATCTGTGGATTGAAAAAGACTTATTGCTAATTTATAATATTTAAATCAAAAGTATTTCATTTATTAAGGCATTTTGCATTTGTTTATATTGAATTCATTAAAATGTTCTATTACTTGATATGTGAAATTTGTCCAAGAACAAAAGTTTTTGTATGTTTAATAAAGTGCTCTGTGCAACGTTAAATGTACTCTAGCCTGTAATTCAGTAATATAAGCTATATTTCTAATGTTCCTTGTTTTATTTACCGTCACATCTCAATTCACACTGGCAAAGCAGCTTTGACGTAATTTACAACTCTTTTCTTAAAACCAGTATTCGCTTATAAAAACTATACAAGGGAACGCGATGCAGCAGCCGTGCGACACTAAAAAATAGACAACAAAATTTCTAGCGTAGCGTAGCGTAAAAGCTTCCATCCCAGTGTGACTGGAACCTAAATATGTACTTATTGGGCTGAATAGGCTATGATCGTTTGCCTTTCGCTTCATGAAAGAATGAAATCATATAACGTTGAAACAACGCATTATAATTCTTATGGATAAAAGTGTCACTGTCACACAATATTCCAAATTTATTTTAGCAAGTGTCATCAATTACTAAATTGAACTAATTGGACCAAAAGTACCCATAAGCCACATTGAAGATTTTCTAGATAATGTTACTACTTTTAGTCCCAATAGTTACACCAACAGAACTATTGCACAAGTGGTTTTATTATCTAAATAATGAAAAGGTTCCACCCAATAAAAGACCCTCAATTTCCTTAACCATATATTAAGTTCAAGCTATAGAACTCGCGTTGGACGCGATACGGGGCCACAGATCTGCACACTCCTTAGCCACCGGTCCAGT
The DNA here is from genome assembly GCA_943193645.1 of Acentria ephemerella. Taxonomy (NCBI): domain Eukaryota; kingdom Metazoa; phylum Arthropoda; class Insecta; order Lepidoptera; family Crambidae; genus Acentria; species Acentria ephemerella. The sequence continues at coordinate 3,249,033 of OW971901.1, read as the reverse complement.
TATAGCAGACCCTTTCATTTCTCCCTTGTTGTTCACGATAACGCCTGCGTTGTCCTCGAAGTATATGAACACCCCGTCCCGCCTCCTGAATGGTTTTCGTTGCCTGATCACCACCGCCGGCATTACCTTAAATTGAGACAAAAAAGTGTTACTTTGAAAGTATACTTTAATTAAATACAATGGATAGTAGATAGAGAAAATGCATATATTTTTCATGGTTTGAATATTATCATTTGTAATAGTTGTACTTATTAAAAAATGGTGCAAAGTAATGGAATAAGTTATGCTCAACTGTTAATTATTTTCAGTTTGCTCAGTCAGCCAAGGAATATCAACAAACTGTTTAGCAATTCAGCCAAATAAGCGAAACCATTGGCATGTCATCATAGCAAACAGAAAATAATTGTCAAATAAATTAAACTTATTTTAATGAAAATCTACCATACTTTGAATACAATTATATCAGAATACTTAAACATTAAACATTTACATTTACATTTTATAGTTATAAACATTTATAAATTTATAAATGTTTATAGTTAATCTTATACAAGTATAATTTACTATTCAGTGTTTAAATGGCTCATAATTTTTCAGACATGACATCCTGAATAGATGCAGGTCTTCATAGTGCATTCTTGTCTATCAAAATTCAAACCATTGAAATATATAATCTAACACATAATGCATATATAAATCTACCAAAAACATCATACTAATGTATGGAGGATTTGTGTTCTCAATTGTTGGAAACCAAATAGGTTTAACATATTTTTAGGGAATTTAAAACTATAATTTATATCTTTATTTGTTTAAAAACCATGTTTATTAATATGGAAAATGTTTATATCTGTGGATTTTCTCACTTTTTAGCGGGAAATATTCACTTGTTTTTTCTTATCTTTACAATAAATTCAAGTTGTGCATGTCGTAACAACTAAACACATTTGCATGTTTTGCATGTGTGCACTAACAAGTTTTATTTTATCAAATGAATACCTGAATTAGCCCAATCCTGTACATCAATGGACCTAAGTTACTTTCTAAATTTCCAAAACATATACTTTATATTAAAATCTAATTATAGCTTGAGTGTTAGATGAATTTCCTATAGAAATAAGACAAATTAACACTAACACCAGGGCTGTGTCAAAAATAAGAGACTAAACATAGATAAATACTCTATATGAATAATTGAAAATAGGAATTAAAAATAAGGTGTAATAATAATAGCTGGCATAAGCTACTACCACAATTTATATATTCATTCAACTTGCACATCTAGACAGAACACTTGTAAAGAGTTACATAGGCAAGAGGAATAGTAGCTAGTCCAAGTTGTTATACACTCTTGCATATCCTGATACCCAATATATTACTATCTAGCTTTCACCCAGAGCTGAGCCCGCCAGGAGTTTGATCTCTCAAAAATTTTATATAGCCGAGAACCATTCCCAATAAATGACTATCCTACACAAAAAGAATTTTTCTAATCCAAAAAGTAGTTCCAGAGATTACCCCTACCCCTAAAACTTCACAAAATTTACCTCTTTATAAATATAAAAGGTGTCAACTGCAGCAATGATGTCTAGACAAAATCCAAGACATTCTACTTACATTAGACATCATACTGTAAGTTAATATAATTTCATTTGCTGATTTAAAACAAGAAGAGTGCAATATTAGTACATGTGGATTTGAGTATTGTAACTATCAAGGAATGTGTACACAAATACTCAGTTTTTTCCACATTTTACAATGTTTTCCCCTAAGTACCGCCAAATTGTGGATGCCTCTCTGATTAAAGCTCAAGAAAAGTATTCAGAGACAAATTTACATTATGATGGCAGAAGCCAATTACTTACTTGGAAATTTTTGAGTGTTTTTCAGGGTGACACTTATTAATATTAACCTGTTAACCAGGCGGGACATATAAATACGTCTAAGCTCCATACCGTACGAGATTTCCCCCTGGTTAACAGGTAAATTTATACAGTTTCTTACATGATAATTAAAATAAATGTCAGTTGTATCATACCTTTTTTCTGAGTTCAGGTTTGCCTTTTTTGACGGTAGCAACAATCATGTCCCCAGAACCAGCGGCGGGAAGTCTGTTCAGGCGACCCTTGATACCTTGTACAGCAATAACATAAAGGTTCTTTGCCCCTGAAAGCATTAAAAAAATTAATTTAAGTATCCATATATATTTATATATAAATATAACTAATATCTGCAATGATTTAAGTTTTTTGAGTCATTTTAGGAGTGGACTGACCCGATTTTGTTTGAGTACATTCACCAGATTTCTAACATTTCCTCAGAACTGATTCTGAGATGATGCTGTTTGACAATGCCTATATAAACATGTTTATTGTTTTTAATTCATTGTATTAACTGAAAGGCGAATGACTACAAGACTTCAGACACAGCCAAGGAAGAAATCATCATGATTCAAAACACTGTGTTCTAGTTATTGAAATCATCATCAGTCTTAATTCAAATGTGCTTTTAGGTTATATTTTTCAAATTAAAATTAACCTGTGTTGTCTGCACAGTTGATAACGGCCCCTACAGGGAGACCCAAGGAGATGCGGAACTTCGCTCCCGCGGAACCACCACGTCCTTAAATCAGAAAAGTTACACTTTGTACATTTTACACCATAACACAATCCTGTCAAAATCAAACTAGTTACTAATGAAATATACATGAATTTATGTCGGAATCATAATTAGTTTTACTTTTCACATTATTGTAAGCTAATTCATGCACTTTTTACGGCGATTTAAACGGATATTTCATATTTTCACGCACCTCTCTTAGACATTTTGTTGTGTCAGTTTTTGAAAGGAAAACGAAAGAACTTGAAGTTAGCTGAGCATTCCGAGCACAGATTAGAGAGTATGTCTAAAGAGAACGCCTTCGTTCAAAAATACTCAATGATGTGAAGTTAGTTGCCAGTGATAATATTTAATATTTATATATTTTTTTAATAATAATAAATAAATATTACAGGACAGATTAATTTCCAAATCGCTTATTATTTTTAAAGGTATATTTATTTTTTAAAGAAAGCAAATTTAGAATTTATGTTTAGGTGTAAGTTTCATTTTACGTAAAAATGTTTTTAATTAAAAGCTCTCAAAGTATTCATTAAAAAATATTAACTGGAATAACAAAATACATGAAAGTCTCATTGAAAAAAAACTAAGTAAACAAAATAAACTCATAAATGCAATATTTACTCTTTTTTCTATATTGTTCAGGTGAATTTATATTTGAAATCTATTATGTGTGAATAGTATATTGTAAACTGAAACGACACTCTTAAAAGTGTTTGTCATTTCCCCGCTTGTCAAAATAATTTGTGTCTCATTCTATAATTTTTGTTTTTTGTGGTTAAGGTCTGTTATAAATAAAATCGAATTGTTTTTACACATAAAATGGCATTCATGGGCGATTTTATGAATCCGGCACCTTTGTGGCACAATGGACCTTCACCAGGCACTTTTTACAATTTCCCTGGAAATTCTTCAAGCCATGGACCAGGCAGTCACTCGGTGCAAGAATTTAGGGCTCAGTAAGTTGTAACAAATTTTTAATAATCCAGAGATAACTGGTAGAAGATACAATACGTTACTGTTGAGGCCAAGTGGTGGCTATCAAAATAATGTGTTCACTGTATTCTCTCTATCTTCAAACGCAATTTAATTTTTAAGAAATATGTAACATTATTTGTGTATATCTTTTCTTTCCAGTTCGGCCAACCCAATCACAACCACCACAACAGTAATAGGTCTAAAATTTGATAAAGGTGTAGTTATAGCAGCGGACACCCTCGGGTCGTATGGATCATTGGCTAGGTTCAGGGACTGTCCTCGCGTGATGAAGGTTAATGATCTCATTTTGCTGGGTTCAGGAGGAGATTATGCTGACTACCAGTATTTGAAGGATATTATTGAACAGAAAATGTAAGTGTGTTTATTACAAGAACATTTTAAATAAAACTTGATTTATGAATGAATGTCTTAAAAGTGGTGCTCCTTATGTGTAAATGTATCAATATGAATAAAACTATTTTGGCTTGAGTTTTATCTATACTCATCTATCATACTTACCACCAAAAGTGTGAATTAGTATGGTAATTGAGCATACAGTCTGCCTAATGGCACTAATAGACACAAAATTAGTGTTATATGGCTGTGATCTTCTACATACAGTAAAATATTTAAAACATAATATGCTGATTCCCCTTTTTGTCTTCTATAAATCATAGGCTACACAAAAACTCTCTCTTTTTAATGATACTCAGGGATCACCTGTTAAAACTTTGTTAGCTGTAAATAATGTAACTAAAATCATCAAGGTCTTATTATTCAGAGCAATACCCAAGAGTATATTTTACACTAGAGTATTTATAATTGTTCAAGTAAAATTTTTACATAGATAAACTTATGTACACAGGAAAGCTTAGCACACACATGAAGAATATATTGTATCTTTATAAATTTCAGTATTGATGAGAAGTGCATTGGTGATGGTCTCCAACTGAAACCACGCTCTCTGCACTGCTGGCTAACCCGTGTCCTCTACAATAAGAGAAGCAAAATGGACCCCTTGTGGAACAACTATGTAGTTGCTGGTATTCAGGTAGATAAAATATGCTTTATTCTTTACAATAAATTACAAATATGACCATTCCTACAAGCACAAAGGAATTTCGTAACTCATTTCTTTGTCACACAATCAAGAAATGGAAGTCTTTGCCAGCACACATTTTCCTTCCTTCCTAGAATCCTGGGTCTTTTAAAAGAGGCATGAAGGAGCGTCTTGCAGGTTGGCAAGATCAAGTTGGCTAGTGCAGTGCATAGTTTCACTGGCACTAGCCAACTTTTTATTTAGACTCCACGTCTGCTTGCTGTTTCTGCATCAGGTGGAATGGAGTCATTTGCTTGATCTTTCTGAAAAAAAAAAAATATACAGTAGAAATTATAATAATATGTATCATATAATTAATGTTTGTTATAATAAATGAAACAATGTAAAATACATTACACCTAAGTCTGTTTTTACACGGTCTTTTTGTACACGGTTTTGATATAACACGGTTTGAAAATTGAATATTATATAATTTCAAATCGTGCTAAATGGAATAAAATCGTGTAAAAAAATTAAAAATATTCAATTTTTTAAACCGTGTTATATCAAAACCGTGTACAAAAAGACCGTGTAAAAACAGACTTAGGTGTATGCTTCCTTGATCTCACACCCTGATTTAATTTTGTTCTCCTCCACTTGGCTTTGCTCTCTTTGACTGGGCTTTGCCCTCTTTGACTCTACTTTGCCCTATTTAACTTGACTTTGTTCTCTATAACTCTACTTTGCCTTGTTGATTTGAATTTACACTCCCTAACTGGATTTTGCCCTGTTTGACTTGGCTTTGGATTGTAACTTGACATTGCCCTTCTCTCCTTTTCATTGCCCCTCCAGACTTGTGTTTCCTAACATTGACTTAATTTTAAATTCCCTTTATGTGAAATGTTATTAATTTTTGTCGATTTTGTGAATTGCTAAGATGGAAAGACTTAGAATTTGCTGAAATGTTTATATTTATAATTGAATGTTTAAATTTTCTACAGGATGGAGAGCCATTCCTAGGTGCGGTAGATAAACTAGGCACAGCATATGAAGATGCAGCTATTGCCACTGGACTCGGAGCATACATGGCGACTCCGCTCTTGAGGGAAAGTGTCGATAAGGGCAACTTGGATGAGCAGACTGCTAAGTAAATTGAACAAAGCATACCTTTGTGTAAAGTGTTTGTAGTGTTTACTCATTTTCAAAGCAATATCCATGGCCTGTCATATTATTAGATGTACTATGCAGTAAAAATTAAATAGTGGTAAAGTTAGTCAATGGTGCCAATGAGTAACCTCCCCCTGCAAAGAAAGGTCAACAAATCCAATTGTGATAACTTTCGTACTAACAGTCTTCATTTTGTATTATGAATAATCAAACATTTTCGATAAACCTTACTAAAGTGAAGTAGTTTAATGTCTATGAGTCGCCATATGCTGACAACTCCATATTATGCTTATTTTGAAACTTAGGTACAGATAGCGCCTTCATATTTTATTTAATAGCTAATTTTCTTGTTCTTGGAGAAAATATAACGTTTTTTCTCTATTCTTAGGATATGATTCTTTGAAAGCTGCCTTGTTGTTGTCCCTTTTAAAAATTAATGTTGATATCCCTTACCGATACATTAATCTGTATTGGAAAAGGATAAAAACAATTAAAACTTACTTAAATTTAGTTAAACTGTGTCTTCAGATATGAATTTAAAGTGTTTGATATTCCATAAAACTATTTTTATTGTAAGTGCCTATCACTTAAGGAGTACATTTTGTCTAATGATTTTTATTATTACTACCCAAATTAAGAATAAAGTTCATTATCGTCTATTTCTCAGATCCGTAGTCCTCAAATGTATGGAAGTGCTGTTCTATCGCGACGCACGAGCCTTCCAGCGTTACCAGCTGGGTGTTGTGACGTCATCAGGCGTTGTTATCGACGAAATCTCGGAGCTCAAACACAACTGGTCGCTGGCACACATGATTCATATGAAGTGAAGCTTGTTTTCATATAAATAAAAGTCATTTGTAAAGCTGGATGTTTGATTGAATATTTTATTTCAAATTAAAAACCTTAATGACAAAATACAGGAATTTGAAATCAATATTGTGCTGTCATATTTTGAAATGCCCCCCTGATGGGTGTCACATAATACCTAATATTATGATGTAAAGCTTCCATTAATCTAAACTATAATTAAACCTTAACTATCCACTCAATATGAAATCACACAAGATTCACAGAACTGTCGACGAGCTGTGCATCATACCTACATTTTTATATTTCGTTGTGCTGGTCATTGCTTTGAAAAGCGAGTTTTGAATCAATCGTCAGTATATTTGATTGATTATGATTTCCTCTATAAAATCATATGCAATGCCTTTGAAAGTATCTATCACTTTTACAAGTTGTGAGTTGAGAGCTTTAATGTGGATTTGCAAAACACCACTTGAAAGTAGATTTATAAAATAAAAATCTGTCGGAATTTAGAGACAAACATTAGCCGCTTGTTGGCTATCGTAATAATAACACAATGACTTATTAAATTAGAAAATAACCAATCTAATATTAAAAATGATTTACGATTGGTACATTTACTAAAATCCTATCAAACTGATTAAGTTCAAAAAATGTGGAACGCTTCACGATTTTGCGTGTCATCCTTGCGCAGGGGCCATGCTAATCTTCTCTGTATCGTTCCAATTTTAGTATATGTACTGCCGAAGCAAGTACAATTATGAATGTATAATTTTTGTATATGTATTTAAATGTTTTAAAAACTCTGCTTGCGCGATGTAGGATATCATACATTCAAGGGATATTGTATAAGTATTGTAGTCAGCGCCATCTATCAGTGAAGTACCAAATCAATAGGCGCTGTAGTTTTCGTTTGTACTCATTTAAATTTTGGTTTGGTATAGATACTATTTTAGTTTTTATTATTTTGTTACACATTCAGGCTTACATTAAAATAAAAGTGTTAAGTTAAGTTTAAATTAGAAATAAAATTAAAATTGTCTACTAAGAAAATGAAATGAAATGAAACTAAGTGTATAGTTTTCAGGTTTAAGAGATTTTTATTAAACTCATCCAATTTGATTTGTAAATCAATAGATATGGCTTAATTATTTACTAGCATTAATAAATGCATTTGCGTAGTCCAAATTGCTTATAATATATTTACAGAAATGTATCAAAATTTACCAATAACATAATAAATAAATTGTCATTATATAAGCTTGTTAATTATTACAAATTGTAAAAAATCATCAAAAGTATTATAACTACATTGTTTCTAAGCTCTGTTTAGAAAATATATTTAAAGATAATTTAATTTAATGAGCTTCATGTACCATTAAATATATTTAGATACTAAAGTTTTTTACAAAAATAACTTTTATTTTAAAATAAGATTCCTACTTAAACATATATTAAATTCGAAGATATTTTAAACTACCTACCTACTACCTCGATATCTATATCTAAATAATAAAACAAAAATAAATATACTTTTATTATACAGGAAATTTAATTCGTTGTTAAAAATTGATTTGTCTACTTATTAATTAATGTTTATAATCAAACATGACAATAAATAATTTTTTGGACCAATTAAGCACCATTCTGTAAAAGTCTCCTCATTTCAGACAATCGAAACAATTTTCTTTTTGTTGACAATATTGTATTTTTTATTAAATTAACAACAACACAATCATTCGAATAAGGCTAGGGTTGGTTAGAAAAGATCTCTTTTAGAGATAGCTTACCTTCGTCTTGTGTTTTATGATATAAACGGGAATTAAACTACATGACGTACATCTACTTACTTATAAAAATATTCCTTTATATTTTGTTCAAGTCAGCACGTAAGTCAAATCCACAATAAAACATTACTTCGTAAATTCTTTTATTTAGAATCATTTGTTATTGATCTAAAATTTTGAGATTTCATTTCAAATATTTGACATCTAATTCTGGGAAGACGCCATTGATAGAAATCATTGAGATAAGTTCACCAACTGTAATGAATTACTAGTAATATTGGTAAACTCAATACATATTTATTTAAAAGTGATAATGACGCATGCAACTTATTAAGATTAATAATTACAAGCATCCGTTATTTTGAAAATCTAAAATTGTAGAATTTGGTTGATCCAATCCCTAAATTCGGAAATCCTGGTATAAACGCCGGGTTGGTTGGGTTCCGCACAGCCGATTCCCCATGAAATGACACCGCCAAGGACAAATCTGTTGTCTCGCTCTCTTTGGAGCACCATTGGACCCCCACTGTCACCTGCGAAAGGTGGAAATTTTATGTAAGTACCTTAGTGCACAGTGAGTATTGATTGTTATAAAAGTAAATCACTATGTAAATATAAAAAACAGAAAACTATATAAATATTAACATATATAACATATAAATATGCCAAAAAAACTTTTAAACGTAACTATTATGTTGTATATTTATGAAATGATATGTAAGTTTAATCTCTAATGATCGTTGTACATCTGATCTTAATTTAAAATTGGTTATTTAGTATGGAAAATCATCCAAAAGCACATCAGACATCAGATTGTAATTAGTTCCACCGCAACATGTCAATGTAGTAATAGACGTCGTTGTCGGCAGACAGTACGTGATACAAAGTGTCGCGGTGGCGTGCAGCACGTACCCTCGCAGCTGTCGGCGCCGCCCTGTCTCCTGCCGGCGCAGATGAAGATGTTGGGTATGTGCTCGTTGTACCCGGCGTCCTGGTACATGGCCTCGCACAGCGAGTTGTTGATCACGGGCACGCGCACCTCCTGCAGCACGCTCGGCAGCGGACCGTCTGCGGGAACGGACACGACACACACAAATCAACGTAGGTGCCACATATGTAAACGATAACTTACCCTTCTTCTGGGCCAGTCTGGAAAACATCGAACTTTTAAACCTAGCACTACTTATTTTGAGCAATAAAAACATTGTGATCATTGATTGTGATTAAGTTATGGCTTCAACTGTACTGTTGGGATAAGTAATAATTACTTTGTCCACAAGTGAAAATAATGGTATTTTATATATTATGAAAATATTACAAATTTTAAAATGACTAAGTATACAGGCATTTTTAAAAGCCTAATAATCTGTTTTGTATACTTAATATTGAAACATTTGATTAAACGAAACGACGATTTATTATTTAACGAAAATAATATTACAAAATTATTGAACCGTGTACCATTGAATCTAACAACCTTTATTATATATTCATAACAACTATTGTACAAATATATTGCACACGATATAAATATTCAAATAAATTTCTACATGCATCCATTGATATTGAAAGCCAACGCACCATAATGTGACTGTTCTGATAATATAATTTTCGAAGCCAGTTTCTTGTTATGTCTACGAAAAGACATCAACGCGCTCGCTACAACTGCACCACACAATATTGGCCATACATACTATGGTCAATATTATTTGATTGTTTAGAAATTGTATGCAATCTTCGCAATATCATTGAATTGTCCATACCGTCAAAAAGACGCCCCCATCCAGTAACGAAAGCGGTTTTCCCAACGAAGTCATCATCGTCATCGGGAACACATACGGGCAAGATGTTAGGCCGGAATGTCACTGGTTCGTAAAACCTGGAATATAAAAAATTCTAAATTTAGTTGTAATAGCATCGACCAATAGACTTCGTTCCAACTTAAACATATTTGATTGCAACATTTGTAACATTTTCTTAAGAAAACGAACTGTTACAGTGGCTTAAAAATTTTCTCCACGGAGTATATATTTCAATATTTTTATTTTAGTTAATTTAAACAACCAACAGGGGGGCAGAAATAAGGTCCGTTGGCAGGGATTTGAACAGAGACTGACAAAAATATTAAAAACGCGTGTTCAAATACAAACGCTTTATTACATGCCATATTGGCGTACACAGAAATACAACAAGTCTATAGGTATATAAGTTCTTGGGTTTAACAATGTAGCGCCCTGTAAGGTCATAGCAATTTGAGAGAGGCTGCATAATTTTTTACAATTAATAATTCAATAATCAATCTTAATGTTATTGTTTACCTAGCTACTGGAAAAAAAATCGTTTAGTAAATAAAATTAATACAGCATATGTGTGTGTACAATTAATTGGCCCTAACTCAGCAATAATAGTCCAATATGTGAGGTGCCATCTGTTCCGAAGTAGTAGTAGGTGCAAATTCAATTTTTTTTATATAAAGCTCAGCAAATGACTCGACACCACCTGATGATAAGCAGTAGAGGAGTCCATATATGAAGATAGTTAGTGAAGCAAGCGACATACTGCCCTAGCCACCCTCACCTTGCCAGCCCAAAAAGTGCTTTTTCACGCCTCTTTTACAGGAACCCATGTTGCAAGAAGGAGGGAATACGTCAATTATATTTTCACGTTTTTATGCCTATTTATTATATAACGTAGCATATAACGGCAAAAAAATGCTATTTTAAATGAGTTCAATGTCAGGTCTCGTATCGTAAGGTCAAGTGCAGTGGTGAGTGACCGCAACTACTTCGCGCGACCACGCGATGTAAATCGTATCAAATGAACGAAATAACATATCAACCTCTTACAGTTTTATTAAAATAACATTATTATTTATTATTCAAACCAATGTTTTAGATAAAAATAATTCTTTTAGTTATACGCAATATTCATTGAAATAAAGACAATGTTGAACTGCTTTCTAAAAAATGACCTGTAAAAAAAAGATGTATTTAGAGTATTTTACTTACGTTGGCCCAAATACCCTTCCCCGCGTACACACACTATCTCAGTTTCTCCGCTACGCTACAGCATAATGGACTACGTGAATAACGCGGGCTATTTGAAGTCGAGGCGATGGTCAAACTGCACTTGTTTGTCCGAGCAGATGTTTGCTATCTATCTCTATACTGCTTAGAGAACCATTTTTTTTTATCCTGAGAGTACGCGTCAATAATAGCACAGGTAGCCGAACTATTCCAACATCAGGTGTCAGAGGAACGCAGAAGTATTTTACATATTAAAATTTTGTATTAAGTACTTAAGTAGAGTCTTCTCACCTGAGTAAAGCAAGGTCGTACTCAAAAGTGGCTGGATCGAAGTGTGGGTGGCTGGCGATGATTTGGACTCTTCTCTCTGCGAATTCGTAGGGCTCCTTATCGTTGGCGAGGTCATGTTCTCCCAAGCGGACTAGCAGTTCTGATGGTGGAACGCTGGAAAAGGTATAAAAAATTATTAGCATGAATAGGATGTGTGCATATTTTATTTATATAATATCCAATACCTTATGACCAATATAATCAATACCCAAACTGCCCAGTGTTATATCTTGGGTATTGTCGGTCGGAAATTGTGAACATTTGAGCAGTGCGAGTAAGTTGCGGTAAGTAAAGTAAATACGAAGGTAAAATATTTATTAAGGTTCACAAACAAATAAGAGACTGATTAAATATAAAATGAATAGGAAAATTGCCACACAAAATTGACATAAAGAAGGTGACCTTTATGTCATCCATATTGCGAAGCAGGAAAATGGCGGAGGTTATAATTGTCTTGACAATAGTTTTTTGCTTTATTCGCAAAAATTGAGATAATTTTGCTACAAATAAAAGTTAGAACTAGGTCATAAGCGTATTGAGATTAGTTCTGAACTGGGTTTTTAAATTAACTTAACAAAGTGAAAACGCAGAAAGAATTACATATCCGTTGGTCGATTCCAAGGCAAGGATCACTTATCATCATTCTAATAATACCTTTTAATAATACCTTTGGGCCCGCTTCAACCTACCATACCGTTGGATATGGGAAAAGTTTTACTACCATTTAAAACATTTAAAAAACACTTTTTTAATTTTACACATTTAAAAAAGCATCTCTATCAATCTAGCAGTAACTTACAATGTCAAAATACGCTTTATACTTTAGCTGTGATTCTGACAGAAGGCGCTAAAGGAATACGCCAGCACGGCCTTGCATTGAGGCGTTATACTGACTGCTAGGGGACTTCTGGGTAGAAACTGACGTCAAAGTTGTGGGTGGGGCCTGGAGAAAGGGCAAAGAAAGAGACAGGATAAAAAATTACTCACTGTTCCACACAATGCGCCGCTGTAATTGCCCAGTTTTCGTTCAGCAAGGCCGCTCCACACTTGTGCAGGTACGTCGAAGTGCGGTACTGCCTTAGGGAGATCTGCCAGGGCCACTGTCCAAAGGCAGAGTTCTTCCCACCAACTATTCGGGCTTGGGGCCAAAGTCGGCGACCGCATACTGCCAGTAGTAGGAGGGATGAATTAAAAATCATTTTTTTACGTTTAATCAAAAATTACACAATTTTTTATGCCACTTTGTAACCGTTTGAGTTTATAATGCACAGGTTATTTTATTAAATTGAAAATTATCATTAGTGTTGTAAGCTGTACTGCACTTATATTTATATTTATTTTTGAATAATGGAATTCAATCAGATGCTTAATTGTCTTGATTTTAGTTTTTTTAAGAAGTCACAAAAAAAAACTATTTTATTATATTTAGTTTCTCAGCTTTAAGTTTTGAAAATATCACTGCATCCTCTCTTCGTATTCCCAAGACATTTTCATGTTAAACCACTGCACTTTTGGCGCGCACTCAAAAGAATCATAATCACAATTTTATCACCGTGTACACCTTTTAACTTATTATTCCAATGTATCTTAGATTACTAAGGTTTTAAGCAAGTAGTTTTTATTGTTGTTTTTTTAAATTACGGTGATCAGAACAAGCCGCGTGCAACGTCCTTGCGTTTGCCTTGACGTTCGCGTCGAGCGACGACGACTCTTTGTTTGAATTCCGAACAGTGGACCACGTTTTTTTTTATTTATTTGCCTGAGGAAGATACATTTTGTCATTGAGTTCTTTGACCTGGCTCGCCATTTTGCGGTATTGCGAATCAATGAGAGAATACTAATTATAGTAAGAAAATATAAATTGAACGTCTACATGTTTATAGCGTAGTCAGTAGTCCTTTTTAAAAAAAATCTAAAATTTGCAGCGTACATAGTAATAGCATGGAATTTAAATATGTTAAATAATTTTAGGCACCTAGAAAATGACTAAAATTAAAATATTAATAATTTTAATGTGTATCAGATAAGACATTGATTTGATGAGCAATGAGCAACTATTTCACTTTGCGAGGTTAGTTTTGTTTGAAGCCGTATATACATACTAATATTATTACTAGTTTTTTGATCGGACTGCGTCTGAAGTAGGCTTTTTGCTTTTTTTCGTTATGGCTTTGATGGATTTTAGCTTGAGAGGTGATATAAATTTGTCTGCGTTTTCACCAGTATTCAGAAACGTGTCATCAAAGTCAAACTTCCCTGACACCGACTCTATTAACTCCTCAACTATCTTCGTGACAATGTCAGCTTAAGATTTTTTGTAGTCATTTTCATGCAGTAGGTTTTTATGTTATTTTCAATAAGTAAAGTTAATAAGTTTCCTAAAATTAGGACTTAATTGTAGCATGTCTATTTCTAGCTCTATCGAAAAGTCTGTAGAGCAAAATGTGAGGTTTATTAATGTTAGTCACTTCATAGACGACTTAATTCTTCGCATTAGCAAGATCACAACGTTGATATAATTGAATAGCACACGGTAATCGTAAGCGAATAAAAACAACAATGATTACACCGTAAATTATAATTGATAAATATTAAAGCCGTAATTTGCGATGCGCAATTTAAACCTTTATCTTCCTGGTTTATTTACATCTAGTCTTTATCGGAGCGATAACTTATTAAGTTAGAATAACTTTAAATCAAATTCAATTCATTACATAACATTAGTTGCATTACAATTAGTTGAAATATTATCTGTGGGAGCCTTTCAATTATGCGCTTTCCTTAGCTTCAACATATTATGTCTTATCTCTTTGTGTGTGTGCGTTAATTCAAAAGAATTACTGTATCGCTTCTGTTTTGTCCCATTGAAAAGTAAAGTCAGGTAAATAAATGGTTGTTAGCTGACAACATTTCTCAAAGTGTCTTACAATTTTACGACAGTTGAATAAAATAATTGAAATGGGTAGGCTATAATTATCTAATGAAGCGAATGGAGAAACGTAACGGCCGTTTAAATAGTCTTAACACTAACCGATTTTCTATAAAAAATTCTTGCTATCTTTATTAATTTATCAAAATTAATATGACTTGCTTATCTCTATATGTAGATAGAATATTGGAATCAGCCGTAAGCCGGTGGATGCTCGATCAGGTCCCACTCATTAGCCATAGACTAACTTAAACTTTTAATTCATTTTATTGAAGTTACTACAATAAAATAAATTTCCTCCCTTGCCCGCTTTATTACATATTGTATTACAAAAACCGACCTTACCTTCTTTGTAGTTAGACATGTTGAAACTTGGACCTTCTGATGTTGTTGGAGGAGCAACTGAAAATATACAACACATTTAAAACAAGCCTATACAACAATTAAATTTACCATACCTAATATGACAATCAACTTAATTTTTGTATATCGCAAATTTCTTACCAGCACACATATACCAGCATACACCATGAGTTCCTTCAAAAGTGACATGAGTAGTCACTTTTTGGGGCCGGTAAGTATTGGGGAGTATGTCCCAACATATTCTTATTAATCCATAATTCTTGTCCCAAAATTATCTACGTCTATATTATAGCTGGTGTCTGTATACGTTAATTACTACTAAACATTTTGCATAAAAATTCTATGTAGCTAAGATCTGATAAGTTAACTTCATCCGTGCTTATCTCCCTAGATTTTTTGCAAACTTTTTTTGCAAGAGGATTTCTTATCGGAAAATATGATTGTCTACTTAGAACATATCTTAAAGAATATAAAAAACATGTCTCAGTAAGAAGAGCTTTTAATAACTATATTTATCAGATTTAAGTAGTCACCTACGACTGAGATTGTTAAAATTGAACAATGTATAGCGTTTTTATTATTTCAAACGGAGCAAAAAGTAGTTAGAACGTGAGAAGATATTTAATTCACCAAAAAAATTATGGGATTTTTGAATCAGTAAAATATAAATAATGTGTGATTTAAATGACGTAATATTTTTCACTTTATTCATAAAAATTCTCGGAATACCTATTCTATGTATTGTAATATATTAACATTCTAACATTCGACACGTGGAAACAAGACAACCACGTAATTACCACTAGTATTTTGGACAGCATTACTGAAACGCTGTATAAGTAAGAAAAGCTCACTGGCGTTGTGTTTTGAAACAAAGCAAGTATCATATTAGTTATTCTGGATGGGTCACGGTTTTAAGCAGCCGCTTTCACCCACCAACTCGCTTGGGCCAATGAGGTGGAATTTTAGGCCAACTCGTCATACGATTCTGCCATGTAAGAAAGTGTCTGACGAAGCGTCGATGGCTTAGTGCGTAAAGTACCATGTGTGTACAAATTTTGAATTCATGTGTACGTTTATTCGAAAAATTACGACGAAGAAAGACATCGTAAGGAAACCTGCACACACCAATGAAGAAATTCTTAAGTTTTGTGTGAAGTCGCCCCAATTTAGGGTAAGCTTATTTGAGCTCTTAATGAATTAATATTTGCAGCATTTGACACCAAATTTTTAAAAAATATATTATAAAACTTATAATTCACTTTAATTTATTCATTCACTGTTGCCCACACTTTTTATTAGCTGTCAGCATTTAACAATATTGTAAAATTAATAAATTAATAAAAAAAATCTTACCCAAAATTTAATGATGTTAAAATGAAATTTAAGTACTTCCGAATCATATCATTATGCCTTGTAATATACGTATATACGTTCACCATATATATGATGATGATTGTATTACATTACATAAAAATTAACTCAATTCATTTACCTGTAGTAGCGTTTCCAACATCCAGAGTTGTTGACACTTCTGTTGCATTGGCAACAACATTTTCTGTTGTATTTTGTGACGTCTTATCCGGTACAGTTGCCTCTGTAGATGCTACGCTTGCTGTCGAAGTTGGGACAGTGGGTGAAAGTGTAACATTGACAGTAAATTCCAACACAGGTTGCTGTGTCACTGTTGATTCTGATACAGTTATAGCATCTGGTGTTGTAATAATTGTCGGTGCTGCCACTGTTGAAACTGTTGGGATAGTTGCTTGTTCTGTGGAACTTGTTGTCAATTTCTCCTCCACGTCCGTCTGTTCCTGAGTTGTTTGTACAGTTGTTGGTACATGTGTTAATGGTTGTTCCGTTGTTGTTGAACTAGATGTTGCAACTTCAGTTGTTGTAGTAGGTGGGATAGTTGATATTAAAACCCAGCCTACCGGGGGAGTGATTGGTGACCATTTATCTGAAAGTTTTATATAAATATTAGAAAGAACGAAAAATAATCCTATTTTAAAAAATACGAACTTCATTTTGTAAGATGGGTATTGTGCTTACAACAAGGTCGCATTATCTCGCTGAATGTCTAGGCTGATTCGCTGTGCGCAATATACGAGATCTAGTTGAATATTCTTAAGGAAACATTTGATTAAGTAATATTGAGATCATGTAACATGTTTCTTCTACACAACTTAAAAATATTTGCTTGTATTTATATAAATTTACATAATGAGATAACGATAAACCACACTCAGGTTTCAAAAATATTGTTCCATACAATTTAAATGAACCGACACGACCGTATGAACATTTCTGACAGCTACGATGGTAGCAACCCTGATATTTACAATTCAACTGATGTTTTGTTATAGAGTCAATGAAATAATCGCCATGTCACACAGTAACGGATAAGTAATTGTTAATCTGTGGTTTTAAGTTAACTATCAAAATGCATTTGTAAATAGGCTGATAGTCAAAAATATTGCAATCGTAGTTATAATTTTTGTAAAACCTACTCTTTGATGTACGAAAATATAAATATAATGTTAAATTCAATATGTACATCTTCAATTGACAATGAATAAGCTTGCGTAGAACAATGGACCTGGCTTAAGTCCGAGAAGACAAAGAAAGAAACGAAAGTCTTTCCTTAACACTGGGCAGTGTTCTATAACAAAGTGTCACTAGTTTTTGTGTCACGGAGTCAATCACACGGTCAGTGCAGTCGTGACGGCCGCGCGTGACATCTAGCGACTGTATTCAATATAGACTTGCCACATTTGGAGTATTGCCAATTTAATTAAGTCCAAGTCAGATGGAAATTTCTCTTATTTGGAAATATTTCCTCTTATTTAAAATTAAGTATTATCTCGTGATCTCTAGGAATTGTTTGGAAGTTACATGTTAAAGGTTACCAAAAATTTCTAAATTATTCGGTGACTTTTCTCTCTGGACACTAAAATATTTTGTACAAAAACAAACACACATCCTTTAAAGGAACCTTTGTAATAATAAGGTAGAAACACTGTCATATTCTGTAATGATTTTATAATCTATGGTGAGTCTAATTAAACGGATAGGTAACAGACGGGATTTTAAATAAAGAAATAATGGAAGCCTTTAAATGCTTGAATTTCGAATTTGCAATATAGACAGACGATTCTCCTGGCGTCATCCATAGACACGCCGCTCACGTATCTGGGCCAGACACGACTCCAAGCTAGCCAGTATTGTCTCCGAACATCACTTTCGACCATAGACTAGTTTTTTGAATTCTTGCAGTTACTTTCGACTGCACTACAATTTTTGTAAAGACTCATTTCAATGGCTCTTCATTTAAATTTGGAGTAAACTGTATACCAAAAAGAAAATGGACTTTTATTAATAAAAGTAGTAGTTGATGCTTAGTTGTGCTTAAGCACAAGTATAGCAACTTACAAGTAGACTGCTTCAGTCTACTTGTTTTGTACACGTTTAATCACGTGGAATTATAATCGTTAGATAGATTGATAGATTAATCGTTATTTAGATTCACAGATTAATATTTAGATAGATTGATCAAACTTATTTAACACGGTATTCAACTGATCATTCGATTTCCAGATAAGATTAAGTTTTGAAAACATATGATTATACTTTTTATCAAGTGGGAAGATAACTCTTCCTCTAAACAGAGGAATAAAAAGTCAAGTTAAATTTAGTCTTGATTAAGACGCCACAATTGTAACAGAAACGATTAAGTTTTTATTGTCTCGTAGTTGGAGTATATCGCAACTCATCAAATTAGAAAAGCAATAATTCTTTAAAATCTATCCTAGTGTTATTATTGTACCACTAAGTGCGATGTCCACTCAGTCACTGACCTTAGCGTAGGCGGGTGACAAAAAATAATATGTTAGAAAAACAATTCTTAGCTTTGAAGAGTCAAAGAACCTGTGCCCTACTCATTATTTCATATCCACGTACTAATTACTGTTTCACTGACAATAAATCATTTTAATATTTACGGCAATGAAGCGTAAATGATTACTTTAGTTAAAAAGGCATTTACAGAGTTATCCATTACAATTACTAATCTAGGGAGGAGTTATCCTCACTGGATGTGACCGGCACATTAACGTAAGATACGAACACTCAACCGTCAGCGTTAAGGTAGTCAAGAGTATCGGATCGTGGCGGGTAGTCGGTAATGGCGAATAATTAGCCATTATGGCCAACGGGTAAATCCAGCCTTCAAAGACTGGAGCACGGTAATAAGACTGATACTAGGGATTGGTGGGTGAACAGCCTTGAACGTGGGCGCCCCCGAAGAATATTATTAACAAATAGTGAGCAAAACTTATTTTCTATGAGACATCACAAGTGTGACACATAATTAGTGGAAAGCAGGCAAATGTTAAGTGCAACAAATATATTGATTTAAGCAGCCAAATAAAGAACTTTGTAAACACAGAATGTCTTTTGTACTACAGCTTGAAGTAACTAGTTAATCTTAGGTGACAGTTATCTTAATATGACTCACGATCTCTGTAGAAAACATCTTAAGCTTCTATGATTCATACCGAATTGTAAGGATATTATAATGAGTGTTGTTTTCACTAATAATTATAAACAGGTTTTTTTATATAGGTATATAATAAAGGAGAAGAGAGAGGGAGCTGTAGTGGCTCGAGAGCTCGTTTCGATCACATAAGAAAGTTAATTTCGCCACGTTCGATGCCTAGATGGGTCAACCAAAATTTTTATTTATCTAGCATCTCCATGCTACGCAAGGCTCAATAAGCCGTTGGTTCTGATTATTTCGGCAGTCGCTTCCACCCACAAACTCACAAACTCCTCGTGTGATTCTCCAATGAAGGAAAGCCGACATTCTAAATTAATAATTTTGCATAAACCAATGTCTTGCTCTTGCACATTAACGATGTTATTGTATTATCGAAAATGAACTTTATCAAATGTTTGTTTTTGCTCTGAAGTAAGTTGCAAATAAGTAATTTATATACAAATAAAATCTAAATTTAAGCAGTGCAACGTAAGTACCAGATAAAGAGGCGGGAAAATTACAAATTTAGATAAGACTTTTAATTATAACTTCTAGATTAAAATTTCTTATAATAAACTAAACGCAGCTAAAGTTGTATAGTATTACAACACAATTTTACTCTCTATAAGAGAAAAATATCGAATTAATACAAACTTAAATCGTTTTTTATCTAGTTTGTATTTTAGAATTTGTGTGCTATGAAGAATATTTGTATTGTATTGTAAAATTCTGACGCCTGAAAGTGTTAAAATGTAACATTGCTATTGTATACGTGTAGGAGTATTATTATTAACGTTATATCTTCAAATTAAATGAAATTAACTTAATTAGTTTTAACAAAAGTATCGCAAAAATCATATAACCTAGACAATAAAGTATTAAAATTGTAAGTAAGGACGGTTGCACATATAAACAAGAACAGTGGTCATAGTGCAAATTAATTAAATAAAACTCTTTGCTTTGACAATTCTAATAGAAGTATACAAAAGTATAAATTCCGTATCGATTTTTATTTTGCGTTTGATGCACTAAGCCCCATTTATGTAAACCTTTAGTTATTGTATTGCACAAGGGACTTATAACTAGATAACAAGGTTAAAAAACACATACAGAAACGCTAATTAAGTCATTTGAGAAATTAGTGAAGGAAAACTACAGCATTTTACGTAAATTTTGAAGAGAAGAAATTATCCCATAAACTTACCATCAGAAATTATTGTGCTGTTTTCCGGAGTTTTAGTCACAGCATCCACCGTAGACCAAGTCACTAATGGAGGAAACTCAGTAGACACAACTGACATCGTCGTCAGAGGAGTCTCGACAACCGCTACTGGTTTTAAAGTCTCTTGTTCCACAGCAGGCGTAGTTATTTTCTCGCTTACAGTTGGTATACTTTCAGGCTCTGGTAGTGGTTCATTTAAAGTGGAAGATGATTCTGATAGTGGTGGAGATTCAGAAGATGATGATTCTAATACTGCGGCTTCTGAGGATGATGATTCTATTACTGCGGCTTCTGAAGCTGATGATTCTTGTACTGGGGACTTTGATGTTAAAGTTTCGGACAGTGTAGATTCTGGAGACGTTACTGAAGGTTTTTCAGTCAAAAATGATTGTGTTGAAGACGAAACTAATATTGATGATTCTGACGCTTCAGAGTATGTTATTTTCTCTGTCACTGTTTCAGTAATAATTTCAGACGAAGACGCCAAACTTTCTGTTACGTACTCAATAGCTTCTGTTAATCTCTCTGTCACTAAAATTGTAGTTGGTTCTGTTGTAGTTGTCGTTGTTGTTGATATACTTGTTGTAGTCGATGGAGTCGTTAAAGTCGATGGAGTTATTGTAGTCGATTGAGTCGTTGTAGTCGTTGGAGTAGTTGTCGTCGTTGTAGTTGTAGATGTAGAAATATTTTCTTCAGGAGTAACAGTAGCGTTTATATAAGTTATAGACGGTACTGATGGTCTAGTGAAGTAAGGTCTTATACTAGTTGATTGAGGGATTATAGTGATGTTCAGTCTTGGAGGGGACGGCAATGGCTTTTTAGTGGTTGTTCTCTTTGGAGGTAATTTGTATGGAGGTTTCCTAGTTGAGTTGAAAATAGAAGGAGGTCGAGTCGGTCTTGGTTTGGATGTAGTTGCTGTAAAATGAGGTCTTGTAAAGTTGGATGGTCTGAATGTAGGCTTAGGCCTATAAGTTGGTTTTGTAGTTTTTTTAGTTGTAACTTTAATGGGATTTGGCGTTATCGCTACTGCTGTTTGTGTTTCTTTTACAACTTCAGTCGTTTTAGACACTTCTGTTGCTAGATTACTTATATCGCCTGATACTGTTTGGAACGTAGATAATTTTAACGGTATTTCAGTTACAGTAGAGGGTAGTTTACTCTTAGTAGTAGTTTCAAGTGGTGTTGTTAATTTACTTATCTCTCTATCAGCGTCTGATTTGGTTTCCAACTCAATAGGGTCTGTTCTATCTTGAACCGTTTCTGCTTTATCTGTAGTTACTTCTGTCATTCTTTCTGTAGTAGTGTTTCTATTAGGAATTAAGCTTGGTATTTTGCTAACGGTACTATGAATTTTGTCTTCAGTTTGTGGGTGGACGAAGCTTGCACTATCTATTGAATTGTCTTCGATGTTATTGCCTATTATCTGTGGGAGAACAGTTTTGTCGGGTATTTGACAGCATGACCCGAAGTAAAACCTGTCTATACATGTTCCTAAGTGAGAGCCGTTGGCTTTGAGGCAATCTATGGCGAACATACAGAGGCCTTCCTGGCCTGTTCTTCTCGATATGCATGGCAGATGCCTTATGTTTCTTGCTAGCGGCACTGGACCTGAAATAAAGAAAAAAACATGTTATTTAGGTTTTAACTCATTACATTTTAAGAAGGGTCGAGGAAATCATATTTTGCCTGGAGTTCGGAGACATATTTTTCTATATAATTTAACTACCTGTCAGTAAATCCGTAAAGGATGAAATTTCTGCTCAATTTATTACTTTTTCTTTGTTCTTCTGGTTAGTCACCAACATCTTATCTAAGTATGTCGCCATAACAATAATGTAAACA
Organism: Acentria ephemerella; assembly: GCA_943193645.1. Classification (NCBI taxonomy): domain Eukaryota; kingdom Metazoa; phylum Arthropoda; class Insecta; order Lepidoptera; family Crambidae; genus Acentria; species Acentria ephemerella. The sequence continues at coordinate 3,226,387 of OW971901.1, read as the reverse complement.
GCTCTGTTGTAACTTTGTGGTCGAGTTATCAAACCCAGATTTCTACTATATACAATCCTACTTCAATTGGTTGTGTGAGTTAGCATCATTAAGAGCTTATGGTATTGAAAGTATTTGTATATTGGAGTATAAGACATATATAAATGAACAACAAGAAAAAATATAGACGCCTCGCTGAGTATCCTGGTAAATAACTATATTTTGTTAGATTTCAATTTTTTTAAATATAAAAAGTCAAAAACGAACTATTTTGGACCTGATTCTGTAGTACACTTAATCAAAAAGGACTTTCATATAACGTGAATTAAGAATAGTGTACTCAATTTTGACCTTAACGAACGCATTAAAATGCAGGTTTTATAAAGCGCCTCCCTAAATGATTTCTAAAGTTGTCTTTAGTTCCTTCAAAACTGTCTAAATATAGGCCATGCTATCCTTTTCCTATAATATATATAATGATACGGTGGGATATACTGAACAGGATGTACCGACAGAATTAGGCTCTTTATATATTAAATATTGGGACTGTTTTGAAACCATGGAAATAAATCTTACATTATTATTTCTATGATCTGAAACTTCAACCCACCCACTCTAATATGCGAGGTGTCCATCAGATAAACAAGTTTAATTAGAACTTGTTGGTAGATAACTGGTTTTGGGATATCCGTCATTTTGAGCTAGGGTTGTCGACGAGTTATTATCACAAACTAAGTACTGCATAAATATTAACTTCTTTATATGTTATTTATTTTGATTATTATAATTTGTTATACAATCTAAATATTTATTTATTCTTAATGACGTGGCTCTAAATTAACTAATAATATAATTATAATAATTAACTTATTAATGTCCCGACTTTTTTGTTTGTCTAAAAGGAAAACTTCTAAAATTATAATTTTTCTGGAAATTGGTCTCTAGAAATGTTAAATTGGATAAAATAACATTTAATGTGATTAAAACGAATATTCACGATATTTTAGATATTTAAATCATAAATCATTTACACATCATCATTAAAATCAAATGAAAAAAATTTACAAATATTTTTTTAAGTGAGATTGAAATCTTAGTTTAGATAATATGTAATAACTATTATTAATATGTTTTTTTTCATAACAAAACGGATTACTTTATTTGTATAATATTTGAATACTCCTGTAGTTCCTTATTGTTAATTTAATTTGAAAACAATTTGATTTAGGTTTCATAAATTCCTGTAGTTGGCAGCCCTGCCTGAATCTACGTCATAGACTGGTTAGTTTGGTCAGCTTTACCGTTGTCTCAAGGTTAGCAGCGGCCCACTGACATAGATCTCACCTGAGACTGATGATAATGAGTCTTCATATCGTCATGAATTTATGAACAATACACTTTAAGACAATTACATTATTTTAAGTGTCTGGACTGGATTTGTCACATTTTTTGTAATCAAAAATAGTTTTTTCTGATAAGTGATAAAAATTTGTACGTACAAAACGTACGTAAGTTTTCAATCATTCTACTTTATAAATTCCCTATTTTACCTTATAAATTCCCGTGCTCCACTTCCGTTGCGTTCCAGACTACTTACAGTTTACATAAAAAAGTACGACAATTGAATTAAGGATAAAAATGTAGTAATTTTAGTAAGGTAAAATACAACTGACAAAAATATAAGACGAATGGCAACCCTATTGCACTAAGTATGTAACAGGAAAATTAAAAAACTGTAAAACAGGTTCGATTTTCTCGATTCCGTGGAACACTGGCCCCGATTCCGTTGTGCTCGAGCTAAATTAAATTTAAGTTCAGTACCCCTAGTGTTAGTTATAATCAAATTGAAGCGTCTCGATTGTGTTTGTCGTCAGCTGTCGAATTGTATGGAAGCGATAGTAGCGTTTCTGATCTAAAGTATAGTACACGATTATTGTAAAATACGATTATCAGCTGAACGTAGCTACGATCGCACACGTGTCGATACGATTGAATCTCATACAAGGGGTACCCTTGTGTAAATTTCTTAATTAAGTACTTCTCTTTCAGATAACCGGTAACCTTTAAACGTTTCTATAACAACGATTAAAATAAGTCAAAAGTGTATGGCCGTTAAGTGTCAACTAAACGTTCATTCTATCTTTTTCATATTCAATGGGAATGAAGAAGATGTAAAAAAATTTAATTGAAGTATTTAACAATGAAAAACTAAATGTTGATTACGGCTTGTTCTCACAATATGAAAACAGAAAGAATATTGTCAAATCTGACATTGACAGATAAAATAAGAAATTTGCTGTCATAAATATTTACAAATTCATAATGACAGTAGAATACAATATAAAAGAAGCGACAGGCAGGAAGCAAATGAGGTACTTAGAGAAAAAAAAGAGCCTAGTTAACGTTTTAAATATTCATTAAATAATTAGATAAATGTTTTTCTTAAGAAAATTGAATTTCACCCTCCCAAACTCAAATCACTCTTTCATTGAAAAAAATATTTCTTTGAGAAAAATTCACGGTTCACACCCATTACCTAATTTAAAGGTCGTTGAACCTCACTGACCTAACTCGTGGCGATCAGCTGTAGTGACTCATAAAGTTTTCTCTGACATACTCACGGTTTAAGAAATAAGTTTTTAATTACGGAGCTGTTGAGAATTTTTATGGTTAAACTTGTAAAATGTGGAATATAAACTATTTTTTAGTTTATATTCTGTTATTCCTTTCCGATAAAAAGTACTTTTTTACTAAAACTTAACAACAGGTACACAACTAAACACTCATCACCTGTTGTTATTGTGACAGACTGACGTACATGGCGGTAGTTAGCTAGGTGGACTTAAAAACAACAATCATCGACTAAATCAATCGAGCAGATAATTTTGGCTCCACTAGGAATTTAACCCTCGACGGACACTAGCAATTTAACTTTGTGCGGACAATTTGTCCGTAAACTTTAGGTCTCAAAGTGGTCAATCAGGTACAGACTGGGCGACTGACACGCTAGCTAAGTGTATAATGTTTACTTTAGTATGCAGTTCCACACAGATTGTCATGATCCATGTTGAACTTTATGTAACGCGTGTATGACATGATTAGCCGGTGAAAGTGACACGTTCCTTAGAAAAGTCTTTTTCACTTAAACTGTATTGGTGCTAGGCAACACTATCACTACATATTATAAACCAAACTGTCTGTCTGTTTTTTTGCCACAAACTCAAAAACTACTGCACGGGTTTTCATCGATACATAGAGTCATTCATGAGAAAGGTTTAGGCATATAAACATACTTTAGGCGCAGCCAGGCTAGTTTAAAATAAATGTATAGCTATATCACATCACTGGCCATGTATAAAAATTTAAGTTATGTATTTCATGGGAAGTACAATCTTAAAAGATATGAAAAATATACGTAAAGGAGAAGCAGTGTCACTGTTAAAAATTGTGATTTGTAAATACTAGCACATATGAAGTATCAATTTAAGACTATGATCTTATTATGCGCTGTGTTATTTATTAGACTGAAAATATAATGAATTTTAAATTTTATTTTCATAATTTTCATGTCAAAATAAACATAATGTTTAATTTGTGAATTTTAAAGCTTACTTCATTTAAATTAATTTTCTAAAACCAAAAGCAAATTAATTTTAATGTAGTTTTCAAGCAACTTTAGACCTCTATTACATGATAACTATGATAACTATATCGATTTCATGTAATAAGTACGGTACTTATCGAATCCTGGGAAACGGTCACGACGATATTAAAAGTAATATTATAACATTTAACAGAAAGGAGTCTTTCTTTAAATATCAGTAACGTACAACACGTACCTATAGGTGACTACGGAAGGTCGGCGCGTGCGCACAATTTTGTTTGTAAGTGTATTCTTTTTTATTTGTGTCACTATGACACTGAGTAAGTTATTTTGTTTCAAATTTCTTTTTGATTTGCGATGCGATTGACGTTTTTCTATTCCACAATACAACATTTTGGTAATTGTATTAGATTATTTCATTGGTTCGTCTTGATTTCCTAAATTAACTGAGTTTTCATTGTTTTATTTTTGATTCCTTATTTCAATTCCTTTAATAATCCTTAATCCTTGTTTGATTCCTTTGTTTTATTTTCCTTTTATTTCCTGTTGGGGTGTAATGTTAGAAGCAAGCTCTATCTTTATTCCTATGTTAAGATAAGATATATAACCTACTTGTATAAATTTAATAAACCACTAGTTGACCTGGTGAACTTTGTATCACCTAGAACCCGTCACTAACGCCATCTATAAAAGAAGCCCAAAGTCGCGATGCAAGAAATGACAGGTTTAATGTTTAGCATGTCAGTTAGACAACTTTTTAAATTAATAAAACCTTTTTCAGTTGAGTTATTTTTATTTTTAAATCACCAAATCAAACTGAAAAAAATATAATAAAAATTACTCAAATAGGACAAACCGTTTTTGAGTTGCGAACTTCAATTCTCATATATAAAAAGAACAAGAAAAAGAACTTTACATTTTCGTTGAAAACATAATCAATAATTGTCACTCTTGTGCAAAAGAAAAGTGGTTTTAATTCGTTACTAATTTATTTAATTATATACTAAGTACCAGTGAGGTACTAGCTATCTTACGTTCCACTGCCAGCACACAACGATGATATTAACTTATTTAAATTATTAGGGCGGTAAACTTAGGTAAGGTGGTCGTAGCTAATCAGGCTTATTTATTTCGAGCTGATTTATCTAACATAAATAAATTTGCGTTAGCATATCTTATATTGATCTTATTATGTATACAAAATAAAAATTCCAACTTTCTTCAGTTTCTATGTAAAACCATTGAAAGCGTGAGTGGAAATAATCACATAACGCTTTTCTGTGTATAGCCGAAGCAAAGACTAAAGCTTTTTGAAATAGTGGAACGGATCGAATATGTTTTGTGGATTTTGAATTTAAATTTCGAGTTTTGTAAAGGCCACTTTGAATATTGCGAAAACCATTGCTTTTAAATGATACTAACTTTCGCTTACAAATAAGTCCGCGTGAATATAAACTTTATCCTGTGATATATTAGCAATCGTATTTCTGTTTGTCCTCCCTTTTAAGTGCACTACAAAATCTATACTCTCAATTTATCCTGACGATTTTTATAGGACTGGCGAAAACAAGAATTGAATCGTACTAACTGTTAAGGATAATGCGATAAAGTTCTATTACACGAAATTTTATGATAATCTTTTTAAAAACACGGCTTCTGTCATTCCATTAGGATACAATTGTTATGATATGCTATCACATAAGAACTGCAATTTTTCAGGGTGAGTAAACTGTTGTTCTTTGGTCCCTAAGCTAATACTTTACAAAAAAATCTCTGTCAGTGAGAAAGAGATTTTATTTGTTTTTTTTCCTATGAAACGTATATTTTTCGTAATAAAATACAGCCTGTGTTCTATTCCGGTTTATCTTAAGTATTTATATATTATACGAACTGACTCTGTGAACTTTTATCATCTAAAACCTACTAGTACTCACGCCATCTATTAAAAGTATTCCTAAGTAGCTTTGGAAGTAATAGCAATTCTTTGCAGGTAATTTCTCATTTTTTAAAAATATATTTTTTAATTTATTACTTTTCTTTTCAAAGCACCCCTAATTTAAAACGAAATAACAAAATAAAAATTATTTAAATCAGTCAAGCCGTTTTTGTAGTTGACCACGTGAACATCCGTCTCACCGACAAACTACCACTAACGCCATCTATTAAAGCAAACCCGAAGTAGCCATGTACAAAGTTACAGCTTTAATGATTAGCATGTCAGTTAGACGATATTCTATACTAAAAAAATCTTTATAACCAGTTTTCAGTTGTATATATTTAAACTTTTCCTAGATTTTTTGGATTTTTCTAGATATTTTTATTTTGAAACCGTCCGTTAATTAAACTGAATAAAACACAATAAAAATTATTCAAATAGATCAAGCCGTTTATTAGTTTTCGCGAGAATTATGAACCTTGATCCGTTTTTGTATATTAGAATGAAGAAAATATGTTACTATTGTTGTATATTTTTGTCTGAAGAGACACCTCTTCTAGCGTTGTTACTTATAATTAATTTATATCCATTGCATCTGTGCTTTTTATATTTACTTTTTTGTATGAACATTTTATATTCGTACTTATCAAACAAACATATCGGGAGTGATTCTTAAACCAGTATAATACACCACTATTAAGCTCACTTTAATCACTATTAAGCCTAGTTTAAGAATATATGGCCGCATATATATTTAAATAAAATAATACATTACCTTGTAAATAATCCAAATTTAATATCACTGGGCCGGCTTTAACATAATTTAAACTCAAAAAAACTTGTACCAACAGAATCGCAAAAGTAAAATTGTAACACACCACTCGAAAATTGTCCACGAACTGTACGAATAGACACCGGTGTTCACTTTGTAACACTTTGTCACTGCGAGATGTTACATCTGCGCGGGCCGGGTGGCTGAAAGGCCACGTGCTGATAGGAGGGCCCATATCGTTGTTTGAGCTATGACCGGTGCATTTTGTTGTGCGTGTCTGGAACAATTAGGAAAGAAAAATTAGATCTTATTTCAAAATAATAGAGTCAAGAGTAAACCTACAGAACCGCATTATTTCAGAGCGTTGAGTGCGTCAGCGGATTAACAGTTAATAACTACTATCATACATTTAAATGAATTTACAAGTGCTATATTCCAGGCACGAGAATCGAATCGCGCCGACCTCTTAGAACAGGCTTGACCCGTTGTACTGTCAAACACACATTAAATTAAGCAGCGGCTTTATAAGCTTATTGGATCTACATAAGAACATAACAACTCGTTCCCGTATGCACCATATAACTATATGCAATAGAAGTGTTTTTTACAGAGCAAGTGATACGTAACTATGTGGTAGGTTGTACCTAACTGTGTATAACTGAGACAAAGTTGACTCTAATAAGGCTTCAGGATCTAAGATAAGTTTTTATGATAGCAGTTAGCAATATCAGATACGAAATGAAGTTAAAGAAGGAGCTAAGGAAAAAAGGCTTAATTGTGAAGTTCCCCAGTTATCAGATATAATGCAAGTGAGCAGCTAAAGCACTTAAATGGAAATCAAGCAAACCATATACGCGTGGTGATGATTACCGTAGTCAAAAACCTTGCAGTAACTCTGGTATTACTCAGTATCACTGGTTTATTGCCAAACCCATAAAAACTCTTCAGACCATTTTGAAGATATCTAGACTCAATGTTCTGCTCACATAATCGTTTGAAATACCTTCCACCAACTGAGACGAGGTAGGAGAATTTTTTATTTTCAAATTCAAAACAATCCATTTCAAACGGTTTGTCGCTGTTATAATAGATTATTATCCATGACGCTCTGTAGAGGCAATGCAATCTTAATGTGAGGTAAAAAAATTATTGAACTAAGTATTCAGGTTACAATATAACTTTTTGATAATAATTTGAACAATAAATTAACTATTTGTGAAATTGATTACAAGATCTGTAGATTAAATTTCCTCTGTAGATTAATAAACCTCTATCAAACGGTAATTATTTTCCACACAGGCCATCCTGCAATATCTCAAGACAGTTAAAACCGGCTCGCTTCATAGCACCGTTGGCTTTTATAGCAAGTATTAAAGGTTCTGATCCCAACGAGGAAGTTAGTTGGGAATGATCGCCTGTATCCTGTTTGACACTGGAAATACTTGTTTTGGTTTGTTTATTACGAAAGCTTCTATGAAAGAGGACTGCTAGGTAAGAACCGTTCGATCAGTGTTGTCAGTAATGAAAATAAATATACCAATAAACAAACCTCATTTAATTTTATTATGATAGTGTGTTCATAAGAATTTAATTATCTAAATCGTTAGATTGACAACTTTATAACTTATTATATATAAGAGGAGGGTAGTAAAAAAGCACTTTATTTGAAATTGGTCAAACGCAATATAATTATGCACTCTTTCAACACCACGACTGTTGCTAGCTCGTTGGTGATGCACTTATATATTACTCAATTATTTATCAGGAAAACTTACATTTTACTAAAAAATAACAATATTTAGTAATAAAAAAAACGGCATTACAAGCTCTCACAAGTATGTAAACATTATGTTGGTAATACTCATAATTATGTTTACTCATACAAACACATATCATATACGTACACATTCATACGTACACAGACACCCTGATCCCCGATGTGAGCTTTTAAATAAGATGTTATCTACAAGTTATGTACCTACTCGGTTTTCAGGAAATAAATTCATTTATTTCCTTTAACATTAATATAATTTGAATTGCTTTACTTAGGCAGCAAGTTCACCGGGATCAAGAAAGACAGGCTGCACTCTGTCAAATTGCACTTCGATGCGATTCGTACAACCGCAATGAAACTGCCAATAGAATGTACTAGTGGTATTTATATTGTAATTTTACTTTATGTCATAGTCTATATATATAATAACACCGACATTTGCTATTTACAAAGATGTAGCTGCTGAAGGCAGTAGATATATATTATAAGTTTTATTGCTATATACATTTTTTAACGTTAAAAAACTTTCAAAAGCTATGTTTAGAATTAGAAGGCAAAGTTTAATTGTCATAATTAATTTGCATTTATGGAATCGCTTATCTTAAATGTGATGCTCGATACTAGATGACTATTGGCTCAGGCGCAGGATTCCCAAGACTGGTTTTAGAGAAGGCGATAGTCTAACTGTACCCATAGATGATAAATATATATTTAGGTATAAAAAAAGCTAAAGTATTCGTCCGTTTAAATAAAGAGCTATTTGATTTTGAGGAGTTTGGGCGAATTTAAAACTTATAGCTATATAGTTAGTGCCTATTTTGAGAGCAAGTAGATCTCAATGTTGATTTTTACTATACTATTGGGAGTCTAGGCAGTCTTAACACACTCCACGCTAACGACACGGATTATATTTTCCTTAGAAGCACACGACACGGCTCCCGTGTTCACCCTATAATGAAGGGTTAATATAAAATACAAAATATAGGTAGCGCTGTTGGAAATGTTCTTAAATAGATTATAATTTAATGTTTATGAATACACAGGGAGTCACAGTCGGCACTTCAATGTTGCGAAATGTTTAATGTTTTATTGGAAAAAATATTTAATATAATTATTAAAAATATCGCAAATATTGAGCCACAGCGCAAAATGGGCATTTTATTGGGCATTGAATATTTAATTGAATGAAAGGGAGACAAATCCCTAACACCCATAAAAATTTGTAGCGGATTAAAATCAAACGTGCAACCCACAGCTACTTTCACACACCTTCCGAACACCATAACGGTTGCTGGACCACTGACATACATATCTATTCTGGTTTTGTTGACCATCAATGCCAAAGAAAATTCAACCATAGTTCTTTGTTATTAAGGTTCAAGAGCTTCTTCATTTCCAATTGATGACCCCAGCGGAAGCCATTTTAATTTAGTCTGTAATCCGTGAGCAATGAAGCTTAAATTTCACTGCATTTCGCGCTATATTATCAGAATTCTAATTTTAAAGTTTTGAAGTAACTATTTTACATAAAATAGCAGTGGCACTCTTAAAAATTGAGTCTTAAGGATATTTAATATTCATTACGTGTTTTCTTCACGAAAGCCATTATAATCCTAAGACGAACTCTTCTATGTAGTCATCAGCTGTTTAAATTATGTGAGAAGTTAATGACCTCGGAAGGCCTTTAGAAAATTTTGTTGGGAATGTTAATGACTTGGTTGTGGAAGGTCCAGTAAGGAAAGTAAACTAAATTACCAGAGATTACAAGTTCATTTTTAACTTTTAAAGTAGAGTTCGTAGCTCATGATTTTTTTTTAAATTTATCATGCTTGTGTCGTTCCGATTTGGAAAATGGAGAATCTTTACTTATGGTTGATAATGGATATGGCATATTATTTTATGCTTGTGATGCTCGTTAAGCTTTTCATCCCAGTTGTTAATGTAACCACTTTCATTCACTAATCCACATTGGACCAGCGTTGTATTACGGCCTTAATATTCATAGGTTTCTTCCATGTAGGATATCTTGTGTCCAGTAGTGTTCAGCAGCATTCTCTGCTGAAGAAGAACTTCTACGATGTTGGATTCACTTTTAGGGTTGTCTGGTAGGTTCCACCACCTTAATTATTTAAGCTTTGAAGGGCTTGAGAACGGCTGCGGTTTTAGTTTTAAATTTCAGGTCAATGGTTTAATGTTCCTGCACGAATGATGGTGAAATTATGGCTTATACGAGGCATTCGTACGTCTTGACATCAGAAAGTACTGATACCGTCAGGTACCATCAACTACGATAAGGTTATATGCAAGGAATTTGAAATTTTGCTTCTCTTATAAATAAAAATATCAACTATATATTCGTTAGTCTTGCAGAAACTCAAAAACGGCTTGAGCGATATGTACAATATTTATTAGGTCTCATTCGTTATTATTCATAGGTAAAAACATTAAAAATAGTAGGAGAACTAACTGTAAAATATTAAATTATTAATTAAGTATGGAAAATCGTCCTAGCTTCTATCGCTGCTTCGGATTACTTCTAACAGATGGCGTGATAAAAAGTTCACGGGTAAACTAGTATATAATAAAAATAATAAATAATAATAATTACTAGATAAGATAATAAAGTGATATATTGCCAAACATCTTTTGGGACAGTTTTATCCAAAATCAAAGCTCTAAAGTAATATGGACTTTATTGCAGTATCGATAAGCTTTTGTTTAAATATTTTTGAAGCTTTGAATGTAAATAATACAATTTATAGACGTTGAATTATAGTTATTACTACATCATACCAACCGTCCAGCACTGCGTAAATATAAATGAATTAATTTAATTTATCACACAAAAGATAAATAGCTTTTAAATAAATGTTTACATTTACAATAGAAATGATTGATGATTTAGTGTGTGATTGATGATCTTGAAACACAATACACTGAATCAATAATCACTCTATTGGTTATTTATACAAAACATTAGTCATTAATTTAACGGAACTTGATTCGAAACCACCAACACGCATTGGGTCATCTATAAGAGCTTATGACCAAACGCGACACTTTTTATGCCGTATTCCTATATCCATCTTCATCAGATACAGACGAACTGTAAATCAGACCAATCTAAAAGTCAGTAAGTTAATAATAATAACGGCTAAGAAATGACCGCACTCGGAGACAACAAACATGAATAAATAGAAAGTTCGTTACCTTAACAAAAGAGTCAGTACATTTATTCAATAGATTCTTGTTTCAAGTAAACATTATTTAATGCATTTAGTTATTTAAATATAGAAAAGAGACTGTATTTTTTTCCGTTTTTGCCAAATATTTTATATTGCAAATGCGTAAGGTAACTTACTCTTTTAGAGTCAACAGTTAGTTAAATTAATCCATAAAAACGCTTAAAAATTATAAAGTATAAATTTCCCAGTGAAATAAATTTAATATATTTGTTCTTTTTATTGTTTTTTAACGGCTTTTAAAAAAGGCATTCCATGTTCTATTGTATGTATTGTTTTGTATTTATGGTCACCGATTTCTCTGTCAATTAGGCGATTTCAAAAATAATTTTTTGTTCGATAGAGTATACTCTTGAGGTAGTGTCATTGTCACTAAGACAGGATATGATAAAGGGATCCCAGAGAAATCGAAAGTAAGCTTCAAATTTAATTTGAAGTATTACATGTGTCGAAGGCGGTTATTGTTTTATTTAAAAACTTTTTTAAAAATTAAGATGCAATAGAAAATTAATTTCTTTTACAAAATATATGAAATTTAAATATTATTAAACATTTTATGTCACTCACACTACAGATCTTGAAATTTGTGTTTTCGATGTATATTTTAGTACTCTTATGTATTGACATTAATATGCAGAAATATTAACAAAAGAACAAATGAAATATTTAAAAAAATTCAATAACCAAATCATAATGACACAGATCAAATCAACGCAGAGAAGACAATTCGTCTTGAACATGCCATTTGTATAGCATAGGTCTCCAAACTTTGAGGTCTTCGGGCCATAATGATTTTACAGTTTGTTCCAAGAGCCAAACCAGTTTTAATTTTTCTGCCCTTAACTATATTTCTACACCAGAATAGTCGCAAAGTGCGCGACCTAAGCAAACTTACGCTTTTTTTGCATTTCAATTATTATAAAACTAAATTACAAACTTTGGCCCGCGGGCCGTTGTGTGGAGCTAGCTGAGTATAGACAACATTATCAATGACAAAGGATGCATTCTTGACACTTTTCTTCAAAAGAATCCCACTATCTACGGGAATGTCCAGAGCTCCAGAGCTGCGGGCCTAGATATTTTTGATAAACGAAATATTACGTGAAAACACGACAAAAACCAGTTAAAATTTTTATGAACAGCTACGTCGAATTTAAATGTCAAATTTTGCCGATGGATAGATCCATAAGGAGCTGCTTACAAATTTCCACAGGCACTATAAATCCTCCTTGCAGTGTACACTGCCCACTGTCACTTCAGTTTGAAATTCTTTGGGCTTCGTCGGCGATCCTAGTTCTAATTCGGATGAAATCATTTCTGATTAAATTACGCAGAAAAATGTCCTTTTGGTGACTTATGCCTTCTTATTAAGTCTATTGTAAGCTGTTTGTTGGTTCCGTACAAAGTCACTGACAATACATACGTATTGAAGACTTTTGACTTTACTCGCAGTGGTAGATGGGCCGAGAATATATTGTTAAGTTACATAGGCAATGGCCAAAACTTCTTACCATCAGGTGGGTCATTTGTTTATTTAGTATAAACAGACATAAAAAAATAACTCCAACATTTTAATCATGTACTTTGTATAACATGGTACTTCTAACCAGCTATGTCCCGTTAGAGCAAGGATTCTTAGAGATACTATGTCCTATTGGAGTGTTTTAAATCCTTTCTACGGTTCTAGAAACATTTGCTATTCTTAAAAAAGACCTTGAATGACATTGAATGCCTTTTTCGAACGTCAACTTAATTGTCATTCGACTTTAGAATCATTGGACATCGGATGATATCTTTACTTTTCTTCTCGATGATTGAGGAAATCTAATTATTAAGTATAATTGAAATTAAGTTTTATTAAAGTTCATGGCTGAAAAGTATTTTTTTATAATTTTGTGAGTTTTGTTAGAGTTGCCCATTCTTCGCCTACATAGTGTTTGTCTTAAGCGAGTTTCCGTAAGGTCCCAAATCGTACTAGAATCTAAATTGGTCTCATTTGCACACAAAGAGTTTGGGAACACATAAATCGAATGTAACACATAATTATGTTATTCATCTCACGATTCCGTTGCGGTTTTTGTACTGAAATTATTATCACTATCTTTATGATTTATCGACGAATTGTTTGAATGGAGTTTTTAAAGTTATTAGGGTATCAAGTAAGCATACACGTCATTGTATAAACCAGGGTTATCCAATGTCCAAGTTAACAATAGATAAAATGTTATTGTGAAAAACGTCAATCATTTACAATTGTCCAATATTCAATCCACAAGAGCTGAATTCTCTAATATTAAAGATTTTATACTGCCTAAACTAACTTATCAACCGTCACATAGAGGGTAAGGTCAAGCAATGATCTAATAAGTTCAGGGTGTTTAGTAGAGTGAATGCTACTTCTCAGCGGGGCAATGACTGTTTATACAAGTCGCAAGATAGGCTGCATATGGAGCTGTGCTACCACCTATGAGCAGCGTGGACCTTCAGAAGCGGTTCAAAAACGCGCCGTGAGAATCGTCGAATATCCTGAGCTCATAAGCGATATCGAACCTTTCAGTTTAAGATTATTCGTCCTTATACGTGTTGTACCACTTGTATATGTGGTCTGCGAGTTGTTTGACATTTTGCCAATGGCCTCCTACCACCGCACTGTTCGTCACTGGAAGGGAGTTTATTCTAACACTTTGGAATCAAAATGGTCCCGTACTGTACGGTACGAGAGACACTTTCTCCACTCAAGCTGTGGAATAAGTTACCTGCGGATGTTTTCCCTGTCGAGTACAGCATGGGATTTTTTTATATTATATATAATTACAACAATTATCAACTTATATATTAGCTTGCGCATGTATTAGCACGTCGACTTAAAATGAAGTAAGTCAGAATGAGAGGGGGAGTCCCATATACAGGCCCTCCTTGTAATTAAACACAAGATGGGACCAACAATGAGCCTCACTGCTTTGCCTACATAACATCAAAATGTCTTCGGACCACCCCGTGTTGTAGGCAAGAAGGTGGGTGTAACACAAAAGACAGCGAGTGAGTGTCCATTCAATGTTAGTTGAGGGGATAGGCTGGTAGAATTCCCCTCAGTGGAGAAAAAGGATAACGTATAGTGTAAATACAGTGAAATTAACGGTAATTTTGATTCTTTATTTCTTTAAATTTATTACCAACGCAATGAATGAAAGGGTGGTACCGCTAATAATAGCCTCTTTGTTACGAAGCCGTAGACTAAAGGTTCAATAAAGGCTACTAGTACGAGAAACGAGTTCAGAACTATTGAAATGTCTGAAACCAGTTATGGGAAATGTTTTTGTTATTCCCCACTTCTTATTTTTAGATCAAGCTACTCTGTTGAGGTAAATTACTGAAAGACTATGCGGTTTATTTTGGGGGCGATTTTTTTAAATTGTAACCAAGTACCAGTTTCGGATCTGCAACTACAAATTAATTATCTGCTTATTCCAGTTTAAGCACTATTTCAACTTAGTAATTCAAATCTAATAATTTCTTCGCATTTTATATGAAAATTCAGTACAGTTTTTTTCAAAGTAATTTGCATTTAATTACACTATACATGTGCAATTTTGTTCGTAGACTTTCTGCCTTTTTGTAGGTAGAGACATAATCCCCTTGCTGTAGAAATTTCGGGACTTCTGATCAAAAAAACGCAACAAGTAGTTTTGGCAGTCTTCTCTTGATGTTAAACTGACACTGCCTAAAGAATTCTGAAGAGAACGAAATAGGTGGAAATCTGAAGGTGCAAGGTCAGGACTATATGGCGGATGCATTTACACCTCCCAGACAAACTCTCTTAATTGTCTAGCGTTATCGTGTTACCTATTAATTTTCTATTAATCAATTTCGGCCGCTTTTTCTCAACTTCTTGCTTTAATCTTATCAGTTGTTGGCAGTAGATATACGAATCGACGGTCTGCTAGGCGGTAAAAGCTCATAATAAACAATACCACCATAGACACAACATCACCTTATTGCGAGTTAACCCACCTTTGACCACGACCTTTTTCGCACGTTCTTGTCATACGTGATCTATTTTTCATCACCAGTTATCAATCTCTTCGAAAAAACGGGTCCGTCTCATTACGTCTCAATAAAGAATCGCAAATGAGTACACGGTTCATTAGGTCTCTTTCAGTGAGCTCGTGTGGCACCCAAATATCGAGCTTTTTGTGTACCCCAACTGTTTCAAATGGGTCAAAACAGTTTCGCACTCAATTCCCTGTCCTTCAGCTATGTTGTAACTGCTGAAATGCTGATCTTGCTCCACTTTTTCAAAAATAGCGTCCATTTTATCCGTAACAGGGCGACCAGAGCGAGATACATCTTTGACATCAAAATACACTGCATTAGGTCCATTAAAGTCACAATTTTTTTTCGAGGCTTGCGTTGCAGTTTTTCCTTTTTTGTAATAAAATTTTAAAATGTATCTTATTTTTTCATTTGATTCGTTCATTTTGACAGAAAGAAAAATGAATAAAAAATAGTAGAAAACAAAATTTTCCTAATTTGATTTTTTGAGAATAGTTCGTAGGCTATTTTTTATACCTCTAGGTAATAGTGGTGGCCCTCTGCTGATTTTTTTAGAAATAATTTATATTGCAAAACAGCGTTTGCCAGGTTTATAGCATAAATATATAAATGAATTCTTCGTAAGTTTCACTAAAATTCAAATACAACTACCTCTATTCTCTCTCTCTCTCTCTCTTAAGAATATTTCTTTTTTAAGAAATAATTAAGGCTCAGCGAGTAATACTATATAAACAATACAATATTATTTTAATTATTTAATAATTAATTAAATAATATTGTTTTATAAGTCCTAATTAATTTATATTTTATTAAAATCATAATTTAAATGGATCATTTAAAAAGCGAAAAGTGCAGTTTTATAATATAATTTATATATTTTTATTGAAATGTATAATTTTTAAATAATAATGACGATATACTTATATGTCTGCTTGTATGTTAAAATGTAATATTACTGGAAAACGTTGCTTTTAATCATGTCTTAAATTAGCTTCTAGGCGCCGTTGTATCGAAAAATTTCCACAAAACCCTTGACTTTGGCTATAAACAGCTATATTACAGAAATAAATACTCTTTAGAACGTAATTTTAATGTCGTAGCCATCTTTATGGGTAAAAAGAAAGCTGTTAATATTGTTGATGACGACACCCAAGGAGAAAGGTGCTCACGGAAACATCGCCATGAAGTACAAATCTTATATTTTATTAATATTTATCTTTGACACTTGTCCATAAATACAATAAGAATAGAATAGAATAGAACAGAATATATCTTTATTGTACATCAGAAACAAACAAAAAAAAAATTAAACTAATTTACTCTTTTTTTGATAAGATACATAATAAGATATCCTCTTGATAATATTCATTTGTATCGTAGATAATAACGGCGCAAAATTCAGTATTGCGCATTTTGGAACTATTTAAACTATTAATTCTCAGGTTTTAATCAGCGTTTTTATAACTTCTATTTATAATAGTTGACATAATTATTACATTTCCCATGGATTTTTATAAAGAGCCCTCCGGCTCCCAACTATAAAAAATCTGTTCTGCCAAGTATTTAAGATATAGATCTTTGATCATCATAAACGCCGTATATGTGTAGGTATCCTACATTATATTTGCACGACCAAGCTAAATTTTTAGTTTTTTTTTATGTAAATACATATAACTTATAAAATATGATAAATTTATGATTGTCAGTGTTTGACAATTAGTATATTCAAATTAAACTCGTAGTTGTACGACACACGTAACACCCGCATCAACTAAAATAATTGCGTGGATTTCCAATTTCACTATACATATTTTGCGTTCAATGATACTTTCTTGTATAATGGCGTGCAGAAGGTACCTAATGTTGGCCCCGTGAACTTTGTATCACCTATCAGCCACTAACGGCATCAATTAGGAGAGTCCGATGAAGCGATGGTCAACATAATGAAATGATTGATGGAGTTTCGCCAACCTTAGTATGGAAAATCATCTTATCGACGTGCATTACAAATGTCAAAACTGTCATTTCTTCCATCGTCACCAAATCGCTACTTATATTGTATTTAGCTTATTAATTCAAAATTGATACTTTGAATTTATTTCATTTAACGCTTTTCTTCAGGAAATTCGCTTTAAATCTAACTACCTCTATATTAAAGCGAACAAAATAGAAATACATAATTAAAATCGTTTTTTAATTTTAGTAAAACTAACTAAGAATTAATTTTAATATTTATACCAGCAAGGCCTGTTTTTCAATATAAAATGTTTCTAAAAATTCTGAATAGTGTCTTACCCTAGGTGTATAAAAAATAGCCTACGATCTTTTATCAGAGCTACCAAATATACAAGAAGAAGATCGATTCCTATCTAGATTATTTGATTTGGGCTAGATAATACGTGGGAGGAAATCGTTGGTGTTGTTGTTCGATTGCTCTGTACCACTAGTGTGAGTTATAATGGAATTAAAACGTCTCGCTTGTTGTTTGTCGTCAACTGTCAAATTGTATGGAAGCGACAGCAGCGCTACTGAGCACTCGAAATACTTTTCATATATGCATTGAAATCACACTAGAGGTGCAGATGTCACTGAGAGTGTAGCCTGTGATGGTTCATGTTTACCTAAAAGGTATTGAAAACGATTTTTTATGTATGCAATTATCAGCTGAACGGAACATCGTAACGTCTCAATACAATTGAAACTCGCACTAGGGGTACTAACAGACTAGACGAGATGCATTTTGATAATCGCAATCGAATCACTAAATGAAAAATGTATGGGAATAACAATCGATTGCTGTGGGCTTATGTCTTATCCTATACATTTTTATACTTAGCGATTGCTATTATTGAAGTGCAACTTGTCTAGGCCCTCTTTACTTCTAATGTAAGTTACAATCGAATTTAAACGTCTCAATTTTTTGTCGTGGCTAAATCGTATGGAAACATCAGCGATGCAATAAGCAGCGCCACTGTTGTGAAGTAATGGACACTACTCTTTTATATGCAATTCTTAACTCAACGCAACGTCTCCATACGTTTGAAACTTATACTACGAGTACTGATTTCGATAATAAAAATAATTACGCCTCTGTTAGTACATAGAGATGTACTAACGGTAGCGTAATTATTTTTGTAACTAAGGATAACTAGAGATATGTAGTATGACTAGACATTAATATTTAATTATCGAATAATATAAAATTACCAGCTTCTACTGACGGGACAGAACCAAACTGGTTTATGATCCGTTATAAGTGAAAATGTGTGTTACGTTTAAAATTTTAAAAATTAACATCGCATTTATTCAATTCCAATATAAATTTAAATTATTCACGATGTATCGAAACTTTTTCGCCATTTTTAATACTTGTAACTAATTTTTTTTAGGTTCAAGATGACTTGAATTCAAAAATAACCTTCCTAAATCAATGTAACTTTAGTAATATTTTCATTTTACTAGTATTGTTATAAGGATAAAGATATTTTTGATATTTATAGTAGGTTGTCTCATAAATGCACTATTGTTTGAAAATGGTGATGCTGATAGAATTTTAAATGATCGTTAGTTCACAAAGTAAAGAATTTATGTAATTTATACAAAAAAAAACTCAAAGCTTGATTGATATTTAAAATACCTATTCTGAATCACGTAAAAACTTCACGCAGTTGTAATGTTAGAAAAATAATTTAAAAAATTTAGAATTCATAATTAAGGTTTTATTGGGGACTGGCTGGTTTTTGTATGATTCTATATTTGTATTTTTATATTTTATCTTCGTTTCAGTTTTTTAACAGTTTTAAAAATATACGCTCACAAAATAGACTGAGAGTTTCATTCTCAACAGGTTGTTTACAGTATAGTCGGCCGCAATTACAAATCTAATATGAAAGTCAACAAAAAAGTATAATAAAAAAAGAATGTCAGCCTTTCTTTAAGGTGACAGCCTAAATCGGTCAGCCGCGGACGCGCGGCTCGGATTCCATACGGGACCGAGTTTCGATCATTTCACTGACATACATTTCGTAGACAACGGAATGCTCGCTACAAAACAGATATGTAAACACAAAAGCTCTTTCTGAGTCCTCGCTTTTAGTCAGCCAAAAAAATTAAACAAAAAATAGCTTCTATTTAATCAACGTTTTTCAATAACTATAAGAGGCAAAATTTAATGAAATTGGAATTTTTATTTAAATTAAATTGGCATATAAATGATTTGGTACAGGTTTAAAATGGAATTTACCATGGGGTCGAAAGTAGCCATTAAAATTCACAAATTACATTGATTTTTAGTAAATCACTAACTCTTTACAAAATTAGTTGTTTTTTTTTGTGTATTTCTCTTTTTGAATTGGCTGGTGTACAATAAAGATATATTCTATTCTATTCTTTATCAAATAATATCAATGCCATAAATACTCAATTTCTTGCCTAGTATTTTACCCATTGGTAAAATACTAGGTAAATAATATTATATAAAAAAACATTTAAAATAACTCCTACACAATTATCCTATCCTACAACCTACTTTTTAAACAATTTGTTTTTTAGTGTTTTTGTTAAATAAAAACTGTTAACATAAGCAAAATAATAATATTTTATTTAATCTATAAACTTAAACGGCAAATAAACCCAACACTGCCGATATAAAGTAAGTTCTAGTACTTAAAGTCCGGTCTAAGTATTCCTTTATTAAACAAGTTGATTTTATTTCTGTGCGCCCGCGCAGTAGGAAGAGCAACAACCTATGATTGCAGGGCCGTTATTCCCGATCGTCTCGACTCGACACCGAACACTGATAAGTGCGGAAAAAACTGCGACTTTTCCAACCATTACCTTTTAAAAGATCTCTAACTGCCTTATTTTCGGAGAAGGGCCGCTTGTACGCAATTAAAACTAAAATTAACGATTCATTACACACAACTTTTATCAGAATGGATATCGCGTACTTAATTAGTATTTATAACGGAATACCGATTCGGGAGTGTGAATTGCGATTACAAATTATAAGGTTCTTTGTATAGCGTTGTACATCGAAATCAATTTGATATTCACCTGTTTAACTCGTGCCAAGAAGATACTCTCACAATCACAGTGAACTCATTATCCACCGGCACTGGGGGTTTAACAGTTATTCGTACTAAAAGCGTTGATTAACAACTCGAGATAACGACGACCTCCTTTTGAACGAACTCTTGAAATTTATTTTTAATTAATTTCAGTTACAACAGTCAAAGAACCTTTTTTGACGTTTGAATCGAGCGCGCGCTTTTATTTTTTTTAAATTTCGTTTTTAAAGAAAGTCGCGGCGTTGAGTGGACCGCAAGGCGTCTACGGTGGTACTGAGCTCACATTGCAAGCTCAACTCGTAAGCCAATGTAAATTATTTTTCAACAGTTACTTTTTTCGCTTCGTTGCACTGATTCCGGTCAGTTTTTTTAAGCTCCGGTATGCAAAGGAAAGCTTAAGTGGGTTCAGATAAGTTCGACAAAGAGGCGAGGATACCACAGAGAATTTAATGTTTTTATTTAACAAACATAGCCCTTACCTGATTCAGGTAGCCATATCTCAGTTAAACATTAAACTGGCCAAATTTTTATTCTCGTGAAACTATTGGCAAATATAGTGATACTATGTTGTAAAAAGTTTAATTTTCTTTTTTTGTAATTTATCTAATTATTTTAAAAGGCAATTTCACAGGTTTCTGCAATGGCGCTGTATACTTACTTGATACATAATTTGTCTAATAGAATAAAGTTAAATACGAAATCTATGGTGGGTACGACAGAACCCAGGTCGCCCCCGTGAAGGGCTTGGAGTTAACGGGGATTTAGTGGACATATCCAGTCAAGACACTGGGTGAGCCCCACAAACTCCCGCCACTTAGCGAATGGGGGGTAGGTCCGTAAACGGATTTCTCCTCGGGAAAAAAATGGTGGGGTAAGGTGTGGTGGGTTTGTCATATAGCGAGTTTACCAGTCTTCCCGGATTACAGGTTCAAGACCCGGCTGGGGCAAATGTTTGTTTGATAAATATAAATATTTTTTTAGTGTATTTTTGTATGAATTTTGTTATACTTTAACATAAACGTATAACATTAAATGCGTTTTACCTTTATTTAGTATCTGTACCATAATATCTCAAAGATACTTTGCACTAGAGTCTAGATAATACCTAGTCCTGAGTGTCTGAATATGATAAGAAACTAAATTGTCATCAATGTTTAGGAAAGTTTCGTTGTACGCATGATATTTGCCTACCTATATCTGCCTAGCTACCACCGCTCATTTCATTACGTTAACCCCCACCAATTTACCAGTTCCTTCCCGAAGCTTGACTGACTGACATAGGTACTATCCTAGTGCCATCAGTGTTCTGCTTACCAAGTGAGACCCGGGATACACCTACATACCGTCAACCCTCCTATAACGCGGTGAGTGCGTACCGCGTTACAAGAAACTCGGATTTAAGCGTACAATCCAGGCTAATTCGTAGCGCGTTCTAAGGAAACCGCCTGCCGCGTTGTATGGAAAATGCGTTATAAGAAACGCTAAATTAGTACAAATCACATCATTCGTACCGCGTTCTATGGAGACCAATAAGGACAAGATAAATTATAAATTATTTTTATTTGAATTAAAGAGTTTATATAAAGGAATGATACCAAAACTAAAAAAAACTGTTTTCCAACAAAAACAAAAAAGACTATTAATAAAATTTAATCTTTCAACACTCATCCTCGCTGTCAGATAATATGAGTCGCCCAACTCGTCTTCATTTATTAGACAAAATGTCTTCCTCATTTGGCTCACGTTCACATTGGTTCTCGATTGTAGCTTTTTTTGAGAGGTTTTATTAACTCCAATAAAACCTCTCTATAGGGAGCTAAACGATTTCTTAACTCTGTTTTAAACTTTGCGCTACGCACCGTTGAATGATCAGTTTGAATGAAATGGAGTTGTAATTCTTTAGCCAAATTTAGCCCTTTTTTCACATTATAATTCAAAAAAGCCCTAACGAACTAAACATTCTTAGGCTACGTGGAAGGAACTTATGGGACGCTGTTGACGGAAACCGCGCTGTAAGAGTATCGTGTTATAGGAGGGTTGACTGTATATAGGCGAGAGGGTAACGTACCTATATATCTACCTATACAATAAACTAACTTAGCCCAGCACTTTCCCTAAACAATCCAATTTCCATTCGAAAACCGTTAATATTCATACTTATAAAACAATCCTCTGTATCCCTAGTACGAGTGACAATTGTATAAGACGTTGCGATCGTAGTTACGTTCAGCTGATAATCGCATATAAATATACAGAAGAACTGCTCTCATTTCCAGTCAAATTCACAGCGGACGATAAACATGATCGAGACGGTTAAATTCAATTGAAACTCATAATAGGTGTATTGTAAAAATCAATCATATTTACAGCTTCCAAGACGAGTTCCCCGGCCACAACAGCAAGTTTTCTTGATGAATTCTATTAATGTTATTTGGCTTCGAACTTCGGTAAAGTTGAGTTATCTATTACTTCAGTCAACACTCAAAATTCAAATGGAGAATACCATTATACGACATTTACAAATCAAATGAAAATTATTTATTTGTGAAACGTAAACTCTAACAAACATACCGTGATCAAAGTACGTATGGATTGAAGGGCCACACCAGATTTAAAAGGACAAAGCAAAGTAACTAATTTTGCAGCACAAATTCTGGATGTAATTCAACCTCGTAAGTTCAAAGGATACATTCATAAATGTCACTCAATAGGTAAAAAAAAACTCTACACTTAATTGAAAAACAACGGATAACTATGATCGTCGGATAATTTATTGCTATGCCGATTAAGATAAGTGTATCTAGTCAAGAGTGGTCGTTAATAAGTGTCAACTAACTTGACATTCCTTAAAGTAATTCCTTCTTAATGAATTGGTTTGAAAGAGATACAATTACCTTAATTTTAATTTGGCCCTTATACAACAGAATTGGAGCCATTGTAAATGTGTTTATTAAATAATTTATTGGTTACACATAAAAATCAACTGAAAAAAATAAATACTTTTATTATTATATTTGTAATATTAAAGGCCGCCTTGGTACGGATAAAATTAAATGCTATTTTTGAAAAAGTGGAGCAACATGACATATCGACATAGCTGAAGAACTGAGAATTGGCCGCCAAACAGTTTTGACCCATTTGAGAAAGTTGGGGTACACAAAAAAGCTCGATACTTGGGCGCCACACGAGCTCACTGAAAGAAACCTAATGAACCGTGTACTCATTTGCGATTCTTTATTCAGACGTAATGAAACGGAACCGTTTTTGAAGAGATTGATAACTGGTGATGAAAAGTGGATCATGTATGACAAGAACGTGCAAAAAAAGTCGTGGTCAAAGGTCGCTCAGGCTTCACAGACGTGGCAAAACCTGGGTTAACTCGCAATAAAGTAATGCTGTGTCAATGGTGGAGTTGGAAGTGTTCATTATGAGCTTTTAAGAAATTAAATCATCTTTTCTTTAAATTATGAAAATAGCAGGGTTTGATTTAATTATAGATTTTAGAACCCATCTAAATTACATATTTGTTCATAAGAGCAGTTTTGCTAACGTAGTTTTGAAATAATGGTAATGTTAATAGCCGTAAATATTAATTATGTGATTGGCAGCTGTCTGTGAGTTTCAATATACAAAATGGCTTTTGAGCTCTAAATCACTCTCTGAAGTATACATACTTATTATATATTATAACTGTAGGTAGGAACTACTCCAGAGGATCATACCGTA
Organism: Acentria ephemerella; assembly: GCA_943193645.1. Classification (NCBI taxonomy): domain Eukaryota; kingdom Metazoa; phylum Arthropoda; class Insecta; order Lepidoptera; family Crambidae; genus Acentria; species Acentria ephemerella. The sequence goes on along the minus strand of OW971901.1, from coordinate 3,202,232 downwards.
TCAGAAAGTGAAAGAAAGACAGAGCCACAATATACTGTCAAAAGGTTGCTACGATCTGCCTCTTTGCTTATTTAAAGAAAGCAAAATTGAGGATAAGTTTTTCTTTGCACGAATTAAATATACTTATAAGCATAAAATTATAAGACGCTAGTAGACTAGCGTCTTATCATGATGTCATAGATAGATGTATTTACATAGCGGAACTTGGAGTTACCAGCCACTTTAGGACTAGGCAACTAATAGCCACTGGAGGGAGCTAGGCCAGCTACTAGCAGCGGCTTCCACTAGTCTATACCAATAGACCAATACAGATTTTAATTGAAATTCATTACCACTATTGACCACTTAAGATGGCTGAAGGTCACTAATGACCACTAGAAGCTGCAACCGGCTACTATAGGTTACTACTAACTACTAGAGATGGCTTCAAGCTACTAGTAGCGCCGAACGGCCACCAGTAACTAGTGACGTCTTCGGTAATGAAGGAGTTGGCGCCCGACATCTAATGCGGCTGTGGTCGATGGCTCCACGCACGTAGTCAAGCCTTAAGGTTCTTGTGGGTAAGATGTATCTTAAAACGAGTAAACGTTAAGTAAAACGTATTATGGATTTGTCTTCACGTATTCTTAGTCACTAGGAGACAAGATGTGTCATGGCAACACAAGCTGAGTCAGTTCTACGTAATATTTAAGAAAAAATAAAGAGCAGGTGTTTCCTTTAAATACTAAGAAAGGAGGACGAATACAATAAACTGGAAAGTGAAACGCGTATGGCCTTTACTAAGTTGCGCTTGCACACGTTTAACTGAGCCGACTTGATGAGTCACACGTATTTCTAATCATGCGAATATTTAATACAAGTGTTTTTACATTGTCACTACAATGGTAGCAAGCGAATGTTCAGCTCGCCTGACTGTAGCAGGTACAATTGCTTGTCATCATTACAATATACATCCCACAGCTGGGCAGCACAACTGAGACAAGCAGAGCAAAGTTTTTCTGAGTAAATAAAAATAAAACAACTTTATTAATCTGGTTTAGAACAATATCAGACGGACATACATCGGGCCTAGTAGTCAGTATCCCTATTTACTTAGCTAGGTTCCGGGGTTAGAATCCCGGCAGAGGCAGTTTTATGATTAATGAGTACGAATAATGATTGACGAGTCATGGATGTTACGATAGGCCAATCACAATTTAGATATCAAGCAACCTCTGTTACTTAGAGTTAATCAATAAAACTTAGGTAAACTTACTTTTTCCGGCAGATAGAATATTGAACCGGTTGTTAGCGTGCAATATGAAATAAGGAGCGAGAAATGACAAATGATGATTGTCCCATCCGGGTCCAGTCATGGTGAAAGTTGCTTTGTTTTCGTAATCGTAGCTCGAGAGCTCGAAACACTACGCCTGCGAGCTTTTGTTATAAATTCAATAAAAATAATTTATTTTAAATTAAAATCTCCTTCTGTCTCATATGTCTACATCTATAAAAGGCGAAAGAAATATTTCCAATTTAAAAAATGTATTTTTTAATAAGGCGAAAAAATACAAAAAAAAATAATTTTACAAAATTACGATAGATAATTATTTTTACATAATTATCTATCGTAATTTTGTCCATGCGTTTATATATTTGTTGGTCACTTCCCTAGAGTGACGTCACTTGTAAAGAGCGCTTTTAAATTTATTGATATATCTAAAAAACCATTAAATAGTGGCAGCAAGGAAGGTAAGTCGCTGCTATTAACATAACCCCTCCGAAGTGAGCGCTAGCAATGTTAATGGCAACACAATAAAATAGTGTTACTTGACTTTGTTTTTTTTGCCAATCGATAAGCATCGCCGCCAGTGGAGGTGTCCCGCTGTCTCTCAGAGTCTCCAGGGGCGCATAAAACATGACGGAAATGTAACTTGACTACGATCTTCATAGTGTATAACGAGTAATTCTCACCAAACTCAAATTGACAAGCCACACGCACCGGACTGAAGTGCATATGTGCCCTTGAGTTTAAATGGACTCCACGAAGTACCCTTTAACAAGGCAATAATTCATCATCGTTATCACCTGTATTCACACTACTGGGTGACGAAGTTAGGTGCAGACGCCGTCACAACCGGTGGTCTTTATTCTATTGGTATTATTTTATTTGTCAAAATGAAATTTTTTAAGCGAAATTTATTTCTTTTTAATTCGAAAATCGAGACGTCGAGTTCGTCAATATAAAAGACTTCAACGAGATATTTTTAAACGATAGCTTATTTATTTTAAATAATTACAGAAAAGTCAATTTTATCTTTAAACGTGTAGCGACAATTTCATAAGCACGATACGAATTATCAACAAAAAGAACTTTAAAGTAAGCGCATATATGAGACACGACGGAATCGGACGGAGTGGATCACGTATGACAAGAACGTGCGAAAAAGGTCGTGATCAGGTCAGGCTTCACAGACTGTGATAAAACCTAGGATAACTCGCAATAAGGTGATGCTGTGCCTATGATAGGATTGGAAGTGTTCATTATGAGCTTTTATCGCCGGGCAGAACCATCGATTCAGATCTCTTCTGCCAACAACTGGTGAAATTTAAGCATGAAGCTAGAAAGTGGCTGGAATAGATTAATAGAAAGGGTGTTGTCTTTCATCATGATAACGCTAGACTACATACATCTTTAGCCGCTCAGCAAAAATTAAGAGTGTTTGGCTAGGAGGTTTTAATGCATCGGCCATATAGCCCTGACCTTATACCTTCAGATTTCTATCTATTTCGGTCTCTTGAGAACTCTTTAGGAAGTGTCAGGTTAACATCAAAAGAGGACTGCAAAAACTTGTTGTGTTTTTTTCGTCAGAAGTCCCTAAATTTCTACAGCAATGGGATCATGTCTTTACATACTAAAAGGCAGAAAGTCTACGAACAAAACGGCACATGTATACTGTAATTAAATGCAAATTAACTTCGAAAAAAACTGTCCTGAATTCTCATATAAAATGCGAAGAAACTTTTTCCCCAACCTATTATTACAACTAAACGCAAACTACAATCGAAACGTCTCGATACGATTTAAAACTACAACTGTATCGATTTATGAACACTGCAAGTTTCCACTTTTATTTACGTTTACTACGTCTACGTTATGTACGTTTAAAATTGACGTAATTTTGAAGGAAGGTTCCTTTTAAACGTCTCTTACACCAATTGTTCTCATTCCGATACAACCTTTACATGTAAATCGTTTTAGTGCCACTTTTCCCGCTTTCACTTCGAAGACCCAACATAGGTAATTCTTGTAATGGTGTATACTATATTTATTCCTTAGTCAACTGGCATACTTTTCACGAAGTAGGTTCACAGAAATCCGCGACGGCACTTTATGATTAGTCAAATTAGTGATTTAATTGAGTCTTTTCAATATATTGACCGACTTATTGAGACTAATGAAAAGTAGGTATAATATAATTATAATAATAACTTTCTGAAATGACAATCTCTATAAAGTCAGATGAAATCTCTTTTTTTTATTTATCATAAACTTTTTAATGTCAGTACGTTTTGACTCCAAATAATAAAATAAATAATGTCAAATTAATCGTATATCGAGGAGCGCGTTGGCGAAGTGGCTTGAAGGCTTTGAAGTTGACAAATGCATATATAAAAAGAAATTTCCAATACTTCTCAATAAAAGCGATGTGATTTGATAGCTGATTAACTTAATTGTGATTAAATTACATTGGATTGTATACTACAACTACACAGAATTCTATCTTATAACTTACATAAAATATTATTTTATATATATTATGAGCTTTAGCATTCCAATGAGGTTGCAATGGTGATTTATCTATTTGCAAATATACCCTATTTATATAAGTGTATTGTATATATCTTTATTTAAATGGCACAATATAATGAGTTTAGACGAAGGTACATACTGTGTCTGTCCTTATTTGCGAGCTCTCCTTTCGCGGTTCTACTGGAAGAGATTTCTTTAGAAATGCGTCTTTGTACAATCTTACCTTTAACTAGCAATCCAAGAAATTATTCGTCGAAACAGAAGTCCATTAACACTTAAGTGAAGGCTGATGATCTCCATGTCTCCCATGAGTCACTCATCATATTCAAGACGGCCCTAAAACACAGTCAGGTACATGAATTTTTTCTGAAGATCTAAACATCAAACCGAACCTGTCACTGGGGAATTTGTCATGTACACTGTTTTCCAACCAGAATGTATGGGTATCATACTAGCGACTCGTGTAATCTCAGCAAGGAAGGTGTACAACCATAACATCATCCCAAAACTGTCCTAGAGGACAGATAATATGGTAATAAATGCTCACAACAAGATCACCTTACAGTGGTGGGGATCACAACGGATCGCGTGGCAACGACGCTGCCTATGAACTCACAAGATGAGGTTCTGAAAGGAAACCGGTTGATCCGGAACCAATCATACCTCTTCCCGTAAGCTGGTTCAAAGGTAAAGAATGTGAACACACTTTCATATGGACTACTGGAAACACCTAGAGAACTGCAAACATGCATTACACTGAGTCAACCCTCGTTTCTCCATGACAATCATAAAGCTCAATATACCACACCTGCGCCTCATAAAGGTACTGGTCATAGCAATTTCATCAGGCTCCTTTTTTATATAGGTATCACGGACAACCTCCTATTCAGAAAATGCATGGAGGCAGAAGAAACAGGCGCTCACGTTCTACTGCAATTAATAAGAGTGGATACTACCGGGCAAATTACCTGGGAAACCTGGGTAGCTTCCGGGAGGTGATCAGTAACGTCAAAGCGCTGTGGACATCCTGGAGGAGATGGGATGGCTCGAATAACCCAGTTCCACAACGTGATTTCTTGTATATTCCAAAGAAAGTATAATAAATTATGTTGTGAACTTTAACTATTTCTGCTACTTTATACAACTCTAACTACTGTTACCTGCTTTTAAGCAACGATGATTAAAATTTTATAGTAACTCGTCGTTACTTCTTATGTTAAGGACGTTGTGCAGAAAAATCTCAGCTTTTATACTATGACGCAAGTCTGTCGTTCACGGATTTTTACTATTTGACATTTATTATATACTTTTAACTTAAATAAAGAATGAAATATACTTGAGCCTGCTTGACTTATATAAAAGATTCCACAGCCAAAACTTATTATTAAAAGTATACGGAGTTTTTGGCGATTAACGGCGGATTAGCGACTTACGTGCGATTTTCAATGTTCCATTTCCATTCATTCATTTTTAGGGTAAGTTTATTTAAACATCATCGTATAATTTTATTCTCATTAGCTTATCATTTCATCGTAATCATTAACATGCCATTTACGTATCAATTCATTCAGTGCAGTATGTTTCATTTCGTATATTGTGTTGAAGTGAAGTTTTTGTTATGAAATTGGTGTAGTTTCATGACAAAGCCGTCATATCATGCTATATATGAAATACATAATTCAGCGTTCATTAGTGACTTTCGTGAGATTATTCAGTGTTTCATTTCCATTCATTTATTTAATTAAGTTCATATATTTATCATCATCACTTCAATCATTCAATCCATTTTCATTTCGGTATCATTTTATCGTAATCACTAACATTGCATACCATTATCAAAATTTTTTCTCGTAAGTTATTATCTGAATGGTGGTGACTGTAATTAGTCATAAAAAACTCTATCAGGTAAAGGGATACGTTACACCGGTATCTCGAGGCCAAAAACGAAGACATGGCTGTATGAGGTTTAGTTCCCTTTGCCTTCTCTATAATAGTGAGAATTAAATAAAAAAGTAATGTCGAGTTCGTGAAAAATAAACAAAATTTTCAAAAGAATAATTTTCATGCTAAATCTAAGAATGTTTAGAACCAAATTAAAATAAGTCTTAAAAGTTTGTCTTATATACCGTCGGTATATGGATAAAATCAGGAAACCTTGCAGCATGAGAATCCTTTGATTTAAATTTTAGTACTAACCACACGTGTTTCTGCTTTAAAGTGGATACGTGTAAATCAACTATAACACTTCTTAGATATAAAAACAATCTAATACTTATTAAGAAAACAATATTGTTTACAATATTCATATTGGTACCAAAATAAAAAAAAATAACCTATAAACACTGAGTATTCATACAATCTTAATCCTACATCATGGTGCAAAGTAATAGGTATGTTTTACCTTTATATCTAACTGAATAGTGTCAGTGTAGTATTTATATTTATGCTATGTCATACGCTATATATTTATTATCAAAAACTCATACAGTAGCAATGTCTTATAACATGTTGTTGTTTAACCTAATAGATGTTTTCTTGGTACAGTTTTCTTTATAATTAGGTTTTTTTATTTATTTTAGATTGTTAAACATATTCAAGGGAACCTCTAGACTGTGTCTAGTTGGTAGTATGACTTGGGATTCATTCCAAATCATACTCATGAGCTCTCACACTGCCCTGGGTGCCCATGAGGGTGTTTTGGAATGGTTTAAATTGATAGCTATCATCTGGCAGCTTATTTGATAACTTAATTTCTGATCATTTTGCTTAGTTACATTGATAGATTACAATATTAAAACAGTTATTAGATCTATTCAATCATTGCTTCTTTTTACTTTAATTTCAACCTGTCTAGCCATAAAATCTAGACATACAATACAGTCTTTTTACTTTCTTAAGGTACCCTAGTGTATATTGCAACAATAAAGTAAAATAAATTACTGGATAAACCCCTGATCAAAACATATTTTTATGAACTACAGTTTATTTAGTATGCACAGCTTATAGTTATGTTTAAAATAGGTATCTTAAAGATATTATTTTATTCAACTATTGCCAAAGAGGATATAAATCTCTATATATCTCTGTAACTTTAAACAAATCTATCAGATATTAGAAATATGATTTGCAGCCATAATCAAATCTGATAGAGCCATGTCTAATTATGAGAAGTAAACAAACTTTTTGGTTTAAGTCAGTCAATATGTAGCTATAAACCTCTTATGAATTTGATCATTTAAATAAAGTCAAATTGTTACTTTGTATTTATTATTATTTACTAAATAATCTAATATTGTAACTGAAAATATTCAGAACCTTCCAATGATAACTGAAACCGCTAAAATATAATTCTCATGTCTGTGTTCATTTTTCATATACATAACATCACTAATTATAAACATTTTTTGATTAAAAATGTTACAATTAATTGCATCTATACTTTGACTTTCAAATATTAGTAATAATAATGATGAAATAGTTTTATCAAGTACTCAGCATAATTCCATATTAAATACATGGTAGTTAAAGTGGCAATTAATGTTTGTGTTAAGGTTTTATTTTAAACTAATGTAGACATTGAATGTGTAACTCTGTTAATATATGCTTATTTTTCCAATAAATAAATTTTTCATATGAATTTTGAGTTTCTATATCTAATTTCAAAAAGCTGCCATATTGAAAACTTGCCACAATATAAGGTAGTAGATTAGACTTGAGACCTTCAGGTAAACAAACTTAAGAGTTCAATAAAAAATGTTTCTTTATAGTAGTTGTTCTGAATGTCAGATTTCTTTTTCTAATATGCTCCCCTCTGTCATGTTTTGGCACACCTTCAATTTCCCCATAAGCGCTTCAGTAATGGTCCAGGTTCAGCTATCATATTCTATGGATGGGTATATAAAATATTTCATAAAAAAAATACCTATGTTTACCTACTTACAGTGCAGACAATGCTATAATTAAAAAAACATCGAGAAAAAGAAGAAAGGTAACAAACGCACCTTTGGAGATAAAAAGTGCTAAATTAGCTCCACGTAAAGTAGATGTGGATTCTAACCAGATTTTGGGTAAGTACCTATTCTAAGTACTAATTAAAATTAATAAATAAGTTAAATCTGGACTAGTAATACAATGAGTACTTTCTAAATTAAATTAATTTTAGAATCGCCAGATTCAGTTCAGAGATTACTCTCAGCTATAATCAGATTCAATAGTTATATCACAAAACCTGAAATTTGAGCATTTCAATATAATATAACCTATATTATCACTGCAGGTACCCAAGAAACAAAATGGCCCCCAGTGATGTGCAAAGGGCTGTCCATGGAGGAGATTGGTGCGAAATTTCCTATTTTCCAGAACAATGAGTTGGTAAAGAGATTCCTTGCTGTGCCACTCACAAATAATCAGAAAGGTAAATTAGTTTTAACTTTTTGTTACTTACTAGTCCATTGGTGCGAATTTTCAAAATTTTGAACATCTAGCCTCACTTGATAGTTTAGATGGCTAGAGCACTCTGGTTTAAAATTTTATATTAAGATTTTATATTAATTTCAGTTGGATTAAACAATATTTATTTTATCAGTCTTCGGAAGGCCCATTAAGTGGTTGGTTAAGTTACAGTAACTCCTTTGACCCAAATTGGGCCAGCTAAGTGGTATACGGCCTTAACTCCAGCAAATTTCTCCCCTATTTCCAGCAGTGGATTGTATTTATGTTTTTCATTGTGAAGATGTATTATATGTACATGACATCAGTGATCTGGTCTCGTTATGATAGATGAATCATTCAGAAATGGTCAATCTTAAACTCTGTATTTATTAATGCAGCCAATGGCCTGGTTGTTAAAGCAACCGCTTTCATTTACCAATAAATTTTGGGCAAGCATGTGGTTGAAGCCCAGACTTTTCATGTGAAAGCTATGCCAATAATGGCATTCACAAAGTCCCTGGTGGTAAAAATGGGCTTTTGAAATATAATAAGAGATGTAGAGGAGCTGGGAACATGTAATCAAGGCTAAAGCAGGAAAAATTAGACTCAGACAGGTAGGAAACTTCTTGCAGGTTGGACTCTTCCAACCTAGCCACTAACCTGCCTTTATTGAGAGAGGAGAAACATTATCTTAAGATCTCCCAGAGCACTTCGACCCAAGGGGATCTTATGCTTCCCTTATCCTTCAAAGATGTACTTATTAAATATACTTGGAGTCAGCAGCCAGAGACCGATTATTTTCCTAGCTATAGCATCACATTGGATGTTGTTCCGTTTGTTCTGCGTGCTCCCTACAAAAATTAATCTCTTAATGGATAATGTTAACTATATTTATTTATTTTATTCTCAACGGAGTATTTTAGGGTCTAAAAAGAGAAAAAGAACAAAACTACTAAAGAACTACAACACAAGAATAGAACAATTAAAAAAATTACGGCTATGAATAAAATTTTGTTTCAGGTCGAATTCGTCAACTATTAAAAGACAACTTAAAAGGCACATCGGAGCATCTACTCCCAGACGTAATTCACAACAGAATACAAGTGATATTGAAAAGTTCTGAGAATCTGAATGATACGGATTTAAGAAAAATTAGAATCTTATACAATATGCTGAAAACAGCGTTGACTAATGAAAAGAATATGACAGAGAAACAAGTATCGGCGAAAAAAATATTAAATAAAGAAAAGAAAGCGAAAAAGGTTAAAAAAGAAACAAATGAAGATATGAAAGTCACAATAGGAGATAAAGTGGGTAAAAAAGATCAAGTGGTGCCAAAGGTGAAGGGACAAAAGCGATATGTTGTGTTCCTCGGGAACTTACCATTGGAAGTCAACAAAGACATGGTATGATGTTATTTTAATATATTTTATATGTATATATACAATAATTGTATATGTATATATACAGCGTGTAATGGAAGGTGTAGTCAAGATGAAATATATAGATTATTCGGCCTAGAATAGGCAAAATATAGGATTTATAGGTTAAGTACAAAACAAGAAATAAGACATCGAAATTTATCGATATTGAAGGTAAAGGAGTCACATCACTGGTGCATGAGATGAAAGATAGGACTGTAATGAACTCTGTGGAACTCATATCTATCTCTTGTGAATCCATTTACACTAGTACACCTCTCTTTCCTTTCTTGAGTTTCTTGTGTAGTGTTCTCTAAGGGTTCCGTTCCTATTAATTTATTATGTTTAACTCAACTCGTTACTATTTATTATTGATAATTTAATAGAAATCTTAGCTATAGCTGTAGCAAAGCTTAATATATTATTGATAAAAAAAAATGACATTAAAATATCTGATAATAGTGACAAACAATTATAGTTGTATAAAAATAATATATTATATACAACATTAAGTTCTAATTAACTACATCAGTATATTTTTATCAGATAATGAAACACTTCTTCGAAATGAATGAACATATAGTCAATATAAGGATTCCCAAACGTCAAGAAGAGAAGAAGAGTGCCATAGCGTTTGTCGAGTTGAAGAACGAACCCACATTTGAGGTAATATTTTCTTAAAATATAAATTTGCTATTTCTAACTGTTTATATTTGCAATATCTGAGTCAGAGAGCTCAAAGATCATCATCATGGACAGCCAAAACCTTTCTACATGGCGAAACCGTTAATAGTTTTGGGCTATAACACTATTATTATGACTCAATTCGGCTTGATGGTTTCTTCTGAAGCACAGAGAAGCTCGAGATATTAATAACCCCATAGATAAATCACTTCATGCACATGCTTGCAGAATAGCCGTATAGTTGTAGTTACAACTGTAGACAAATAAGCTAAAATATCTGGCTTTTTCAAACTTTTTTGTTTATACTGTATAGACTTCCCCGATCAATTACTATACAACACAGTTTAAAATTCCAATCAGTATTTCCAGAGATTATCCCCTATAACCTCACAAAGTTTACCTCTTTATAATATATTTGATGCAATTAAGCTTGAATACCATTATGTTGAATTATAAGTAAATCTACCATTTAAAATATACTTAATTTGTCTTTGAACCGTGATTACTTATTACAAAAACCGAATGGGACCTCTTCGCATTTGCTGAGTGCCCCAATGCTGTTTCAAGAGAAGTATGCATGTTGTGGCCAGCATTTAAATAGGCTTGTTATCTTCCAGCTGGCTCTTTCTAAACACCACTCGATGATGGGCAACAAGAGAATAAACGTGCTCTACACCGCACAGAAGAACGGCAAAATAACTAAAGCCGAAGCTAAGGTATGAAAACTTTAATCCTCTTTTAGTTCCGCGAAATAAGATTTAGAAGTTGAGAAAGTATCAAACCACCGAATCAGGAAGTAACTGATATAAGATGTAGAAATATTTAGAAGAAAATAAAAAAAATTGCAGAGATTTAGGAGTTAAAACCAAGATATGATTTATTGTACAACATAAACTTTAGATACAGACGTAAAGATTATATTAAGTCGGAGAAAAAGTCTTTTCGCATATAATATGTATAAACTCGCAATAAAAAATCTTTAGCGGTACTATTTGTATTTGGCTGGTTTCCATGACATTAAAAAAATCCCACTGTTTCATTTGTTTTTCTTCATGACAAAATGAGCGAATCGAATGAAGAAATTAGATACATTTTAAAATTTATTAAAAAGGAAAAAAAGAACGCAAGCCGTCAAAGCACCTCACTCGGGTTGTACTGTTACGGATAAAATAGACGCTATTGAATAAATTTGGAAAAAGCTGGGTACAAAAAAAAGCTCGATATTTGGATACCACACGAGCTTACTGAAGGAAACCTAATAAACCGTGTACTCATTTGCGATTCTTTATTGAGACGTAATGAAACCGAACTGTTTTTGATGAGTTGATAACTGGTGATAAAAATGGATTGCGTATGACAAGAACGTGCTAAAAAATTCGTGGTTAAAGGTCGGCCAGGCTTCACAGACTGTGGCAAAACGTGGGTTAACTCGCAATAAGGTGATGCTGTGTCTATGGTGGGAATTGAAGGGCATTATTCATTATGAGCTGTCCAGAACCATTATTCATTATGAGCTGTCCAGAACCATAGACTCGAATCTCTACTGCCTATAACTGATGAGATTAAAGTAAGAAGTTGAGAGAAAGCGACCGAAATTAATAAATAGAAAGGGTGTGGTCTTTCATCACTATAACGCTAGACCACATACATCTTAAGCCACTCATCCGCCATTCAGATTTCCACCTGTTTCGGTTTCTTCATAATTCTTTAGGCAGTGTCAGGTTAACACCAAGAGAGGACTGCCAAAACTGCTTATTGCGTTTTTTTGATCAGAAGTCCCAAAATTTCTACAGCAACCTACAAGATGGCAGAAAGACTACGAACAAAATGCCACATATATATTGTTATTTTTATGTCTATTAACTTAGAAAAAAAAATGTGAATTTTCATAAAAAATGCGAAGAAACTTTTCCCTAACCAATTATATTAGTAGCAACCTGTCATAGATAACCTTTCGATGGATAGGATACACAGGAATAAAATAGATCAGCCAATAGACTGACATGAATTTATCATTTAATATTTGCCCCACAGAGTAAGTCAGCGAAGCTAATAGCTCTACAGAAGTCTGGTAAACTGATTGGTAGTACCCCATTGAACAAAAAACGGAGCCAACGTCGGCTGAAGATGAAGAAGGCGCTCGCGCAGCAAGAGAAAGAACACGGTTTATAGTGAATAAAATAAAATTGTTATAAAAACAGTAAAAATTTTAACCTGTTTTCTATGTCTATGGTTTTATTTATTTTTAAAATAATCTTGGGTTGGCTTATATTCTTCAAAAATTAATATTCATTGTCCAGTAATTTACGATAGAGATACAAGGCCCATTACAAGGCACAAAAAGAAACAGCTCTTCCCATCGCCGCTTTCCAGAAGATGCTGATGGGACACGTACCAGAAATATAATTTTAATTAGGTAGGTTAGGTGTCATCCTAAGAGGCATGTATCGCGGATATAAGTAGGCTCCGGCGTGTTGGCTTGAGGTTATAGGGCAACGTTGTTTCTGCCCTAACTAAATACAACCGGCTGCGTACTGAACAATATTTTACTGGTCAAATAAAACAAGTCACAAGTGCTTCAAAAAATTATTTATTTATTCGTATATATAATTTATATATCCATTTTATAGTTAAAATCAACCGATACACACAACATAAACATTTTCATGTCACACTCAACCGGGCGGTCTTGACGCCACAAACATAGACCTTATGTACTGGCAGTAGGGTTGATACTCCAACATATCTTGGCAAACAATTATGCTACATACACAATAATTTATTTATAATAAACTGCGCAGGCGCACTAACACTGATAATTATAATATAAGCGAGTGTTTCCAAAAAAATAATACTTTTCTTAAATACTCGAAGAAATTGTGTAGATACATAATTTAAAAAAAGAATTATATACTTTTTTCTTAATAAAAAATTAGTATGGCCGTACTGTATATTGTAACAACTACAATATATTGAACGTACAGATATATCATTCGAAATAAGTACAGCAACACATAATTCAAATCGCCAAACATTAATCACTGGAATAAATAAAAATGATTTTTAATAAATTAGTTTTCTGAGTGAAATATAATTAACTGTTCTAAGCCTTAGCTCTTCAACTGATGTATCAATTTGAGACAAGAGTCATTTGCACGTGATTCTAGGCAAACATGATTCATACAAATGAGCCAGATATTGCTCACGGGGCAGTATTATATTATATTTAAAATATTTTAAAAGATCGCACTAGTATTTTCTACTGTACTTATCAAGGAGTAATCCGATCTGTGTAAAATAATTTAAATTTGCACTTTTGTTACAAGCTGTTATTTATTTTTATTGAATTGATTTTGCATCCATACTATTTAAGTATTTGAAAAATATTGTCTCAATGTTTCTTCGACTATATATATATAAGACGTGATAAAAAGTATTGAAGGAAATTGTATTTTATTCATATACATTTAAAACACAGTTTTAGGTACAATAGTCTAGATCTTGCTTGTAAAAATTGTATGACCTCATTTAAAAAGAAATTAGTTAACATAGTGATAGAAAATTGTATATGTGACTGTAATACCCTATTTAATTATATAATAAAAATAATCTTATAATAAACTAATAAAAGCAAACAATTTTTAAAAGCAAGACAATAATTTGGACAATAAGTAATGAGTTTATAAATAACTAAAATACAAAATATTGGGGCAACATTTCAAAATTAAATTGACACAGGGATTGTTAATTACAAATTATATTTTAATCCCTATAGAAATGCCTCCCCAAGCGTTATACCGCATACTGACAGCTTAGAGAACTGTCACCGTGCCATAATTTATAGACTAAGGCCGTAAATCCATAGGCAAGTGTCAAACTTGCGACTTAGGCCCACTACATTTACAGCTCACTATACTAATCTCCCTCCTACGAAAATTTGAAATAGACAACTATATATTTATACACACCAATGATACATATTACTCGTTTATTCCTACCGAACTGGCCACATAAAATCCAATTTTTAGAGAGAAAACAACCAATCGCCAAACTCTCAATAAAGAATTTAATAAAAATACTGCTTCGTTGCACTACACGCAAATTATTACAAAAATAATATTCGAAAAGTATTCAAGAATTCAATAAAATTATGACCTATGCTTAAAAATAAATCTAATACTTTTTTAATCTAGGGTAAAATAACACTACGTATGTACAACGGCTAAACATTACTTATTATATACTCGACAACGGTACAAAGCGCGTTGGTCGAATGCAATTTAAATACAGTCCTTTCACAGGTGATTTCTTTAATTACATTGAGATTCTAAATTTACATTTTCATGTTATTATACTTCTCGATCTTAAAGACCTTTTTGTCCAATATTATTTGGAATGTATGTGTCATTCGTTACATTTTTGTCAAAAGTCCGTCATGGAATGAAATTATTTAATGAGTAAGTGAATACTAACTAATAAAGATTATAGGGTATTTTCAAGTAAGATTTTTTTGATGATAATATTTTACCTCTTCAACATATTTACACCAAACAACCAGTTAAGAAAAATTTTGTAATTATTTCCAAAAAACAGAAAATGTGTAATTCGATTATAGTTAGTTCTACTCACAATCCGGTTACAAGGTAAGAAAATTATAGAAAAAAAAATGGTTTCATAAAACCAATAAATTTTTAGCATTTTTTATTTAAGTTGCCAAAAATACTGGTAGTAACAATTTAAGTATCAAATAATAAAGAAATGTGTTTGAAATACAAATATTTCAATTTAATTGATCTAATGTTAATAGATACATTTATGCTATCATATAGAAATATAATGTTTCTGCGTAAGTACAAATTGATATTCGAATTTTATACAAAGACAATGTTCAATGAAGTATTTTTGTGTCTTTCCCCCACTATTTTGACCTCAAATTTCAATTGGACGTCGAAATAGAAGAAGATAACACATTTAAACTCCTTCTCGTATAGACATTTATGGTATCTCGTTTAAAAACTCCTTTTGGTCGATTTAAGCATCACTAAGATCCTGTGTATTATTTACACAGTAAACGTGTGAGCGAGATGTAACTATGATCGACGAAATTTCAATATATTATATTACAGAGTCAATTCTTTTAATGTTACCATGATTTTATGGTAGATATAGGGTTGGGTTCTGTAGAATAGCATTGCCGCCTTATTAAATGTCGACTACTACATAGCTTGACATTTCTAACATTTCTTATTGATATGGAATGAAAGACAAACGGAAAAAAATAGTTTTTGAAATAAAGAATGGAGATGTGGGTTAGTTTACAGAAGCTTAAATGACAATCAATAACGCTATTTTGCAGTGTCCCTATTGTAAGAAACTAGCTAATATTCTTAAGATCATTTTTATAGAAATCTAAAGTACACAATCTAAAATTAAGTCAATGCGTCTCGTTCTCTCAATATGATTACAAAAAGGACAGCTGTCATTTCACGTGAGATTTTAGGAAATGTCAGATTAAAGAGCTATTTTAGACCCCAATAACCGTAAGTGTAGGTTTTAGGAAGCATCCACCGATGTCTTCATTAATTGTATACTTTTTCTTTATAGATATAATAATGTCTAATTATTGCAGTTTTAAAACTATTAAAGTCAAAAATCAATCATGTTTCTTTATTTAACACCGGTTTTTTCTTTCAGCCAAAATCAATATGAAAATATGAACAACTTTAAAAATATCACAAATACTATTATTGAAATATCAAAGTGTACTTTGAACGTAGAATTACACGATGAAAACCACTAAGAGATATTGGGCCCCAATTCTGTTGTACTCTGACTAAAATTCAATATAAGTTAAGCTCGTGCTACACTTTTATTAAAACTCGATCAGAAAAGGAACCGATCACTAGTGATGTCAGTTGATATTTCTAAAATGGGGATCTCAAAAGCATTGCCTTTGTTTTTAACGCACTTCCAAAATTAGTCGTCGTTGTCCAAGTTGACACTTCTATATTATTTTCATTTATTCTATCCTCTTCTTGTTTAAGAATAATGAAAGGGAGGCAGATATCTTTAGTTCAAGTGTATTCCAGCAAAATCGTCACTATCGTTTATGTATTAGAGTTGTTAGTTGAAATAGCTGTTAATTTCTAATTAAACAATAATATGTATATACTGCACATAAATATAATTGAACGTGTGTTACTCGTTTGTTTTTATCTCGCCAACCAAGTCAAGTCCATATTACAAAAAACTTGTCGCATGTAAAATATCTAAGTTTCCCGGGCCTCAAACCTGCGTCCACCGGTCTTCAAAGAACTGTCTCATGTTATGTCCGGCTCGGCCGACTGGGCTGTCGTCTTCGTTGAATACTTCGCAGTTGCTGAATATGAGACGCACGTCTGATGCGAACTCTTCCTTGCATTTATAGCTGTAAAAACAGTTTTTATTAAAAAAAAGACTAGATATTAATTTATTCACATAAAAAATGGTATTACAAAATTTTGGGCAGCTTATACAAAAGAGTAATGCCACTGGAGCAATAGTTTTTATTTTCAAATATCTTACAGTTTCATTTTCGTTCATTCATTTGTAGGGTAAGTTTATTTTTTATCATTACAATATAGTTATATTTTCGTTTTCGTATCATTTCATCATTATCTAACTCTATATTTCATTTTCATATAAAAGGATACGATAAACCGGTATCCTGAAGCCATAACTACGGAAAGAAAATCCTACATAAGACATGGCTGTTTGGGCCTAGATAGAGAGAATAAGCTTAAGGCCTAGGTTGCCTTGCTTTTCCTGAGAAAGTAACTGAAGAGAATGAGATATACTGAATTCAAGTTTAGATTTAGGGTGTGCCATCGAAGTCAATACTGACCTCGCATCCTGCAGTTTCTTCTTGATGGTGGAGAGGTCCATGGGGCATTTGATGACCTTCTTGTACTGAGGGAACTGTTTTGTGTTGACAGGAATCAAAAATGGCCAGGCGTGCTCGTGACACTCCATTTCACATAAAAGGTTTCTGGGAAACAAGAAATTTATTTCAATAAACGGATTAATTAAAATGTAAGAAAAGATAAAAGATCCTTATTAACTGATAATCAATTCATGACTCTAAATAAAATCTTTATTATATTCAATCTTTATTAAAATCTATATAATATTCATGTATTCTGACAGTCAAGCCCTTCCATTTGACACCTACGTTGACGTAGTTATAAATTAAATATATAATCCACCATTTTGTGGCAGTAGCCATCTTGGCGTTACAATGAGACTGAATATATAAATTGTATTTACACCGAATTTCAGGTGTGTAATTTCAATATACTAATAAAACCGTTTAAAACTAATAATAATTCTAACGCAGGTTTAGAAATTTGGAACCGTTTCGAATTAGAGCCAGGAACAATTGACTTTGAATTATAATTTAACACATTCAATGTGCAATAAAAATGCCCATATTTGCACTGTTTATTAAATATTTTTTCCAATAAATCATTAACTATTTCGCAACATTGAAATGCCGACTGTGACTCCTTGTGTAATCATAAACATGAAATTATAATCTATTTAAGAACATTTCCAACAGCGCTACCTATATTTTGTAAATTAGTAAACCCTTCAGTATAGGGTGAACACGGGAGCCGTGTCGTGTGGGTGGAGTGTGTTAAATAAATATCATTTACATTATAAGAATGGCCTTACTTGCAAAACAGCAGGTCCTTTTGTACTTTCTTTCCGCTGTTCTTGTCTTTCTTAGCGCGAGGTACTACTGGAACGTTTTCTGTTTCATGATCTTCTCCTGAAACAATTAACTCGTACTCAAAATATGATAAATTAAATACAGATTATATTAATTTAGATAATGACCCTGAGTGCGTAGTGCACGAAATAAATTTAAGTTCAGTACTACTCCTTCAGTACAATACAACCAAAAAAGACAGATGACCGGTGACGTCATTTGATGTGAAACATGGCGACTCTTAAGCATTATAACGAGTAAAGAGCATCATAAAGCATGCCGATTAAAATAAGTCCAAAGTCGTCTAAGTGGCAACTAACTTGACATTCCTTAAATACTATAATCATACGATCCCTTGTTATATTTCTATATTTTCTATATACGTTTATATAATGTCTTTCCGCTGTATAGTATCCACATCATAATAATACTTATTTTAGAGACTATAGGTGTTAAGGGTAATGATAATATATTTTTTAAATCATAATAATACTAACCGTCCATGTTTTGTTCGGCATCGTCGTGTTGTATGGCGCCGTTGCCGCCGACGTATTGTAGCGAGCGACGTTTCTCCGGTGGACCTTCCTCTGTAAATTCTGGCGGAGCTAAGGAAATATTAATAATTTTTATTAATCAACAAGGATTGGTACACGCGCACGAAATATAGGGTAGAAATACTCCATTGGAATATGGTTGAGTGGATTCTCAGCGTCTGGAGAAAGGGATAAAATATTAAAAGACTTCTAGGGAAAAATACATATTGTCACCTGACAATCTCTTAAGTCTTCCACCTGGAAGACTTAAGAGATCTACATCTTTGAACTGACTGCATACGCAGAACCGTCTCTTCCGATTTAAAATTCCGATAGGACTGACATGTCTTTGTTTTAGATATAAAAGTTCTAATAAATAAATAGAACAAAAACAATATAGAGGCATTATGAAACTGAAAACTCACTGGGATGATGGTTAAGTCCATTTTCAGCATCTGTGTCATCTCTATCATGGTCGACCTTCTCCGGCGTGTGCAGCACACTGGCGCCGCAGTCCTCGGCTGTTGTTGAAGTTGACGCCATGGACGCAGCTGGGCTGGATATGCAAATAATTGATGATATCCAAATAATGATTTGGATTTTTAACAAATACAAGTAATTACATAACTGTTGTGTAATAATGTATCCGATGTATCATTAAGTTTATTAATTTTCTACAAGATTTACACAAGATAAAGTTAAATGTCATTTTTATTTATATGCCAAATTGTAGGATATAATAAATTCTCCTGTAATATATTTATGTCCTTTAAAAGTGATTTTTTTTTACATTTTATTGACTTATGAGTGCGAGGAGAAATAAGAATGTGCGGGGTGAAATGAGGGGTGGAGAAGTGAGCGACCGTTCTGTAAATACTATAATATATTCTGTGCTATTATCTCACCTTGGCACCATGTTCTGGTCGGAGTCCAATGTGGTATTGTTGTCTTTATGCTTGGTGTCTCTTTTCTTAGTGTTACGAGGTTTCTTGGGCGGCGCCCGAGAGATGCACTGAGAGCAGTACCACTTGCCGCGAGGGTTCTGAAAGTGTATTCAAATATAAACGTCTTATGCTGTCAATCGTAAACTATAGGCTTTGCGCAGCAAGGTAACCAACTTTAGGCGGAGTTAACAGGCACGTTCGGTGGTTTATACCTGAGATACATACAAATCGTTATTGATAACTTCAGTAAAATACTAATCAAGTTCCGACCTTGTCCTCGTCGAGTTCATCCTCCATCCCCCTACTATATGCCAGTTTATTCCTTGATCAGTTCTTATCATTCCTATGCGGCTTCCAGGTTTACGCCCTGAAGTGGCGTCCCATATCGTGTCATATCCTTTACCTTATTGTGTAAGCTTACACCAGCCAGGACATGGTCTTGTAGTGTGTGTACTGACCTTGCCCAGCGGTGGGTAGTGACAGTCCTGGTGGTATGCGCGTGCGCAGAGCGCGCAGGGTATGGTCCGGCCGCCGGCGGCGCCACCACACACGATACACACTTTCTCCCCGCGGGCTTTGTTCACGCACTCCCAGCAATACCTGATCAAATTAATTCTTAACAGAATTATAATATTTCGAAACAGAGGGCTATAAGTATTTCAATTATCTACTGGGCTTGATTCTGAAACTGAATTCAACCTGTAGCTTTATTGTGTAACTTCATATCCTTAGCGATGGCAAATAATATTTTAATACAAAAGTGCACTTCTAAATATGTACACTCATGTCTAAAAATACATACAATATTCAACATATGTTAATAAAGGCTTTATATCAGTAGCATAAGGTGTTGTAGGGATACATATACTTTTGTAGTCTAAACCTAGACACATTTTTAGACATGACTGTACAATACTACTAATACCTACCGAGATTGAAGCTTTAAATAGCAATAATGTTATGTTCAAATTAAAATAGAGAAGTATATAAAAATGACTGTTTATAATACAAGCCATAATACAATTATGCTTACTTTAGGCTGGATAATATAGGAGTGTGAGTGTGAGACATATTTATTATAAGTAACAGAGTAGCTCACCAGTCGCCCTCGGGTATCTTGTCCATGCGCGGTTTGAAGCAGTACGTGTGGTAGCCCTTATCACAGCCGTCACACAGTAACAATTGGTCTTCGTTGTCACCACTCAGGCAGAATTGACAGTTCTATGGTGAAGGAATAAATAGACAAATTTTATTATGTCGCCATTGGGCGCAGTAACATATTGAGAACAATAAAATAAATACAAAAAAGTGGAATCTGGAGGCCGCTCAAGTTACATATAACTTCTATAAGTTATATAGACTTACTGTGGCGTAATTACACTATCCAGGGACCATAAAAGTTGTCGTTTCGAACCACTACACAACGCACTCTTCACCACACCGCCAGATGAACAACTCACCGCCTTCATAATGCTCTTGTCCCAGGCGACGGCTGCCTCCAGGGCCTGCAGTAACATAGCGAGCTGGGCGGACGTGTTGCAGCGAGACACCGCCTCCCGCCACGTGGCCAGGCCGCGTGCAATGCCCTTGTTATCTACAACATGATATATACTTGTGCTGAGTTTCAATAATCTATCTACAGTTATTTTTTGCTTGCTAGAAGTTAAATTTTGATATTATCATACCACCAACTTCCGGAACACAATAACGCTGTTAAACATTATTATTACGGCGCCAGACTTAGGTAAGAGGGTAGCTAGCCAGGCCGACGTAGAAAAAGCCCTACCACAAATCAAACCAAGCAATTTCTACTCTAGATCTGATGAAGGTTGTCATGGTTATTTATTCGCTTTTGCGATCTAGTTGTTGACCACTAGATCACATAGGCGATTTAATTACTGTTTAATTAATAAACAATTAATAGGTTAAGTAACCCTAAGCCGGATGATGTATAAAAAATCTATTTGTTCGTATGATTACTAAGTACTTTAGTTGACAATTTAAGATCTCACCTTTCCCTTCACTACCACCTTCGGAATTCTGCGGTGATGGTGCAGAAGAGTTACCATGTTCTGCTTGCAATACTGCTCCTAAAGTTGCTTCTGATGTGCTAAAACAAGAGATCAACTTCAGTAAATTAATATTCTATTCAAAACATCTTTAAAAGAACTAAAGTCACATAGGATTTGCCAGTTGAAGTGGCAATGATCAGGGCATAAAGCACGCAGAACGAACAAACGATGGGGTGATATAGTTGAAGGGCGTCCCAAGGTCAAACATAAACTATTGACATGTTTGATAAATTCAAAAAAATATACAAACCATAAAAGGAAATTGATATAGTTATCAGAGCTAAATATTTTTTTTCTCACACTCGTATGCGTATGCAAATGAAAGATCCGTCACCACAGAGGTAGCAATTGAAAATCACACACCAATTCAAAGCCAAAACAAATTGTGTTAAGAGTATATATATATATATATATATACAACAGATCTGATCTTACAATCGGTATAGTGTTGCGGAAAATAAAACTCAAGTGTTGAAAAAACGTAATTTTTTTATAGTGGTTATGTTTAAATATTATTTTTTCTCAATAATATAGTACGATATTTAAAACTAAGTCGTTCGTACCGACCAGTCTTTATAAAAGAATAATGAATAACATACTACTTAAATAAATCAAAAATAATAATATTAAATAAACTCCCGTGGGTAGGTATTTTTCAAAATACCGCGCCATGTTATTTGCCACTTAGCATTCCTTCTTTTTAATTCATTTCTGCTCTTTTCCTTATATTTAGTAGACAGAACTAACTAAAATTAAGTGATAATAAGGTGAGGATATGTCGGGATTCAATGCGTGTCAGTTGAGTGTGGTATTTTTTTATTTAGTATAAGAAAATTTTTAGCTGTGAAAAAGGTGTAGTTTTATGTTAAAATATCGTTCCTTCGTGTAATATAGAAAAAAAGAAGCAATTTAGTGACTTTAGACAGACAATATCAGTATGTGGTATATTCCTTCACCCACTTTTACAAACGGAGTAGTAAATAAAATATAAAAAAAAAAACCTCCACCAAGAAAACACAAATATCAAACTACCCACCAAGGATGCCTACGAAAAAATTGTTCACTTTACCTAGCGTACCTTTGTACCAAAGGCGGTTTAAGGTATCTCCTCTCTATATGAGCTTCGACTGCGGCCAGCCGATGTCTCGCTCTAGCCACTAACTCAGCGCCAGTGGCGTCATCCGGCGGCGACAGGCGTGATGGACGCCATCCCTTAACTTGCATTGACGCCGCAGCTACTCGCTCTTCTAGCTGTTCCACCTGAGAACAGACCACAGTAATTAAATGTCTCTTTGACTAAAGACACTCCTTCCGTCTTATATCGTCTCGTGAATATATTGTCTGAACAAACTTCAAATAAGTTATTTTCTCTTTTCTCACATATATAAAATGTGTGCATGTTTTGATTTTTTTTCTTTAATTATAAGAAACAAAGCAGTACCACTCGACCAGACAGTTGTCAAAGAAAAATCAATAGACATTTTGTAACATAGATGACGCGAAAGCGAAAGCAAAATTATCCCTATTGACGATGATTAACAACTCTATTTAATATACCAAATTTTTCTAAGGTCAATACAATTTTACAAGAATTTAAATTTAACCTTGCAATATGTTGATTAAATAAGCGATAAGTTGATTTTGTTACGCGTGTAATCGGTTTGTAACGTCGACCATAAACAATTAAATTGTCTGTGAATAATAATAATAATTTATATATAAAAATGAAATTATAAGGTAATTTACACAACTATGTAGAGTATTGGACATCATAGTTCAGTTTTTTTTGTATTAAGTAAATTATTGCAGGTCGTGGTAACCTTTTATTAATATGGCACTTAATTAGTGTAAAGTGTGTGTTCTTTGTTTTTGTCTGTTCTGTTTCTTAAGTTTTAATTGTTTTTGTCTCTTATATTGATCGTATCAGAGTGTATTTTGTTGAGTGTACCTTACACTAAATAAAAATGGTGTTTTTAAATTAAGGCACATATTAACTCAAAAACAAACTTACAGCACTGAGTAATTGCATATCAATCCTCCTTTCAGTAGATACGCAGTAAGAACCGGCCGCATCAGGACTGGGGAATCCCCCACTTTGAGCGATAACTCTGTCAAGGTGTGATATGGATAGCTCCATGTTTAGAATATCGCCTTTGTCGATGAATATCTGTGGGAAAATAGTTAACTTTTTTTGAGTTTTCAAATAGAAAATCATTCTTAAATTAATATTTTTAAATATATAAATAAAAATATACGCAAAATGATTGCGAAATGTTATATGACATAAAATTTAGAATTATTTGATTCCATTTAAGTCGAGTTTTTCTTTTTCAATCTACATTAGATAAATAAATGAAAATGGTTAGGTTATAAATGTGA
Organism: Acentria ephemerella; assembly: GCA_943193645.1. Lineage (NCBI taxonomy): Eukaryota > Metazoa > Arthropoda > Insecta > Lepidoptera > Crambidae > Acentria > Acentria ephemerella. The sequence goes on along the minus strand of OW971901.1, from coordinate 3,178,225 downwards.
TTAGAAAAATGTTAATTACAGAGAGTTGCTAAATATGTCTATACTTTTCCAATACATAATTGAATGATTACTTTATTTAATGATTATTATATTAAATTAAGATGAACAGTGCGTCTTTGTCTTTGGTAGCGTAGTACTTACTTTATTATTGACAGTAGGCACGTGTTGCATCAACGCTGCATATAATTCTCTCTCCCTCACTCCTCGCGCATGAAGAGATTCCATTAGGTCCTTAAGTTGGTCAGGTTCTGTGATACGCCACCACCCATGCCTGGAGACAAATCATTAATTATTATATGTCGATAGTGTCAATTCTCGGTTTTTTTTAGTTCAGCTAAGCTGTCTCTTTCAACATAATAAAATGCAAGAAAGATTTATCTCGTCATTGGTCAAAGTAGTAGTAAAATGAAATATTTTGGTAACGTAATTCAATGATACAGCCGCATCTTAAATAGAGTATATCTCGGAAGATCTGCTAAAGATAACAGAGACTGAATATAGCGTTTCGTGCAAAACAGAAACATAGTTCGCAGTAAGATATTTTTCATTTAATTATTTACATTTTATTCGTTACAAAATCACTAGTGTCTTGGCTTTATTATTCCCATACGGGGAACAACCACAGCGAAATTTCACTGTATTCGTTTTCTAAATTAGGCCAATAAGCCAATTACCAAAGAGCCCATTATGCTTCAGAAAGATGCATTTACACAAACTAATTCCTACCTTAGTTCTTTAGGTACGAATGTCCCGCCCAACCTCTTGGGGAGACCATGCTGCTTACAATGGTCCAGCTGTTTCAACTCGTCAGCAGACATATGTATTGGTGGTGGACTGTCACACGTGACGTATGTTGACAGCGCATTGAAGTTCAGCAGCCCTAAACTAGTCAGGCTGTTGGCTTTAGCCTTTTGCGTCGCTAGATCATGTTTGAGCGCGTCCGCCTGTAGCTCCTTTTCTAGGTCGTTATCCTGGAAAGTTTTGAATAAAAAATGAAGAATGAAAAGCAAATTCAACAGCGAAGTGAATGCAAATATTTCACTGTATCCACACTTCGGGTATCATAAAAGTATCATAAATTCCACTTCACCGCCATAAAACTTATTTAGTTTTACTTCATACTTGGCGTAGTTTTAAAGAGGAAAAATCATAATGATAAAAATTATCTTTTTAACTAACATAAATACTCAGTTTTTGATTCGGAGTAATTGCAGAAAATTTGGTAAGTCCTTGCAAAGTGACCCTGTATGCATAAGAGATAAAAACGGATATGATCCAATTATAAAAAGGCAAATCAATTTACCTGTTCCTTGGCGTCTTCCTCCGTCTCCATATCTTGTAAGCTCCCATCCTTATTCATACTGGCGTTCATCATTTCCTGGTCCAACCCTGACATGGTCAGGCTGGAATCCGTGTACACATTATTCGTTGGCACTTGAACACTCGTCACCATACTATTTAGAGTAAACAAACTAGGGTCGTTTAGTAAATGTAAATTATTCGACACATCCCACTTGTGGCCTTGACACAACACTACTTCTGCACATGTATGGTCATTATCACAGAATATCACTTCGGATTTATCCGCATCGTTAATGTTATTCAAAAACGAACTCTCATGCCTTAGAATGGAAAACCATTTCCCTTCCAAAATTCTCGAGTACAGGTACCCCTGAGCAGAGTCCGGCTGCATGATCTCATTCTTTACGTCTTTAACGTCTTTCTCTTCTTTTACTTCCGCTTCCGCTTTCTTCGCCGCGTCTAATTGAGAAGAAACAGCTTCTGCCATTTTCCTTAACTCTTCCAAATTATTTACAAGTGTGTCTTTGTCATCTTCTAACTCTGTTTTTTCTTCATTTTTCACAACATTTTCTACCTTAACAATTTCTTGGGGTTTATCCATAGGTTCGGCTTGTGCAGCATACATTGGTTTGTGCGAAGGTTTCTGCACTAAGAAAGCGGTGGGAATAGAGTCTTCTATATCTAACATATCTTCTTCTTCGTTGTTCTGTTTGTGCTGGATGTATTTCTCTTCCATTTTTATTGATGATCCTGCTGAAACGATTTTGAGTTAGTTTGTGATAGAAGAAATAGTCATTATTAGACACAGGCCTATCTACACTGGATAATCTAACTGTGGTAAAAGATCTATAGCATTACCTGCAAGGCACCGATTAAGGCGGCCATTTATATAAACTTTACAAATTAGATATTTATTAGAAATGAGAGCAAAGTTTCTCCTAAATAATTTACACATTTCAGATTGAATAAAAAATTTTACGAATATAATTATTTCCGACAAGAAGTCTCAAACCCTTACAATTTTGTGCGTTAAGAATGCAAATAAAGAATTCATACACTCATTTCGTATATCAGAAGCCATTTAAGAAATTTTGATAAATTATTACTACTTCTTTATATAAATCAAACAAATCTCACCTTCGACCTTACAAGCACCATGTTTGACGTTCGGCTCGTATTTAATAATCTGCGTGTGGTCGCTAAGGTTCAACTCAGATTTGATGCTCTTTAGTTCCATCTCTGTCTTGAGAGCTTCTTCTTTTAACGCTTCGTCTGTATCCATCTGTTCAGCTTCTGTAGACGATGTCACTTCTTTCTTGTCTCTAGCACCTTAAAGGTGAATAGTACATTTACGTGAAACGGACTTATTGCAAAGAAATATAAGAATAATGTACTAAAATATAGAAAGAAAAATAACGAGTAAGCTCTAGGTGCCAATCATCTCATCGCTGCCATCAATCAGGACATTAATCAGACTCAAAAATAAAATCGTACGCACAAATATAATTTGCACGCACCGTGCAATTTATAATTGATATGATTTTTTTATATTATTGATATGATGATGAAAAAAATCATCAAATATATAAATTCCATCCCATAGACATAGGCATATCCCAGGAACTTCAATCCATCTGTCCGAATCCAGCAGTTTCCCGTGATTATTACCAGCCCCCTTATTGTCTAACTTTGAATCTACCCCTTCCATTTCCAACAACATAAGTTCTTTTAAAAAGGGCGTAAAATGTTTTGGCCGACAAGGTGGAGGTGGCTAGGGCAGTACATCGCATGCTGCATTAGCTTTACGAGGATATGAAAACCATCAGACGGTTTCGTGTCATTTGCTGTGATTTTTATATAAAAAAGACGATTTTCTAACTGTCCTTACCCTTCTTCTTTTTTTTGCCAGTGTCCTGTGGTTTATCCTTCGCATTATTCTCCAGACCTTGGTGGTACTGCATGATCTCCGGCTGTGCTGACTCCATAGCTTCCACGTAGATGCCGCCGCATTTACCCAGAGACCAGTAGCGACGCCAATACCTGAAGGAAGGCAGGTATAATAGATTTTCACAATCGTCTACCTAATTTAGCCCATAATATGTATTATATATATTAATGGACCAAATAAAAACAATTGTATAAGCCTTGTACAGTTATATACAGTGTTTGTCTTATTTGAATTCAAAATATTATTCGAACTAACGTCAAAAAACATTGTGTAACTACAAGATTTTATATGATATTTTAAATGGTCAGTCCAGGGACCAACGGCAAGAGTTGCCTTTTCGTAATTGAAACCAGACCACTCCAACCACTACACCAACTGGTTCCACCTAGTACGTAGTTACTGTTACATACAATGTTGTATTACCTATCTTGGCCGTAGCAGGTGGCTCTGAGCGCGTGCGAGGCGGCAGCTAACTGTTGCAGCTGTTGTTCTGATTGACGGTTCAATTTCTCCAGTTTACGTGATAGCTCTTCCGAGGAAAGGTTTTTGTCTTCGTCCTGTAGAGACATCACACTTTTAATTTTAAGAATTGAATTACATCAAGAATTTTTGGGCCTGCCGGTGCGTAATCAATAGAATATCTACTGTATCTACTGTGTAAAGTTAGATGAAATAAATAAATATATTTAAAAATAGTTTTGGATCTAAACCTATAATTACCACACTTGAATATAATATCCTTATAGTTCAGTCAATATTAGTATAACTAAGTACCTTTTTGTATAAATTAATAATTTTGCAAATTGAACTCAATTGTTCGACAACTTTGGAATTAAAACTCTCTTATATTTAAGAAGTTTATTTGTTTTTTTATTGTTTAGTTTATTTATCTTTTATTTATAAGTTCTTAAGTCGTATCGGGGGAGTTGACTAGCTTTAGAAACTACAAAAGGACTTAATTTTTTATTAACAAGGATAGTCTTTAACTAAGTCGTCGTTTTGAAAAAGGCTCCATAGACTCGAAACTGCATTTTCTTTATGTATACTTTATAATATTTACCTCTTCCGGCTGCGTGCCCTCACTTTCCAAATCGCTCAGAATAGCGTCACAGTCACCTATAACACTGTCCTTATCCAACTTAGAGTTGTCTGCTGGAGAACATTCCTCCTTATTGTTATTGAGTATCTCTTTACTTTTAATACTATTAGACAGATCTTTTAGAGGCGAGAGTTCTTTGTCACTCTCTTCTGGTGGGTTTTCTTTGTATGGCGATGGAGGTTTCTCTTCGGATTCAGGATTGGGAGAGTCTTTTTTTGGTGTTTCCTTATCTGAACGCGGATGTTCTGTAAACGAAAATTAGCCACGTACACATTACCAGAAATCACCAAAATGAAGTCTCATATTTCTACTGTTTTCTTCAGGTAAGTAATTTCCGCAAATTTAAATCATAATAAATACTAAAGTGAAAAACTTAAAAAAATACTAAAAAAAAATTATCTGGTTGTAATTACAATAGAATCGATTAGCAGAAGTTCTACGATTACGAACATTGGTTCACGAGTCAATGTGTTTTTCTATTTTTATAAGAATGCATTAAAATATTAACGCTTATTACATTTTAAAAGTAACATCGTTTAGCTACGATCAAAATTCTTTCCTCCGGGAATCGTAATAGATTTCATTATTTCATTGAAGGAATTAACCCTTTTATAAAAACAAATAGAATAAAAAAATATAAAAATTATTAGTGGAAGAATTTCATAATTCAAGCAAATCTCATTCCCACAAGTTTTTTTTATATTTTTTTAAATGTTATGAAATTAGTTTTCTTTTTGCATGCATGAATAAAAAGTCAAAATCACGAAATGTTACAAAGACATGTACTATGGGGTACATGTCTTTGTAAGTATGGGGCTCAGTTTTCATTTTATTATAGAATGTCGAACTCTATTATAAGATTCATAAAACACAACATTATCTTAAAAAATTATCAGGCCTTAATATAATTGCCAGTATAAAGTTATTCATATAATATACATCTCAATAAAAGGTAGTAACGGGCATATCCTTGATCGGCTGTTATTACCTTTTATTGAGATTATTAAGAATGCTAATAATGCGTCTTTAAAGTCACCGTACATATTTATAAGAACATAAAAATTTTATGTACCAAATACTAAAGTATAATACTTTAATTCCTGTTGTTACAGGGCTAAAAAAATTCACATATCATTCATAAAATCTGATGAGACTTTCAATCGTAAGTAGCTAATTAAATAAGTTACCCTCATTACCCTCATCGTGGGACGGCGTCGAGGCTCTGTTGAGGTTCGCCGTGCTCTCTTCCACTAGTCGTTGCATTCGTTCTAGCGCTAATGCTTGTTGTTTCTCCGCTTGTTCTGAACGGGCCTTTCTTTGGTGGAGGACTCTTACTCTGTTGGCGATTAAAAACATGTTTGTTAGTTAACTAAACACAGACACTTGTCTTGGGTCAGAAACACGATAAGATCAGATACGTGTGAGATTTGTTTGTTTATAGTATGACTATGAATGATTCATATTATTTTCCCCATGACCTAGAATCCAAATATAACCCTCTTAATTATGCTTAATTTGGTTTGAAAATATATTATGAAGTTCACTTTGTGCTGTTTGTCCTTTTCATACAATTACATTTTTGCTCTGTCAATTTTAAGATCTGATCACGACAACGACACAACAACGACTTGGTGAAGCTTCAATATGAGCGAAAACAATATATTTATGATGAGTAGGTATGATTGATTTGTTTCAAATTAAATTGAAAGATTTAGTAAAATTTATAGTTTAGTAAAAAAGTTAGGTTATCATTAAATATTGAAAAGTGATCTATCTATTTCCATAGGCAGATAACCCGGTAAAATTTAAAACTTACTTCCTAATCTTCATATCCATGAGGTATCGCTCCTTCTTGAGTTGGTTGAGGTGTTCTAGCGAGCTCTCAATTTGTCGCAGTACAGACTTGTTCTGTAGGAGCTCGTCGCAGAGGAATGATAAAATCTTCGCTTTGGTCGTCGCGTTAAGTGCTAGAAACGGCTTGTCGCGTAGAGCCTCTGTAGGAAAACGTGCATTTAAAACTAGGGAATTCATTTATGTCAATAAGGTATAATGGATGGACTTATTGTTGACTAAGATCGCTTACAGAAAAACCACAAAGGTTTACTACCTAAAAAAATCATCTAATCATGTCAACCTTCAAATTACCCAGCATCTACCACCTAGAAAATTACCCTGCAAGTGGTCTTACCCCCTAGCAATAATTTTATATTGGTTTTACATAAAATTAATTACCCACGCTTTAAACGGGTCAACCACTTAGTTAATTACTCTTCAAGTATTTCCACCTCCTAATAAATTACCTGGCAAGTCCATCCATCTATTAAATCATCTTTAAGCAGGAGTAGTACCTACTCATTTTTGGAAATTTCGTTTGAAACGAACTTACTACCTACTATCTATCACATATAAAACCTTTGCTTAAAGAAAATCTACATTTAAAATTTACCAGACAGCTTGTAAGTCGTGTTGTTGTGTAGGTGTTCGTAGTAAGCCGCGTTCTTGGAGTTAGAGCAGGTGATTGCCATTTCCGCCTCGGTTTGGTGGTGATCGGCGATGCGGCGCTCCCGTTCCCGCTCTGCTGTTAATCCTATGGACAAAATTAATATTAATACCATATAAGTTACCTGTAAAGCACTGTCATTTTGAAAGTCCTCACGGTGTGTTAGGCTGGTTTTCTAAAATCTATCTATAGATGGTTTTGTTTAAGAGGCGTACATACAGACATGAATTGCAGAACCAAACAGTCGGTTTGTAAGCTCATATATTGAGAACCGTTGAATGGATTTAATTGCAGTATTCACTGGAAGGTAAAGGATACTTCAGACATGTTTATGACATCACTATATTACCAAAGGGATTAAGTAATAGTTTAAGTGAAACATGTCGTAGTGAAGCCCTTACATGGCTGACGCTGGCTAACATTATGAGATACATAATGAAATGGAGTAGAAATTGTAAGGTCTCAAATAGGCCAGAAATAGAGCAAAGAGCTCCAAAAGTTGATTTTCTCCAATCAACTTCTCTTTTACAAATTTATGTTAAAAAAATAGGAAATTTTAAAAACTATCTTGTTTATGTATCATTCATTCCTACTACGTTGGAATACCTTATATCCACTTGACTTTATTTATACACATTATAAAAATACCTAATCTTAGGTTAATAAAGGAAACATTTTACCTGTCCAAGCTTTGACTTCTCCCGTCGCGTTGGCGTACAGATATATCCTCAACACTTCGCTAAGGTTGGCCGGGGTAATATCGCCCATGCGGATTGCGTGACCTAACAACGTCGTATGTCTACCAGGGTGGGGAATACCCGGGTCCTCTGTGGAGGGAAATGTGATATCTTACAATACTTTTTGTTTCAAAATAAATATGTTACACTAGTTCTCAATCTTACTTGAATTTGTAGGTAGTTCTGTATTTTGATTATGGATTCGAATTCATAGAATAAAGATACATTTTTATTCATCATAATGTAACCCTAAACTGTTTTTATGAATTCTTCTTTCTTTATGAAACCGTGACGTCACCGTACACGTCCACTATATTTTTTCAAATAAAAATTTGTTTTAGTAGCAGACGAGTATATTTAATGGAATAGAATAAGACTTTTTTGTGTATAATATAATATTTATATTTAAAGTTCTGAGCCACTGTAGTAGTTATGTTTGCATGCATTTTTACCGACTGCAAATTATTGATAAATGAATTAATTTATGAATTTATTTTGTGGGTAAAGCCAAATAAAACTCACCGATAGCACACACTAGTAATTGCGTTAGGACTTGCATCAATTCCTCTTCGGCTTCAACGCAACAGTCCGGTAGCAGAGCCATTTGGAATGTGTTCAGTGATGGAATATTTTCCATATCTGGAAGTAAACAAAATACGATAAGAAAGACTATGGTATGGTAGTTTTTGTCCAGAGAGCTTAGACCAGTCGCTTTTAACACATACAACATATTTGAAGATAACGGTGGCAAAGTACTTTAACACACTCCACGCACACGACACGGCTCCCGTGTTCACCCTATAATGAAGGGTTTACGACTTTCAAAATATAGGTAGCGTTGTTGGAAATGTTCTTAAATTGATTATAATTTGATGTTTATGAATACACAGGGAGTCACAGTCGGTACTTCAATGTTGCGAAATTCAGAATCGAATAAAATGAATTTCAAACACTCATGCGTATACCGTGGTCTCAATAATCGTCAAAACAAAATCTACACTGTTACGGATATAACTGGACATGTTTTTACACAAACTTACCAAATCCAAGTGTCTGTCCAAAATTATGTATAAACTCATAAACTTGTAGTACGTCTGCGAACGCCTGTCCTGGCAGCTTGAGGCCTGGAATCCTGTTGAGGGTCGGCAGCGGCTTCTGGTCTGAGAGGGAGGAATCTTCTTGTGGTCGCCTGGATTTCAACAAAAGCGTAAATTTTCATAATTTATTTACACTCACTAACGGCCGGTTCCAAGTTAGCTTACATAAAGTTTAATAAGATATTGAACATTCTTAATTAATTTCTTAAATAAAGGTTGCTTATTATTTTTACTGTGGCCTATCTCTAGAGATACAATATTGGAGCAAGCTGTAAGCTTATACAGAACGTATCATGGAGGGAATATATCATGAATAACGTAGGCAATTTTACTGAAGGGAGACTCGGAAATACACGCTTAATTATAATTAAAAATGTACAGGCGTTACGAATTCCACTTAGACGTATTATTTTAAAAAATTCACCATGAAAATATAAATAAATATACACGGAGCGAAATTGTTAGAAGACTGAGAGTTTGACACTGTGTAAATAGGATATATTTAGAAATTTTGCTAAAAACTAATTGATAATAACTAAAAGAAATTAATAGACTGTCTTTTGTAATCACCGTGGGTACCTAAATAGCTCATGCCTTATTTTGGCATACCATTATCATATCTTGTATATTTTACAACACAATAAATACTTGTTGAACTGAAAAATGTAGGCGCGTAAGTCTAACCTTAGTTCAGCCAACAGTTCCATCTCCTTCCTTCTCTGCTGCAATTTCTTTTCTTTAACTAGAAGCCGGTCTAGAAGGTTCTGATGTTTTCTCCTCTCTCTCTCTTCCCATCTTTTCCTTGAGTCTAACTGTCGTATGAAGGTCGTATGCTGCCGTCGCCTTTCACGTTCCTGTCAAGAGATATTGATCATTATTTTAATTGATAAATATGCTTAAAATCTTATTTAATTAGAGGATTCGACGGTAGTCAAGATCATATGAAGCGCCTTTCCGCCATTGCATTAATAGTTAATACTAAGAACAGTGACGATTGATATGTGTTTAACAGTATATAAGCGATGCGTTTCACGTTACTTGACGTCTTTTTGTTAAAAATGCAATTTTGATATTAGGACAATTTGTGATATGACTTTTGGGGAATAAGACATTTTAGGAAATTAAAATGTGACATTTTACAAAAGGGGCTTTGTTAGCTTTTGATGGATAAAATAATTCCATTGTTCTCATTGTGTTATTTATATTGTAGAAAATATTGGGCTTGTCCCACTTTTTCTTTTAGGATCACGATATGTAGTGCGAAGTGACATTTGCACTCACTATCACAAAACGTAATATAGCGGGCCAGAGGGCCTAGACAACATGACTTTCAATTAGGGCAAACGCAAGTGAAAAATTTTCATTACATAAAGTACTGATATAAATTCACTGCCAGCTTTTCTTATAATAAACTATTAGGACATACTGAGCAATTAACACTAATTTCACTATTCCCAAGAAAATTGTGGGCTCCAATTAATAACTGCATACAAGATAATAATTAGGTGCCTTAATATAATGAAACCCAACACCAAAACCATGTTAGAACATATAACTATAGGTTAATCATAACTTTATAAAAGCGTAAACCTTAACTTTTAAATTTTGGGAACTTTCTAAAATACAAAAAATCATCTTCATGCGTAATCTTTATTTTATTGTTATCATGTAACCTCTACGAACAGGATAATTATAATAAATTAAACACACACCAATAATGTAAGCAATTATAACATTCCTGTAAATTTTGCTTTAAATATAAAAAATACTGTGCAATGATCATGAAAAACGTTAAGATTAAATTATATTTAATTCGTGGCTTTTTAAAGATTAAAATATTTTTTTAAAATTTAAATATTACTGTTTTCGTAGATACGTTTATTTTGATTAGTAAGCTGACTAATACATAAGGGAAAAATTATTTCGTTGTCAACTGCCTGATCACGTATCTGCAATGGATTATTGTAAATCTATTGTTGCTTTATTAAAACGTCATTGTGCAGAGTCACTACAATATATAATCATTCAACACAGCGCCATCTAGTTCTCACTTTCGTGAAATCGTAAGTTTGTATATTTTAGACTATATATAGATATAGCCAAACATATACAGATGTAATTCGTAATCGTAATCGTAAGTATTAGATACACCTATATATTTTTTGGATACTCTATAGCTCTTACTATAAGTATAGCAGCACAACGTTATATGCCGGCATAAATTAAGCACTTTTCAAGCAGAATGGTGAATATTAATAATGATTTACCTCAGTTATATACTTTTGCTGCGACATCCCGGTGAATTTCGATTGGTAATTGGAAAAAGAAAAGACTCACATATAGTTATCGCACACAGACACTGACACAAAATAGTTAGGTACAGAAGGCAGACTCTTAAACGAGATATAGCATGCGGCCGCACAGACACGAACTATGCGGTCGACTTACTAAACTCACTACACAAGTGACGGTCAACAAAGAATTCATTGATTTAACTTAGGTATATGCATAATTCAAAGTTTTCAATAGACTTATAACTTAACTGATTTTTATTAATTTAGACGGAATATAAAAATTAATGAAGTGAGGTATATTTCATGTCTATTACTTAACTTTTGTTTCCTTTAATCTTCGAGTGTTATTACTGCCCTGTACAACTAAGTAAGTTCCTTCTGTACGTATATACTTTGTGGTATTGGGTTGAAAATGCTATTAAAAATGGTTAATCAACTTTTTCGTCATAATCATAATTTTAATTTAAAGTCTATAAATGACAGGGAGGCAAGTGTTTTAAAGAAATCACTACACTATCCGATCTCACAAAATTTAAAATCCATTTCGGACTATTATTTTTGCAATATCTAATGATGTAGAGATATCGCAAAGTTTCTTCCGAAGAATTTCTCTCGCACGGTTTGGTATAACACTCGCGGGTGGTAGGTGCTTGTGGTAGTATGCGGAAATGCAATCATATAAACAAGTGTATATACTGCGTATGCGCCATTTACATTCACTATAGATTCCAATCAACGATACTCATAAACATTGTTCCATCATTTTAAGCATGAATACGTTTAAAAATTAAAAAGTAATCTCTTAGGTCTGTATTCAAATTGAGCCATTCCAAAAGATTCAATTTAATAATTTAATGTATGAGTTTGATGGATCGAAAGTGTAAAATAACTTTTTTTGTCACATAAGGTCAAGAATTGGCAAACAACAACTCTTACAATGTAGTAATATCATCCACAGCGTGTAAGACAATATCTGCTGCTAATTTTAGTGACGAGAGAGTTTTTATAGCTATTTAAAAACGAAATTTCAGATAGAAGAAAAATTATTCCAAGCGAAATTGAATTTTAAGTCTATTAAATTAATAAAGTATTCATAAATAATATGGAATTATTAAAAGATTATTTGCCATTACATTTGGTACCTTTGGTACGTGAAACAGTCTTTCTAAATACAGCTTTATATGACAATGGATTCGTGTTGAACGGGATGGACTTAAATCAGAATTTTGCTCCTTGTCAAATAAAGGTTGTGTTTTGATATTGTTATATACTTAAGTGTAGTTATTTACTAATTACCATAAAATGTACTTTAGTTCATTGTGATAACTTGATATTACAAATAAAATATCATGTTTAATAGCATTTTTCTTAACTTTCAACATTTGTTATAACACAATTTGTTAACACAAGAAGCGCATAAAAATACTTAAATAATTTTTATCTCATGACCAATTGAATTTAGATCTTAATGAACAGTAAATAAAAGCCAAATCAAAAAAGAAACTAATAAGTTACTAGCTATGAGCGTTCTCTCACCTGTTCTTTGAGTAGAATGGCTTGTTGTCGCTTTATTTCTCTTTCCTGTAACAAGTGAACAAAATAAAACGGACTATTTTGACTGCTCATAGCATAATTTAATACACTTTTTAATTTTGGATTTTATCATTTTGTTTTTTAATAAATATGACCATGTGTTGGTATTTAACTAGTTAATCTTATTTGGTGTCATATTTTAAACAAAAAACCACTTTCAATATATTGTAACAAATATTATTTATTTAATTACCGCGCCAGATTCTGTAGGCACTATTAAAGCGGGGCGTCTAGTTCTTTTAACGTTACCGGGGTGTTTCAGTGACTATTCCGAGTGTCGCTATCAGGCACTGGGCGAGCCCCACACACACCCGCCACTTAGCACAGTACCTACAGTGGCGGGTAGGTCTGTAAACGGATTCCTCCTCGAAATAAAGGGTTACTGCAAAATATTTGCGGGAGATTTTTAAATGCACCCTCAATTTTGTGCACAATTTCTCACGAAGGCGCCTGCGCCCGACACGTACAGTAGCGATGCTACATGTCACCTAGTATGCAATTAAACTTTAGTTTTATTTTATTGTTCCGGTATCTCAGTACATTTTCTTTTATTTTGCCCTTACGTACCTTGTTAATAATGTTTATTTTACGACGTGCTCCATCTATGGCACGTTAGAGATATGTATTTCGAACAAGTGGAATTATGTTGAAAGCGTATCTAACGATTTAAATCTTAGCTGTTCAATAGACACCACACTTATCCCAATTTAGAACCTTCAAACTTGTTTCAAACAAACCTGCTGCCTCTTTGCGTGATCTTCTATCTTCTGCTTCTCAATATCTTCATGCTTTTTTCTCTTAGCCTTCATTTCAACCGTGCCAACAACATCGAAAGCGTTACAGCAAATTATAATCAAACAGCGTACATGAAACAAAATTAGTCACTTTTAATAAAACATTCAAATTGTTTTATTAAGCATATTAATAGTGACAATGATTCTGTTAACACTAAAATAATTTCAATTTTATTTTTTCTTTACAAACTGACAAGAAAAGAACATATAATATTTCTAAATTGCTCTTTTCGATCCAATTCTATTTGAATCCTCATCTTAAAAAATGCTAAATAATATGTCAAAGTATATTTGTGAGCTAAATGTCAACTAACTTGACTGTTTTAAAAGTCATACCATCCTTTACTTGTTTAATTGTGAAGAAAGGGATAAAAATATACTTGCTTCCAATCTTCAGATTTCGCAAGATAAGTCACATTCATGAGGAAATGTATACACATTTATAACAAAATACCGCCAAATGTAACTGAACTGCCTTGACACATTTTAAATCTTAATGAATTAGGAATAGATGATATGATTGCGTGGACACATTGAAAATGTTTTTTTATTTATGTAAAAATTTATATTATTATGATTAGTACTTTCGGTGTACTTTTTGCTTTAATAGTTTTTTTGTGACTTAACATTCTTCAAACAACTCTTAATAACTTGTAAAGGGAGGTCAAATCTTGCCGAGCTTCTGGCCTATGCTTAGCATTAATTAAGACTTGCATGTACCAAAGTTGAATATAATACTTTATCTTTGCAAATGACCTTAGCTTAGTTGTAGACATTGACAACCGAATCTTTACCAACAAGAAACTATGTTATTATGAACTTAAAAAATGTATTATTTTTCTTGATTCTGCACAGTTTGAGTATAATTATCGCAAAATTCCAACAATAAACGTATGTGAATGCTTTAAGTAAGAAGCAGCTGCAATTGATTATCATACAAATAATTATACATGACCATGCGATTATTATAATTAGCTAAATATTTTTTTATAATATAAAAAATAAATTATAAAACAATTTTGTTTGTTATTTACAACACGTATTATAATACTTTTATTTTGAAGTTGGATATAATTTTATTTTAGAACCATTTAGTATTTCAGTAATTATGATAAAAATTTATTATTGTATTGCCTTTCCATTGTTTTGAGTCCCTATAAATTTGCAAGAACTAATGGTACTAGCCCGTCATATAATTTTTTGTTAAGTTTTTATTTATTACTAATAATGATAATTTATTTTTTGGATTCAATATTGTAGAAAGTTATAATTTTAGTAGACTTATTCTATTTTAGTGCTGCCAACACCGATAAAAAATACCAAAAGTTAGTGCATTAATACCACATTAATTGAAGTGCTAAAAACTTTTATGAGTTGTTAGTTTTATTAGTATTAAGAGTAAGAAACGGAAATGTTAGTGTTATTTATATTACTATCACGTACCATTCCGTACGTATCCTTTGCAGTGAATGGTTGGACTGATATAGATAGGGCACCATCTTTGCCTATGTTAAATGTACCCCTATTAATCTTTTTTATTATAATATCGCTCAGTATATTGTCGTCCTCCTCACTCAAATCGATAACTTCTTTTAATACCGATTTCTGACTGTCTTTCGGCATTAAAGCTAAATTTTGCGACATAAATTCATTTTTCGCGTTCAAATATTTCTGTTCTAAAGCTTCAGCGTCCTCAGTCTTTTTGTCAGCCTGCAATTTTGACCAATCACAGCCGTTTATGAATTCAGTTATCCTAGAATATGAATCTATGAGTTTTTCTAAATTATTCTCTTTGTCTAGAACTTTTAGTCGCTTTTCGTTTGCTCGCATTAACGTAAAATCAAAGGATTTATCTTTAGGTCTTTTTGGTAGATCAAACGCGGCTTTTTCGGCGAAATCTTTCATTTTGTCTAAGGCATTATATTCATCTTCTTTATAATTTGTATCAAAATTTATTGTCTTTATAGGAGAATTTTGGGTATCTTTCCCAGAAACCGGTATCAATGACAGACTTATTGGAGGCATAATACGCTCTCTACTAGTCTTAGTTGCAGGGCCCATCAATAGATCTGGTATCTTCCACTCGTCGTTACCAGATTTCGGTATCGACGGCAGCGGCTCGATGGTGAGCTGAGTTCGATTCTTGTTGATATGCTGTTTCGGATTACGATGTTTGTTAGTCTCATTTTTTGGTATTGGTATCATTTCTGGTATTTATTATCAATTGGATTTTTGACAACATTGTCAATGTCCCGTCTGTCGTGTTAGAACTTGGTACCCAGCGAAGTAAATTTACATACATAATATATACGTATAAAAGAGATATAATAACATATAAACTATACTGACTAATACACACAACTACTACCAACTAATAAGCTATGTATTGAATGCTCTACATAAAAGCAAAAAGTTCGCATTGCTGATACTCTTTCAAGGTAATTTTTGCTTTTAAATAGAGAAAAAAGGTATAAATTCTACAAAAATACGTATGTGAGCACAATGTTGCCAAGCGTCAAATTGATAATAAAATAATAATAATAAAACAAACACAAGCACATGGTTTTAAAACATAAATAGATTTAAAAATACAGTTCCCATATTGCAGTTTTTAACACGATAATATACAATATAGCCTATGTTGAAAACAACACAGCAATAATTGACAAGTTATCAATCATACAAACATTAAGACATGATACAAGTCCGCGTGGTAAAATCACGACATTGTCCTGATAAGCTCAGGATCTAAGTGCATGTAGCAAAAACACAACAAAAAGTATTAAATTGCGATCGTCGGTAGGGTCGTCTTACTTCTTCAGTCCTATATGTCGAATATTGAGAAAAATTAACGCAAATCAACACTTTTAGGGTTGAGTAGGACATACAAGAGGTAGTACATATGTCCCGCCAGACATGACGGCAAAATTTACATTTTGAGCGGCTCAAAATGATAAAATATAACTACTTCACATTTCTTGTCGCGATAGCCGCTTTACGCACGCTCCCTAAGTAACCTATAGTGTGAAAGAGACAGTCAGATCGAGCGAGGTACGACACTTCATTATTACTCGTGACATCAAATCTCATATTTGTATTAGAACTTAAAAGGTACGCCTCGCCTCATATGATATTGTACTGGCTCAGCTCAAAAAGGCTACTCTTACTATTCACGTCATCATTTACTATAAAAAAGCCTAAAGAGTCAACTCTAACTTAGTTGAAGCCTAAAACTTGCTTCAAAGACGCAAGGAAGTTCTTTTATAATTATAAAGGGATTACGTTTAACTCGGTTTTCAAATTTGTAAAAAAGTGCAGTCATAGCCAAGCATATATTTTAGTTAACAGTCACAATAACTGTCTCTAAAGTTTTGAGTGATCAGACTATTGAGTGACAGACTAAAAACTGAAATACGGGAACTCACTTTGAACACATTACAAATACATCCCATGTAAAATATAATGTATAGTCCAAGAGACAATGTCCCTGCAAGAAACTCAATATGTTTACCTCTAATAACTGCTGACTCCTAGCTTCTTTCTCGCGCTTCACTAATTCAGCTTTTTCATTTCTCTCTAGCTCCCTGACTAGTCGTGCCTGTGGGTTAAATTTTATTTTTATGATTATTAACGTACAGGTTCACGTATATGACTAATTTTTTTTGTAAAAAATTATTATTAGTCAAAATGGGACATATTACTGAGTAGGAAGACTAGAATAAAGTTTTTAAATTATTTAGTCTAAGTAAACTAATACTTTTAATAACTAATAACGAGTGTTTTAGCAAATACCTATGTTTGAGTAATAAATAATGATATTTTATCACTCAAGCTCAATCAGTGAGACTTTTATCCCAAAAAGATCGCAATTTAAAACTTTGATTAGTTGTGTTGTGTTCGAAAGGAAAACGTAAATAAAACTGCGCCTACGCAACTATTTTGCTTCCTCGATCATTTCTTTGCTCATAAGTTATAACTAGTAACCAAGCGAAGGTTTGGTTTCGATTATATTAAGTTAAATTCAGCTTTGGCAAGTTTCGGTTTCGGGCGAAAAACTGACGAACCTTCAGCCGCACTGAAATTACTAAAGCACTAGTTAAAACGCTATCTGTTTACTGTACTTTACAGACGTAGATATAAAAATCAATATACGTCATGGTAGTCTGACTTGCTGAATTTGAAACTTTCTTCTACTCAGCATTATAGACTTTACCAGTTTAGTTATAAGAATCAATATCTCAAAATTGAACTCAGAAAGTTCTTGTTGGAAAAATAAGTCTGTTAGTAGCTGTATTAAGAACCTTATTTTCATAAACATAAATACTGATCTCACCTGACCGTAGATCTCGTATCTTCTTGCAACTTCACAGGTTTACATAACGTTACCTTTATATTATATCTAACACTAAATTTTGCCTCAAACATAAAGTTCATATTGTACAGCGATATCTCACCTGGTCTCTGGACCTCGCGCTGGCGTCTCTCCGAGCATCGCGAGCGGCTTGTTGTCTCCGCGCTAGCTCTATACGGCGGTCAACTGGCGGAGGCGTTGGTCGGGGGCCGGTCAAGGCCGCCAGAGCTCTCGCTTCTTCTAGCCTATTTCAAGATATATATCACTATAATAAAGATATGGGACTTATTTTATAGCCTTCAAATATTTGTGGGTTCTTTAAAGCTGCCTAAATTTTGGTTACTTGACAAATCAAACTTTTTTAATATTTATTTTTATTTATTTTTTTAGTTACATAATGAGACGATGAAAATACTGAAATTAAATTTAGATTTATTAGATTGTGCCGTCAAAAACATTGGCAGCATATAGACTAAAGTTAAATAATATGAATTTTACTAAGAACCAATTCAGTTTATCAAGTAGTAAGTTTTTCTAAATATGAGAAATAAAAAATCTTGTGAATCTTGTTTCTTGAACTTTGTGAAGTTTATTTATAATAAAAATTGACAAATAATTTTGAAACGATTAGCGCACAACGTAGAGGCTTCAGAATCATAACACACCATGTGAATTAACGTCGTTCTCGATGAAGAATTTGAAAATTATTTCAACACGATTGTCCCACTAGCACGTACAATGGTATGTCGTTTGTCGTAACAACTAGTCGCAGACGCAAACGTCAGCTCTGCATCATGTGGCAGGAACATAATAGGCATATGAAGTCATTAAAAAACGGTGTGTAAACCTTTCTATATAACTTACCGTTTAGTAATCTCCTGTTCATTGAACACTAAGGGTTCCCCTAATTCTGCGGGCTGGACGTATTCCCCTAACACCAGGCGCGCGCTGAAGCTGAAGTTATCTACAGACAGCGGCGGGCTGGGGTTCGATTCCAGGAACTGTAAACATTTGTTTTTACTCGAGTGTTAAAAAAAATATTTTTTTATGATGAATCCTACCAATTGGTTGGTTTTGATAGCGATCGGTTGGATCAAAATGCACGCATAATACTTTGTCTTGTCCATTTTAATTTCAATGAAGTATGGACTATGCTCGGAGAAATCACGGGCCTTTTATAATTTATCTGTGCTCGGGGAAATTCCAAACTTTATAAATTACATATATTGTCTCACCCGTTTTACCCTTGCGTAATGGTTCCCGCTAGGCAATTATTATCGCGCGACGTATTGATGACGACTTCAATGGCGTAAAAATACATAAATGTTTGTGTATTTTCAACGATATGGAGTTGACTGAAATAATAAAGTAATTACCAATGTCGTACGTCGTCATCATGCGATGTATATTTAATTTATTTTTGATTTTGTATGTCAGAAATATCAAATATCACGTAATTTCCTATAGAATGCTCACATGAGAATAACGTGATATTCAAAGTCATTATAGACGTTAAATATTAAGCTGATTTTACTACGTTTACTTTTATAAATAAATATTTATGCACACATGACAAAATAAACATTAAAAGGGTGGACAATAAGCATAAAGGATCTGCTTGTTTCGCAACGAATGTTCGTCCCGCAAAAGGAAGTAAGTCGAGGAAGGCAGACGTAATTATGATGAATTCGACCCCAAAATTTCGCCTTTTTGTTCTTTGCTATTTCATCATTATCAGTCCCAATACTGGACACATCGGTATGTGCCCGACTCCTGATATGTGTCTCCCTTGTAGGACGGTTCCTACAAGGGGAAAACATATCAGGAGTCTTGCGATCCGTCGGTTGAAGCAGTTGCCGTAACAATCTGTATGTTGGTACTGACCATATGGATTTCGTGCGATGACTTGATGGCGAGCGCCGCGTGAGGCTCCGGCGGCGTGTAGCTCACGTCGCCTTTTATACTACAGTTGCGAGACAGGCCCTTTATTACTGTGACCCGTTTCCATCCTGGGAATAAACTTATCTTAAATAAATGTTATATATTAGCACACTTTGTTTTAGACTAACAATTAGAATTTATTTAAAATAAAAGTCCCCGTGAATAAGGTCGCTGGCCGATCGATCAAAGTCACAGTCAAAATATATTATTCAACTTTGGTACATATATACACTACATATATACATATACACACTAATTCAACGTTAGAACTCTAAAATTTGAAACATAAACGTTTTATTTCCATTCCTAGTGTTAAAGCTATGAGAATCATTTCGTTTTGAAAAAGTATGCAATAAACATTGCATTGGCTGTCCTCGCCCGATCCAACGGCTATACTCACCCAGAGCCAGCGGCAACCTAAGCTGCGCGTCCCCGGAGCGGCGGCTGGTGTCGGACGCGTCAGAGTCAGACGGGCAGCTGTCGGAAGGACACTCGGAGTCAGTGCTCGCCGTCTCACCCAGCAGCGCCTTCAGCTTTTCCTTGAACAACGACAATTCATTCTATTAAACAGTACTAGCGATTACTTAGCGGTTGAACATCGCTCAGTGATTCCTTGTTCACTTTAAAAAACAATTGCCCATTTGACGTTTTCTAAAATGACTTTTAAAAGTGTCTATACTTTCTTAAAATTTCTGAATCTCACTTATTTGACAATTCTAATCTATGCTACTTTTTTATTTACAGATTTTGTACTCACACTTATTCATGTTCATATACTTTATCTTAATACAGATTAAAGAAGGGGGATAAACTTAACTAAATATGTTAATTTATAGTGTGTCTGGAACTTAGTAGTCTAATTAATCAAGGAGAAACGGGTTATTTTATATGGCAAAGAATGCCAAACGAGCAGATGGTCCACCTAATGGTAAGTAGTATTAATCATCTATGAACACTAGGAGAGACAAGTTAATATTATGACTAGTATATTGACATCCTAAAGACAAAATTATTAAGACGCAGCTTTCTAAAAAAATTCGTCTGTCTACACTATCATTAAATTGGCAATTTTTCAACAAAATTACAACTATATTTTTTACAAACAAACTGGCAATGTCCTATGATTCATATGAAAATTTGGTGCAATAGTATGTATAAACATAAAATATCTTTGGCTGTACTATTTCAAAAAAAGAATCAAATTAGGAAAATTTTGTATCCCAATATTTTTCATTTGATATTCTTTCTGTCAAAATGAGCGCATCGAATGAAGAAATTTGATACATACAAAGGACAAAATGCGACGCAAACTGTGACATTTTTGGACCTAATGTGTGTGTCAGTAAAAGTAGCACACAGTTGGTTGAAGCGTTTTCAATCTGGAAATTTCAATGTCAAAGATGTGTATGTTTGTATGGGTGTGTGTGATCTACCACTTAAAACAGTGCAACAGCGTAGTGACATGCGGTTGAACGGGTATCTCACCAGGTCGGTCTCTGCCAGCAGTTGCTGCGCCAGGGCCGGCCTGAGGCCCAGCGCCCGACTCTGCGCCAGCAACGAGGCCACGGTGTTCTTCTTGGGCTTGCTCACCCCTCGCCCCAGGTTTCGAGGCCGGCCTTCGCGGGCAGGCCACGCCGGGACCGCTGTGGACAATGATTTAAAGTCACTTCACTTATGAGTTAGTAATTAAAAAAGTACTTGACAACTTTTTATTTCATAAACAAATAAGTAAGTATGTTAATAATATAGAAATATTGCAAAACAATCGTTTCTAAGATATATCGATATGTTTCAGGAATCATTACAAGTTGTCCAAAATTCTCCATATAAAATAGTATAGGCCAGTGAAGTCATCTGCTTGGAATAGGGTATAAAAATGTCAAGTCGCGCGGGCAAAATGAATAATATCTTGTTAACTAATGCGTATGCATGCATAATTGGCATATTTAAAAAAAGCGTTGAACTTGATAATGATTTCAAATTTAGTATCAATTTAGAACTACTCACGAGTGGCCGACCCCATAAAAATCAAGAAGAAACGTTATGTTGGCAGCGTAGGAGACAAGTCCCCCTGTTCCCAACATGACGCTTCTTTGATGAACGCTGGCGACCATACAAAAAAAACAGACTCAAACAATCCGCCTCGTGCATAAATGTTTACCTACCTTCATTTGTAAGAAATGGTCGTAAAAAGCTATCAACACTTTTTAACGCGGTAATAAGTATATATACTGAGGTGATTGAATAAGTAATGCAATGCATGTAATCTTTCCTAAAAAATGACCTGACGGAATTGATCTTGACAATGTGGGCAACATTGTCAAGATCAATTTCACAATTTTCTTTGTAAGTAAATCAATGGTACCGTGCTATTTTTATTTTGCCCGCATTGTACAGTACGGGATTATCCCGCAAGATTAATATTCTCGGATTATCTCAGTAAAACGCGAAATACTAAATAAAGTATCCTGTTTATCGCTGACAAAGAGCACTCTTTTCAAAATCCAGAGTTATTCAACTTTGGTGCATAAATGTACGCTTAATGAACGTCAATCTAAGCCACCTGTTGGTAATTCTATCGGGTAATCTTGACTTCAGAAGAACTGGCAACAATCCCAGTAAGATTTTTCCCTCTCTTTAAGCGTCATTGAAAAATAATAAAGGCGGACTTGACGCGCACAGTAGGTTTATAATTACATACTTTTCAATTACTTGACGTTTAGAGTAAGTTCCACTGGCCGTGATCACAGACTGCCTAGGTAAATACCTGGTATGTAAATACATACTTTGCGCGTTAAGTCACGTTTTTATTATTTTCTATTATGTTAAAATCACAATAAGTAATATAAAAATAGATAACATGTTGGTTTTTAACAATTTCAATCACAGTAAGAATAAATATAACTAATTCACAAGTAATATTTTCATGCTGAAGATGTGAAAATTATATTGCAAAAATCTTAATATCGTGGATTCACATACATTCACTATCTTCACTCCCACTAGACTTGGGCCTTGGAGAATCAGCCACTTGCGAGTTCAGTTCTGGAGCTACTCTTCTAGGTTTCGCACCTGGCTTCCGTCGAGCTACGAATAAAGAAACATTTTACTTTAAATAACCAAACTTATCAAGTTGTTCTTTTTACATTAAAACTATTATCTTAGTATCTTAAACTTACATATCCTATCATTTCCAGCAGCGTTTAGTGAACTACTAAGTGACGTAAGTCTGGATAGCGCGTCAGACGCTTGGTTGCTCGCTGTAATAGAAAATTTCACAGTGTTACATGCTTACATCACATATTTCAAATTTATGAGTGCCAACCGTAATAATATATTGCACAGAAGGTATTATGCAGCTTTTCCTTTCCTAGTTGCACACATTAGCAAAGTTGGACTTATGTCTTTAAGAAATTTTTTCCAGACAACCAATGAATGTATGAGACAAGGATTTTTTTTTAATTTTTAATTTTTATTATATGCTTAAGATAATGCTATGAGCGTCTATGTATAGTCTATGGCAATTGCTTACCGATAGGCTGGACGTATAAAAGACTTGTCGTATGAAAATCCTATAATATTTAAAAAAAATATTTTAAATTTAATTGTAATCGGCACTCACGTGGTGTAGGTTTTAGGGATAAGTTGAGTGGCGCGTCTTCATCCATTGACTTCACGCCGAGGTCCAAAGGCGTATCATCTGATGACTTGGTGCTTAGGTTCAGACCTGAATCTTGGAACAAAAATTTAATTATTTTTTTAGGACTAGTTATTTTTTCTATAAATAAGTTTTGCACGACAATTTGCCCGTGTTAAGAGTTTTTTGGAATTAAAATAATATCTCCGAGTCAAAGATCAATTAAAACCTACTTTGTATATAAGCTAGAATTAACTATTCTCATTTCGTCCAATTCATGATAATAGCTTCAATTGAGTAAGTTTTATGTATAATAATATTATAAAGAGGTAAAGTTTAAGTATTTTGGGGTTTCTGGAATGTCTGGTACCACTTTTTTGTGTGGTTTAGTCATTTATCAGGCAGGTTATAACCTATTTACATTTGTGAGTGTCCGTATTCTAAGTAGGCATAACCGCGGGCGGACGCTAGTATGTAATATATGATATAACCTGCGGCGGCCGTGGAGCCCGCGAGCTGCCGCTCCAAGGCGGCGAGGCTGACGCCGCTCTGGCTGGCGATGGTCTGCAGCAGCTCGCGGGATATGCCGGCGTAGTCCGACAGATTCGGCGGCGGCGTCCCGGACACGGAGTTGTGCCGGTCCGGCTTGTTCGGCAACCGGATCACTTCCACCGACGACCGAGAGTTTCCGTAATCATCCTAACACAACACAACATATATTTAAAAAACTCTATAAAAGCTACTTCTTTTATTTTTCTGAAAAGAAATAGTATTCACTTTAAAATTAGACAGTTAAGTTAATAAATATTATTGCATTATAAGTATATTGTTAGTAGTTGTAAAGTTTTTATCAATAAATTTATGTCTAGTACAGTTGGTTTGACAAATTCATCCTATTAATATTATGATCGCATAGCTCCTAATGTTCTTGATAGATTAATGTTCCCTTATAAAGCCTTTGAATTCTTGGAAGAAGTATATTTCTTACCACTTTCTGTCTCTTGCTGGGCATCGGAGTACTTCTATCTGTGGAGGGGTGGACGGACACCTGAGGGGGGTCCAGGGATATTGTCTTCTTCCGGCCTCGGTTAGTAGTACCGGGGGGAGCCTGGAGACCAAATATATATATAAGCAACTGTCTGATGTAGTATTTCAAGTACTCAGGTTTCAATTATGAATACTAAGTTATTTTCAGCATTGTTGTCCTGTAATGGGTCAATCAATATTTGCCATATCTTACTCCATATTTAGTGGTGTATTCTAAACACGATGAAGGTGCCGGGTGCACTTGTTATCTATTATTGGGTCAGTAGAGGTGATAAGGCATAGGCTTATATTGATAGGCTGTTTCTCCCATTTAGAAAAGTCAGTTCCCAGGAGTGGGACATATGTATGCTGTTTTAGATGAATACTATAATAATACCGTATTATGTATACTAGATAACTGAGAACTATAGATAATAATGAGACACCTACATTAATATTAGAAATATCTGGTATTTTCGCCAACCGGGATTCGAACCAGAAACTCTAGTGCCTACAGCCAGCCCGCCATTAATTGAGGAATATAAAAGAGACAAATGTGTCGACTGCGTTCTTGTTTACCTTAGGCCCCGCCAGAGACGAGGTGTATTTAATAATCTCCGTATCCGGCGGAAGCCTCACACCGCCCAGCACTGAAGCCGGATCACTGTAACAAACATTGAATTACAAATAAAAGCTACACAGACATTAAAAGGAACAATTTGGATTCTGTAAGACTTTTTCAAATGCATATGTTATATTTAATAAGTTGCCGTTAGGAAAACTTATATACATATAATAAAATTATATCAGGCATTGTCTGAACGTTATTGATATTGAAAACAAAAACTATTATGGGGGTCTTGATTAGACCAATACAACCCAAACCAATAGTATTTAGAATTGTATGTCTCTAAGTTTGTATACGCATAACGGGAAAACTACTGCCTGGAATTGAACGCAGTTTCACATATGTATTCAAAATAAGCCCAAACACCCCACGGACGTAGTAGGGGCAACAACTAGTTAGAAATAAATTGGAAACATCACAAGCACGCAAATATTTCTGAATCAGGTTTTCTAAATACCTATAAATCCGTTAAAACTGTATTTAACCGATTTACATGCTGTAGTTTTTGCATGATGCATACTTATATAAACATAAAGACAGACAGATAAAAATTGTTTTGGTTTTTGTTGCTCTAATAAAGACAGACATTAGTTTTTTCAATAAATATAATGTACATACACAGATCTGTTGCAATTTTATTATATGTACAGATTGTATTATTTTATTAATGGTAGAAACTCACCCTCCTTCCAATGCAGCACTAAAGAGATTTTTTCCCATTAATTTCACGAACGACAAAAAATATTATGACGCTTAAAACCACTTCTAAATTCAATAATTGTAAATTTATTCTCCAAGAATAAAAATGATTATGTACATAGAACATTATTGAAATTGAAACCGGAATCCTGTAAAATAAATAGAAATGACACTTACCTAAGAATAGTATGCGGTAATCCAGTAAGCGAATCAATGCCTGCATGCCGATCTTTGGAATCCATGCCAAAAGGGTAAAGAGGAGATATGTTCTGAAACAAAAACATTTCTTTATAGGGAACATGATATATACAGCCGTCTGTTTGAAGAACCTTTGTCTACTTAACCAGAGAAATCGGGTTTGAATCCGGACAGGGGCAGCATGATGACTACAGATATTTTCACAAAGAGTCATGGATGTTTATAAGATCATTTAGTATATTTATGCTGTTTATATAAATATTACTTTCTATCTTTGTCTGTCATCTAGTAACCACAACACAAGCTCTTAATGATTCTTACTTTGGGCTATATAATAGGTGTGAGTGTGAGAAATATTTATTATATATTATTATTATTATTATCATAAACCTAAAGATATGACACGCCCATTAGAAGCCAAAATATTTTTCTATTTGCTTTCGGATCTCTCGTCCTAGCAACAGTTTTCGAAAGCGACATTGGATCACAGTACAATATGTACAGTACAGTGTTGTCCCTACAATAAGCGCTCTTCTTGCTATGACATGATACTAAAGTGTTAAGCTACTTCTGAGGCCGACCCTACGAATGTTAATACTTAAGCCTTAGGGTTTAGTGATAAAATTTCATTACCTTCCCTTTAGCAGCCGCTGCTACAGCTGCATGATACGCGCCATGGGCCGCTGCTTGAGCCAGCATCAGGTCCCCTCTCAGGAGAGCTAAATCACGATCCTTGCCTTTGGATGATGAAGAAGACGATGTTGTTGATGGCTTCCGACCTGCAGGTCAAATAAGAGGCTAGGTTATATATCTTTTTATGCTCGTAAAATTATCTGAATGGTCTAAATTAGAGGCCGAAAAATAATTGCGTGTATGACAACTGCATGGAAAAGTATCGCGTGGAGTCTGCGCTGACGTATATATAGACCCTCTCAGGTCCCTCATCCCGCGCTTACCCCTCAACCGGCCTGTATAGTGCTGTACGCATCATTAATCCTGCACGTAAATATCGAGTACCTCAGGAGCTATTCTATCTC
This sequence comes from Acentria ephemerella, assembly GCA_943193645.1. Lineage (NCBI taxonomy): Eukaryota > Metazoa > Arthropoda > Insecta > Lepidoptera > Crambidae > Acentria > Acentria ephemerella. Next base: position 3,151,344 of record OW971901.1, on the reverse strand, counting down.
TATTGAAATATTCAAATCGACCAAGTAATTTAGTCCTGAAAATTTAACCAATTATACAAATTAACACATTCGTGCGCGTGTGCCTGATTCTGAAGTACTAACCCTAAATTTTAATTCAAACTCAGTGTATCCCTTTCGGGCTGCACGATATTGAACCTTGAAGCTGCAAGATAAGAGTTCTATAAATAGACGGAGATTTTGAGGGAGTCAGCACCGTTAGATACCTGCATTGTATTTAGAGAGCCGTGTCCTAAACTAAATGTATAATTCTTCATGTTAATTCGCTGTCTACTGAACAAAATATTAGTAGGATAGTAGTTTAAAAGATAAAGAAGTACTAACTTGACTGCGTGGGTTGCGTAGGCTGCTTACTGCTGGACTTGCTTTGATGAGGAGATGACACTAAGCTGTTCAAAGACGCCAGACTCGATAAGGACGCTTGCGAGTGCATGGTAGACGGAGACGAGGTCTTGGGGAAGCCATAAGATGACCCTGTGGGAAACGGAGATATTAAACTTAATTTATAAGCGCCTTAAGTTTAATTTCGCAAAGCATTTTAGATTCGTTATCGCCACCAGAAATAATATTTGAAATAAATAATGTTCATTCAATGGTTATATTAAAAACAACAAAGAAATATGTAGATAATATACTATAAACCAAAAAATTGTTAAGTACCTCCTAGGTACCAGTCATCACACCACCGTCCTCATCAATCAGGGAAATTATATACTGTTAGTGTTTATGGTGTGCGTAGTTTCCAATTCATGGTGAGAAAATTACATTACCATAAAGATGTTAAACGTTCTATACCTAATTATGGACTCGTATAAATAGTAAGGGAGCCACATACTCAGTACAAATGGCGTTTACTTATTCTAAGCAAAAAAAACTATTTTACATGCATTGCATAGTGAACGTTTGTTCGTCTTTACATGAGAAAATTTAAGATACTTTTGTCTGACTATTAGTACCACATCATTATTACAGTTTATAATTATTAGTATAATTTATTAGTACAGTTAGTAAGCACATCAACAGACTGTATAAGTCCCACAGTTGGGCAGTTTGGGCCATATTAATACCACGCTGGCCCAGTGCGGGTTGGTAGAAAAAAGCAGTTCTCGAAACAACCAAGACCCAACTTAACGTGCCTTCCGAAGCACGGAGGTTGAGATTTTGATTGATCCATTCAGGGACCAACCATCTCAGAGCTCTTCCAGCGAGAGTTAGAAAATAAAAATGAAATGGCGTGCTTATTTCATTACTTTTTAGTATACCATTTCGAAGCATATTTTAGCATGCTAAAAATTTACGTCTGCGATAGGCAGTATTTCCCTGCATCTATTTTCCGTAAAGCAGCTGAATAATGGATAGGCGATGCTAAAATTATGGAAACGACAATTCATAGAAGTGAATCTGAATTGTTGAAATTATGAAGCATATACGTTTATTTTAATAGTTCCTAAATATTTTATTGAACTAATTCAGTATTATAACTTGAAAGCGTATTGTCATCTCCACTCTGTATATGTAGATATAATAATAATAAAATCTTCAACTACCTTTCATCTAGTTAGAAAGCATCATTAAGTCTTGTGTTATGGATACATGTTAATATCAAATAAAATTATTTATAAACTAAATTGCAAAAGCTCATTAAATAAACCCAACCAATCAAGTATTCCATAATGCTTTGTATTATGAACCCAATTACGTAAGCGGTAAAGTCGATACGTGCCCCACTCACTCATGTTCGGCTGAGAGTTGGAGCTGCTCGTAGACGGGCTCTTCTCCTTGGTGGATGCGCTCGAGGAAGTACTGCTTCGGCCTGACCTATAATTATGGACCCTATTATTATAGGCCATTGAGTTTAGATTAGTATTACACAAGGAAATTATTTAATAAAACATGGTATGAAGATATATCACTTAATTTTGAAGGATAAGAAATAGTTGACGCTCACTAAATCTAAATTTAAAGACATATCTTTCTATAAATAAGGTAGAAAATGAGCTGGTGAAAAACAATAAACACCTGATCTTCATAAATTATAGTTAGGAATCTACCTTTTCAGAAACGGGTGCGTATTATGAATGAGTTTCTCAATGACAACGTTTATTCGAAGATATCGTACATAACTTACTTGAAAAAATAACGGGGTGAAATAATTAACAGACATTCAGATTATTTTATAAGATTAAATGCCTTTATAATATTATCATCAGCCTACATGCATCTGTTGGGCACGGGCCATCCTAAATAAGAGAAATACATAAGGAGTTTACTCCACTCTCACCGAAGCTTAACGTGCTTTCCGCAGCACGAAAGAGCTCGAGATAACAGATTTTGATTGACCCATCCAGGAACTAACCATGTCGAAAGTTGCTTTGTCTTCGTAATCCAAACCAGAGCGCTTGAACCACTACCCTTATATGACTTACAAATGATGTTTCTTCTTAAATGGAAAGAGCACTGAACTAAATTTTGGTCTTAAAAGACTTGATATTTATACAGGAGTTTGGTGTAATAAGGCATAAACTCCAGCATAAATATAAATCAAATACCTTAAACTAAAACACCCTCAGAAATAAGCCTACAGCATGACGGACAATATAGACCACCATCCTCATTACACCTAATGGTGGACTAATTGTGTCGGCGTAAAATGAAAAAGATTTTACTAAAACGACTCTATCGATCTACGATAGTATAATATATACTTATTTCATAATATTTTCTCTATCCATTTAATAAATATCGTACGTCCATACAATTCATACAGCGAATTATAAAGTAAAAATGTTATAAGTTTTAACATAACCCTTATTCTTATTCGGTTAAGGTACATCTGAAACAAAAGGGTTGACCTTGAACGGCGTTACGCTAATAGCAGCATATTCCAAATAAATGTACAATTCGACTGCGACGTTGAAATTGCACCGTATGCACAGTTGATAAGGTCCTTGATGGGTCGATTCCCGTACAACTTTGGTTTCTTATGCACTACGTGTTGTCAATTGAGTAATTTGTGGCATATTTTGCCATTAATGAAACTCACATTAAAATAAAAAATAAAATTACAATTAAGCCCTATTTTTAAAGTAACCCTGTGTAGACTACAATACAAATGTCAACCACACATTTCACAAGTATCGAAGGAGAAAAATATCTTTTATAAGAACCGATTTAGTCACTACTGACAAGCTAGTAAACTCATACAGCGTTATAATTAAAAAAAAGTTTAATTACCTATCGTTCCGGCTAGGTTGTTTCGACGGTTTTTGGGGTTGCTTCAGCCCAGCAGCCGAGAGAGCAGACAGGGCAGAATAAGGATCCGCCATTGGAGGGAAATTTAGTCCCGATGCTTGAAGCCTCGCTAAGTAGTCCTGAGCTGCTAGATGAGATGCCATAGACCACCATGCAGCGCCTGGAAAGAAGATGGTAACGTTACGGAGAACCATATAAAATATAAAGAACAAAACGAATTAAGATAACCTAAGATTCTGAATTACTCATTCCATTTTTAAATTTAAACACTGTGCACCATAACCTGACAGTTTAACCTACATGACATTTTAAAAAAAAAATAATGTCATGCAGGTTAAAGTAACTCATCACAACCTGTCTAAAATTGTCCATGGCTGGAGGAAATACTGCTTTAGCCTATAATTATGGACCCTGTAATACTCCATATATACTCCATTGAGTTTAGATTAGTATAACACAAGAAAATTATTAAATAAAACAAAGTTATCGTTTCTTCAAACTTTGTTCAAAAATATGCAAATATCAAAATTTTTAAATGATTAGAATGTGACACTAGATTTAATTAAAGCACATCTCGTTTTCTCAATATGGAAGAAACAATTAACAGCTTTAAGGTAATCGAACACAGAGATTTATTATACGTTTTAGAAATCACTTCTATACAGGTCGTCCTAAGACTGCGACATAAAAAGAAAGTACTTTAAATATTGTTGATAGGAAATTTAGCTGAAAGACTTTATTTTTAAAAGTTAGTTACTGCACTTTCTAAATATTGCCTACTTCGTCTAGGAATCAAAACGACTCACATGTGAAAAATCATAGTACCTCAAAAGAAAGGAATAGCTTAAAATTAATCATTTTAATCAAACTTAATACCTACATGATTGTAAATACTGCCAATTGTAACATTAATAAAGTCAATTGTATTACATATTTGTATATTAATTAAATACTAAAAAGATGTCCATTTGCATCAATCGTTCATCCAGAAACTCTTGTTCTCCGACTAATATGAGCCGGAGCTTAATCTTATTGGAATTAAGTTTTCTTGCTCCATCGCGGACACGTTTCTTATCTCGGCTATTATACACATTCTTTATATATATATATTAATATGCTGGAAGGATTATGTTATATTGTGATTTGTAAAATGCCTAACTGCCGCGTATTATACGCGCAGTGATTTTAGTGCATAATGAAATGACGTTTGTGTATAATGCAGTAACTTGAGTGTCTTACTTGCGGCAGGGTGCAAGCCCAGCGAGGCAGCCTGGTTGGCGGCGACGCCGAGTGTGGTAGGAGGTGGGTAGCGGCCGCCACCAAACCCAAACAACGCCGCTTGCGCCTGCGCCTGTGCTTGGGCTGCCGCTCCCCCTGCCGACGCACCATCTCGACCCCAATACGCTGAAAAGAGAAAAAAAGATGTTATTCTTTATTTGTTTTAATTTTAACGAAGAAATATATCCTACATTATCAAATTTTATTACAAAAAAGGAAAAAATGCAACGCAAGTCGCGAAAAATTTGTGACGTTTATGGAACTAATGCAGTGTCAGTAAGATTAGCACAAAGTTAGTTTAAGCGTTTTTAATCTGGGAATTTTGATGTCAAAGATGCGACTCGCTCTGGTCGACCTGTTACGGATAAAAGTAACGCTACTTTTGAAAAAGTGGATCGGCATATCAGCAGTTACAACATAGCTGAAGAACTGGAAATTGACCACAAAACAGTTTTGACCCATTCGAAAACAGCTGGGTACACAAAAAAGCTCGATATTTGGGTGCCACACGCTGACTGAAAGAAACATAATGAACCGTGTACTCATTTGCGATTCTTTATCTCTACTGTCAACAACTGATGAGATAAAAGCAAGAAGTTGAGAGAAAGCGGTTGGAATTGATTAATAGAAAGGGTGTGGTCTTTGATCACGATAACGCTAGACCACATACATCTTTAACCACTAAACATAAATTAAGAGTTTGGCTGGGAGGTGTTAATGCATCCGCCATGTAGTCCTGACCTTGCAGATGCAGGCAGTGTCAGGTTAACATCAAGAGAGGACTACCAAAACTTGCTACAGCAAGGGATCATATCTACCTACAAGATGGCAGAAAGTCTACGAACAAAATGGCACATATATACTGTAATTAAATGTAAATTAAGTTTGAAAAAATATGTCTAGAATTTTCATATAAAAAGCGAAGATACTCCCCAACCTATTATACAAAAAGGAATTTTTACCAGAGGACATAGCCCACAGGGATCCTTGATGTGAAAGGTCCCAGGTTCGAAGTCGGCTGAAGAACATTTTTATTGCATTTTCCTAAATAATAAGTAAGACTAAAATAATTTGTAAACTTCATTCTTATAGAAAATATATTCGAGCTTCATTATTTTAATAATTCAAATATTAGTATATTTATATTTAACTAATTGCAGTGGTTAAGATTTTACGACAGACTAATGAATCGATTAAAATCAAGTCTCCTTTTTGATTCTTAATTAGTGAGAAATAAGACAGCAATAAATGAAGTTGAGAATTTTAAACATCTAAAAACAAACTAACATGTGGTTTTAAATTTTTTTTCTAATTAAGGACGTAAAATTTACATTGTTTTGTTCCTCTTGAATGTGTCGAATTTGAATTAAAAGAAAAAAACTGAACATTATTTATCTTAAAAAAAGTATTAGATTCATATTTATTACGTATACAACAAATTTGTCTATTGTGGCGCAAGTCTCAGTAGTATCTATAATGATATTAATACTTAACATGTAAGTAAATTAGATTCGACTTTATTTTAATTTGAGTAAAAACAAATGATATTCATAAATTTGTAATATAATTGAACGGTTATTCACCTACGTAAATACATGTTAGAATTATTCAATTTTGACAGAAACATCTGTAGATTCTATAAAAATCCATTATTCTGGATTTCGTGTAAAAGAATCATCGACGCCTACCTAATAACAGTGTAGTGCTATAAGACCGCAAATTTGTACACCCGGATTTGCAAGACGTTTTAAACTTTAACTACTTGTACTAAGAATCAAAACAACGGAATTAAAACACGGTTGTCAGAGGCGCTGGTGTGGGGGGAATGACCTCGTGGGACTTCGTAACCACTTATGAACTTATTCGTTACGGAATAAAGATTAATTTCGAATGGGTGACGCAGGTTATACGATGTAAAATGCTTGTATCGCATTTAACGTCTTTACGACAATAAGCCATGTTTTATTTGAACGAATACCAGATTATGAATTGTTCCGTGAAACGATCGGTTGCTTGGAACCAACATGGCAGACGGACGATATTCATATAATTTTCTTCGAGTCATTGGTAAACGTAGGCGTTGGTTTGGTTTAGTTTAAAATGCTTTCTACTACATACTTATATACCTTTTATAATGCTCGACAAGTATCTATAGTTAGATCGGTTAGCCAAATCCGTTATCCGGCTGTATGTCTGTAGGTAGATAAGAAGTCAAAGGCCAAATATATTTTAATTGAGTTGAATTCTCATGAAAAGCTATCCGTACGGCAAAGTCGGGAATAACTCACAAAATTTATTAAGTACGTTTGTCAAAAGTGTAAAGCGATAATAAGACAATAGCTTATAAGACAAGTATGATAGTCCTATTTCAAAGTGATTGTTTGTACTTTCAAAATATCGTAAGTGCAGCCAAACAGTACCTGTACATTTTGAGAATTGAGATCATGTTTAGAAACTCTCAAAAGAAACGATATTTGTTTACATATTACCGTTTATATACTCAATATAAGATGACAGCCTAAATAGTTAATAGCCCAATTTCATTTGTGTCGTAAATTAAACTAATACAACTTAGTTTTTCTAACAGTCAATTTCAAAATCATTCCAATAATTTTTTTCAAAAAACTGTCCTAATACCAAAAGTTTTTCTCGTGGGACAAATTTATTCAGTTCACTTGTACTCCCATCTTGGAAAGACTGTGGCTGTTGGGACGTACTCACGTATATGCTATTGATGTTGAAGATAATGATTTTCGACATAAAAGAACTACTGTTACGAAGCAATTTTGTGCAGCTGTTCCGTACAGACTCCACAACAGTTTAAAGCATAAATCTATAAAATATTTGAGTATTGATGCGGCTTCATGCGGCTTCTCAAATTGGCAATGTAAATTACTCCGAAACAGTCTTAGAATAAAATGTCAAGACTAGCATAAGACATTTAGATTAGTATTAGAACAATTGAACGTCTATAATTCGGTTAATTGCTCTAATCACGGAGTTTTAGGAATGGGAATACTAAAACCCATTCACATTTTTTATCGCTTAATAGCTTCTTACTAAAGACAGTTTTAATTTCAGCTATCCTTTAACTAAATACCACCCAAATTCAGTATTTTTCTTCAGAGACAAGTCTAATAATCCTTATTGTCACAAGCTATTTCATATTACGGCACTCCCAACAATGATGCTGACGTAGACCTACGCTTGATCTATTTTTAAATACGCTTATAACCCCGTTTCTATGTGTATCGTTATAACGTTGTTTATTACCGCAAGAGATGTTTATCAAGTCGTCGACATTACAAAAATTAACTTAAAGTCATGCAGACACATTGTTTATGAGCTTAGTATTTTGGCTTAACAAGTGAGTTGGTTACTCTGAAACAGATTTCAAACAGCCTACACCTTTCCAATACATTCCGCTGCTGGATGCCCAGTTCGCAATACAAATACATGCCCAGTGCCTCTTATTCATTTTTGCTACTCCATGAAGTTTCTTCTCGTAATGTTGTTCTGTCAGATTATGGAACTTTCTGCCAGAAGACATCCTTGAACCCCCAATATTGTACTTTATCAAAGAAGATTAAAGGAGCATCGATTTTCTAGAAATGGGTATTAATTTGGTACTTAGTTTGACATATTTATTCTACTTTTAAATCGACTTTTGTTGTGAAGACAGTAGTTGTCTCTATTAATTGTTTGTTTTAATAGTCATGCGTACGTAAATCAATTGATGAATAAGTTTATTGTTTAGCAAAATTAGAATAGGCCGTAACGGACCGCATATCTTAGTCATGACATATTTACCAGCCCTTTATCAATACATAAATAACTCAACGTTATCAATCCAAAGTATAACTTTATAAAATCTAGAAAAAAGATATCTTAGGTATATACTGTCTCAACACAAAAAATTTCGCCCAGTCGTACTTGACGCAACCTTTTCTCCTTTGACCTCTGAGGTCGTCCTAATAGCGTACTCCTTCAAGTCACCTCTTGAAGGATTACGCGACAGAACGCCATTTAAATGATCTGCACTTGAAAAACGAAGTTTTGGCTAGTATTTTCGAAATAATGAACTTCATTAGTTTGTGCTTCCTTGTACGTATCGTTTAGTACAACAGTGACAAATTGACGAACAAAAAATAATAATAATATTCAGTAAAAAGCAAAAGTTAGCATCACTATAAGCTTTTGTTATTTACTATAACAAAAAACATACATACAAACATTCATATATTATTTAAGAAAAAAATTTTGATCTTCCCTGTTCCTCGACGACTCGAGGAACCTCTATCGACCCTGTCTTATTATACGTAAAATCTTTAATAATTATTAATAATTATTGCCAATTTATAAAAGTGTAAGAATAATTCTTGCGACCTTTAAGAATTCCTACTGGACATTAATATTTATATTGCAGATATTTAACATGGCGTCTGCCTTTCACTATTTTTCAATTTCATCACGTCTTTATTTTGAACAATAATTACTTGTATGTATAATTCTTTTTTTGTGAGAGTGAAAGTCCTATCTATCGTATTAAGGATACAAAGGACAATGCGAAGGTCAATGATCCAGACAACAAGGTCAAACAGGCTGTTTAGGTTATAAGTTCGAGGTTATCGGACCAGGTTAAGGTCAAATTCACTCACCTCCAAACAGCCCAGCTGCATCCAGGAGCCCGTCGGGAGCCGGCGGCTTGCCCGGCTCAGCTGCCTCCCCATTCTCCTTGTCCATGCCACGTCTGGAACATAAGAAAGGTACAATTATTATACCAATATAATAGTAATACTTAACTGTTTTTTTCGGGTAATTAGTATAGGTATATTCAATCTAATTTATTAGGATTTGGCCAAAGCTAAGCCTACATATACTGCACCTCTCTATTCTCTTTATCGCAATCATAACGTCCCAGCTATATACTAAGACAGTTCAAATGTTTGAAGTCTTTTTCCTGTTCATTTGAAAGACAGAGTTTCAGGGCCCATTAGTATTTAATTCTGACGCATTAACGCTTTTACTTTGTTAAGTAATAGCCTAATCCCTAAGTGACTCTATACTCACTAGTTAAATTTTTAGTTGTTTTGATGAAATTAATGGGCCTTTTTTGGTGAAATCAGGTAAATTTTTAATTGTATAATATACCATTCAATAACTTTAACATAAACTATTTAAATTAAATACTGTATTTATATAATTTAAGCTATTATTATTATACTTGACTATAATCTACTACTAACGCCATCTATTGCACGATTCCCAAAAAGATATGGGAAAATGACATTTTTTTAAAGGTTTTCTTTAGGAATTAAACCGAATAAAACACAATAAATAACGTACATCAATTCATTTTCTATATAAGACGAATAAGAAGACAATTATGTAATGACATTTGCATAATTACACATGAATTTTCCCTATTTGTTCTGATTTTACGTTGTAAGCTAACATCTACCTTACAATGCCGTTAGTTGGGAAGACGGTAAGTATTGTTTTTTATAGTTCTAAAATTTAAATACAATATTTATTTGATAATAAAATAATGATTTCCGTTAAAACGGTACGGGAAACAATGTACCCATGAGGTTTAAATTGCTATAGCTCATAAGCAAAAGTGTGAAGAGGGATATGCAAGGCTATACAAGTGTATTTAACTGATGCAAGTAAATTTTGAGATAAAAAATATTTAAAAGATTTGGAACTGACGGTATTTTCAATGCAGTATTTTATTTCTCCCGTGTGTTTCAGTAGGAAGGTCCAGCAGTGCAACGTAAACTATTGATCATGACGATGACAATGACGGTGGTGAAGATGATATGAAATTCATTTCTATATTTTATTATCGTAATCTGTGTCTGGTGTCTGGATAATGGGTTATGCATTTTGTGACTGAATGTTAAGTTATTATATTTATTTATTTATGAATGTTTATTGTGTATCAAGGATATGTAATAACTTATAGAAAAGACAATTTGGCATTGTATCAAAATTGTATAAACTGTTAGTTTGCTTGTGATTAAAAACCTCCATATGCTTACCAAAACAAATTATTTCCAAAACTCTATTAAACATTGATTTATCTATAAATAGCTGTTCATTTATCTCCCAAAAAAATAAAAGGATTGGGTAACCGATGGATTTTTTAGAAACATTCGCTCAACAAGTAAAAAAAAGTATTTTTCCATGAGACTTCCATGTGTATTTTTTCGCAAAAAATTTGGCAACATTAATCAAAAAGTTTTCTGTATTTTTGTATTAAATTACTATTTCACAACGTAAATACTATTAAAACATGAATTAAATTTTAAATACATGTATTTTGAATACATTTAATAGGGCCTTTTAAACGTTCGATATAAATATCTCACTACAATTGTTCAATTATTAATAAAAGTTTTTCATTGATTTCCTTTTCTTGTTTTATTTTTGGCAAATGTATTAAAAACGTCTTGCGAGGCTCTTTTCCACTTTCGGTTCAGGTAAACAAACTGGGACTATTGAAGAAATAACATACTTTCCGTACTTGTATCGAAATGTAATATTATTGTGTTTTGTTCAGTTTTCAGGGATGATTCTAAAGATAAGTGAAAATCCCAAAGAAAAGCCAATAAAAATAATTGAAGATTATACATTTTGTATGGAAAACTGTCTGACGTGCTAATTCAAAACAACCGTGATTTCTTTACTGCTACTATGGAATCTTTTGATAGATGGCGTTCGTGCATATTGTGTATCGGTGATACAAAGTTGTCCGGGATAAAGAGTTTAGTAATAGTATTAGAATTATTAGGTAAAAATATTTCATTTATAGTCCATCGTTTCTTAATAGCTTCATTTTGATTTATTAAGAACAGAGGAATGTAATATTCGTTATCCTTTTGAAACTGAAACGCCTTTCAATTGTAAATCAATATTTACAATAGACATATACAATGACCGTTAAATTGATTCAATCGTATCAAACCTCTTTTAAATTCTAATTTTTTCATGAGTTGCAACCTTTTTTCTCTCACATTCATTTGTTTTTTTTTACAATATTAAGTACGTTCGCGAAGTGTGATAAGGAAACTTCCCCCTCGCCCAGCTGTAAGGGGCGCTACGACCTACATTAGTGGAGAATATTACGTATGGAGTTGCGTAGGTCGTGGCTTCTACAAGTTACGTCACGACGTGAACGACCGATAATAATATTGTTATTTAGATTTACAACATCAATTCTCCGTAAATTAAATCTTTTTAAAGCAATAATTTCTTTTATATTTGATGAAATTAAATTATTTATACCGGAATGTTTCGATAACGTTATAAATCGTTGTTAGGGAAGGTTCAAGATGATTTAATTTTTGTTAAGTTTTAATTGTACTGCAGTATTTTTTTATTCTTAAAAGGTACTTGATGGTGAGTGAAGATAAGGCCGAATGTAGCGAACTACTACTGGATTCCTCAACCACAGCGGAACTGGCGATCTTACCTCCAACTGTCGGAACATAACAATGCTGTTAACATTATTGTTATGACGGCAGACTTAGGCAAGTTGGTGGTAGCTAGCTAGAGGGACTTTGAAAAAACCCTACCACAAACCAAACCGAACGGAAAATCCCGGACTTCCAGATCTAGAGTACGTGACCTCAGCCACTAACCAACAGAGGCGATTATTAAATTTATCCATTACGTATATATTACATATATTTTACGTGGGCGACACAACAAGCTGTATCCATATTAACACTATCATCCTAAGCAAAACAGTAGATATATTATTACAACCTAGCATTAAATAGATATTAAAAGCCTTTACGTTATTTTTTCAACCTTGCAAATGCAATGTCATTCACCACAATGGCGAAGTAATTACAAACGAACGATCATTGCTGGAAGTTCTATACGAATTTAGCACGCATTGTTGTGGAGCTAGAATCTAACCGAACGTGGGGTCGATGATGTTAATGTAAGTGACATTAACTTTTTTTTTTAAAAAAGGCAATATTTTGTAATTTTTATAATGAGACTCTTCTAATTAATACACTTTGTTTCTTAGCTTTCAATATTTTAAATAACTGGTCCTAGTCGTGGACTCAATAATAGCTATATAGGATGCCTTTTTACGATTTATTATAGTCCTTATCCTAATTGGCGACCTTATTGTATAATTACAGTTTTATTATAATTACACATATTAGTTCGACAACAAAATCATCTCTATGAAGCCTCGCTTCAATCCTATTGCCACACCTAAGTTGCTAATCAATGGTCACGTGCACAGTTCATCGACCTCCGATTGTCTCAGTACTTATCGTCAAACTATAGCAGATTTACAGACCCGATATCCGTGAGAAACAACTATGGTCTGGTTTGTACACTTTTACTTAACCGTTTGGCAATAATTGGAACTACTAACATCACAACAATATTGAAATAACTGCAAACAGTACTTAAAATAAGGGAAACTATAACAAAACACCGTTGCTGGTAGATTACGAAAAAAGGCGAAATTTTTTGTAACTTTCATTTGGTGAGCATTTTGACATTTGAGTTGATTAGTTAGTTTGGGGCCCCAGTCGAGTTTTTAATTCGACGTACCAGTATGACAACACAAAATACAAAAATGTTGCCAGATTAGGGCTAGTGCTGCTTGTATGGACAAGTAAGATTTTTTTATCTAACAAATGGAATTTCCTTTCAAGAAAGTAAAATGTTTATGGTTTTTTGTCCCTATCAGAACTATTTTCATAAAATTCATTGTAGGGTGAGAGACTTTTTCGTTAATAGCACAATCGATGTAACCACATCACATTAAAGATACTAAGTGTCATCTTTTGTGTTTTCAGATTAGACTGAGTTACTTTGACGTAGGGTAAATACCTCACCAGTTTCACAATACTGATTAAATATTACTTATCGCGTCGCAGAGACACTGTGCCTCTTTGTATACAACATTGTAAATTCAGCTTCCGTCCTAGAGTCGAATACCCAGATTCGACTCACCAGGTGTTAATCGTACTTTGTACTTTCAAGTTATACAGACACACCTTTGATATTTTACATAAAACTACTTATCTCTACTATATAATTTCAAGAAATCGTTATATTCGCAATAAACAGGTTTACCCCAACCCCATTCCCATCACAAGAACTAATGTCAATGAATCTATCGTGAGTTTAATCTATAGACTAAAAAAAGGATTACTAAACACCTAATATAAAAATTTGAAGATTGCCGTCGATTTCCCTGTGACCCCATCATCACATCCTGTGTTAGGACCACTTCAGGATATAATCTAATGAATGAAAGTTCTTACCTTGTTCATAAAAAAACCAAAATCGCTGTATGCCTAAACTTTGCGGAGTTCCCTCGTTTCCTCATGCGGGATGGATCAGAACTGAACTTTGGTAATAATAAGGCCAACTGAAGGTATATCCTGTCAAAAAGCGAAGAACTTTAGAAAACTAACGGTCTACTAACATACATAAAAAATAAATATGGAATCGAATTGAGAACCACCTCTTTTTTGAAGACGTTTAAAGAGCAATGAGCTCTGTTTAGTAGCACCAAAACATCGTATCATCGATAATAATAGGACAGAAATGTTACAAGGGAGCCATTTTAAGACAGTTGGGCTTTATGTGCCTACAATATCGCTGAGTGCATTTACACAGAGTATATTTTTTTTTACAATTTCAGAATTTTAGAATGAACATGGATTATCGTCGTTAATGTATCCTAAGTTGTTTCTTTAAGAATGCAAACAATATACGTTACGTACGTTCTTGGCCCGATTCAAAATCTTTAGCTAGGATTGGTCGAATTGTGGTTATTAATATGCATCACTTTCTATTACATCGTTGTCGTAGTTGGTTACGTAATCCGAGCGACCTAGTTTATGTACATCTGCTTTGAAACTATATTTATTGGCCGTTTACTTTGTTCAGGCTATTCATTTGTACAATATTATTTTGGTAGTTGGCAGATTTCAATCAAAGAGTCAACTATCTACTGTTATGAAGAGCAGTGTTTCAATATTTTACTGTCCTGGAACTATAATATCTAAATTATGAAATCTATTATCAAGGCCATAGAGCTTAGACTGTAAAACAATAAAACCCCCAGCCCTTAAATTGGTTAAATTTCTTTCGCAATCGCCAAATATTTTGACTAGTTGGCCCCGTGAACTTTGTATCACCAACGCCACCTATCAAAAGTAATCAGAATTAGCAGTAAAGAAATTATAGCTTTGAATTAGCACGTCAATTGGACGATTTTCCATACTAACTTACCAATTTTCTATTATATTTAAAAAAATATCTTTTTTAATCCACCCTAAATTAACGCGAACAAAACACATTTTGTGTTTTAGCGAGACTAACGAATAGCTATTCGTTTTTATATAAGAAGAAGAAATTTCAATCAATCTCTAGATGATTGCTTCGTATTCATTCATCAAATAGTTTTCAATGTGTCACAGAGCCTGTTAGTCAGAAATAGAATTATGGGAAGAAAATATATTATAAATTAAAATAAGATAATTGGAATTTTGTAAACAGTTATAATAGTATAATAGAATCAATAGTACCACTAGATTATACAGAAACACCAAATGATGGAGGACAACATTGGAGAGAATATTGTAAAATAAAATGAAAATAAACTTAAAAAACCTACCGACCTAAATCCGACCATTTATAACAAAGTCCCGCCAAATAAAACTGAACTGCCTTTACACAAATTTATATATGTTATACAAAATTTTATAACAAAAGACTATTATAAGGTTCAGGATTATTTGGATGATAAGAATACGGAGATAAATTGAATTATTTAAATTTGTCCACGTATCGTAGTCATTTTTAAATATTAAAAAAATATTATAATGCAATTAAATTTTACAATATATTTAGGAACAACTATGATTAATTTTTCAACAAAAATATAAACATTTACACTTACCTAGATCCGTAGCTTTCATTCAGGACTCCAACTCTCTATGTGACGGACACAGCACGTCACCGCACATGTTTTACACCATGTCACTACACACACACTACACTTCACTGATCACACGCTCACACACATCCGTATAGAACCTGAAACAAAAGAATTAGGACATTATTGCAAAGACAATAAGGTAGTAATTACATCTTCGTCTTTATTCTCATTTTTTGATTGGAATTGTATCTAATGTCTTTTATTGTCTCGATCATCATATTTAAATTCATAAGTTTCCATAACGTTGATACCTCCAGATACAACATTTAATTTTAACTCGTGTTAGTTATCAAATACAGTTATAGAAAAAAAATGTTCCACAAGGGTCAATATTTAGACAAGTTTTTTTTTATTTTGTAACGTAAACGACATTCCTTTTAATATTTAAAATAGACAGATAATTAAATATATAGGTGTAGTTGTAATTTTAGAGTTCTATTTCAATTTAAACACAAATTTTCTTGAACAAAAATTTAAAAAACAACACTGTCAATTAATTATAAAGTATTTATTCATCATTTAATAAATCGTGATCCGTTTTTCTGTTTTAATTAATAAATTTAAATCAAGATAACCCCGTCACCGTATCACATCAAGGAAAATCAAGCCCCTTTCTGTCGCAATAAAATTACTTAAACAAAATGGAGGTAGCGTTTCAATGGAAGTTGACCAAATCACCGCTGTGATTACACACAATACCACCCTACGAGACCAATCTCACCCCTCTGTCGCTGTCACTTTCACACCCACTCATGATTTGTATTTACCTCTCTTTCCAAGTCTGTAGTTGGACTGTTTTAAATGTTGAATTGATTTTCTAAAGAACAGTATAAGGTAACTCCATTGGTTTATAGCTATCTGTATAAGGAGTTCAGTATTTAATTTATAGGGCTTTAAAACACTTCTAACAATAAATCTAATAGTCTCGAAATGAATTCCTAAAATTAATATAATGAATCGTTTGTTTCGGTACCAATTGAACTACTAAACGACCTATTTAATTCGAATTAAGTTAGTTAAACCCTATAAGAAGTTCACATTCTATGCTACTAGGTACGTGCAGTGAAAATAAATTTAAAGTCATTAATCCCAAATCGATATCAAAAGGAAAGGCTACAACATTATCAGCACTGTGTTACATCGAGCGTCTTAGCTGTTTGGATTTATATCTCAACGTAAATTAAAACTTTTATTTTTAATCATGATTATTTTTTAATTATTTACTACGTATAATTATTGGAAAACAATTCACCTACGACATAAATAAAATTACCACAACTGTGTAATATAGGCTTCAAATCCCTTTAACGTAAACCGGTTAGCATTGTATCTTATTCCTTGGTTACAAAGGCTACTTTTGAAACAATATTGTCCTCTTTGATATGCTGACAATAGTAAAAAGGAAATAGAAGAGCAGAGCAGTGTTTATATTTATTGATTTATAAACTCCAAGAGGGGTGTCTCCCCTTTGTAGGGTAGTTTTGGCAAATTATGCCAGACGTGGTCCAATTTTTGATTTATCGTTTCTATGAGGTTTTTGTATGACGAGTTAGTTTATAAAATAACATGATGAATGCCTTTTTATTATCAGTTTTTATTTATATTTTAGCGGTACTTGCGGTTAATTTAAGGAACAAAGAAATAAGTGTATTTGTAAAATAAGTAGAATTTTGAAGTACTCTCGAAATTTAAAATTTGCGCATCTCGTTTGTAAAAAGGGCAGCTAACATAAATCACGTGACATTGATAATTGTTCCAAGAATTGACACATTAATTTTTTATCTAGTGGTCACTACCTTGTCAACTTAGCCAGAGGGACTCATATTCAGGATTCATATTGGTATGATGAGTATGAATATTTGTTCACAAGTCATGGATATTTGTATGTTTGTTTAGTATATTTCAAATATTTATAGACATATTACTATCTATATTTCTCCATTATCTAGTATCCATAACGCAAGCCCATAATGATGATAACTTTACTTTCGGTTAGATAATAAATAATATTACATTAATGTTTGTAATTTAATTTGGATAATCGTCCAACTGACATGCTAAACAAAAACAATCATTTCTTACATCGCTAATTTGGGTTTCTTTTAATAGATGGCGTTAGTTGTAGTTTGTAAGTCACACTTGTGACTCGTAGACAATGTTCGTACTAATCATACAATCAGCTGTCCACGTGCGAAACCTTTGCTTTATAAGCGAATCCTCAAAGTGCTCAAGACAATGCCCTTTTATTAGTATCGTGGATACGTGAGAAATGACTTCACATTGAAATCAGATTGCATCGTGTGTTAATAAATGGCAAATGATGTCATCTGATGGTAGTGTATAAATATGATGTGTCAATCGCAATTAACATATGGATACAGACCATTTAAGGACTGGACGATACCGTCACAAGACGTACGCTAAATTTAGAATAACAACTTCTCCTTTCAATAAATAATTGGATGGAGTACAGTAGTTATAACAGTCAACTTCTTATATTATAAAACCGAACAGTTTGTTTGATTGTTTAAACGCGATAATCTCAAGAACTATTTTTCTTTGGACAAAGTAAACATAAAATGCGAATAACATACCAAATACCCCATCCAAAGTGTCATAGTACAAGCCTCTGTGACAGCAATATCAAGAAATAGGTTGATACTGCAGTTGTGTTCACATTCTGAACACAAACTGATTAGACACCTTAAAGTCAAAGACAAAGTCAAGTTTTTTAAATAGACTCATTTACTAAGTTCTTTTAAATCGTCATAACAAGGAATATGTATGAGAAAAATAAATAAATGTAATTCAAGGTAATAGTGATAACTGTAAGTGGTTATTAGTCGGGTATTTGCAAATTCTCCCAGACATAGAATTTAATTACGAATTAGTAGCGGCAAAGAAGCGGCGCAAGAAACTCTCAAAGAGTTTCTATGTCATGTATTAGTATTACTACAAAAATATTTTTTGTTTCACAGTGCGATATTTTATACATCATCATTTCTGGTTTGATTATGTTTCAATTCAGTTTGATTTTATTTAAATTGCATTAAATAATCTATGCATTCTTGTCACCTAAATATTCCTGAACTTTGTAGTAGCCTAAACTCAACTCACAAATTTAACCTCATTAGTAATTATAAATTCAATCCAATGTTTTCATTAAAAGTTCGAATTCGTTTCCTAAATATATGTACATTTTATTAATTGTGTATATTAAAATTATCGAAGGCTTGATTTCTTGGCACACAGCCCCATTAAATATCAAAATTAATTCTGTTCAATCAAATTTAAGTATTTATAGGAGTTGTGTAAACTTCAGTGCAAAGCTATCCCAGTAACAAGAACAAAGGCGACGGCAGGCAAGTGTTAGTCGCTACACAAACTCAAAGATGTCCCCAGCAAAATAAAACAGCCTCCTGTCATGTGGTATTGATTCCGACCCTTTGGCAACTGTCCCTTTCTGGCACGGGTCAGCGCTGTACGTAGGAGCAGGACAGGTGTCATTTCTTGGCAAGTCGCCGCTGAGATATAATGTTTACTTGTGTGTGGATTAATGGGTGACGCCCTAGCTTCATTTTGTATAGTTTAGTTGTAGCTACTCGTCGGTAGAGGAGCCACTGTAGACGGCTTTCATCTCACCACAAGCCTGCTACATCCAACGCTGACCGATTTCAGAACAATTCTTTTTCGTAATCGTTAATTGATTCGAAAAGCTTACTATTTCCCTTTCTGAATCCTAACGAGAGACAGGGATGGGCTTACTATTACTTAAAGAGACCACCAAAAAGGTTTAATACTCACTTTTAAGAATTAAAGTACTTAGCAAAAACTAATCAAATATTATTTTGACAAGCACATGGTTAAGTGTAGGTTAGTTTCGTGGAGAGTTAAATACATCAAAGATTATTACGTAAATAAAAACTAGAAATAAATGAACAAACTTTTGATAATCCAGATTCTTCTCTTCGATTAAATACTGCGATGAATTCTTTCACATTAGAAATAATTAGATGATAAATATGTGTGGACCTATTGCAGTTTTTTTATTGACAATTTTTGTGATTTTTTCTATTTACAAATATAAAAAAAACCACAATAATTTCATCTGTTTTTATATTCATATTTTTATTATTGAATGTAGATTTAAACATTTTTCTTCTGCTTAGTTTCTTGCCTGTTCTTCTCAGGAAAAAACCCGTAGATTTACAATTAGATGGCTTCATCCAAGTGAAAACCGTTCCTGTATCGTCGCATTAGCAATATCAATACATGTGGCTGGTGTGATAGCATTTTAGAAACACGCGATGTTAATACCTCCCGTGGCCTGTAATTACACTGGCCTGGGCTTTCTCTTGCATCGAAACATAGTAATTCTTACAGCCGAAATGGAAAAAACGTGGTACCTAATTCCCAATTTAAAATAGTATACGTTGGGATTTAGCAACTATAATATTACACAAATTACACTTTGTAAATCACACTTCGATCCATACACCGCCACATCACAATCACAATGCCCAAAATGTTGATTGATTACTGTAATCTACAATTGCAATCTCAACCTTATTACAATAGGAATATGGACAGTGAATTTGAATGTCACCCCCTCAGTAAAAACATTAGGGTCAACAGAAAAGAGGGTTGATAAATTAATGTAATAATAGCGCTCGTTACTATGTTACTATATGTATTGATTAATATGTTCAATGGAGGTATGTTTGTAAATCCATATTTACAATGTTTCATAAAGATAGGGCTATCTAATTAGCTTCGAGCAATCCGTCAATCTGGTTAGTGTCTTTGTCATTTTTTAAATAATTTGATTTTTATATTAGAAATTGGACATCAGCTTCTCCACCTAATAATCATATTATAATACTAAAAACCTTTAGACATTTTATAGTTCATCGTTTAGTTAGGTCAGTAATTAAATCAAAGTAGAATATAATAGCACAAAGATTCGTATTTCAGTAGATTTTATAATATATTTTATAATTAAGAAATTATAAAATATCATCATCAAGAAATTGTGTTATGGATAACGGAATAATAAAGATTTACTAAATAAACATACAAACATCCGTCATAGGTGGATAAATATTCATACTCATCATACAAATATCTGCCTCAATCCGGATTCGAACCCGGGACCAATACCCTGTCTACTTAGTCAGCTTAATCCTCTGGCCCGTCTTTAGGACACGTTTTCTTTTTAGAAAAATTTTGGTCTCTAAATCATTGCGAAGATTTTTAGCGGCATCAGATTCGATTAATTTCGCAAATATTTGGATTCAAGCATTACTTTTCTAATGTTAACGATCAACTATAAATTTTAATAATAATCTGGTAGTGTGTTCAAAGTCCATACAAGATTCGTTGTGTGCTTATGGTCTGTCTATGACTACAGATTAGCAATACTCTCGGGAATGAACTAAGTTAGAATCACTTTAAAATCTACAACAGCTCCTAGATGAACGGGATTCTTGACAATAGAAAGCGATTTGGATGCAGTGGACTTGTAGCTGACGCTTCCTCTTTTCTTTTTCTTATTGCATAAGCTAGCACACTTATTTCCTCCTTCACGCCTCCTTTAAAGGAACCCACGTCATAATGTGTGTTTCTTTAAAGGAGGCGTGAATGGCACGTTTTGTTCCGGCAATATAAAGGTGTGTTGTATTACCAGGGTGCTTTTGTTGCATGCAATATTCACTATATAAACATAAGGATCTGCGTCTCTATCACACTTGTCATAGAGTAATTTTGTGTGCATTTTAAAAACAAATAGGAAAAATAAAAATACATACCATTTACCAAACAGGGTACGATTATGGTAAAGATCTATAAAATGACTGGAAGACCTAAAGAATCTAAAATTATATATGATTCATTGTTTTCATGAAACACTTATATGAGCATCTAAACATTGACGTAAGCGTAACGCGCAAGTAAAGGAAATTGCCAAATGGCTAATCTACCGAGACGATTGCACATCAAGAGTCACGTCACTTCAAGGATGAATCTTATTTCAAAGCACGAAGGTGCTAATTTGCCAATATTATAACTGTCTGTAACGTACAAATTTAATAATAATATACCTATTGTTCACCCATCCAGGTGATAATAAATCACGATAACTTTGCATACGGCTATTTCAAAATATTAAACCTTAACACATAAGAATAGAGAGTATTCCATCACAAAAGGGATTTCGTACAAAAAAGTTTAAATGCAGTCAATGTCCTTCGGGGCTTGCAGTTTGCTGTCGCGTGCTGTCCCCCTCGCACGTGCTGAGTTAGAGTGAGAAGTAATATTGGGGATTACGATAAAAAATTATCGTTTGCGCACGATCCGGTATTGTGGGAATGATTGAAATCATGACTTTTTTGTCGGACCTTGTTCCGAGGGACCCCAAAGCGGAGGCTTTTAGATTAATACTTCATTTACACATACTATAAAAATAGCATGTCAAATACGCAAATTAATAAAATACTTAGGTATAAAAATGATAGAAAAAAACCGGTAAGTATATAAAAATCTGAAGTTTTTTAAAGAATTGTAAAACCTAAATTACTGGAGTAAGCTTTGAATTACTTTAAAAATCAAAAGCAACACACCTGTGTATTTTTTGAGGTCAGATCGGAAGGAAAACATACTTAACTAGTTGAACTCCATTTATTGAGTGTAAATTATAAAATATAATAAAATATTACGATTACAATTTCACTTAGTTACTAAATATTCATCTACGTGTGCGACGTGACCTAATTACATACGATATATGCATAAGTTACTACAAACCCATGGCTGATCCCGGATCGATCAAACAATAATTAGTTATCTGTAAATTAGTAATCTGTAGCTTCACATTTTTGTAATGCAACTTTCAACTGCTATTGCTTATATCTAACAACACAAATTAGGCTTACTGTTAGAATTATAAACAAAACAAATCAGCGAGATTCTACTGAGTACAAAGATACCTTAATTTTTTTAGCTGGAAATATTAATGGACCTACTTGGTTTGCATTTTGTGGAGATACGCAAATATAAAAAGTAGTTTCCAATGCTTCTTAACAGTGCGCTGTTGTCGTATGCATACAATTTGACTTCACAGCTAACGATAAACACGATAGAGACGGACACTTGAATTAAAATTTTAGAGGTAGTGTTGAGTTTCCAAGGTGGTTGACAAATGCGAAAACTGATCAAGTTTTAAATTAGTATTTTTTTATCAATAGTAATAATATCAAAACACTTGATATAATAGTGTATTAAATGATTTAGCTATGGGGTTGTTGGTTCGTTCGTCAGTTAATTTTGTAAAAGGGGTCTCTTGCCCAAAATTGTTTGGGAAGCCTTGAACTAGACTTATCAAAAACACGACATAGGACGTGATTTTAAACCAATTTTATTTGGATGATCACGTGGCCCATCTGTGGGCTTGTATGTTGACGAATTATCTGTGGTTGTTGTTGATAATGATTGCTTTTCCAGATGGTTAGATTACAGGTTTATCACATCAATTTGAATATGTGCACGGCAATATCATTCTTATTACTGTTCAACAAGATTCATCAAAATGAACAGACGCATGCCATCTCAAAGCCTTATTATACAATATACACATTATCGATTCGATTCTCGGTATTGGCTGTCATCGGAAATAGCGGACAATACTGAACAGTATAATTATTCCGAGGCAAAGCAAGCAATGCGTGTTTGTCTTGAAGTTAATCGACTTCCATATTACTGGTTCTTTCACTTTTAAATAAGCATCTCGACCAGTTCGTTATAACTTGAGAATTAAAATGCGACTGATATAGTAAATTTATGTTTTATATCATAAGATTTCTGCTAGATAACAAAATACCATCTCATTAGACACTGGACCAAAAGCTGGAAAGACTAGGAAAATCATCGAAAAATATCATACTTAGTCTTTAGCCTTACACAATATACATAGATATGAAAAATTTTTATATACATAAATAAAACTGTCTGCTTATGAGCAGTAAGAGGAGTTTAATAGCTACCAATTTTTCACGCTCTTTTGAAGAAACCCGTGTGTTTTATGAAGGGTGGACTGTATGAAACAGTTAAGAAATCCACATTCTGGATTCGACTCGCTAAATATCTTTGTGTGGTGTCAGGGTGGAGAACGAGTATTGATAAGAGTTTGAGGTTATAATAATTATATCAAAACTATTATTGCAACAAATACAAATCAAAATAATAACAGTTTACATCTCCTCCAAAATGATCTCGTGTCTAGTGAAATCCCTGTGTTTTTCCGAAATTACATTCATAAATAACCCCAAAATAAACGTATTTTTTTCAAGATTTATCATAATAATAAACAAACGTTCTTCAATACTTTATAACGAACAATACAATACAATGTTGACCTCGTATCAATATATTATTAAAAAATCTAGAACTTGGTTCCAACACTTAGTATGAAGTGTATTACTGACCTTGCTCGTAGCATGATTATTCGCTATCTTATTTGCCCGAGTTATTCTTAATCATGACATTTAAAAACGCTCTTTGTTTAATAGGGATATCTATAAGTTAAGTGCAAAGTGGATATTACTGAGGACCTATTAAGCCACTGTTATTCTTTCTCATTCTATCATCTTATTTTAATTTAGCTATACAATGTGTGTTAGCAAGGACATAAACATCACGACGTACCAATTAATAGCCGGAAATTAAAAGAGTTCATTATTCACCCTTAGGTTTCCCTGCAGCATAATTTCTAGTTCAGGTCTAGTTTCAGGGAATCTTAAGCATACAAACAAAGCTCTTTTCGACCATGAACGCAATGGGTTGCAAAGATGAGAAAGTACAGTTCACTTCATAATATTCAAATTCTCTTCACTTAATGGATACTTTACCACTCATCATCAGTCAGTGTGTAGTAAAAAAAACCTCCTAAATATTGCTATGGCCCGCCCTTCTACGTAATCCACTTTAGCTTTCATTGTTCAGGCAAAACAAATGTAAAGCAGTGAAAAATCTAACCTTTCAAAATTGATTGATACTCCGAACCTTACTCATTATATCTCCATTATCAACCTAGACACTTTATTATATTAAACAAATAATACCCTAACCCCATATCGAACACGCTTGTGCCAAACATTGTTGGATTCTTGCCAAGAAGCAAATTGATTAAATAATTTTTCACAGCAACCTGCGAAAATTTGTTTGACACGCATTCTTTGTTTTTCAGATTGTCTGAATCAGTAAGTCGCATCAACATTGTTTTACGTCCATTCGGAAATCGTGAGTATAATTAATGCAGGTGTTTCCGTGATAATTGACACGTTTCTCATAACAGCCGAGACGTCCACTGCTGGACCTTCGCTGTCGGCATCCTGCGGCTCCCAGCGAAATTTACCAGATTGTCGGGTCCCCCGCTACGAGATCATCTTTCCACCTCATAAGACTTCAGTCCTCCTTGCAATGTGTCCTGCCCATTGCCACTTCGAGCAGATAATTCTTTGGCTACGTAAGCGACTTTAGTTCTCTTGTGGATTTTATTATTTCTGATTCGATCACTCAAAAAACCTACAGCAGCCCTCTTATTTCGCTTTGGCTCCCTTTGAGTGTACTACCACTCCCACCTATGTTATTTCCATGCAGCCTGAACGACTACAGAAATCTTTGTCTACTGCGCAGTCTTTGTGTCTTTGTGTTAATGATAGTACGAGATTTATTAACCTGTCCCCTGATAAGGCCAAGTGTAGGTCTACAAGGACATTGGATTGCAGGATTTGTTTACTTTTAACGCTTTCTTGTGTGAGATTACTTATTCAGTACTGTTTATTTAACTTGTTCACCATACATTAAGTTAACAGTGAAATCACTTAATCACAAAATACCGCACCAACCATCGCTGGAACGAAGCCAGGTTACGTAATTTTTCCACAAAGTCAGTGACAATTTAATTTACACCATTCCTGTTTCCCGATAATACGGTTGGCGTGTTTCATTCTGTATTTATTAAATAACTTTAGAAGTTGTTTTCAAGTAAAACCTTTTCGGTATTTAATTCAAACTATTACTTATTAAACATAAAACTGAAACTTGTAGTTGTTCTAAACATTCGCAATGAATTCGCCGAATAAACAAAGGAGTATCTTTGCAAATCGTCACATCCATGTTAGGTAGAGAGTCAACCTTATTATACAAATATATATAACTATTGTTCCATAACAACAATACACCAATGGTCGCTCGAATGAAAATGGCATCAGAGGCAAATATTAACCTTACAAGCCTATCTATAGTCCGAAATCGATCTCTGTTAGCTTAACATCGTCTTATATTTCCATGACAGTCAGTTCAATGCTTACTCTCTTACAATTTAGGAAAATGTTGCGTGGGTGAAAATAGTCTTGTAAAATGCCGTATAAATAACTACTTAATATTACACTTTAGACCACAGCCAAGTGAACGAAATTACAGATGACTTTATGAGAATAGGAACAGTGAATACTGGTTGTAGATGACAAAGATTATGGCAGAGTTCTCAATAACTTGAAGCTCTGGTTCAAAATTGAGCGAATTGATGGCTGCTGATGATTGAGATTGAAAAGAACTTTTGTTTTATTTCTGTATAGAAATAAAGCACTCGATGAACAAGTGGATAAAGGAAACTCAGCGGTTATTTGTCACAACGCAATTGCAAATTCTCAAGGTTGTTTCAGACCTCATCACTTATCAAACGAACAGCACATTATCGAAATCAGTCCAGTGATTCGAAGAGATACAGAACCTCCTAAAGTGCAAGCATATTTTCACTTATGATTAATGTGTCCGGAGGCATAACGTATTTTTACGAAACACTTCTACGACATTCATCTAAATCTTTTAAATTATGTTATTGGTGCCGAAAGAGGAGAAAGATACGAATACACATTATATCATCCTTTTCTCGGTACAAGTTCCTGCAGGCTTTTGGCAGTCTTCTGGAATCCAACGAAGCATACGCAATATTTTAAACTTTTCTGCATAGACTATTTCGATATTAAAAGCAATAACACATATATTAGTTTGTGCAACCCAATTGGCATGTAACAAGCGATCATTTACTATTGTGACATTCAGTTACTCAGTAATATACGAAACATTATCCTATGGTAAATTCGATTGTTATTATCATGAAAACATTTACCTCACAAGCGGGTCCTGATTTATTTAAAAACTCAGAATTAAATGAAAGAATAGAATTATTACAAAATTATCATTAGCAGTATTTAATAATCTTCATCATCAACAGCCTATATACTGGATTGGACCACAATACCACAACGCTGGACCAATGCGGGTTACCGTGCCTTCGGAAGCACGAAGGAGCTCGAGATAGTAAATTTGATTAACCTCTCTTGGGACAAACCATGACCAAGCCACAGTCAAGCCAAAGCGTCCGAGCCACAAGCCAACGAGCTCCTCAGCTCTGCTCCGCATCAATCTTACTAAAAAAAACACTAAAAATTTATTTTTAGAATTTAATGGGGTTTCCTTTTTCTTTATAAGAGTATTTTATAGTTCTTCGTATTAATAATACAAAATGAAGAGATATATACCAAACTAAAAACAAAACATTTGATTAGTAGTTAAAAGTACTTACGTAATATTTTTTTTATTATGGACGTTAACGTATGTACACTTCAAGCGTGGACTAGTATTGGAACAAGTTTTTCTGCAAATTATAAAAACAATTCGATTGTCTGGAGTGAACGGTTGTTTTCGAGTTTTTTGTACTTCGTTCATTAAATGCTTAATTTGATATTTCGTTAAAGGAGATACAAGTCAAATGTTTTAAATAAAATAACGGAAACTAATGAAAATGGCACTAGATTATTTAGTATTTATGTAGATGACTATTTGCATGCACTTAAATTATTTCGAACTTTACATATTAAAAATATATTTCTAATTCTCAGACATTCGCTGAGCATTTAACAATATTATTAAGATAAGATATTATGGGTCTGGGAGGATCATATTTTTATAATGTATTCATCCTGAACATATCAGCCCCGAGATAGACCTACAGTAGGACATAGACCTCCCCCAAAGATCTCCAAACCGATCGGT
Organism: Acentria ephemerella; assembly: GCA_943193645.1. Lineage (NCBI taxonomy): Eukaryota > Metazoa > Arthropoda > Insecta > Lepidoptera > Crambidae > Acentria > Acentria ephemerella. The sequence goes on along the minus strand of OW971901.1, from coordinate 3,123,695 downwards.
CCTGCGCTTCCGCATCCAACGGCTTCGAGCTTCATAATGTATGAATTGGTAATTTGTTATATTCAACGACATATATCAACAAAGAGAACCATAGGATCGTAAAAGCAAAAAAAAATGACAATGTTTTCTATTTCCATATAGAAATTACTTGTAGCGTAAATAGTACCCATTCATTTTGTATGAGCTGTATATCTTCATAACTCCCACATAAATGTGTTTGATAAACGTCCAAGCCTTTATACAAACGGGCGGCTTGTCTAAAATAATTTATATGTCAATAAAGCTCTTTTTTTCTTCACTATCTGTCTCAAGTTTTGACCTTGGGCGCCACCTTGTGGTTATAGAGGTCGATTACCGTTGACTTGTCGATATATATGGACTGGACACAGTACACGATCTCTATGTTGAAGACCAAATTTTCCAATATAGACAGTCGATTATTTACTATTGTCAGTCCAATATTTATTAGTGAATATGGCTCTCGCTCATCGCTTGATAAGAGTCGTCGAAAGATTGTAAAATCTTTTATCTGTAACTATTTTGAATTAGTACAATATGCATTGCATATTTCGGCCAGCCGTCTGGCCAGTACCCCTGCCTAATTAGCAAGAGATTCCGGCTTCGAAACCCGGTAAAGAAAGATATTTGATGAGAACGAATACAAATATTTGTTCACGAATCATTGATGTTTGTATGTTTAATTAGTATATTTATATACCAGGATGCATTGTTTTTGCTGTAAAGCAAGCAAGAAGCTTATTTATCTTCTCTTATCTTGATGTAGGGCCAGGATTACGCCCGGAGCACGTCGACCCAATGGGATCTTTTGTGCTTCCCCAATCCAAATGACCGCTGTCCTGGAATACCTCCAAGATGTACTTACTAAGTACATCCGGAGACAGCAGCCTTATATCTTCAGGACTGGGATAGCCCAGTCCAAAGAGACCCATTCATAAGAACATTATTTGATCACTTTGTTTCAAGGACCACATTCCGCGATTTAGGCTCGTGCTATGAGCGTCCATAATTAACAGTAAAAGCTGTTAATTAATAAATTTACCTTGGTTACAAAAAAAAAAGGTTTAATAGGAGCACTATAATACATTACTCATTACAAATTATGGGTCTGTTAATCTGAATGTCCAGTTTAATTACCATTCATGTAGATTATTGTAGATAAACTTTGTTTATCGCTGAAAGACTGCATGTTTATAAAACGAATATATTAAGCAGAAAATTTCTGTAAAAATTGTACATATTTATGTTAGATGTCTGAAAATGTTATTTTTTATATTTGTAAGTTAAACTTAGTTGTCTTTTGTGAGTTTTACGCCTAGTGTAGAGGCGCTGGTAAAGTCGGTAAAACTCTAATGCTGAGTTTTTAACAATATATTTTGGGATAAATTATATTACAACAAATTTTACCCACAAACTTCCATAGATATATTATTGAAACCCAGCCTAAGTCGCTAATCCTAATCCTAAGTACTAAATAACGGTTCGTCCATATCTGGTCTGTAAAGACTGGTTCTACGAATCCATTTTCTTTGAATGCGGTACACGCATAGGTATATAATACCTTTATTATATCTCCAGATCATCATCATCAACAGGCCTTCGTTCATCGTAGATACACAAAAGGAGGACACAACAAGTAGAAGAGTACATAAGGGTTATATATAACACTACCACTTTAGCTCAGTGCATCGCGCGTCATGTAGACACAGAGAACTTTCTTCGGGTTAAGACTTCAACTCCCATACTTTAACCTAAGCAAAATGTCATTACTTTGATGTAGACAAAACCTTCGAGTCTACGCTACATTGACATATTGGTTACTGAACCAACCAAAGGGAAAATATTTTTGTTTCCATTGTACAAAGCACTATATGCCAGCGAAGTCCTCCTCGATGTGAGCGATGCTCATAAAACTATAACCACAAGTGGTCGTAATGCTAAATGCATAACACAAGGGAATTCTAAAGAGAAACGTGTCGCGTGACGTATGCAGATCTAGGTCGTGAGCTAGACTCAGGGCTGACTCTTTATGCGCCCTTTTTAGTTACCTACACTTAATATTAATTTCAATACATCTCTTCTCTAAATATAAATAGGAAAGAGACAAAAAATTCTGCATACTCATTAAATAGCTTTAGATTACACTGGAATTACTTCATAAAGTTTTATTCATTAAGTTTTTAGTAAAATTAAGATAATTTAAGATCAACGTAATGATGTATTTCTGTGACCAGTTGTTATTGATCTTTCATAGTTTTTGAATACTTTAACAATTTGAATGTTCAAGTAAAATATTGTTATTTTTAAATGAAATTAACACCAAATATTGTATTAGTCGTATCTTAAGATATTTTTTAACTTCCACAATTTTAACAACAATCTACATTTCCATAATAATCTAATATTTATTTACTCATCTACCTTGAATGAAATTAATGTGTATGTGGAAATCAAATGAATAATAAATTATTATAATACAGTCAAAAACCAATTATAGCTACTTATTTATTTTACCAACCCTACTACCTCATAAAACGAGTGTTGTTACATAGAGTATTGTACAGTTTCTATTTCGATTATTGTACTGTCTCTGCGCCGATTGAAGAAGCGGAATTGTCATATCATATCCTGTGACAATTACAAAATTATTTTTATTTTTGAAGTATAATTTTATTAGGAAAGTACTAATTTTTCGATCCTAATCATAGTACGGTACATACTGAAGTCAAATTTGGGGTGAATTCAAAATCATCTGCCATATATTAAATAGATATTTAGGAGCGTTACATTTTCGACCTTAATGTTCGAGAGGCGAGGGTGACATGATGTTTGTTATATATGCTATCTAGAACAGTGTTAATATCTTGACTTACAAAGATAAGTTTACTTCCCAAAAAATATTATAATTCTTGGCAGCGATAACATTGTAGTGAAAACCCATTAATACTCCAAGTGATTCCAAAGCTCTTAATGTAGACAAAGAAGTGAAATCTGTACTTTTCTCGTTAACAATAAGATTCAGTTTACAATGGCTTCGATTCTGTTGCGCACGAACTAAAATAAAATTTAAATTCGGTACTACGCTCTAATTACAATTAAATCAGTAAAATGGCGGTTTTTAAGCATATCTGCCTCATTTTAACGCACATCTTAAAACATTTGATTTGATTTGATGTTATAAATATATCCTCATTACTCCCGTATGCAAAACAAAACTTTCATCATAAAAGCCAGGCGACACTGACAATACCAGAGTGATATGATCTAGGTTATTTGGCGACCTACATACGGGGGCTGAGCTTATGTCAGGTATGTCTAGGACTAGACAAGGCCATATTAAGTTAACTATAATATGAAAAATAAGATGCTGCTGGATGAATAAGAAAAATAAGATGCTGCGGGATGAATAAGCTACCGCACAAACTACTAAGAAGATTGCGTTGAGCCACAGTCTTTGTTATTTTTTATTCCATTTAAATCTTTAAAAACTATGTATTTAATGTTTATTTTACAGTCATAGTTTGTATATGAGTAGTTTCCTTTACTTGTCTAAGGATAGGCAAAGGAAACTTTAGCAAATACAGCCACATGACACTTTTAGTCAATCACGGATTTTTCATTATATTTTGTGCTAATAGGGTTTACATAATATAAAATCCAGTATTGATACACAATAATAATGAAACTGCAGTAGATTTAGAATGAATTCGTAAACCAATACAACAATTGTTTGACATAGACTGTGCTTGTTGTTCTTATTAAGAAACAGACGAAGGCGATCATCACAAACAGTCAATCTTTGAAGGATTTTTTATTCCAGCATTTCACATAAAGCAGGCAAGATTGACAGCAAATCGACATCGCTTTTCAAACAGGTTATTAAACCACCAAACCGAATACTTGGTGGACAACCTCTATCTAATATGGCTCTGAGATTGCGCACACGGTATCATAAACACTGGTTATATGAAATCTACGATTGAGAATGAAATTACCTATTCGTTTATCACATTAAGTATTTACAACATCTGGTGACTAAGTATTGAAAACCCATATGGATAAATTGAGCGGGTTATACGATTTGTTTGAATCGTGTTTCTATGTAGGTTGTAATTAATTAGGCTATCGAGTTACACACTTAAATTTTATTATGATTTCAATATTGTGTAGTTTACATTTATTATTAGTTCTTATGATCTCACAACAGAAAGAATAAAAGTAATTAAAATGGCTATTCTAAATCCTCTTTAAATCTGTAGTGCAATTGAATGCATTATGCCTGAATTAAAATTAAAATTAAAGTTTTATTCATGCATGTATACTTCGGAGTCCTCTTAAAACATAATAATATGATTTTTATTATTTTTAATGTATTGCTTTTTATAAATATGTACACTTATATTAAATTAACTTTTAGAAATTCTTGGTGCTGAGAAATATTTTATTTACAATTTTATGTCACTGTATGTACTGTATTCCATCCAAAGTTAGTAATTAAATGATCTTGAAACACCTTACACTTTTGAAAGCAGTTAATCTCTCCGCCTCCTTGAGATCAAGATGTTAATCAAAGAAGCCACGTCATAGAGCTGAATAGTAGCTTGGAATTTGTTTTTCCTTTCTTCTCTTCTTGCTGTTAAAGGCAAAGAGATCAAAGGGACCCAGCGCATACAGCCTGCCAAGGAGTGACAATCTCCTGAAGTAAAACTTTTTAATGAAATCGACAGTTCCAGTATAACTTTTCTTTTCAGTATGTTATTTACGTAAACAAAATAACAACCGAATACAATGAGTATACTCACAAATTCTAATCTTAAAATGTTGTGGGTACATTTTAAGTTTAGATTTTTGCATAATAAGACTAACAATTTGAGTTTTTCACTAACCTTCTGTAGTTCTAACTCTTAACTCGTTTTAATAATTTTTGATTAATTATTATTTATGATTTTAAAACTAATTTAACAGTTCATTTTCCTAGCTTTAAAGTGGGGGAATAAAACTTGTGGACAAAGCAAGGAGTCTTATAAAAGTAATTTATTGTCGATTGTGATATACGAAGCCCCTTTCCATGTCTTATTAACATCTGGGACAAGGCCTTAAGTTACAAACGGTTTACTTGACAATTGCTTGTGTTCATCGAGCGGTACATTCGGTAAGTATCATTATAATGTATAACTAGTTAGAAAAGACTCGTGGCGCTAGCATCACCGAGAAATGGTAGTCTATGGAATGGGCACGATTCAATAGATTTATTTATTCAACCATCAATGTACTTTACAGGAAAAAAACAGTCCAGGTATTGTGCAAGTATTGTGCTTATTCTTTAATGAAATCACATCTAGAAGTCCGACCATAGAAAATAATCTCAAAACGGCTTTATATGAACATAAAAATTAATATTTATTTAATAGATATTTACTCAAGTACACTTGTAGTTCATTCACATCGTATAAGATTACATAGCTGTGTTTCTTATTTGCGCGTGTGGAATTTGAAACATATGTCTTTAAGTCAATCAAAACTTACATTTCGTCCCATACCAGCCCGCCGGCGGGCTCATAACGGTTCTGTTAACTGGGTAATTTTTTAACAAATTGAACTTATACTTTACTAGATTTAGGTAACAAAGACAAACACAAAAATTAGTATAGGAATATAGGTAACCATCTCAGATCCATCAATTCTTCAAAGGGGTATGCGTAGAAAGACGCTGCTTCTTACCATATTCCTGAAGTATGGAGACTTAGAGACATTTGTGCAGAAATTTGATGTTAGAATCATTTTATCGTTGGTAAGAAACAGGTCCATTGGAGAATTGGAAGTTAAGAGTTTGTTGTGGGCTAATATAATCAAAATGGAATATCATAGATACATGTGTCATTTATTTGCCAATGTGGCTGGAAACGAAATCATACATAAATGAGTTATTGTAAATATGTGTAAATAAATAGAAATACTTCGATACTTAGCAGTATTATACACAAACGTAATAAAAAAGTTAGAATCCAATAAAATCTTTATTGCAAAGACATAAAAGTGTTTTTAGCATAGCTGTAGTTTATCATTACCACTCGCCAATACTAAATTAATTACAGACATCAATTAATCAAAGTTTTTACACATTGCACCTCGTTAAGACACGACATGGCCGAAATGAATAATTAATATACTTTTAAAATCATAATCAGCATAAAATGATTACGTAATTAGGAAAAATAGGTGTAATAATAAAACGATATGATTTTTTCTTCATAAAACAATAAACAAATTACTTCGCAATGTCTAAAAAACTAGCCAGATGGAGAATTGACGAGATAACATCTTTCTGCCATAACGACCGATGAATCAGCAGTAAAAGGAAACACGAACGATTTAACAGTGCCATCAATAACTGAGCGGGGATACGGTGAAAACTGACATTCTTGTTGGGTCGCATAATAGGTGGTTGGCGGAGCCGAATGCCAGCAAAAAAGATGACCTGAGTTGTCTGTGGAATGCAACGCGACAAATTTAAGATGATCGGAGGGCTGTAGCAACGTCGGCCGACACAGGCCGGTTTCACGCGTTCGGGTAATCAACTATAAGCGGTAATTCTGGTTAAAGTACACGAGTAGGTATGTCTAGTGAATATGAAGTCGGGGCCGCAAGGCGCGGTCGCGAACGAATGCAATTATTTCATTCTCGATGTGCGCGCGTATCCGCCATTACAGCGAACTAAGCTAACGCGTTCGAATTTGCAACATGTATTTGTACTCAGTGAACTGACAATGCTCATCGATTTGAGCTCGCTACTTAATTAAGAATCAATTTGAGACTTAAAGTTAAAATGGCGTTCTTCCTACAGTAGCTTAAATTTTGATGTTTTAGGTAATTCCTTATAAGTTTTACAAATTTGGAGCGACAAGACGAGCCACATAAGTAGTTTCTTCTAGTGTTAATGGTAATTAGCTTCAACTGAGGTTTATTCTGCTGATATTAGTTGGTGTGTGTTGCTGTGGTACTAACTATCGCAATATACCGCAATAAAAATTAAGTAATAGAGCAGTGAATTTCCAATTACCTTCAGATGGAACACTGCCTTATTAAATAAAAATGTTATTAAATAACTTGAGACGGCTATAAAGTAACCATAGATAAAAGGCAAATTTGAGATGCTTTTAGAAAACGTCGATTTTAAGATTAAAAATTAAATATACGTGATATGGCAGCTGTCCTTGTTACAATTAAATTGACAAAACGAGATGTACAGTACTTAAATTTAGATTTAGAGTGAGCTATTCAGTGTCAGGCTGAATATTTCGATCCTCATTGCTATCGATTCCACTGTTCCTATTATTAGATAACATATAATTATAAGCAAATATAAAATATAAACAGGATTGCAGGCTTGACTGTGATATAACTGTCGAGTCATAACAAATCTTTATGTTTTAATGAAATCTAACGAATTCGGCCATCGAAATTTACTTTACGAGTCAGAGAAATCAAATGTCTGTTTTATTTCTCTCGCTGAATGAAAACGACAAAAACAAGTGTACTAAGCGATTATGTCATCTACGTATAGACAGTTTAATTTATTTTGTCCTCGCATTAAGTTTACAAACAGACGAATATTATCTTTCATTCTGTACTGTACACAAATATATTTGAGAAATTATAACCAAAACCGCAGAGAAAATATTACATCACCATGATAACACGAGCAAATGAAATACGTACGATCGATTAAAGTAAAGAGATTTTGTAATACGCTCATATTCTTAACTTTATATGATTTTACTCTGGTAATAGGTACTAGAAATGGCATATGTAATACATCTTTATGAGAAAAAATAAAAAGGTGTCGATACAGAAAAGCTAACATGAATTATTAATTTTAAGGGAAAGTTCTAAATATAGGCTTTCAATTTATGAATGATACACAATATACAAGACTAAAAACTGGTTTAAAATAAGGGCAACGGTTATGTTATTGTTCAAAATTAAGCAAATAGTTATTTGTAGAATTTGTGCAATGTATCCTATTTTCTTAATATGATTGGAAAAAGGACACGTCAAAGGACAAGAAAAAGGACAAGTCACATGACATTTAAAAAGGTGCGTATAATTTTCGATCTTAATGCAAGTCGTAAAAGTAGGTTTTGGAAGCATTTCCCTACATGATATTTTCTTACCAAATCCAAAGCATTTGATACCAATACCAATACAAAAAGAAGGGATAGAATTATTTTTAAGAACGTCAAGTTTGTTGACACTTGGGCGATCCATACACTTTTGACTTATTTTATTTAATCGGCATGTTTTCTTATGCGTATAAAAATAAGGCAAAAATGCTTGAGTCGACATTTTAGAAATGTCAAATGTCAACTGTCTTTTCGTTGTATTGTACCGAAAGAGTAGTACTGAACTTTAATTTAATTTAGTTCGTGCCATTAATCGGGGCCATTTCCTTATTTTCAGATTTTTTAATGTATCATGTTTAATTTTGAATGGGGAAAGTGGTCGAAGTGGCTTATGGGGCCCAGAAGAAACTGAATGATAATCATTTTTAATGAGGCTTTAGTACACTCTAGGTGACTATGTCCAAAAATTTCGCTGTTTTGATCTCAGTTTGCGTAACTCTTACAGTTAACATTAAATAAATGTGTTTGTGATTCTCCATAACACTTACTAAATTTACATCTCTCCCTCTCTTTGGATGAAGGACAGCTATTAAAAATTCTAGCAATAATCTATAGTTTCTCTAAAAACGTATAAATAGTGCAATTTATTTTTGTATAATATGGTTCTATTTTAATTCAGATATGTATAGAGTCAGAATTAGGCCCAATATTATTTACTCAATCCTTAAGCCATAAGATAAAGATATAAGAAACGTATAAATATTCTTAAAGTCTAAGTAGTTACTAAGTAAGTATCTGGGTACCTTATTAGATTTCCATTATAAATACCCAGTAATACAAAATGTTTAAATAAATAATGACTTGCTTGTATCTACCATTTATTTGATGCAAGCCTAAGCAACATAATAAAAACCAAACATAAATAGTGTTGGCTATAGCAAAATAATAACTGTAAAATGGACTCATAAATGAATATAGGTAAGTATGGTATTGAAAATTACCACGCGATTAAATCAGCTACGCGAGCGTGTTATTACAACAAAAAATATATAAAAATACAAATATGGAATTATACAAAAACTAGCCAGTCCGCAAAAGTATGTCTTTTTAAACCACGCTAAAGAAGCCATCTTTGTATCAATATGTCACACAACATGAACAACGAACTGCCGGTAAAGGTACGGGCGCTGTAATAGCCAACCTCGATTGATTTTATTTGTACAAATAGACTCGAGGAAGGAACAGACGTTTACTTTATGATTCTGAATTATACATAGTGAATATTAAAAAAAGAAAAACTTCACATTCACAACAAAATATATCTATGGATTTCTTACATAGTTTACTATTTTAATAGTCTGATTAATGAAATGCAAATTGGAAAAGTTCAAAAACAGATCGATACGAATTTTGAAACAGACGATTAGGTACAATAATTAAGGCATGACTAAACCTAATCAAGTAGGTTTGCGTCTTATTTAAGTACCTATCTGTGTTTTATTCTATAGTTATTTTCGCCGTTCACTCACTTCGGAAACTAACAAATGTGATTCACTTCAGCTGCATAAATTATGGACACGTTCTCAGTGTTCTATAAATAGAACTCGAAAGAAAGCGGCTTGCTTTTGGTGCAAATGCTTATAGAATACAGTATTTAACATGTAAGCAGTACTTACCAAGAAAGATCTCACACTTATCACAGTCTATCGTTCAAACACTACTTTCACGATACGTAATCTCAATTGAATCGCGGTAAATAAGTCAACGGCACGAGAAAACGCGGGGGTCAGCTTGCCACTAAAATTATTGATTTCGGAGCGTTACAAAACAACAAAAGATATAAAACGGACTGGAGTGCACACCCCCGCGCCGCCGAATCGATCAGAATGATAATTGTCGCGCACAAAGAGTGACTACTCACCTAGGACAGTCGGAATGCACACATATAGAACAACAACACACAAATTTATGTCAACAAGGTTTTTATCACTTTAGCACATAGAGTTTGGTTGTAGCACTTCAATTTATAGTTTTTATGTTGATTTAACGGTTAATTAATGCGAATTAAGAGCGATTTATGTCGCAGAGACGCGAGCATTTGAACGGCCACTAGCAAGATGGCTCCGAGCGGGTCCGCGTATGCCGCGCGGCCGCCGCGCCCCCCGCGCCGCGTACGTGCAATGAAAGATAGGTAGCCGCCACACATAGCGTCGGGGGAATAAAGACCGGTCACGAGATATCTTGATCCCTTATAAAACTATGAATTTTAATAAAGGTAATTACTCTTTTATAAACATAATTACAAAATAGATTTTAAGTCAATTGTGAAGTACTTTAATTTTTTTTAATAATAAATATTCTTTAAGTGTTTATAGAATATTTATGCATGCAGTAAAATATTTGGTTTAAGAGTACAGATTTTTTTTAAAGTAGATATTCTTATCTCCCTATAATTCCACTTAATTATTTATTAATATAAGACAATTCATGAAAGAAATTAAAGACTGATGTTCAATTTCCTTGTTGTAAAATGGTAATTTTTATAAAATGTTTTGAAAACTCGTCTTGAAAAAAACCGTAATACACCTAAGTCTGTTTTTACACGGTCTTTTTGTACACGGTTTTGATATAACACGGTTTGAAAATTGAATATTATATAATTTCAAATCGTGCTAAATGGAATAAAATCGTGTAAAAAAATTAAAAATATTCAATTTTCAAACCGTGTTATATCAAAACCGTGTACAAAAAGACCGTGTAAAAACAGACTTAGGTGTATAATTAACTTATAATACAAAGTTTACGTTTCATCTTTATATACATCTTAATCTTAATCTTTTCTTTTTTTCTTTATCTTTTCTATTCTTTAACTGGTTGTATTAAGTCGTAGACTCGTGTTTGTTGCCATAATTATTAGGTAAAGGTATTTGCATCATCACCTTTATTTCTATACGGCAGACGGCTATCTTGTAGAGTGGTCAAAACTCTGTACTTAGCCAGAGGTCCCGGGTTTGAATCTTGGTAGGGGCAGTTTTTTTAATGATGAGTACGAATATTTATTCTCGAGACATAGATGTTTGTATATTCAATTAGTTTATTTCTGATATGTATTTACATATTACTATCAATATTTTCGTCGTTATCTAGTATCCATAACACGAGCTCTAAATGAGCGAAATATTATTGTAATTATATTATAAATTGTTTATGGCAAAGAGCTTAATTTTTTGTTATTGCCACCAAAAATATATGCTTGTTCTTTTAATAATTCACAGTTAATTGTATTAATTTAAAAACAATTTCATTTTTTCAAATGATTTCAGTGTGTATTAAATTTTACTTCAGGGTAATATTGTTTAGTGTATTCAAGCATTACCGTTTTAATTTCATGTTTTTTTTAACAGCTTAAGATATCTCGAGACTAGTTGCTCCATCTGATACCGTGTGCTACCGTTCGTTCTTTCCCTTCACACCGCTTTGCCGTGCGAGATCTCCCTTCCCCCCTCGTCTGCCTACCAACCTCTTATATACTGCTCTCTTTACAACAAAAAAAAACACCAATTTCCCAAATTCCCGAAGCGGACCGAGCGCGGACCTAAGATGGCGCCGACGACGGCTTCCATTTTGATTGCAGATTACGAGTGGCGCGTCCCGAGTCAAAGCCTAACCGATCTACCGCGCGACGCTTACCGAACGTTTTATAAACGTATCGCACATGTATTTAGGCTAATTTTTCCCGTTCTATGCGACCGTGGCGTCGTAGCTGCTCGTTTGTGCAATGCCCATCAATTTATATCCAGTTATTGTATCGATTTGGAGCCCGGCCGAAAGAAAGGTTTTTAAACAGATTCTTTGTGTCTGTAAACGCCCGTTACCTGTAGTACGTTGCTTCCGTAGCGAGTCTAGCTCACGAATTATGTATTGTTCGTACAGCCAGTCAGCCTCAACGGGACTAAGGTAAACGGAATAGGTAGCTACACTAGTTGCACAACTAATCTGTCAACAGATTTACGGAAGAAATCTAACAATAATTTTACGAGCTAACCATCGCCTTTTGTAGTAAATATGAATATTCAATCAAAATTTCTTTTTTAAAAAAACTTGACACCAAAACAATGACAGCAATCAAAAATAACAGTAAATCGACTGTCTTTGCCTACTTTTTTCTAGTAGGGAAAAAGTTTTACCTCATAATAATAATGTAAATTTTTATTGACAGCTAAAATGACAAATCAACTTACTGCTATGTTTACAAATCGGATTGCATACTGAGATTTGGAATTATCATATTATCCTACAGTGATGATCAAGCTATAAAAATCTTGTATAAGAGCTATCTGCAAATTATTTACAAAAACAATAATCTTTTAAATTTCCTATTATTTTTATATATACATTTATTGCGATTTGTGTTTTTGGACTTAGAATTCGTGAAAACTAATAGGAACTGAAGTACATTTATACTTCCGATAGTTTGAGTGTTACTGCTCCATTTAATAAATATAGTCATGCAATTGTATTAACAATTTAAGTAATGATATTAAATGAAACAAACTATCGTGAAAACTATATTTACAAAAGCGTAGAAACTCATTTTTTGGTTATGTTATTAACACCAAAATTAATGTTTACTATATTTCAAGTGAAATAAATGTATTTTTAATATGTTTTAAGGGAACGCCACAGTATACATGCCACAGAGAAAAGATCCCTGCTCCCAATATAACGATTCCTTATTGCACAGAAGGAATTCAACCAGGATGAATTAGTTGACTGCTACGTTCGATCTTAGCATGATTAGATTAGATATATGGTCTTTAAAAAACAAAGCTGTCTCTTATTTCTATTGTATAAGGCAATCATTTACCTACGCATAGTTTTGTTTACGAGTTAAATTTCGATGTTAGTGTATTATAAACGTGTGAATTAGATAAAATTCAAGGCTTCGTAAACAAAACCATCAATGGATGGAAACCAGCTTTTGTATCACTTGTTACGGACGAAAATGCAGAAACAAACATCCAATGTTATTCTTAATTCTTAAATAAAAAAACAAGACAGCTAATCAATGGACAAAATAATATATGTTAAAAAAATGTAGAACAGACAACAGTGAAACAAAAAATACTTGACGGCAGCAAAACCCACGAAGAAAGATTTTTTTCTTAAAGCATGCGGTCATCAAAAGGTCTAGTGATGTATTATGAACACTTATTGGGCTTAATTTGATACACAGTGATGTTTATAAATGACCCGAGTTCAAGATGACGCAAAATAAATAAGCAGCTATTAAACGGAATGGAATACGATTGCGCAATATACTCCTTTTTTTTTAATGCAAAATGGTGTAAAGATTAAAGTTTATCTATGGACTTTAACCATGGTGTTGACCTGCACGATGTGTTTAACATACACTGGCAATGAGTATCTTGATGGAGTATATACTTCCACGCAAATGGTTAAACACAGGCTCGCATCTTAACTGAAGCGCTTTCAGGGTATTATGCCATCGACTGCAACTTCGGAAAATGTTCCAACACAGATTTGTCGTGTGGTGAAGATCAGGAAGAACTAGAATGAGATTTCTGAAATAGCTTATTTTAAGGCGGAGGATTAAAGGCTCTTCCTTCTGAAAGATATAGTTAGGTTTATAGCAATTTCTTCAAGTTAAGGGAAATCATAGAAAACATATTTATTTAGTTCCTAGATCTTATGTAGTAGTTGCAAAGAAATATACAGGATGACACTGTAATAGTAAAATAATATATTTTGTAACTGAGTTACCAGTTGTAACGCTGATGTTTTGTGATGCTAGGTCTTATCTTAAGGGCCGGATTTAATTCTAGGAGCACTTCTACCCAAGGAGATCTTTTGTGCTTAAGACCCTAAAAAAAGAAGGAGCTAGAGGTAGACAATTAACTTATCTCGCTATTATTAACAATAATGTCAAATAGACGTTCCTAAAAATAATTTGAGTTAGCGGATTTTGATTTTTTTAAGTTAAATTTTCAAATACAATGTAATGCAAGCTATGACAGAATTTATGACACGTGATTATAGATGAGACGCAATATTCAATACATTAGTAGGTCTAATAATTCAACGGCTCCTACAACGACTAATAACAATGTTCTCACAAGCACCAAAAAGCGAGAAACGTCGTTATGAATTATGTCAACCTTCCTTCAAATTTAAGACCAATTTACCTCAAACCTTAACTATATATCAGATTCCCCCATTTGCTTCGTTGTTTGCACGAAAAAGAAGAGCGAGGGAGGTCTTAATAAATGGTCGTGCCACCTCACTCGGTGCAATGACCGAAACGATGCCACACCGAGAACAGAATGTTAGTTCTCGTAAAACGATTTAAATCTTTGTAAAACACCAGTTACAACGATTTTAACAATAGGTGCTATTTAGCTATAGAAGATAAGTATTTAATCAAAATGCGTAGAACTCTCAGGTTAGTATTAGAATTTGACTGTTACCTTGTGTTCTTCTGCTACCTCTAAAGGAGTTTGAAAGAGGTTAGTTATTAGAATAAAGTTCTTGTTCCGAGTGTCATACCCTGTATAGTTTTTGAAAATATTTTTTTAATTATTAATTTGTTTTCTTTATATAAAAATCACAGTATACTTCTTGGTATAGGCCGTTGTATCTACTACGCTATCATAATAAGAAACCTCAGAGATGCTAGGCTAGTATTTGATGAATGAAGTAACCAACTTTACAAAAAGGAAGAAGTTCTCGATTCGCCTGTATGTTTGTTACGCGATTGCTCTGTTAATTGTGAACGATTTTAAAAATTGTGGTCCGATTGTCACCAAGTCAGTATCTGATAATGGGTTTCCAGGGAAATCGAGGTCAACCTTCAAATGTTTTAGGCAACAAGCGGCAGATAGGGAACTCGACAATACTGACCGATCTAACTTTGACCTTACAATAACTTACATCTGACTTAGATCTGACACGACCAATAAATTTGGGCGTGTCAGATGTATTATATTAATATTATTATTATATTAAAATTATTTTGAAGAGTTGCTAAAAATATCTATCTAAGTTGTTTCCTGAAACAATAGAAAGTGAAGATCCGTCTACAAAAAAATATATAAATAAAAAACGGATAACTTCTATTATATGTTTTGAAGGCGGTTTTCAGTTTTATCGTTTGGACCGTTCAAAATTAACCTTTTTAGTGATTATTTCTGTAAACTAATACATATCTTTTCAATATTCAATTATCTAACACGTTTTAAAAAATCTCTATTTTTATTGAATTATTATTTATAATCTCTTTTTCTATCTATATCTATACTAATATTATAAAACCTAAGCGTTTGGTAATGTCGTAGCAATATATATCTTTTAAGATTGATTCACTAAACTCTTTCCTTAGTAATCAAATTCGTTATAAACACGAAATAAAACATTAACCAAAAAATACAATATAATTAAATAATATTTCAATACAGTTTATATGATATGTTATTATTTTCCGACATAAACGCGACCGAAGTCGTGGGCACAACTAGAATTTAATAAAATTATTTTCTTATGAATATTAGTTTTTTTTTAAAACAACATAAGTCACGGGTTGGTTACTCTGCTTAGTTTGGTTTAACCGGATAAATCTTGCGGCTCTTCACTTCTTCAGTAACCGGGCCAGTCTAAGTAAGCTAAGTATGTAATGATGTCGTGGCCATTAAGTTGTTATTATAAAGTGGGGGCAGGTAATCGATAGCGAAGAGACAGGCCGGGAGCAGAGGTGAAATATATATTGCTCTCCATAAATATTGATTTTATGTTAGGGGCGGCGGTTAGCAGGGCTGCTACGAACGGCTTAGCTTGGACCCAAATAAATATGAGCTCTTATATTGTATAAATACTTATATTTAGTATAGTTTTGTAACTATAATAATATAAATTTAATTCACACCGAACTCGTGTTTATAACAATTTACTTAAATTCTATATTTGTAGTTTGATATGAATGTTATTTTTATCTAAAACTTATGATTTAATTACCTACACTTCATGTTGCCTGCAGAAGGAAAGAGAACCCTTAGTCCAAAAAAGGTCCCAAAGTTGGTAACATTACTACATGCTCTATTCTTTGCGAAGACTAGAATCATAGCTGAATAAATTACTGTATTTGAGGAGACAGACTTGAGAAAGGAAAAAGATAAAAGTCTAACATATTGGGTGTAGGTTACAAGTATATTTTGTAAAACACTTCCACTAGACGTTACTTCCATACAAAAAGTCGGTCTACGCGGATTTTAATTAATGTATCAGTATCAGTGCCATTTAAGTGGTATTATATCGACGACCTAGGATATCCAAAGCCTATCTATATGTGAAGTAATTAATTAGACCCAGGCGGTATTATAGCTGAAATATTTATTATATTATATTCAATTATAATATTTACTAACCATAACTTTACTAAACTTAACTGTTTTTAATCTAATGTTTATGAGCTATTGTTATATATTTTTAATTAGTACATGTTTTTGTTGAATGACCTTAAAATAAATAAATAACTAAATAATGTAAAATGTAATTAAACGCGGGAAATCAACAAAAACTGCTTAAATCAAGCACCGAACGTCTCGCTCGACGGTTGGCGGCGGCCACGCGTTACTAAGGTAAATAAAAAGATGCATTTCATTGATTTAGGTAAACGTACACTGAGTCAGACTAGCGGGTGTTGAATGTACCGCAGAAAAAAAAATCCTAGCTTAAATATAAAACACCAACAAATAACTGAATACAATATTCAGTTACAGAGAAATAACCTAAAATACATACATATATACATAAATATGGACTCCTCTACTGCTTATCATCAGGCGGTGTCGAGTCATTTACTGTGCTTTATAAAAAAAAACATAAACATATGTGTTATTTATTGGGATTTCTAAAAATGATAAAAAGGTACCGTGTCTAGACTAATACTTTTTAGTTTGTAAATAAGGTATTGACGTAAAGGAAAGCCGAAGACATTCACAGTAAAAATTACGAAGGAATACACAGCAGGCGGCTGTATAAAGTGACCATTAAAGAAGAACAAGCATAAATTTGGGTACAAAATGAATTATTTACAAATTACTCCATGGACAAAACAGACTGGGAAAAAAGGGTGTATACTTATGGTGGGAAGGTGGAAGGATTTCAACATAGGAACACTCCTGGTACTCAATCTCAGGGAGAGTATTCCACAATCCAAAAATATTTCTCTGAAACACTGAATTTATTTATATAATATCTGACTGTGCCAACCCTAAGCCGCAGAGTTAGCCCGCGGGGATGTCACACGTCTGAGGGCAGTGAGATGTGAGAACGGGATCGCAACACTTTCCGAGTACAACAGAGCGGGTCAGCGACAGAACCCCAGTTCATCTTCTACGCACCGCAAGCGCCACATCAATCACAACAATCTCTTTTGGAAAAACATACTTCTGTACATGTACATAACGATTATTAAAAGTTACAAGTGACATGCCAGTGTACTTCTTTCTAGTGTACTATGTCTTTTTGTTTATGAATTCACCGCATTGGTTACATTTTGTTCGTTTTGTGACGGATTTGTAACTATGTATTTTTAATTATAATTTGTTTGTTGTGGGCGATAAATAAAACAACTGTTAATGTTAATTACAGGCCTGTATTAAACGTAAATGATAATTTTCTCGATTATGGTTATTTTTTATACGTGCGTGGCGTTTACTAAGTACATAGATGAATAATTAATATTAAGAATTTGGACTGTTCCATATTTAATGTTGCTTATGGTTTAGGCATTTTAAGGATTTAATTACACACTGAATTTACATTAAATTATAAGATCCAAAGTATGTTTTTGCTTCGAATGAATGATATCAAATATGCAACGTGTTGGTTCAATAGCATAATACTGAATTAAACAATGAAAATGTAATTGAGTAATATCATTATGAAATAACGCAGGATGAATTGTTGCAATAATGATATATTGCTAACACGAATCTACTTCGAATGATGCAATCGCGATTGCGATACAATGATGGCATATAGTATGACAATAGTTTCCCCAAGTTTAACAAATGCTCGGCACGGTTCACTTTGTTTCTAAAAGCAGCTCGCTGTATAAACTCATCCTTATAATTCAACCTTTATATAATAGGAATAAACCCGTAAGAACAAATATAGGTAGTAATTTACTTACACGCGTATTTCGTAGGTAGTAAACGACTTTCTTTTTATTGCATGTCCTGAGAGTATGGAATCTACACGGAACCTTAATCGTAGACTAAAACACCAAGAATAATACGCTTTGTATTATTACTAAATACGATAATTTTTAATGAATTGCTAACCAATAGTTTCCAATTTCAAATTTTTAAAGCATCTAGCGACATCTAGTAAATATGTACAAAAACATAATACATGCTTTATAAGTTTACTTCAAACGCCTGTTACTTGGTTCAACTATTAGGCGCTAGATAGCATTAAACCCGTAAACAATATTGGAAATATTGCAAATACAAGGTTTATTTTACTATTTTTAATATTGGCTCATTCCAAATTCACTTTGAATGTTATTTTGAAAATATAATTCTGATATTTTCTTTTAATATCTAATAAAATATATAAATACGTTGAAATAGGTAATTTAAAATAATATATTTGTTATTGATTCTATATATTTAGAAAACAAGGCGTTTCTCATTTCAGAAAAAAGCGCCATCTGTGATCGACTAGCAGTACTGGGATGACGTCATAACAACGTAGCTCGACTGGTTTGTTCAAGTTACCCAGAGTACCGTTGAGTTCAACAACCTCCCGCGTGTTTTGTTTACGCGGGAATTTAACTGGTGGATGGTTCAAACATCGAATTTTGTTAAATTCACGTTTCACTCACGTTATGGAACTGTGAAAATATAATTTAACGGTTCTTAAATAGCTTTTAGTTGTTTCTATGCGTTAACAACTGATTAGAAGCAGTTTTTATGGTACGAAACGGTTGATTAAAGATTGTAATTAATAAATGCTAAGAGGACTACAGTGTAGTATAATAGGCGCTGTAACGATAATTTTAATACACTATTCTAAGAACCTAAGGTAGTTCACGAGATGTGAATTACTAAAAACCTTTTTAGAATTACATTTTACTTAAGCATGTAATTACATGATTAGATAAAATCGAATTTTCATGGCTAAAGCTCATTTCATAATTCATATCAAAGCCCAGTAGTTAAAGTAGTAGTAGTTAAGAAAACATGTATTTTATTAATAAAATGCTAAGTAATCTGCCTTTTAATATTCGTTAACTTTAGTGCCAAAAAAGAATAAAGTTCTTTTATTTTAATTTTTAATTTTCTGTGTATTTTTGTAATATCAAAACGAAAAGAAATGGACACTGGAATAGGAACATACATATCTTCCATAAAAGAAAAATATAGGCTCAATTTTCTTCTGAAATTTTACCCTTTTAAGACATCATGTGCTTAGATAAATTAAGTCTTGTTAAATTATTATAATCAATTTCAGCTTTAAATATGGTTACGGTTTTCGTGACGTGCAACTCTTTTTAGGGTCTAGAATGTTCTTTTTGGGTTATAATTTACAAAATACTATGAGTTACAGATATTATTATTGTGTTATTCTACTGAATTATGTAGTAGCGGGTACTGCAGCATGTGATGACATTTTTTTAAATTCACCTGTATTTCATATATTTGATTAAAGTCCATTTAATACGACCTGGCATATGTATGTTACTTAAGTTGTTTGCTGACTAGGTTTAAGAAAAGACTCACCTCCAATTCTGTCAACATAATACTCCCTCTTGATAATGATTTAGGTTAGGAGGGTCTAACAACGCTTGACTGTTTGCAATTCTTGACGTATAAAAAAGCTATTTCGTACTTCCTCTTCAACATCATCAGGCCTATGACTAATCCTTTAACAAAAACAACAATAAAAATTATAATCATACAAGTTTTCCTACAGTGTCTATGGTTATTTCATTAAACTTCCACATTATTTCCTATTTTCATTATCTCGACCATTACTTACAATTCTCCCGAAGAAACTCATCGAATAGGTATCATTAACTGATTCAAAGAATCAACTTACCTCGCCGTACAATTTACAGGTTCCCAAAATCTGTAATAGATTATCCACGACACGTAGCGATTCGCAAAATCGAATCGTGTGCCAGCATCAGCTTGTATTCTTGAAGATACCAACCGGCTGCACCGTTACCACGCTGTTCGCATCACGAAAAAAAATACAGTTAGCTGTAGTGGCGAGCAAACGCTGGCTCGAAAAAACCACAACTCACCATAACAGCACGTCACTAAGACGTACGCGCGGGTAAACGCGCGGCGAAACTGACAGATCAGCGGGAAACTCTTTGCTCCCGCAAAAACTTCTAACCTCTTTGGACCGACTAAAAAACTTTAAAACTTCTCTAATTTTGACGGAAGGTTAAATTTTTGTTTCTGTGGTATATTATTGTGGAAACTGTGTTGTGATCATGTTGGAGCTTGGATAATTTTATTGTGTTTCCTTGAAAGTGACATTGAAGGGTTCTCTGTTAAATCATCGTGCCTTTAAGGGATTTTGACAAAATGCCTAGCACTATAAGAGGTATGTATAAATTTGTTAAAATTATACTTTTTGAAACTTCGCTAAAATCTCTAAGGTATAGTCAAGTTTTCAGTCAGTATACTGGGAAGCTAAGTTTAATGTTTCTTTTTTTATATATTTTTTGCAATTTTATAAATATAAACAAAACAATTAACTAAACTTAACTAATATAAACTTTGTCATCAAGATATTTGTGTGCATTTTACATATTCACTTATCATTTTAATGGTACTCTTTTGTTAAAGTTTTTATAAGAATGTAAACACATACTATACGATCAAGTTAGTATAAGTTAAATGTTTTTTGATCCTTCTTTGTGGTGTGAAGTTTGTCAGTAGTGCTCTTCTCTTCTTACTTTAACCGCATAGTTAGAAACTCTTTAATCAAATTATGCAAAATTGTAATTTTGACGCAATTTTCTGTAATTTGGAAATTCTATACTAATACAAATTTAGTGGTCAATCATAATAGCAGATAAAGAAGATTAAATAAGTGAAAAATCAATTTTTTTTTCGGCCAACTCGTAGCAAAAGTTGCTACGAAAAATTTCCCGTTCGTTTTAGTCGGTAGCTTTTAAATGAATTTTAACTGCTGTAAACTGTTAATATATCTTATAAGCTGTATTCAACTTGGTTATACTGGATTATCTATCAAATGTCATTTTTGAACTGACAGAAAACAACCCATCAAGCATATTGGAGCGCTAATTAGTGGAGATACGAACAGTTTTAGCTGGATGATTATTGTTACTTTAAAACATGACATCTTCAGTCTAGCAGATTTCGTTTTACGCGAACGTGAATTATAACATATTGAAGCTTTATGTACTAAATTATAACGAAAACCACAATACACTCCCAGTGAGATTGCTAATAGACTACGCCATTACAACACGAGTTCCTTCAAAAGGGTCGTGAAAAGTTATATGCTGCTATGGTTTGAAAGTGGTTTTTTCAAAATAACAAAGGTAGGTCTTATCGAAAAAATTAGACGCGAATAGGGATTCAATAACGAGCGATGATAGTATTGTTTTCCATAACTTTGATAGTATTAAAACTATCGATAGTTAAAAGGGAATAAGAATAGAATAGAATATATCTTTATTGTACATCAGCCAATTCAAGAAGAGAAATACTAAAAAAAAAACTTAACTAATTTTGTACAAAGGGCGACCTTATCGCTAAAAGCGTTATCTCTTCCAGGTTACCTAAGTGAAAATAATAAGGTAATAAATAGGTAATAACTTAAAACTTATTCCCATGCTTTCAACATAAAGTTTTCCCAATGAGTGTTAATTAGTTAAAAAATACTCTCATATTATTTGGTTGCCATCTGACAAGATGGAGGTCAAAATTCATCAGCCTATTATACCGTTAGTCCTAAGACCTTCCTACATGGGAGAAATAAGGAGTTGGGGCTGTAACACCACTTCGCTGGGCCAATGCGGTTGGTGGGTGAGCAGTTGCTGTATCAGCGACCTTGATATAACAAACTTGATATAACAAATTTTGATTGACCCATCAAGAGACCGACCATGGTGTATGTTGCTTTGTATTCGTCATTGAAACTAGATAGTTTAAACCACTACACCAACGAGCTACTCAATATATTGTAAAATAATATTGCTCAGGTTGAACTTCTCCAGTAATGTTGACGGAAGCTACGAACACGTGAACACGACTTTAAATTTAAATTTTGAACGCGGTTGGTGATTTAAAATTTTGATATTTATAACTTAATACATTGAAAACATCGATTATAAAATTCACGGTATAGTTTTTTTGTTTAGTGACTTTCAAAGCTCTGGTGTAATTTTGTATTTGCATTAACACTAGATATACCAGCTATTTGAATATATGTCAACAACAAACATTATATTTGTTACTAATGTATATAAAATAACATTAAGTTTATAAAAAGTACTCTCTTATTATAGCTACAAAAGTCATAACATCATTTCTGAAAAAAAATATGTGTAATATAGTAGGAATTTTGAATTGAAATTGCACGACCAGTCTAAATGACTGGTTTGGTAAATCTAGTGTTAAGTGTTATAATGACTGCATTCTTAGATTATAGAAAACCAATGCTTTTTTAGAAAATATTGTCGGAGAGTTTTTTCTTTGACAAATCGACCCTGATTCCATTGTTCACGAAATAAATTAAATTTAAGTTCATTACTATTCTTACAGTACAATACAACCAAAAAAGACAGATGACCGGGACTTCAACTTTTCCAAATTGACGATTCTTAAGCATTTTACATTATTATAAAGTACATCATAAAGCAAGCCGATTAGAATAAGAGAAAGTGGATGGATCGTCTAAATGTCAACTAACTTGACGCATTTAAAGCAATTAAACCGTCTGAAATGATTTGAAATAACTGAACAAAATTTTTATCAAACAAAATTTAATGAAAAAGGACTACAGCAAAGTTCAGGAATATTAAGGCAATAAGAATGCATTGACTATTTAAAATGCAATTTAAATAAACTTAAGCTGTAATCAAACTGAATTGAAACTTAATGAATTCTAAAGGCTGAGAGTTTCTTGCGCCGCTTCTTCTCTGCAGCTACTAATTCGTCGAAGCGGTGCTAGGGGTAATTGGGAATATGCATATTAGTGTTAGTTTTAATTTTAAAACAATTTATTTAATACATAATTAAATTCTATAACTGGGACAATTTTCCCTATTAATAACCACTTAAAGTTATCACTATTACTAGTGCTATACATTTAATTATATTTATTTATTTTTCTCACACATATTCCCTGTTATGCCGATTTACAAGAACTTAGTAAATGAGTCTATTTAAATAAAAATATTTTGACTTTGACTTTAAAATGAAAAAGATGCGAATAGCTTAATTTAAATTTAGTCCGTGCATAACGAAATTGGGGATATCCCCAATTGACAATATTGTCAATTGTCAGGCAAGAAGATGGTATAGCTGTTAATGAATGGTAATCATCACCTATCGAAGGTTTGTTAGAAAATAGGGGGCATATAAATAGTTAATCAAATAACAATGGTTTTAGAACTTGCAAATAGACCCGTAGAAGTATAGTATAGTTAGAATCATGATTCATCGAAGGAGGAACTTGCTCATTGCCACGAAACATGTTTAATTGGTTAAAAACTGGGGAAAATGTTATGAGCTAGCTTGATATTTATGCTAGAACACTATTGGACATTTTTACTATTGTAAACGTATGAATAGCGACCTGTTTTTGGAATTACGGAGATATTAATATGTGAATTTAATTTCACAACATTACACTGTATCCCTTTTGCAATAACACCTTTAGAACCACTGCAATGGAAAGAACTTCAGTAAGGATCTTCCATAATTGGGTGATTTTTTAAAAAGTAAATTATTACTTAAACATCGATTATTGCGAAAAATATTTAATGTTTTCATTTTTAATTTAGCTGATGTTTTATCCACTTAATGGAAGGATTTAATACATTAACTAATTATAAGTATACAAAAACTTATACAACACAAGTTTGAACTAGATCGAAAGCTAGGGATGTTAGTTATCTGTGCGGAAATAAAATAATCTTTACAGTGTGATCAGTATTTGTCCTTGTAAGGTATTAATTCTGAAGAATATTATAATTATGAACTAGTTCACCCGGTGAAATTTGTATCTCCTTGATGTAGATGACAGGTTTACCCGTCGTCAACTCAACGGGTAAACCTGTCATCACACTAAATTTGTCCGTCACTAACGCCATCTATCAAAAAGTAAGAATTAGAGATGGAAGAATGTGATTTAGTAGGTTAGAAGATTTTTCATACTTAATTAAAAAAATTTGATTATTATTCTACTATATTTTTAAAACAACGCTGAAACGAATCTTACAAAACAATAAAAATTAGTCAAATCGGTCAAGCCTTTTTCAGTTATAGCAACATTAACGAACTATAGTTGCTTCTTAGCCTCGCTATAACGGAATTAAATAAGATGAAATGTTTCCCTTGCCCTATTGATGTCAACGTACCAGTTCGGGATTCCTTGATATTGCATGAGTGAGCCATTGTTTCCACTTACGAAGGGCCATTTGATATTGTGGCATTCTTTGACGTCAAAAATATTAAATGCCATACAAACCTTAATTAGTTAAAATTCTCTTTACTAGTTACACTTTTATCATGTACTTGTAATGCTTGTACACTGTTAGCTAGCAAACGATTTCGGTTTTACAGTTACTGTCTGTTAGTGCTGTGAAGATCATTAGTCTACACTTGATTGCCAAGTCAACTATGTACACATGAAATTTAAGAAGCGGATTTTACCTGATCTAATATATATATATAATTATAATTTACGGAACTAATGAAATCCATTTAGAAGTAAACGAATTACTTCAGGTTTTAGGTACCTTAAAGAGTCATTTTTGAAAATATGTGTCAGGGTTCGAATACGTTAATTAATTTCTTTTACCATACGGTATAGGTAATTTTAACATGATAAATTGCCCTTCAAAAGATTTTTGTTTGAGCGCTTTTTGCTTTTATAGGGTATGTGTATAAGTTTTGATAACATGGACTACAAAAAGTAAGGAAACATTGTAAATAAGATATATTACAATTTACTGATTAATAAATGTAATTCTTCTTAATTATTGGCATTAATGTTAGGCAAATGTCTAAATTTGAATTTCTTAAAATTTTAGTGACGTTGAAAATTCGTTGTTGATATTTGCAAACACACAATTAAAATAATTTAAAAAGGCGTCAAATTCACTGGAACAAGATTGCAAGAAAATTCGTGAACTTTTCTTGATGTTTCTTTAACAAGTGAAAAAATAAAAATAGATTTCAGGACAATCTTTAAACTTCCCTTTAACAGTTTACACTTTTTATTTATTGTAATACGCTACAAAAACGGCACCTTTTTAAACATTTATGTAGGCCTTTGTTTATATCGATAAGCATAACTTACATCACTCAGCCTTGACGGAAACTTGAACTCAAAACGTATTTGGGTCATTACGTCACTACTATGTATTTGTTACAGTGCATAGTATTTTACATTGATTGTTTAATCTTGGGTTACTTCAATCTACTGATTGATTTTGCTTACGACGCGTTGAATTTGACATATAAACATTTTTTTTAATGAAAAAAGATTTAAAATTACAAAAAAGACCAAATAAAACTACAACTGTATTAAAAAATTGGTATTTTATATATTCGGAGAATAGAAGTATATTTATTAATTGAGTTTATTTATAGTTTTCTATCTGAAGATTTAAAGTTTAGTCCATTATTTAATTTTTTACTCTTAAAAATCAAATAATATTATTAAAAACTAAACGAAATGAAAGAAAAAAACATTTTTTTTTATTCTAGAAAAGCTTAAGGAAACTATCTTACTAAAATTTTGTTCGATTTAAATGTAAATTTGTATGGTGGACTGACATTTTGAAAAAAAAATACTAGTGTAAAAAAAATACATAATAATTTTTTTTGTTATAAATCACACAGCCGAATCGTCGACTCAAAGAAGATAAACTACCATAGAGTATGCAATCTCTGTAGTTGTACCGTTGCCCACAGAGAGCGACAGTCGCGACACGCGGCGACATAACGCAACGCCCTGTACAGTTACAACAATCCCTTTCTTCGTGACGTAGACAACGGTACTCTGTCTAGTGATGCGAGCAAGCTATTGAAATGTCGATCGATCTCTTTGGCTTCTACCTAAAACAGTAAACTAACTCACAAAATGTTGTGGGTAGATTATAAATATTTTCAGTGCAGTTATCCTTCTCTGAATATTAATGCAAAAGGTGTAGTTGTCGTATAATTTGACATTAAGATAGGTATGTTCAATTAACGACTTCAAAATTAAGACATTGTAAGAATTTCAATTATTTACAATTTAAAAAATATTATTTTACATTATTTATTTCTATAGTAAATATTTTTTACTTACACTGAATTGGGATTTTTTTTACTTGTATTTTACCAGTTTTAACAATTAGTATAGACGTGTAAAGGAGGAGTGAAATATAGCTTAGTTTTGCCCGTTCTTCTCAAATTAAGACCTTCCCGATATATTAAAAATGGATGGTATAAAATTTACATTCAAGAAGCGTCCATTTTTCTTGGAATATTGAATAAAAGGTAATTCACATTGAATTTAAAATGGAAACTAATATAATAATAATAAGATAATGCAATATGAATAATAGTTTTCCAAAACCTAGCAAATATGTTGGCTGTTACGGTTAAACTCTGCTGATTGTAGAATTAACAAAACATAACCTTTCTCAACCTTTCTATCGATGTCGATGCACTTGCCTCTCACTAGCGGGGTGACGTCGCTAACGGTGAGCCTCACCCACATACTCCGTAACTGTGCGCGCGCCGTTATGTGGACGCGATCCGCGGAGACTGCTCACGGCGCGGTTTGCAGCCTATTTATGAAGGCAAATTAAAAAATTACTCTTTTATTTTAAAGTTCGAATTAATGAAAATCATTGAGTTTCTCTTATACAGTATATACAATATTTTTCATGTTAGTATTTATATGTGCTCATAGCACGCTCGCTTTAGTTTACTCGAAGACGAAACTGAAAATAATGAAATTTTTATATTATTTCGTTTCACGTCAATAGTCGATTGGTTGAAACCTACTTAGCCTATCAAATCTAGATTCAGAGGTTCAGGGTAGATTTTCTATTAGGTGTAGAAATATTTTACTAATTTTGGTTTATGTCACGGTTTTTGTGGTCGCAAGGCTACCAGCTTCCATCATCTTAAATCAATTGCCACCATAACAATGATGTGAACCGTATTGTTGTGTTCTTCTGTGGTTGAGGAATCCGAGTTCCCTTCTATCTTCGACCTTACCATCAGGTAATATGAAGGCCAGACCTAACCCCGTTAATTTTAAAATACTATATTCTTAGCACTACATTTATCAGATACAATTTTCAGCTTAAAGTGGGCGAGAATGTACTAATTGGAATTCAAGCGAAAAGCTAATAGAACGCTATCTCATTTTTGTTTGAGCAAGTAGCAAATTCTAGTGTTGCTATTACTAAAATTACGAAATAATAGTAGTCATTTTTCTACCGGGTGTTTTGTTTGCGTAAGTAAGCCTCCCATGACTGGCTGAATGGATCTAATTTCTTTGTCTGACGGTGTTAAAGAAATCAAATATTTGTCTTTGTATTTCCGTTGACATGTGTAATTTCTTTTTGATTGATTGTAGTTGGATTTCTTTCTTTTTAAGCGTTTATATTGTAGAAGAAGTAGTTAAATCATCTGAGTATTACATTATTTTACTTTTACAAAACACTAGGTTTTATCTGTGACTTCTTTAGCTTAAATGTTGGTTATCACGGATTCAGACTCAAGTAGTCTATAACAGTAGTCTATATCTTTTCATATGGTTCTTGTAGGATGCAAGAGTTCATGGTAGCTTAAAGACTCTTCCAATATTTCTACTCTTCTTCTATTACAATCTCATGCTTTGTGCATCCTCAAACATTCTTGGATAAGCATTTATTTTATGTAATAAGCTAAGCAAATCATTCCACACTGTCTGATGAGTACAGAGAGAGGATTATAGAGAAAGCCAGCGGTATTGAGTATATAGCGAGTGTAACGTGCGAACTACTGCCCTAGCCTCCAAGTTTTCGGTCCTAAAGGGTCTTTATCCCATGCTATATGAAGGAGTAATCGTTATGATCATACATGTATCGGTAGCAAATTCCACGCTCCGCCTGTAGTAGAAGTCAAGTATCTCAGCACAATGCTTCGTCAAGTGTCTTCGCCACCTTAACATCTCACAGAAATGTATTAGTTCATTACGTTGTCGCATATTGCTTGAAATTCGTTCCCTTCTTCTATAACACTGGTTCCTAGAAGTTAGGCGTCAAGGCACCTTATGGTGGGATAAGGTGGATGCGGCTGCTCTGCCGATATAACGGTGAAATATCTCTTGCGACAGTAGGATCTGTCAGATAGTGCGTTGTTATGAGTTTTAATGGGTGAGAGCCCTATTAATTTACCAAGGTAACCGTGAGTTGGCTGAGATTCCTTACAGGTATATAAAAAAGAGATGGACATGTTGCATTGATGTCGCATGAGCTGTGTTCGCGAGACGCTATATAACTCTTTTTATACTTCACCGACGCTTTACACCGGCAAATGTCTACACAAGTCATTTGCCGTTATCTGACAGAACGTTATTATCGCAATAATACTATATTATTTTTACAATTTCTTGATAATTATTCTTTCTTTTTAATCTGCGCATTGTTTATTTTAAAAATTATCCATGGTTTCAGTCTAGACTCTTATCTTGTAATCAGAATATTTCGGTAGCCATTGTGAATAGAGATCAATGACCTGTGATGATTTCGTGGAAATAATCGCATGCGAGGTTTTATTAAGATTTTTAATCTATGGTTAGGGTTACCGGTTTCTAGCAGGCGAGTTGTTTGACACAAATACGCTTGTCTTATTTCATTAGTCAGTATTTTTTGGAAATTGTATTCTTTATTGAAAAATTTTATTACCACAGTTACTTGTTATCAAAAGGTTAATTGGTAAAAGCGTACCTAAAACACAAAGTGAATTGTATTGTGGCAGTACAATTTAAAATATAAAAGATCTAAGCCAAAGCTAATTAGTAATAAATTATATAGATTCCTATCAGTAACGGCATTCTATAGTCAAAATAAAATATAGACATCTATTTTAAAAATGTTTAATTAATTTGGTATGGCTGTCTGCTATCTCGGTTTACGAATGACCAATCGATTTGTAAAGTACAGTTGACTACTAAAGAGATTTATAAAGGTAAGTAATATTTAATATGTATGATTTATTTAAAAAAATCAAGCAACCAAAAATACACACTTGGATAAGGTTCAGTAACTGTCTACATCATATCAGCTAGGGACGCTCAATGCTCAAGGGCATATCCCTCCCCCAAAGATGTTGCGCTGCCCGCATCAGTGACTCTCTTCTCTAGTAGATATCCTGACTTCTGATTAAGAAAAAGAGATTTCAGGAAGTGTTTTACAGATACTTATGTAAGGCAGGAAAATCTTAAATATTTACCATATGTGTTTTATTTATCTGACAGCTGCGCCAAATTAAATGTTGTTGAGGAATCCATATGTTGCTGGTTCCAACTTCTGTTTTCAATTTAATTGTATAAATGGAGAGGTTACTCCAAGCCTTCTAGCCTAGCCACCTATCTATTTAATATCTATAAATAGCTCTTGTTTTACATTTCTTCACTTTTATGATTTTTTTCCCTATATGCTTGTCAATTATCCAGGACCTGGATAAGCAGAGGCGTTGAACTCAAAATAAACCGCGTATGTTCCTGTTATTATTTTACTACAGAAAATAACCACGTTTCCATCCATATTTTTTTAGAAATTTAGACAAAATAGTTTTATTATGTTATTACGTTTGATTTTATTAAAAGTATGATTACTTTTACCTCGTATCAAACTGCAATCCGTTAACACTTTTGCTGTCGACTCTCCTCAGTTTATTGACATCGATCTACTCTACTCTATGACCGGTTTTTTTGTTAAGCGGAAATCCGTTGTTTCGTGGTATAACAAATACGGTGAGATGCTGTGGTATGTATGAATTGAAATAAACTAAAGTAAAATTCTAATAACCGACTTTAAAACGATAAAATGCAAAAAGTAATAAGTGGGTACTATTTATTGTAGGTAGTTATTAGAGTTGGTGTTAGATCGGTTCCAGAAACAATAGTAAGTGATGCAATTTAGGTTTAGATTTCGGAATTATTTATAATAAAATGAATAATGCAAAGTGCTACCTAGCTTTAAAACTTTGTGTTAAAGACCACAAGAAAGTAATAAAATATAAATATTTTATTGTAATCTTGTAATAGCAAAATATAAACAAGATTAAAAAGTTTTAATTTCTTATTATTTAAATTATAACATGCTGTAAATTGCTGCCATATGTAAAAGATTAAGTTGTTTCATTTCTCTGCTTTTCTTCTTGCAAATTAGAACTTTCTAACTATAACACGATGAAATCTTATCATATAGATTTCATGTGTGTTGATATCCTTCGTATATATATTTGGTCTGTTTTCCAACCGCTACGTGTATATCTATACTTCAAACTTAAAACAAACAATACCTGTGTGCCTCATTCATAAATTCCACCTTGCAAGGTTACCTTACTGATAAAAAACCTAAAGACATGATAAAAACTCTATCGGTTTGCAAAACACGTATCAAAATTCCGCGCTCAAATTATACCGTGACCTATATCCGTAAGAAGAGAAAAAAATTCACCGTTCCATTTTTAAAATTCGCGCCACGGCCATGTACGTGACAGTTCTAAAGCACCGTAATCGAAGGTTGCGCAACGGAACGCGGGGTTAACGCACTGAGTTCGGCTACTTACCGTTAGCTGGCGCACGTGATCAGGTGCTTTTACTTTTAAATGTGCAATTTAGTACCGCTACTTGGCAATAGATAGCGCTACGCGTTTTGAAATTTTAAACACTTTTTTTTATTGAAACTTGGTTTTATAGGTGTTCTCAGATATTTATTGGTCATGCGTTGAGGAAAGCCATTTATTGATTGATTTCATTCCATGGCCTTTGGTATAAATTATAAACGACTTGTGGGTTGCTATTAATGTTACGATTCCGTTAAACTTATGACTTAATAGATCCTATTTGAGTTTGCTTCTGACATTGCTGTGTTTTCTCTAAGGTATTTAATATATGGATATATACTTTAAGGTAAAATAAGTGGTTTACTTTCGGAATGACTTGAGAATATTTACAATTGAAATAGTGTTTATTTGCTAGTTTCTGCAATAAAATATTCTATTCTATTTTTGTCTAGGATCAAATTAATAACTTTATCAAGGTTATATTAAGAAGAGGCGTCACGATAAATATATCTATATAAGAATATTTTTTATTAATCTTGCCAATAAAAAAAAGTAATTATTCAAGTTTAAAAGTAATATTACCTAGCAATACCTATAGATTCTTAAGATAAGAAACCGATATTAATATATATATTTTGAAGCTTATCATGAAAATTTGTAACTATATACCGCAGATAATGAAAAATTCGTTAATGAAAATATTTGCCTGTCGCGTCTACTCTGTGTGGGCGAAGCCTCTATACCTCTGTCCTTGGCAAAATTCCGCATAGCGGTACCACACGATAGAATATAACATACTATATACTTAGAACAACGTAGGCGATGTAAGTGAGACGCTCCCTTTAGCGAAGAAAACAGATTGTTGGTTTTATTCATCACGGGTACTGTTCACCTGATAGTAAATGGTGCCTTTTGCCTGTAAACACATTTATTTTGCGTTCCATAGTTACATAATATTAATGACACTATGGACCCTGTCTGGCTCAACAAATTTAGGATATACACAGGGGAAAGGTAGATTCAAAAAGGTAGGTTTAAGTTAGTATAATTAAGTGACTTACTACTTGACACCACTAGATGATTAGCAAGGGAAAATTTCCATATGCGAAGATATCTGTTGCAGAATTCAACATTCTGCCTAAGCAACCACCACATAAAATACTTTGGATAACAATTGACAAGGAATTTGAATGTTGTTTTCGAGTTATGGATGTTTGTATGTGTGTAGTGTTTAATTTTCCCGGGATGTAAAGTGGCATAATTATGTTATTCTCATATCTCATTTTTCCCACGGGAACCTTCTATTTTTACGAGATTTCTCTGTGCCAAATTTTATTTGAACGGACGTTCAGCCGTTTTGGAGAGATTAAGAAATAAACATCCATCTAAACTTTCGCATTTATACGAGTAAGTTATGTGTTCTGTACTAATACAAGGCGTGACTGGAGGAATTTATTCCATAATGCATTACTACGAGTCGACGAGAGATTTGAGTCTGGAAGGATTTGAGGTGGTTCTAAAATAAAAAATGAGAAATATGCTCATATATGTAATATTATATGATATTCAATATATACATCCACTTCTCATCTTATTTTTCTTATATATAATATTTTTTGATGTGCTTGCTCGTTTTAACTTAGGGTCGTGTCAAATTAAAAAATAAGGAAAGTCATTAAGAAAAAAAAATGCTAAATGAAAATGTAATATGGAAAATTGTCTAACTGACGTGCTATTCGAAACTGTAATTTCTTCCACCGCTATTTCGGATTATTTTTAATAGATGGTGTTAGTGGCAGATACAAAGTTCACCGGACCAACTAGAAATAAATAAATATGCATTATATAAATTTAAAAATAATGACCATAATCGACCATATATTTTTCTGTTAACTTTCATCCATAACATAAAATTGGATTAGATTGTATGTGTGGCAGTAAATAATATTATTTATATTTGTTTTAATGGCAGGCCTCTGTCTTTCAGTTCTGAAGAACTTCATCTATAGATGGGGTTTATAGGCTGTGTTCTTCTCTGGGCCTCCAATGACTGTCTTCTCACTTTGTGCACAAGAATTCGAAGATTTGTCTCTGTCGTAGTCCGAAACTTGTACCAAACCACTTGCCAGAGCGTGTTGCTACTTTCCCAAGTTAAGGGTTTCTCGATAACGCTTGACCTTTGAGTTTGAGTTTCCACTTAACACGAAATTCAGTAATTGGAGTATCAGATCATTGCTCAAAAATTTCTGATAACTGCTGCTTTGCAGAAGTAGAATGCTCCTCTTAGTGCGTATTTGCATCACCTGATAGGATACGATCTTACTTATTGGTATTGGACCTTCTTACAATACCATAGATAAGCACTGTCAATTGTCTCCTGTCTATTCTCTGTCTGTAAGGAGGACTTATTCTTTTTTTTCTTTTTTGTTTGTAATTAAGTAATTGGATGGAGAATCTGCATTTTCTTTAAAAGGTTTCAAAGCTCAGCATCTTGGAAACTGTTAAGTTTGGAATATTGAGTTTAAAAGTGAAGTCGGTCAAAATTATGGCGACTACAACGTCTTAAAGGATCTAGGTCGATGTAATCTGTAACCCTGTGTAATTTACGTATACATATAAATATATGTTATTTTATGCCTTTTTAATCAATTAGCACGTTCATTTTATGTTTTGTCATGATATAATAATTAATCAAGTATTTTAAATTGAATTAAATGCTATATCGATGACTATATTATTTTTGGTATTCTTATGTAATCTGTCCATCCTAAGGTTGTCTTGAAGACATATTTTATCTATTTTTAAAAAAGCACTGTCTAATTGTCTGCGATCCTCCTGTAAGGCAAACATCTGCTAATACATCTAAAGAGACATCGTTATTCCTGCTTATATGTATTGTTACCTTCGTAAATAGATCGTGAAATTGTTTCAATTCACCTACGCTATAGTATTCTATACGACGAAGGTTTTCTCTAGACTAAATTAAAAAAATATATACGTGCATATATTGCTTGTACCGTTCTAGGCTCCTTTCTACCTTTAGGGCCTTCGTTCCTTTCTACCTAAGGAGGTACATTTAATTGTTTACCTCAGGGTTTCTTGTTTTCGTTGTCATTGCGTCGAGTTACGTAACATCACCGACAGGGTACAGTCTACAGAGGAACGCGTCGCCGATGTAAATACAGATTTCTAATTTAATAATTATTATATCAGTAGATAATTATCTAGATCTAATTAAGCATCATGAAGAGTTTGAGTTACGTTAAATTTGATCACGCATAAATATATAGTTTTAATAATTTTAATGCTTACCTAAACAATCTGCCTGACTGGTCAATAAACGTTCGTAATGTCTGTGATTAGCGCGGATTGAACCCGGCACCACTGATTTTATAACCTTATAAACTATATGCTTTTATTTATACTAATATATGAGTGAGAAAAACATAGATTTCTTATAGAAATAAGCAGTACCTTTGTACAATTCTCTAATATTCTGTTATGTCCTTTTAATTGTCTTTGTGTGTACATAAATTGTTAAATAAATAAATAAATAAAGATCTCGTTTTATAAGTTCTAAGCAATATGTTATAGCTGTAGTAAAAGTTATCTTTTATTTCCAATAAGTATATTTTTAATCCTTATATATAGAGCTACGGTATACTCCCTGTAAAAATAAATGACAACTGTACCTTCATCTCACCTGATGTTAATTGAAAATAGGCTGAAGATGTAAGTGAAATACACCTCATTCCTCAATAATAGAGAAACTGACGATCTTACCTCGAACTGCAGGAACACATCAACGCTGTTAACATTAATGTTACGGTAAGATATCTAGACTTAGAAGAAGCCGTAGATTTTGTAAACTGTGTAACTAAAGAAAATGGCTACTAGTAGACTGGTAATATCTATTTGATTTAATAAGGTAGTTAGTATGCTATACGTTTGAAACTAATCGATTTGTATCAAGAAGAACAAAAATTCTTGATTCAAATTAAAATTATATTTATTTAGTTTTAAAATAGGAATTAGTTCAAGGACGCAAGAACTGATTGTTCTGCTGTCTGTCCCCGGCCGGGCCGCGCGGCATAAATTCGATTACGCTTTTTCGTCATTCTCAAACGATCGAAGGGGTGCAACAGGGATGGATGTATGACGGTAGAGTAGGACGGGCAAGGGAGTGTTCCGTACGCAGGCGCGGGCACGTGCCGTCGAAAGTGGTGAGGTGCACACGGGATACGTATCTGCGGATGTCTCCCTAAGAGATATTTTTTCTTTTGAGAAAAAATATCTCTTAGGGAGACATCCGCAGATACGATGGTGAAAGTTGTGTAACGAAAAAAATTACTTAGAAATAAGTGCCTTTGAATTAAAGTGATGAAAACCGTAATATTAATTAAAATTTTTACAGACAGAGTATCGAAATTCAGACTAAGTGATTGAAATAAAGTTTCAATTTGGTTGAAACTTATTATAATTACAAACAGCAAACTATCAAAAAACATTATGATTTTCTTTAATTTAATTATTTCTTAATTCGAATGATTTCATATTGAGTGTTTGACGATTTGTGTTCTTAAAATATATAAAATATAATGATGATAAGTTTTCATTTACTAACAAAAATCAACGGTTGAATGAATTTGTGCATTTTTTTATAGTTTTTAATATGTAGTAAGATAACTTTAATGTCAAGTGAAATTTTTATTTATTTAGTTGTTACATAATTAGTTTTATGACATTTACGAGAAAAAGTACAGAATGTTGGTATAATTATAGTGATGTTTGAAAATATTTTTTTACATTTACTTATAAAAAGTATTTAAGTGAAATATTGTTTCATAAGTTTTTATTACTAGAAGCATTCCCGCTAAAGATACAAACAAACTGACTACCAACAAACCGTTAATTAAAAAAAACACAAGTCTATCTATCTTCAGACTTATCCCCGTTTCTGTTCACGGAATTATGTAGACGTTACGGCGCACCGTAGTCGCTACGACCGTAGGCCGCAGTGGCTACGACGGCCGCGCCGCGCGTCGCTACGCGCCCCTATATGGTACGCTGTAGCGGCTAGGACAGACCGTCTGCGAGGAAGGCGCAAAAAGCGCTGAAAAGAACATCATGTGAAGCCCTGAGTGCCTCCTGAACGATTCACTGCCACAACGCACAAAGGCTACATTTTTGGAGTATATTGACCCCTGACCTAGTTTCGATGCATCTGCGCGCTGCAGAGCCGCATTGAAAACGAAAACCATCAGTGTTCAATCCCTTAGTGTGATAGCTGTGTTCAGTAGATTAAAGTGAAATACGACTGATATAATAAGTCTGACATTAGTATTAGTGTCGATGTGAACATGGCGTTGAATCGAGATGTTGAGAGTCATTTGACTCATGTCATACAACACCATATGTCGCAGACGGACGCCTCTGTAAGTGTCCACCAGGTGCAAAGTCCATCTGGGAGCGGAAAGCGGCATCAGATCATTATCGACATTAAACAAGACATCGATATGGATGAGATGTCGACGCGTTCTCTAGCGGAGAGCGTAATGGAGACGCTAGGAGCAAGATCCGCAGCTGTTTATATCGATAACTCGCAGATAACAGGCGAGAATTCAGATCTGGAATCTTTAACGACAGTCAACGTGATAGTAGCGAATGACTTGAGTCAGACTGCTCCCAGTCCTCAGGTGGAAGAAGGGGAAGCAACACAGGAAGCTGAAAGCCCCCCGGGAAGGATAGTAGTCGACAGGGTCATAGAAATGTCGACAACGGAAACATCGACATCTAGCACAGTGTCGATAACCACGGCCACCACTACAGCGTCAGGTGAGTTTAGATGTTGCGTATCGATTGTTTTGACGTAATTCGTGAATAGGGCAGGGATTTATTTACGAAGTGTAGCGGATTTAGGTCATTTGGTAAAAGGCAGCCGATTTTTGCTTTTTAAATGCGGTTTTTTTAAAAAAAAGAAAGCCCGCGTAAGCATTATAGGCACGTCCATCTACCAAATTCAGCAGCTTAATAATATTATCTATGGTGTATTGTAGTTTGTATGTTATAGTATTTGTTAAGGATCATCGAGGACATATTCGTATGCTTAACTCAAGGTACATATAGTTATTGATTTTTACACGATCATAATGAGGGAAGATTGAATTCTGCATGAAAAGTCAGCTATTTTTGCTTTTTATATAGGTTACAGGTTAAGTTGACAAACATAAAAGATCCTACTGGGTTGAAGTGCTCCGGGAGAAATCCTGGCACTATATTAAGATTAGATTAAGGTTAAGTTGACTTAGATCCATCAAAGAGTTGTTTTTATCATTGATTGAATACGAAATATCAAATCACGGTTAAGTTTTTTATATGAAATGATGATCCATTTGTAATTTGACCTGTAATTGTTAAAATAATAACCTTGTTGTTTATGTAATTTTTGTGTAGCCAAAAAGTTTACTTTTAAGTTTAAAGTAACAATTCTCACTCATACCTATGTTCTATGATATACTCCAAATTAAGCGCAATCGAGATACTAGATTTTGAATAATATACCTTTAATAATAAAGAGTAATACTAATACAAATATGTTTTTGAGACAATTTGACAAAACAGTTCGTAATTTGGCTTACTGTAATATCTGCATTAGTAAATAATACTGGGTCATAGACTTTAACGACTATCGCAGACAAGGAAAAATACACTTAAAATAAAAGAGAGATAAATCTTGTATTATAAAAATCTTGTATTTTGCGTATAAATTAATTTTATTAATTTTGGCTACACTAGTAAGGCGTTGTATACGTTCTTAAGTTTATCATACTTCAGAGCAAATACCCAATATGTTCATACAATTTGACAGATGTACACAAAGATGATCGACAGGTTCATTTTGATTTTAAATAATGACTATTAGGGAATGAGGTCTCTTTGGTCCGCACTTTTTAGAGTTAAGTTAATTTGTTTTTTTTTTGTTGAAATTTTGTTCCAACTTCAACTAAATGCTTTAGTTATGAACACGCATTATGGGTATATGCTTCTTATGCTATGTAATCACACTATTTGATTTTAATAACAGTATATTAATTAATCTATATACATATGAGACTTGGGAGAAGGACACGATTCTGATGAAAAATCATTTTTCAAAAGAGGTTGAATCGTTTAAACTAAAAGAGGTCGCATTAAAGCATACAACCTCTGATACAAAAACATTAACCTCATTCACGTAACTTAAGAATCTTTCAAGTAATAAATTATAAGTAAGGGACAATCTATTCTTTAGGACAACGTTGCCATCATTGTAAATCAATATGTGCGTAGGCATATATTCATTTACGGCTACGTGGTCTATATACAATAGAAAGTATACATGATCACTTTCAATCCATTATTATTCTTACGTACTATATAATAAACTTCAAAATGAAGGTAAAAGGAACACGTATTTTTGATGCGTATTGTATCTACGTCTATCGTATGTAGGGATTAATACTTTTAACAGTAATCTTGTTAGAATTTTGCCATTTCACTCCACGTGTTGAGGTTAGAAGGGGACAGAACTATTACATTATGTTGCTCAAATTAATAAGCATTGAGGCCGTATTGCAATAATTTTATGTATCTATTTTAATTGAAATTCAAACTCGATTTTAGAATAAAACTAATGTCAAATTTTTCGAGTTTTTCCGAACTAAACCCATTAAGTATTTTAAGACAGTTTTACCAACTTCTAATATCTTTAGGTATTATATCAGTGTAAGTTTTCTCGGAAAAAGGGCAACGCCATACATTTTTGCTGATAGAAAATTGATAAGAAATAGTTTTTGAATATTGGTCAAATCGATTCATTTCATGTCATGAAGAAAGGTGTAATTAGAATAGTCATTTGTAACCAACTTTAAATGATATGTAGTTTCACTGTGTGTTACTTTGTACGTATGTTTAGCGATTTCTGTGTCATTTGTGAACCGATTTTGACGGTTTTGCCAGGTACGTCGATAATACGGACGGCCATCTCACTTTGACCTTAGAAACTTATCACTTAAAATTGTGAAAAAAAGATTTGATCTAAAACTAAAAACTGACAAAAAGCAGAAATAAATCAATTTGAGAATTTTTTTTCGAGTTGTTTTCAGAAACAATTGAAAGTGAAGAACTCCAAAATATCATTTTAAATAGGATAACTTCTTAAATTTAATTATTTTTGTCATTGTTGTATTTTGAAGTCGATTTTACAGTATATTATCTTATATTTATTGTTAATTTTTGCTCAGTGTTGTGTGTTGCATTATTTTGTATTGTATAGTGTTATCATATATATGTTAATATATGTGCTTTATTTGCGATATTTCACTCAGGCACAGCAAATAACCATGAAGGGAATCCTTTTTGCAAATGCGAAACATGGACACAGTTTTTAATAAAAATGCTTTGGCTACCAAAAAATGTAAAAAAGTACATTAAAAGAAGTCATTTAGCACCTGACTTTATATTGTTCCTAAGGACCTCAAAAATCAATTTATAAGTGACTTTTCTTTTATACACAGACAGAGCGAAAGTATTTTACGCTGAAAACAATCAATCGCTCAATATTGTATAAAACAGAGAATGTATATATTTATTTCTACCGTAATAATTAATGTACTTTTTTACATTTTTTGGTAGCCTACGCCAGGGGACATGTGTTTATGTGATAAACACGAATATTTGTGCGCGGCTCATGGTTGTCTTAATGTTATTGTATTATATTAAATATGTTTACCGTTGTCTAGTAGATATGCTTAGGTTGCCCGCCGAAACTAGCGCCGTGATAGTCTTTATTTTTTTTATAAATATGTCCTTTATTCCACACACAATAAAACATGATAACTTATAATTGAAACATGTAAAAGTATATATTTTTATGCATTAGAAGAAGAAAGCTAGCGTTCAGAAGAAATACCAGGTATAATTTAACACTAAGTCAAAGTGAAAGTCTAACTATACTATACTTCTACGGGTCTACAAGTTCGTGTTCATGAATCAAATACAATCAATATTTGACAACATGTTTTGCAAGTTCTAAAAACATTCAACGTTGCACATTCTTTTTTGATTAATAATTTTCTAACAAACCTTCGATAGATGATGATTACCATTCATTAACAGCTATACCATCTTCTTGCCTGACAATTGACAATATCCCCAATTTCGTTGTGCACGGTCTAAATTAAAATTAAGTTATACGCATCTTTTTCGTTTTAAAGTCAAAGTCAAAATATCTTTATTTAAACAGACTCATTTACCAAATTCTTTTAAATCGTCACAACAGGGAATATGTATAAGAAAAATAAATAAATGTAATTAAAGGTAATACTGATAACTGTTAGTGGTTATTAACCGGGTATTTGCAAATTGTCCCAGTTGTAGAATTTAATGATGTTTTAAATGTATTATTATAAAATTAAAACTAACACTAATATTACAATCTACGTCTTCAAAGTTAAAATACAAAATAGCTAGTCATATATTCATTTAAAAAGGTTTGTGGTTGCCAGCCACACACTAAAATTTACAATGAACATTTTCGAAATTTAATTTTAAGAAATCAGCTGAAGCTTATTTGTTATTTGTCTATGACCCAGGAAAAAAATTGTCTGTGTCTACGTGGGGTTGTATGTCTATTACATTGTGACTCCTTGTAGAAGAGATGGCTTGTCCAAAGTTGATTGTGTGCCATAGACTAAACAGTTTTAAAATTCATACTTTTTAACAATCAGACGGGTTTTTCAACTATCTACTTGTAAAATATAGCATGTACCATCGTCTTTCCAATTTCGGTCTTAATTTGATGTCATACATAAGTTGGTATCACTATTACAAATCCTTTAATAATTGTTAAACAAATTGTATACATGGTTTCGGAATCTAACCTCAATTGTCAAAATTTGAATTGTTGAAAGCTTCATGCTCTGATTTAAAAAAGTATTTACTTTAGGTTGCTTTGGGGAATAAGTTCAAATAATTAGACAGGAACTCATTGGACAACTTTTCTGTTTGGCGGGTACATCAAAATTTGTCATTTCTAGCTTCTGCATGCTTTGTAAGGCACGTTAATCTGTTGGTCCTGATTGTTACAGTAACTGTTCTCACTCACCACGCTGTATTTGGTTAGCTTGGTAGTGTTATGCCGAAACTCCAACAGTAGAATGTATATAGGTTGTTGATAATAATAATTTTAAAATATTATATCAAGTATTGGTATCATCTGTTATATTTGCGGTAAAATTATCATTATTTTTAAACGTTTCTTTCGTTTTATACCACATCCATCGACGCTAAAACAATAGAAATGACTTGTACATACTTACACTACATATCTGCTTATTTTACACAAACCAAAATCTAAAACCGTGCATCACATACGATTCGGAAACATTTGACATCAGACACAGCTAAAGGTAACTAGGATCTGTAATTATTATTAAGGTTTAAATATTATTATTAAATATTACTTATTGTTGATTGAATCATGTAACGCGCTTTACAATTTAATATCATTTTTTACACTGGGTCATCATACTTTTGGGATATGGTAGGATTCTGTGTGTGCCGTAAGAACCTGTTTCTATAATCTATCTACTATGGACTTGGCTTAAAAGGCGTTTTCTCCCTCATGACTCGAGCGCCCTGACTCTAAGAGACAGCGGAACACCTTCCCTGGTGATGCCTGTCGATTAGAACTTCTCCAGAGGCGAATCGCCCCTTAAGGCTTGAGGACTCTCCAAATTTCTCGCCTCCTTAAAACCCCGGTAACGCTGTAAATGCCATCTGCGGCCAACAGCATTAGTCCGTCAATAAAAAAACCAGGCATTGAATTTTGAAATTCATTAAAGATAGCCTTTATTATATAACTACATATATACAGAGATTGCAGAGTTTTATGTATTGTTTTCTCTGGATTGTCATTTGACGTTCCGTTTTCTCCTCAAACTTTTCTTATTTCTTCTTCTCTACAGAGTGGACTACCATCTGGGTGCGCCGCTTTTAAGACGAGCCACGTGGCCTGTTCATCTCCGTTTAAGTTTCATGGTTGTAGTCTTGATCGCGCTGCAGTATTGTTAACATCTGTGATAATTAGTGTTGGGTAGTACTTGAGATAGATTTTTAGCCTCTTTCTTGAGCTGAGCCAGGCAATAATCCACTTGATATGAGGTTTGGCGTACGTACTGAAATTTGGCAATATATTTTAACTTAGTTCTAGTACAAATAATGCGACTAAATTAAGTGTCCTGCGTCGCTCGAACTGATTGTCTGTCTCACCCATTAGGTTATACTTAGAGGTGAGTAACGCGGCTGTCGCAACAAGAAATGTGAAGTAGTAAATTATACAATTTGAAGCCACTTTTACATTCTCCGTCAAGTCTGGGACAAATGCACTGCCTCTTGTATGTCCCATTCAACACTAGTGTTAATATTTGTGACCAGTCATGCACAGATAAACAGTGTACGGGCTAAGTATTATCTGTGTTTTATGATAAGGTTATAGAAATAAAAAGTATTTAAAAGAAGTCTTCCTTCCACGAAACTTCATGTCCAAACAATAATTTTGATAAGCTTATAATTTCTTAATATTGTAC
Organism: Acentria ephemerella; assembly: GCA_943193645.1. NCBI lineage: Eukaryota > Metazoa > Arthropoda > Insecta > Lepidoptera > Crambidae > Acentria > Acentria ephemerella. The sequence continues at coordinate 3,080,852 of OW971901.1, read as the reverse complement.
CCATGTTGTGAATTTCATAATTTCTTTTCGAAGACCAAAAACCATTTAAAAGTGTTTCTGACATATCTTATCTTATCTTGATATAGGACCAGGATTATTCCCGGAGCACTTCCACCCAATGGGATCTTATGTGCTTCTCTTATCCTAGTGTCTGCTGACCTTTAGTACCTTCAAGATGTACTTACTAAGTACGCGTGAAGTCAATAGCCTTATATCTTCAGGACTGGAGTAGCCCAAGGGTAGCCCTGGGGTATTCAAAAAGACCCATTCTTTTCCTAGCAGGAGCATCACAGTTACACAGGTTCCATTTGTTCAGTGTGGTCCGCACAGGACTTATACAGAGGCTATTCAACTAACTTCATTTTAAATAGAATACTATTCGTGGGGTGTGCATAAGTATACTGTCTCAGATCCTGCAGCAAAATCATCCCGGGCCTATAAAATTAAAAAAATTGCTATTGAGATTCTATATATACACCGTAAATAAATTATTTGTTATTTATTAATACTTATCAACATTTTGTAATATTGTTTATTTGTAATGTACACATTCCATTACTAGCCTCAGTAGTGTCAGATATTTTGTTCCTCGTCGTCGTGGTATAATTCATATATCAGTCTCAAATAGTTAAGATGTTTTCTAAAGAAGAAAAATCTGTAGATACTTTATGGAAACCCATCATAGAGGAAAATCTTTCATGAAAGTTACGAACGAGAATCCTCTCTTGAAAATTGAACTTATTGTACAATATTTGTGGGAAGTGGGTCTATCTACCCGAGAATGAAATATTGTTATATGAAATTAAAATTGTATCTAAGAATTTCATAAACTTTTGTGTTTTAACAGTGTGAGATACTGTAAATATCAACGTTGTAGTCTTAATTAACGGGTCAGTTATTTTGGCACTCAATCAACTACAAATTAAACCGGACCTTATTATTAAAATAAAAACCAAGGGTACGTTATTAAAGAATAAATAGATAAACATGTTTCTATTAGCATTACAAATAGTCATCCGCATCAACCGTTAACTACTGCCATCTATTGATCGAGTGCCGCAACTTCTGACACATATAAGAACCTGCTGTAACGGTACGCATCTAAACGAACCTTTTCTCAAGCCATCAACATTTTATAGATAATAGGACACCCGGAGGCGGCTTTTAATTAAACCCATACCTTAGTAATTACGTTTCAGAATCTCAATGACATACGGTAAACGTATTAAGATCTGTTACACGTTTGAAACTACTACCAAACATCATTACGGGAAACTGATAGTTTAAGTGGATTTAGTAATAAACAGCAAAATCATAGTATTTAGATATTTACTTCTAAATGTCAATGAGAAATAGTTGAACCAAATGTATTATTTCAAGTTGTCTTTAAGAAAATTATCCTAATTTGTAATAGTATTAACTATTACAAACATTCATACACACATACTATTACATTATTATTTACTATTAGTTTTAAGAGAGGCATTAGCGATTCTTAAAAACTTGTGCTGAATAGCGCCATCTAGCGTCAAGTAGCGGAGACAACTTTTTATCCGCGACGCAACGGGACTACTGACACAGTTTCGGTGTCAGCTGTTGTTGCGTCTGTGTGAATGTGCACTGGCAGTGTGTGAATCCGGGATGCTCCGTTACATTACAGCACACAGATTATACAAGTTTGTTTGAAACCCGTTTAGCGGTACGCGTTCAACTTTTGTTGCTGGCAATGGTGGCTTTAGCATTACGTTGGCTAATGGCAATACGATGTTTTAAATTCTAAAACGAGTGCCTTTAGTTTTCTCAATACAATTGTCTCTTCTCTTTACGTTTAGATGCCTATTTTTAAACGAGTAGGTTAATAACGTGTGTGATGTTACAAGGTAATTATTACTCTTAGAATTTTAGTCACAATTATAAATTATTTTTACTTTGCTTTACAAATATAAAACTATTATTAATTGCCTCCTTCTATATAACTAACTTCTATGTATTTCATAAATTATGTATTCGTTAATCACTTATAAAAACGCGATGGTAAGTGGACTGGGCGAGTCATTTGATTAGGTAGGTATACCATTCCTATTTCAATCGTGAATCAGTTCGTTGTGTGATTACAGGATATGAGGGGTTTTAACATCTCATGTCTTCAAAATGTCAAACTATTTGCAGTCTATAGGCTTTTTTATATATTTAGATAAGCTATGGTAACTACTTACCACCAGACGGCGTAAACTGATTGGGTATTATTTTTATTTATCTTTGGGGGCTTGCAACTTATGTCCACAGATAAATTATTAAACATATCTCACGGAGCCAATAACAAGCCTCCACAGTAACAGAATAATTTACATACCTTAGATAGATAGATGGAATATTATTTATTAAATATCAGTTAATGTAAATATAGAAAGAAAGTAAGCAACAAAGACATGTACAATAGCGGGCTTATCACTATATTAGCGATCTCGTCCAGATAACAGATAATCGACAGGAAGGAAAAGATTATAATATGAAGGAAGTTGTTGGTAACTGTTGGAGTATCTAACTTATATATTAGGAATTAAACTGTATTTGCTATATTAATAATAATGACATTCGATATTGTAATTTGAAAGTGAATTTCTATCGTATCATCATAGACATGGCATCAAAGGCTTAAAGTTCGGTTAGCAAAAATTATTGCAACAAAATATAAATTTAAAGAGTAAGTTATTATGTTTCCGCCTGATTTTGTTAACCTTCCTTTGCGTAGTGAAGGAAGTCAATACGGTGACTCTATTTTAATTTTAACTATAATTGGCAATTTTAATACATCATCTGGTGGTGATTCTGGCGCAAAATAATATAAGCTCTCTCCCTCTTTTTTATTCTATGTAAGAAAAGGATAGAATGAAATAGAATGAAACGTCAAATAACGTGTACTGTTTTTGAGGGCCTAAACAAGATGAATTTCAAGAAACGCAATCGAATAGCTAAATGAGAAATGAGAGTCTAAACCAGCAATATAATGGAATTAATTTGATACAACATCTAGCGTTTTCGTTCTCAAGAAGGAGATATTATTGCCTCTAACGCCTTGTAATTACTCTGGCTATCTTCCATCCCTTCATACCCGAAACGGCGAATTGCTTCACGAGCGATATCGGAAAATTGGTGCTATCTTTAATTAAGACACAATAACATTTCTTTTGTGAGGACTCTCTACCAGAGTGAGGGGATATGACTTAGGCATGCTTCCTGCAAATTCCTGAAAAAATCCATTTTATTAAATGTGTAATTTAAATGTCAAATAAGTTTTAAATACGCTAAATCTAGGTTTAAAATAGCTGGCTTTAGACGCAAAGTTTCCGAAATAACATTTTATATGATTCTTATTTTATCTTTTCAGGTAAGAATATTCCTATAAAAGTTACTGAGAGGTAAGTATTTGTAAGACAGAGTGTACATTTGAGTTGTTTGAATTTATGAGCTATTTCTGGAACAGAGGGAGTTATCATCATTATCAACAGCTCATATAGTCTACACAACAGGGCTAGAGACTACTCTAAATCTAGGGGACTGAAGCTCAAAAGTTAGCTGCTTATTTTCATATTACTTCAGATCACAGTTCAAGGGCATTCAATGTTGATAAGATTTTTACTATATTTATAATAATATTATGGATTGTACAACTTTATCGACATTTAAAAAAAATGGTCTAATTTTGTTGTAACCACACGCACAGCAAATTGTGCCAACGTCACTTTGTGTCTATGCCGTCGAAATAAGTTTCCATCTCTTTAAAGATTAACAATTTACTTCCAATAACATGTTACAAAACCAAATATAAAATTCCTTATGTTACTGCTAGTGCCTAAAGACTTAGGCAACTGTCAGATGCATCTTTTTTTTCCAACACTAACAGAGTTACAACATACATTAAGTGTGGGACGCGACTACATAGGTAACAGCTGTAGGCTGGAACTACACTATTAAGTGTTAACAGTATGTACAAATATTTATGTCAACCTAATAGATAGATAACCCTATATTTAATTACACCAAAAAAATTCTATTTCATGTATTGTTTAACACGCGGATAATTTTCGTGCGAACAATAATACAATAGATTAAAGTAGGATATAATATAATATTAAAATATGGTATTTACAATCTATTGTAAAAATAAAAGAAAATAGTAGCTAACAAGAAAAAAGAAACAAAAGACAATCGCCGAACTCGGCTTTATTCTAAAACGTCACATGCCGCTCTTCAATTCTTCAAGGAGGCGGCATGACTCCTGCTACGAAGCCTCCTTGCTAGTTTTGCGCGTGAACAGATAAATTTGAGTAAATGTATGTGTGTTTGTGTGTGTGTCAGTGGTGTATGTGCAGGTGTATTTATACATATATTAACCCTTACCACTCCTTTGTCGAGTGTGACTCGACGTTATAATAACGCAATTTTTAAAACTAATTTAAATAATCATATATATATTCTATTCTATTCTTTACTAATACTTAATATATCTCATTCTGAATATTCTGAATACGCTTAATAAGTCATCAAGTTTCGCTTTTAGGAAATTTATAAAAATTATATATTTCACAAATTTTTGTTCAACTATTTATTGAGACCACTTTTTATGCATTTTTTGTAAATTAAGTAAAGAGTTAGTAATAGGTAATTTAATAAAAAAATAGGATTTCCAAGGGTTAAATAAGAACAGGCAGTAGTCTGTATATCAAAGACATTAAAAAAAAATATTACAGCAACATAAGCCTGAACAACATTTTTTTTAATTTCAGCATGTTTGAACAGGCATTTCGCAAAATCTACTGCATGGTATTGAATGCAGTATTCACCGTTGGCAAAACCAGCATGTGACAAATGATATTCTATTCTGCTATTCTTATTTTAAACGCTTAGCATTAGTGTAGCATCAGGCCATGTGCTTGTCTGCCGCCATTGTCGAATAAAACATATGCAAACTAATATAATAATTATTTAAACTTTTACACGAGCACAGCTATTTGTGATTAAGAACCGAAAACTTAGTGGCCTGCAACGTATTAAATTGTAATTTGATACAGTTATTGTTATATGAAATGTAATAATAAAAATTAATTATATCGTGCGCTATGATGAATGAAAACATTGATGACTGTACACAGAAATTAGGTGTTGCGTTACATATTAAGAAGTAGTGCAAGGGACAGAGTATTTATAAAAATAAGTTAACTGAACGTCAGTTCAATTTGAATCTAACGGGAATAGAATAGAATCTCCTTTTTGGGGGCAATATTTAAGTGGCCATATTAGTTTTATCAAATCTATTACTCAGAAAAATTGAGGTAAATTGTAACTGTTATACATGTCAAATAAATTGCTCATTTGTTAATCAAAAGTCTGCTCTCTTCATTTTTAGATTAATTTAACAAATAACTATTTAATATATACTTAAATATAGTTATAATTTGTTAAAATAAACTAAAAATTAATCGGGTGTAGAATGATCAAACGAAATTAAATGATTTTTATTTACCATAAAAACTATGTTAACCATAATACTGTGCTTTAATAACTCATTCAATCATTAAATTACTTAAATTTAGATAGCTTAAAGAAACCCTGGGAATGTAATTAGATGCTTCGTAAAATCTACATTTTATAGCGATCATTAAGGTCGAATCTCGAACACAACTTTCTAAATGTCACTGACAGTTGTCCTGTTTGTAATCATATTTACTGCACTAAATTAGAGTGCCTACGTTAGATTCAGAGCCAATGCCTTCCGCATGTGATCTGAGATTAGCTGGACATAATAATGACGCTAGACCGGAATGCGGTAATCTAGATTATTATACGATTATTACTAGTTCATCTTATTAAAACAAATATTCGTACTCGTAACAAGATTTGCATCTTTTCAGATGACAGGGGCACTGGCTATTAAACCGGACAGCCATCAATTTAAATAGTGACATTTTTAAAATATGGCATGATAACATTCTGCTAAAACTAGGTTAAAAACTTGTGTTTTAGATGAAAAAGCCATCGATAATTGTTGTTGATGAAAAATAACACACTACCTGTGATGGAAATAATAAATATTCTGTATTACACATATAAAAAACGATACAGACAAGACAAGAAATACAACACAGTACCAATGGACTGATTGCTAAAAAATAATTAATTCCAGGCAACCTAAGGTGAAATGTAGATAGATAGATAGATAAAACATTTATTTCCATCTCTACATCACACACAATCCATCCAGACAGTACATAGATAAAAGAAGAATAAGACTAACATTTTATAATAAGGTATTAAAGACCTTTGTGTGCGCTGCAGAAGTGCAAAAGGGTCGCAACTCAGTGACTAATTTTGTTCACATCGGGATGTGAACAAAGCACTGATATTCTGCTACAACAAATGTATAATACAAAAGTGGAGAACCGAGAATGGGTGCAAAATTTAAATAAAATAATAATATAAATATATATTTAATAAATTGCTAATAAAAATAAATATATATATATATATGTGTGTAATATATATATGTGTGTGTGTGTGTGTGTGTTGTGTATACTACACAACACACACACACACACATATATATATGGAACAATATACATTTAGAAGTTACTTATCTTATTACATTAATATTACCTGGACAGACAAAACAAGTCCACATTTAAAGAACGAAGCAACGAAACATCAATGAAACGTTATTTAGCTCCAAGACAATTTAAACAAAAATAAGTGCCGTAAGCGACAACGTAGCAGTTTTGCGTAAGACCATGCACACATAGGCATTGCTGTGTCCATGCGTCAACTATTCGATGAATGGTCGATTGTATCGAGTTAGGACTGGATACGATTTTTGTTATCGAGTGTAAAGTCCATGATTGCCTAGAAAACATCAGCCCTCGTTTAGTTCAGTATGTGTATGTTACAGTCAAAACTATCCCGGTGATTTCAACTTTTGGCAGGCGAGAATAGGGAACACTACTTTTGGCTGACATAGTCAAATATACTTTTGGCTGACAAAAACAGTTAAATGTACTTTTGAGTGACAAAATATAATTAGAAGTGTCAGTCCAAAGTTCGTTTTTTTTAATTTTTTTTAATTAGTTTGCAGTTCTCATAACATTACCTATTTCATTAAAAGTTATTACTATATTTTAGTAGTTAAATCAACCTCTATTCAAATGGTTATGTATAATTAGAATGGGGACCTGACAAATTAAAAGGTGGTGTTATAATAAATAATATTATAAATATCAGATAAGATTAAACCTGCCTTTGTGCATGTCAAAATACCTTTTCTGACTAATTTTGAGTATGCAAAAATGAATCATAAATATATTACAATACCAACTATAATAATAACACACATTTAGTCGATGATAAAATCAGCAGTAAGCTGTAACAATCAATATGATATCCTCAGAAGCTTACTAAAATTCTTTATTAATATACTTAGAATAAAATGTGACTTGATTACTACAGGTAAGCCTATCTCTATGTGTGGATAGAATAATGAAATCCGCCGTAAGGCAGTATAGATAGCCAATGATAACCACACACCATATGTTCATGCAATTAGCGCATATGACACGCGGCAACATTCGCCACACTTTCTTTGGTTTAATGGAACTTAATTTTCCTTCAGTGAGACCGCGCGTCGTAAACTCTAGCTGATAATATACATATCGGTCATTGTTCGAGATGACGCTCGTAGTATCTATCGGCTATCACGGCGTATCAGTCGAAATTGGGTCACTGTGTTTGGTACACTCTAACATAGGGTTAGAACTTAGTTAGCTAAGGAAAGAAAACAAAAGGGTAAATGATATTTGCAATCTGTACAAAATGTTAATTGTTATAAACTGTTGATTGCTTGAATAAATAAATTAAAAAAGTCTAAATCAATGATCTGTTTATTAAGTTTTGATAAATTATGACAAGATTGAATAATATTTAAAAAACAACTCATAAAAATAATTTTAAATTGGATTACTTTTTGCTTCGAATTATTTTTACCTTTTTAGTGTTTTGAAGTCGGTTTTTTGATTTTGCTTAAAACTTTTTTTACAATTTTGAGTCAAAGTTAGTCAGTACTGTCTGGTTATCGTTTGTTAAAAATACTTTAATAGCTCTAGAGAAAGACGTGACTATAAAATTTTAAGGTTGCCCTTGAATTAAAAGAACTTAATAAATGAGTCTATTTAAATAAAGATATTTTGACTTTGACTTTATCTTTGATTTCCATGCACTCCCATCATTAGATCCTGACTTGGTGACAATACGGTCCCTTAGGAGTGTAGTCTATCGAATAAAAAGGAATTTTTAAAATCGATTTACAGTTGACAGAGAAATCGCGTAACAAACATGCGGTAAATTGAAAAAATCCTTTTTTTAAGTCTGTTGAAAAATATTAATGTGGTTTCGCTAAAACAATTATAAAATAAAATGACATTGACAAATGACATAAATATGAACATTTATTTGAAATAGCATATTTAATCTATTCTTATTAATTTAATTACAATTTTATTGAATCTTTTTCTTGAATTAAATTGAAAAATCAAATTAGTATCTTAGAGTATAAAAGTATTTAGCCTCTCCTATGTTCCAGGACATATCTTAAATATTATGTTGTGCCCAACAGGGTCCATAATGATCAATATAGATATGTAACATTATGTTATGCAATAAATAATTAGAATTAGAATTTTAAAATATCTAGATATTTTATCCAGGCGATCAAATTGTTATTAAATTTTTTCTTCTACATATCATTAAGAAGGATAATTTAGCAAGCCATCATTACATTTATTTTGTTTTAAATCAAACCAATCATCTTTATAGATACTGTGTGTAATTTAAATTATATTAACGCATTTTTTTTTTATTATTGAATTTTCTTTTATCTATCTCTTTTCAAATCAGTACATTGACAGCACGACCCTCTGCCAGCCGGTTTGCCGGCCGATGGATTTTACGTGTCTTGTCATTTTACATGGGGCAGTTTAGGGGGACTATTGCTGTGAAAAAGTTAGGACAAAATTATAGGTTAACGGCCGGTTTCTGAGTTGAGATTGAAGCTAAGCATGTCAAACTATACATTATGTATTAAATACATTCATTAAGTATAGATTGAGACGTGCTTAGGTGCAAATTATGAATTAAGAAACTGCCGTAAGTCTTTTAATGTTTATGCTGAAAGACTCACCAATTGTCTATTCTAAGGTTAAGATGATTTTCGAAATGTACTGCATAACAAATTTTTGATAGCTGGATGGTTTCTATGTAGCGTAGTGTTGCTATCACTACATAGTGTCACTATGTAGTGATAACTAGGTATGGGTTCGTTTCTGTCTATGAATGTTTTGTATTTTTTTTACAAAATATATTATTAGAACGCACTAGTTGGTTTTCGATTTGGTTTCTCAATAATAATAGGAATGTTAATTTGTTTACCCTTATTTATTCAGAGAAAATTCGATTTAAAGTTTATATTGCATACATTTTTTACTATTACTCAGGAATGCGGTGGTTTAAAATAAAAAAAAACTTGCATTCATGATTCTCTGAATACAAGATTTCGTTTAATATATATTTTGTCGTGGGTGCGTTTTCACCTATAAATATCGAACATCTTTACAAATACGGATAGGTAGAATAGATGTGTGGGAAAATTATTGCATGATCTCAAATTTCGATGGAGGAATGAGGAGGAATAACATAACATGCAAGAAATATGTTAACTTTGGGTAGTATCACTACACTCTGGCTCAATACGAGTTGGTGGGTGACATTGGCTGCATGTACAACCAGAACTAATGTCTATAACACACAACGAAGTACAGAGACACTACTAATTTTCATGAATCAATACTGTGTTTTCTCAATTTACTGACAAACGTTATTGTGTTTGATAAATTTAGATTTTAAGCTACTGAACAAAATTATTTATGTAATAGTAAATTACTCCTGGAAACACTATACATGGAACACTGCTATTTAATTATACAAATAAATAACGAAAGTAAATTAAACATGAAAGATATAAAAAGGTATAAACAGGGGAAGAAGATACACTGTATGAAATCCACTATCCTTCCAACATTTGTAACGACACAACAAATTTATTACACTGATCTGCGTGAAAATATTAATATTATATATGCAAAACTAGAATTTGTTGTAAATAATCTTTATTTTTCTTTATTTTAATCTCTATTTTAATTGGTTTACATTAATAAACCTTTTATTAACCTACCGTAAGAGATTTCATAAGAAATATGTAGTAGTACCCTTGTACATTATCTCTGTTAACTGTGTCTCATAAAATTATGACCATGTACATTTTAATGTAAAGTAAAATAAATAAATAAATGACCCGACGGACCTGTGAAAAGTTTGTACAGGGTCGGCAACGCGCGAGAAATACGTCTGGTATTGCAAGCGTTCATAGGCTAAGGCAACCGCTTTCCATCTGGTAGGTTTACTTGCCTTGGTAGTTTAAAAATATTCTCCTTTTAAACAAGTATGTTGTCACCCCATTCTAAGCACAAAAGGGTTAAATTTTCAATCCCTGTGAAGGGTAGCACTGGCACATACAAAAAGTAGGTCATATGGATCAATAAAAAAATATGATTTTTTTAATGCAAATTGCGAATACAATTTGCGGACAACTGAAACATTTGCATATTATGAATCTTAATAATTACTTTTATGAATGTAATACTACAGTATTATCGTAATGCTACTTGATTGTGTGGTCACGGGACACGAAAACTTTTTAAATAATACAATAACAGTGTAAAAATTAATAATTACTGTCTTATAGCTGTTTTTGTAGCATAGTTCTAAGTGATATGCCTATAAATTTAAACGAAATCATAAGTAAGGTTTAAAGTATTTAAGAACATAGTTTAATTTTAATGTTTCAGAATATGATATCTTTTTAAAATTGGATTAGTTAAAACTTAACTAATCAAAAAAATGATAAAAGATTGAAATCTTACAGACAAAAATTAAAATTAATAAACTATTAATTTTTATTTTTGTCTGTAAGATTTTAATCTTTTATCATTAGTTACAAAATATTAATAGTAGCTTACTGCGTCATTGATAATGATTTCGAAGCAGAACTAAGAAAAGTTTTGAACATAACAAGAAAGAGCTATCTGCAGCTCTATGGCGTGTTAACAAGCTTCTTTCGTTTAAAGAAAAGTAAACTTTCATTAAAGGTCCATTCGCACATTCGAAATTCAAAAGTTCTTCAAGTCATAATAATTGTGTATTTGACGACTAGAATGGCGCTGTACCTTCACAATCCTGCTATAGCCAAACCGTTCGCGCTTACAAAATTCAGTTAGTGTCGTAGAACGCACGCGCGTGGTCGCACTGCGCGCCGAAACTTTCAAATTTGGAAGCTTCGCGTTCGCGAATTTTGACGTTTACTTTTTTTGCAAACCGCCTTTTTCACGGCTAGGACTGTTGCATTTTTGAACTTTGACAGTGATATTCTTCGGTGTTGCACTTGTGACTTTTTGGATTTGTAACAAATGCATTGCGTTGGACGTGAGTAGTATATTATAAGCGTTTTGAGATTGTTCGTTCGTCGTACTTTGCTCGTGTGGGGGACATATTGCAACAATACGATACTTTACTATTTTATTTGTCTATGAAGGTTGTGTAACTTTTAAAACATTCAAACTTTCTAACGAGTTTGATGGAACAAAAGAGGTTTTACTGTAACATTTTGACATTCAGAAAATAAAATTATTTGGTTTCTAAAAAGTTTATATACCTAGATAAGTTTTGTATGGAGTGGTTTTTCATAATCTGTGCACGTAGCAGGTGTAGAAATGCATTTATATTTTTCTAAGTATACTTGAAAACACCCGTATAAATGACCAGTATGCCGATTATCTACCTCGAAACTTGCAATTTATCAAGGTCTCCAATGCATGAGATCTAGCTGCACTCCTAGAGAGGGACGGCGGACAAGCCGCTTGCCGTAGAGCGAGACGGGTGATGGGTGATGTTGGGAAACCTTTAGGAAATGTTTTTCTCTTTCGGGTGTCGAAGGGCACTTTTTTATGAGTGTGTTTTTAAGATAATCGGTTATCAGTTTTTTTTTTTAAATTATTTGTTTACTTCTTTATTGGCGTGATGCGATTCAACATTTGTTAATCAATATTACGCCTTATAAACATGTATTTAAGTTATTATCAAAAGAGTTCATGTGATATTACACATATTGTAAGTATTTTTAGGTTATGAAAAGTTAAGCTTTTATCAGTTGGTTAAATTAGATTGGGAATTACATTTGTTAAATTTACTTCTAGATTATAATGTGCGAGAGAGATGCAAGATACAAGTTGTCTGTCATATTTTGAACTTACTAAATTTTGAAAAATAACTAACACCTTTGCTTTGTTGTTTCAAAATCGTCCTTATTACAAGTGAATTTGATTTGTCAAACGTGTTAATGTTTAATACATGGAAAAAATCAGTAAACATAGGGTATATAAAGACAGTACAATTTATAAATAAATACAGTTAGCTAGCTTAAGAAATATTACGGTATGTCAGTAGTAGCATCTTAACTCCTAGAAACTGCGTACGCGCACCCAAACTTAAGGGTGTAAAACTAAGTCATTTTGATTTAGTACCCTTGATACATCAATAATATTTTATCACAGTAATTGAAAAATAATTTTGTGTTGCTTAAAAACAGTTCCTAATTTGGGAAATTTCTTTGGACTATAATTTTATAATTAACTCAGTAAGAGATATGTTTTGTATTCTTTTTTTATATATATTTTTGTACAGTTTACATGTCTATAATTCTTAAGAATTCACGTTTATACGAATTTTTGAAGATTGGCAAGATGGGGTTTGAACCCAGTAACGTACAATAATTTAATTTAAAAAATCTTTGGGTGAGTAAATATAATGATATGTCCCTTGTGCATTGCTGACACTGAAATTTTCAAGCCCCTTTTTAAGCACTCAGAGGTTACTAGAGTTACAGAGCATTTTCAGCCTGGGCGTACTCAGGAAATTTTCTTTGATACCGTAAAGCACTCGACCACTTAGGTTCCATCTGGGGATGAACTCCATGATGTGAAGCGACTCCTCAGAACACAAGTCATTAACTGCTTTTGGTTTCTGTTTAGATAATTGAGTTCGTAAACTATCATTCTCACTTTTATTATTGTAACGGTTAGTATTGGTTGTATTGTGTTGCGGTATTACAACATACGGCGCGGCGCAAGCGCAGTTTTTACTAAAGAAAATATTAGTGAACAAGTTTATTACCTGTATTACTAGATGGCGCTGTTTTGTAATGAATTAGAATAATTAAAGTGTTAAATAAACCCAAACTAATTCGTTAATTAGCATTTTTTTTTAAATAGATGGCCGTTAATAAGAAGTGTTTTATTCAAAATTAATGGATATAATTTCGAGAAATTTGGCGTTTTGATATATTTAAATGAAATATAATAAATCGTTTACTATCGATTTTTTTTGAAAAAATTAAAATTTTTGATTTATTATTATTATTTTTATAAATGTAATTGATTGTTAAATGTATAGAAAAAATCTTCGTAATAACAATGCAAATGTAAATATGTTGAAGAACCAAGTTTTTGCTTAAATTGCTTACTTATTAAATTTTAATTGAGATGAAGAACAAAAGATATTAATTAGCGATTATTCGTTAGGTCTGTCTGTCCTTGCGTCACGAATGTATACGTTACTGTATATACAAGATAGAATATGCAACTTTTTGTATTGACAGATAAAGTTGAATTTGAGTTTTTTGTACTCCATTGATTGCAATTGTTGGTTTTTAACTGTACACGTGCAATACCATCATGTATTTAGTATAGATAAAGCTGACGAGTTAGAACTCTTATATATTTACATATATACAGACAAATTAAGTCCAGAAGGGAAGGCACCGCTAACGAATGAGTTACAGATGAAATATATAAGCTATATTAAATAAACAGAGGAGAGTTTAAATAACTGATAATTATCAAATAATTTTTTATAAAAAATCAAATTATTTGTAGCGATTATAAATTATTTATCAATAGATTGTATTAATTTCAAACGAATAAAACTAATATAGCTACAAACTAATTAAATAACGTAAAAAGAATATTATTATTACATAAGGTGAGGTATCATTATGTTATGGGTTTTATCACAAGGAGAGTTTTTTATGTATTCTCAAAGCTTCCAGCAATGAAACCTTCGTTACCCAGGATAATACAAGGTTCCAGAAGTCATAATAATTGCTTACATTTAAAAACTTTTTTTTTCGTAACAATATTTATAACTGTACTAAGAACTATTGTCGGCATACAGCATTTCTAAAAACGCGAAAATAAATAACAGCTTTATATGTATATATAATACTTAGATAAGTTGTTATAATTCAATATTTCTTACTGTGTCTTCTCCAGTTCAAAGAAGAATTCATGATTTTTCTCCAAACTGTAGCTGGGCTAATCGATAAAGCAAACACGCCTTTCTCATTGAATGTATCGATTCTTATATCCGGCTTGCTTTTAGCATATCTCTTATAATGGGTAATAATAATTGTGGCATCGATCAGCCGAGAGTCGCTTTCACAAGATTTTTGGCAGTCTACACTTTCACTTGAGGCTGTGTTCAAGTTATAAGCTTACAGCGAGCGAATACACTCGTAAACGTGTTGGGTTTCCTAAAATTTACTTCAACATTTATATTTAATTTAATTCCTATTAGGGCTTAGATAATAATACTCATACGTAGTTAATAAGTAAACATGGTCTCTCTTCCTTAATTGACATAAATGAGAGAGAAATTAAAAAATAGAACTAATCACAAAGGTGAAAAATTAGTTTTAAAGCGTTTTTGAGTTACGCCACTATTAAATAGTAAATTTTAAAATATTACCCAGTGAACTTTGTATCACCTATAACCTGCCAAGGAGGCCTCAAAAGTCTTTGAGTTACTCTAGAAGTATGCAGAGAAAGAAATGACAGTTTTGAGTTAGCACGTCACTTAGACAATTTTCCATACTAAATTACCAATTCAAAATTGGTTTAACTTACTAAATTTTTATTTTAAAACCGAACAAAAAATATTTAAATCCGTCAAGTTGTTGAGTTTTAGCGAAAATAACGAATAAATATTAATTTTTATATAAGTCAAGAAGATATTCTCACACTCACATCTATTATCTAGCCCAAAGTAAGCATTATTAAGAGCTTGTGTTATGAATATTATATAAAGGAGAGACATATTTAATATTAGAATATAAGAAATATCCATACATATATATTCTTTTATTTTAATCGCTTGTGTATATATAAATAAATATATAAATAACCATGCCTAAAGAAAAAATATTCATGTTTTATTACATAAACATCTGCTCCGGCTGGGGCTCTAACCAGGGTTTGGCTGAGTAGCCTGTAACTAGGGTTCTGACCACTAGGCAAGCTGGTCATCAAATTATATTATGTTTTTGAAATATGTTATATAATGTTATATAGAAGTGGCACTTTAATTCTAAACAAGCTAAGCTAAACCAAATAATATATATTGATTCAACGTTGATTTAACGTAGATATAAAATATTATGCTTTAAATAGTCTTCGATTAAAAGTTCTAGAAATAAATATATCTAATTATTTACCTCGCCTCTAGAATGTTAACATTACCAATATCAAGAGATGTCTTTGAAATTACTGGTGTCTACTAAGACGGTAAGCAAAGGCATATCATAAGATAGTCGAGTAAGTTTTTGACTATATCCAAGTGTCATTTATCGTCGATCGACTTGAAACAACATCTATATATTGCCACATACTTAAATATAACATTTCCATATACACAAAACTTTTTACAAGAAACTGTTCTTCCGGTGCTGGTATACTCGTACACAGTATAATGGTGGGTTTAAAAAATCTATCTACAGATCTTACGAAGTATTGAATTTCTAGTTATTGTACAATTACGTTAAAATTTAACATCTAATAAGCAAAACTATCTGTGGATAAAATATTGAAATCCTGTTTTAGTCTGAAATTTAAACAGAAAAGCGTGTAAAAAATTGCTTAAAGCGTATGGCTTAACAGTATAACTTACATCACTCCGCTACAGCTTTTAAATAGATGTTACTAACATGTTACCCGCTGCCGCTTGCATCCTGCGTCCCCTGCGCGTGAGTCGCCACAACGTAACATTGCGTAATGCGTGTCGCGGCGCACCCGCTCGTTAAGCAAGCCTTTATTTTATAACACTCTTTCTATGGACAGAGGTCGGTTAAATAAATATAAGGATTTGGTGCCTGTTATACGGTGATCATAGCCGATAGTCGCTCGTAGCATCTTGGGCGCTACTTGTACCTAAATATTGAAATCGTTAGATACCTGATACCCTGACCACAAAACTGTGTTAACAGCTCCAAGAATGTCCGAGATGCAGCCAATGGACGGGCGGCACAGGACGTGTACACTGAGAGACGTTGAGTTCTTTCGTTCATACAGCATTCGTAGTACTATCCGTTTCACTCGCACGCCATTTTCTTGTGTGCAATATTTTCTCAACGGAATAAAATTAATGAAACGAATTGGGCTTTATATACATGTACAAGTGTTATAACTACAGCTCTATAGAGTATACGCATTTGAAACTCGTTGAACTATGGCGAAGACTTATGATACAATTTAACCTTTCCTCACACGTTGTCTACTCTTAATAAATCCAAGAGATGCGTTTTGTTGTCAAGGAGGACTTGTCTCTTGTGCCATCACTTGTTCTTAAGCTTTCAATACCATGCTTACTCATGAACACTGTCTACATTCTGCATCAAACGAACACAATACTGCAAATTAGCGTTAATTAGCTGCTATTCGTTATAGAAATTTAAGAATTTTTATTTAAAAATTAAAATTATTTTTAAAAATGTATAATAATATCATAGACAGATATGTAAATAAAAATCACATATAATAACATATCATAATCAGGTTTGCCACGAATATGTAGATACCATATCATTTTATTAACCCCGCCATTATAATCGGACATCGTTCCATTTATTCGCTTTTTATCTATGACAAATTCTCAAAGAGTTTGTCTTCAATAAGTAATTGATTCATTCGTAAGGTAACAGTAACGGCATATCGTATCAATAAACGTAGAACAAAGTGATTTATAACAATGCTTCTCCGTAGTGTACATGACATAATAGAACGGTGTATATTATATATCTATACATAACAGCAAGAAAGTAGTGTTTAGTTGGGATACCTCGACAGCCATGCAAGATCGATTGCGAACATGCGCACTAGGCTTCCGTCCCCACCCCTCCTGAAACTGCTTCTACCGTTGCAACTGCACTTCAGTTGCATACGAGAACTAAAACGAGAACGCAAGAGAAAGCAAAAATTAAACGCATAAGCCTGACCAAAGACGGATTTTAAAAAAACAAAGCTTTTTTACCGATTATTCGAATTAAGAATATGTCGTGCGCGAGTCTTTGTACCATAGTGTGCTAAGGCCGGAAGTGGTGGACAAACTACTTTTAACCGAACTATGAAGAAAAAAAAGCGGAGATCCGTTCAAGAACCGCTAGAAATCACGCAGAAGCATCATAATTCAGTGACAATACACTTATAAATTTCCGAAAGCATTTAATCACAGTTTATTAAATTTATTAAACACGGCAATATTTAATCATAAACAGGATAGGTTTTTATTCGTAAAAATATAAACAATAAATACTCACAAATATTATTATTAAAATTAGCATTAACCACGTTATTTCCCAAGCAAGTAAACCCAAACCTTACTAACGAAATCTTAGACTGATATATAAATCCGAATAAATAATTGTAGCTGAATACAAATGATAGCGTATTTACATTAGTTGAACGTTTGAGAAAGTTTATATTGTAACGTAAGTTTAAACTTAATTAAGAAATGCAATATTGACAAAATACAAATATAATCAGGGGATCAGTGCGTAGCCTTAAGAAAAAAAAGTCAAAATTAAAACTTTTTTGTACGACGGACGAACAATCTTGACGCTTGCTATTATTTCAGTGTTTTCAAATGGCTGAGGTTTTATTACGTGCGTGAGGTTGTTATGGATTATATGTGAGTGTGTAGGTCCCGCGCGGGACAATGTTGAACATGTTTGATATGTGGAACTCTGTTAGTACGAAGCTGGAGGCTCAAAGCAACGTGCAGCAAAGCCAGCAGCCACACACCTCAGGTGGGAGCATTAAAGGTAATTTCCACTTAACTGTGGGTTCTGTCTGGCGAACTTGATACATAAATCATAAGATATAACTAAATTAACTGACCATAAATATTTAAGTCCGATTTGACAAAAAAGAGAAACGATTTATGGAGTGGCGCATTAGATAAACCATCCCACGTGGCACACGCTGCATAATTTTAATTGATAAAACAACAATATACAAATCCGTATATTTAAAAAAGTTAATTATTACTTAAATAATAATAGTATGAAACAGATAAACCTGGACAAAATCTTATCTTAATATTATAAAGGAAGCTAATGACCTTTACTAACATCTATAATTCTAAATAAAGAACTACGAAGACGATACCCCGCGTTCTTGTGTCAACTTAGAAGTGCTTTTGTCTTAGAGTTACAAATTATGAACACCCATATACAAGGAATTCATATTTTATCTTTTTTTTAATTTTTACTGTTA
This sequence comes from Acentria ephemerella, assembly GCA_943193645.1. Taxonomy (NCBI): domain Eukaryota; kingdom Metazoa; phylum Arthropoda; class Insecta; order Lepidoptera; family Crambidae; genus Acentria; species Acentria ephemerella. The sequence continues at coordinate 3,062,094 of OW971901.1, read as the reverse complement.
TGATTGATGAATAAGATGGTGTTTAGAATTTGTTACTTCTTAAGGGTTTCTTTAATTTTAAGATTAATATGACATGCCTTACAAGTATCAAGTTCGTTCAGACGATCTATATGTAAATTCAAAATACTCAAATACAATAATTGATTGATTGGTACGTAGTTAATTCAAACAAAACGGTATTTCTAGTTTGGTTATTTTAAATATATCGCTTCTTAATGTTTTCCTTAATGCGATGTATAAGTCAAAACAAAATACCTTGTAAACTTAAATAATTGTAGGTGCGTACATTTACTTGTTCAAAAACCGTGCAGGCCTACAAAATGGCTTCCCATTGAACAAGCCGTCTAGAAAGTCAAAAACACTTCTTTCCGGTATATTTATACATACATAATATTACTGATTCTTATTTAACACGTTGCGTAACTGAAAGTTATCAAGAAAGTGCCCAATTAAAATTCGGTTGCACTTGTCTCTGTCACTCTGCTGTTGTCCCTTTCTACAGCGATGTAATGTTACTATCAAAATGGTTACGCGTAAGTTTAGAACAAGCATAAGAAAGACGATCACTAAGAGTACCATTTACCTATTTCCAAATTTCTTTATTTGAAGATAAGTGGCCATTGCCCATAGACACATGCATTTCTTAGAATAGATACAGATTATTTATGATTTTATTTGATATGTCAGCTCTAGTTGTACACTTTAACATAATAATGTTCTTATTTTATACAACTTCAAATAGGAGGTTCTAAATTCTGTTAGTAATTTTTTCTACGTATGTACATCGATTACGCCGAGATGTCCGAATTATGTGATTCTTTTTCTGTTCGATGCGGAATATTTGCCATTCGGTCCCATAAAAATTAAATTCAGTTTTAGTCAGTAACTTGGACGATGTAAGTTTCACAATATTTTGTTTCAAAACCTATTCGATTACTTTTATCCAATGATAAACAGACAGACAATACCCACGGTCACCCATATTATAGCTTTGACGCTTAGAAATTGACATATTGGGAGAAAAATTAAACAAAACCAATAACCGACTAAAATGCTATAAAAAAAGTTAAACGTTGATGCATAGTTGTCAGATACAATAGAAAGTGAAGGACTCCAAAAAATAATTTTAAATTTGATAACTTCTGGAATAGAATTAAATTTGCCTTTTTGGTGTTTAACTTTTATTAATGAAAATCTTTATATAAAGAATTTTTAATTACTTTAAATATAATCCTTATTTAATACAAAATATAGTTTTAATTTGCTTGTATCTATTTTGTTTATCTCCGACACATTTTACGCGAGAAAGCAGGACGCAAAAGCGACTCAATTTCGAATGTTACTCTTTAAGGGATTAAAAAAAGTATTAAAAAGTTCGAAATTTAAAAACAGGCCGCGTCTTTCCCCATAATTGACATTTCGTACTTTCACGAAACATAAAAAACGCGTTCGAAATTTAAAAATCATAAAGGATATTCGGACCGGCATTTTGCATGCCAGTTACAAGAAAGCACCGCTACGAAATCTGGTTTCTTTTTAAAGACACGTTCAGTTGCGTAACGTAATAACTTGGAATAACAGAACGGGTTTCATAGCTATTTATTATCTGTTTTTATTATGCGTGTGTGAATGGAACTGGACCAGTCCTTTGCCCCCTCGCTGAATTTTAAAAAGTGATTCGCGAACTTTTTCGTGGACTTGAATTTCGAATGCTGATTTGTAAATTAATCTAAGTTTACCGCTACGGTTTGTTTTTTACATGATTTAATACAATTAATGTGTTTTAAATATATCGAATATGTTTGTAATAGCATGTTTTTCAATCAGTGAAAATCAAAGACTAATTTTAGCGTCACGTCAATTTAATATTGTATTGATATATTATTAACAATGGCGCACGCTTGGATTGCATGCTCTATTTCAAAACGATTCTAATATAGTTAAAAACTCGACTAGTAAAGATGTTATTGGCCAACTAAACTCGAAACACAAGTATTACATGTCTGCAGTACGCCTCGCCAAAGCGTCCATATCTACTGAAAAATTCTTATTGGTACTCAAATTTCATGCTCTGAAACGTGATTACGTTAGGCAATGAACATTGCTTTGGTAATAAAAAATTTATTTGCTGAATTCGTAAATGTTATACTTAGATGATGTGATTAACTGCCAATTGTCTTCATCTTATCAATCTGCAGCCAATATTCATGCTGGATGAAATTCTACACGGGAGAATCATATGAGAAGTTCTAAGCCTCAAATCTACCAAGCTAGTGTGAAACTAACAACCAGGAGACCATTGGCTTAAGGTGCCCTTTGAATCAATTGAGCTAGATTAACAGATTTTTACTACAAAATCAAAAATTGCTTTGTTTCTGTAATATCAATCTGACTGATCAAACACATTTTAATGGCGTCTTTTTAAAGAATAAAATAGATTATGGACTTAATCATTGATTTAGAAGAAAGAAAACTGATGGCTATGAAAATAATGGTTTTATCTTTGTACTTACACTAATAAATTTTGTATCACACAACGTTAATAGTATATAGAAAATAAAATAGTATTATTATGCAAAATTAACATATTTGACATATAATTAGCGATAAATCGAAACCTGACACTACTGAATTGTGTTTGCAGGTTGGTAAGTAATATGAAAACTACAAATTTTGTTAATATGCCTGTTTGTCATTATTTCAATATTAAAATAGGTATATTCAGGAAAGTGACAAAGACTCAAAAAAACAAATCAAATTATAATCAAAAATGTATCTGTGACCACATAAATCATAAATATATTAAATTATTGTAGTTTAATTCTTATATTAATTTAATATAGTTTTTTACCCGACTGCCCAGAGCAGATTAAAGTTTCGCGCGTAACTTTGTAGGTTTGATGTCAGTTACCTCACTTTGACTGATTTTGAAGAGTGAGGTGTTTTAATATTTGTATACCCTATGACACTCCAGATAATACCCTGTGTCATAAGCTATATAATTGTTAATAAAACAGGGCGATTTTTAAACGCTTTGAATGAAAGTGTAAATATTTATCAAACCTTTTTAGTTGTTTTTTACAGTTGCTCGGATTTTTGGTTTTCGTGTTGCTTTATTCGTTATTTTCGTATTAAAAAATAACCACCAGTGAAAAAACCAGGGTTGCCAGCTAGTTAAAAAATAAATTAAGTGTTTCAAAATGTAGCCGATAGGAATGCACGTGTAAATAAAAATACCGTAACTTGATATTTATATGACAAAAATAGTTAAATTTTATTAACATTCAACAATCTGTAACAACAAAGTGTAATGTGTCCATTAATAATAAATTTGTTCTTATTTGTGCTAACTTCTTCCCTAGCATGTTTTATAGATGTACCCATCCATGTTAAATTATTATTGCATGTTGCGTTTATATCATATAGGATACAATCAAGCTGTTCGCTACACTCTAATGTATTTATCTAGTACTAGGTGACCCGGTGACCTTTGTATCACCGTCAGTCTAAACCAGGGATTCCCCCAAACTATTTTGGGAGAGTGATCTCCCTTTTCCAAAATGAAATGATATCTCAGACCCCTATTGAGAAATTACTTTAAAAATACTATCTCTAGTTTTATTTTTTTAATATAAAATAATTGGCAATTCAATTTTAAGTTTTCGTGTATGTTCGTTTATGTAAGTAGTCAATATCTTTGGGAATCCCTGGTTCAAATGATGAGTTTAAGATGCCACATTTATCAAACTTTTTATATTAAAACGTCATGTTTTAATATAAATCCGAATTATTGAACATTATTAAAAAGCACGTCAGCTATACGTATTATCAATATTAAATATTTTTTAGCTGTTAAGGATTTTCTTTATGATTCTTATTTTGAAAGCATATTTGAATCATACAATACAATTAATCCCAAGATGCAACAAGAGGCAAGGAGTTGAGGAAACCGCCTGCCAGTGCCAATCAGTTGATACTTTAATATAATTCAAATTTCCTTTTCAAATGAAGCTCCAACTTACAATCACTATTGTAAATTAGCCAAATAAGTTTATAGGACAGACACGGATCTTATGATTGTTTCTGAAAAAAAATATATAGTCACAATAATGGACGGGGAATAGTGGCGAATACAACCGCACACCAGCGAACCACCAATTGCATACTAAACTTACACTCTGATGGTAAGTAGTAGGAGGAATCTATATATGGTATAGTTAACGAATCATGCGACATTCTGCCCTTGCCACCTCTAACTTGCCTAACCAATAACCTTTTGCATGCATCTTTAAAAGGAGGGAATACGATAACACGAGAATTTACTATAAAGACACTCGCAAGTATCATGTCGTACTATGTGAGATTTTAGCAACGTTGTAAATAGATATAAGGTACCGGATTACCTCACCGCACACCGACCTTCCATACATGAAAAGCGCCAGGATAAGTCACCTATACGATAGGCCTAAGGTACGCTTAATACTAGACTGTCGAAGAAAAAGTTGCTTGGCCAAGACCCATATAGACTTGCTTATGTGCCGACCGATGCGTTTTGATACTTGAAATAAGTGTGTGTGTTCTTACGCTTGTAAAAGGTACGACATGTCTTAGATTTTGCTTCATTATTTTAAAAAAAGTTGCTAAAATTGACTGATTATTTCTATAAAACGTAAAATATTCTCTTTGTCACAAATGAAAGATGGCGGACATATTATGATATGGAGAGATATTTTAGCAAATTCTTCTTTATTAATTATTATTCTTAATTCATCATTATTTTATTTGTTTGTGCGTCTGGTTGTACGAAATTTCCGTATTGAAATATAAAGAAGAGAAATCAGTTTTAATTTGTTTCATTTATTTAATTTCAAATTATCTACAATCAGTAAACATGTAAACATAAATATTTGTATTTCCGCTAAATATAAATAAAATTAAGTAGGTAATCTTATTCATTAAATGCGAACCATTTGATATGATAACTAGGTATTACTCAATGTTGCATAATGTTTGAACCGATTTTCATCATATATACAGCGACAGAAAAATTATTATAATGTATTTTATAATTTAGCTCAGAATTATAAAATAATTATACATTATACTAATTTTTAGTCGCTGTATAATATAACTTTATTGTGAAAATATTAATTATGGCCTATACGTTTTCAATGTTGTTATTATTAAATAATCATGCCAAAAAAATTACTTTTGTATTTTATAACAACCAGTATTATATTAGCATAGTATATCTATTTTAACTATTATTAATATATAAAGAATAAAAATAAACTAACATAATATATTAAAAATATATTTATTATTAATATATTTAAAATAAATACACATGAATCTTCGTTCTTTTCAACTTCGTCTCTATAACAATTAGTTTAAAATATAAAGAATCACTAACAATCTAATAAGTAATTGAAAATGAATTCTTAAATAATGACCTAAAAAGGACGTTCATTTGATACAACTCCATATATTCCAATTAAAAAACATATCGAAATGGGTTGAATGCATTATTAGATCGTTATTTTCAATCTGTTATTACTTCAAGTTATTTGCGTCTTTTACATATGTAATAACATGTAACTTGCGACCCTGAAGCGTTAATATTTAGCATAGCAGCAATTAGCTGTTAAAAGCCTAATCTACTGACTCACGTAGTTATAATTACTAAATTTAGCTGAGTTTGTCTAATCCAATGGTTCCTCTGGTTGTTATAATAGGTACATTAAAACGGAAATGGTTATTTTGTATTGTTATTTTTTTATACCTGTAACATACAAAGTGTTAGGGAACTTAAATAAGGTTTATATTTATATCTATGTAAAATATAGCAGTATTATTGCTTGCTATTCTGGTACTACTTCGAGCCCCTTTGTACTCCAGATGAATGAAAAAATGGTGAATTATTTTACTTTAGGAAAGAATGCTAAATGAAAATATATGCACCGAAAACAGTAATTTGAAAAGGGTGTTAGCCTCATATTTAATGAAAAACAGGTGTCTTTCCTGATTTCATTTCATATGTTGCATTTAAAAAGTAAAAAGTGTATTTCTTTCATTTATACAACAGTATAATATTTTTTATTCAATATTATTTTGAGAGTTTTATTCCTTCAATATTTTTCTAATCTATTTATGATGTCTACTTATGCTTTATTCAGTCATTTAAGAAAGGTTTTGTTTACGATCCGTTTAAATTTAGACATAATTCGTATTTAATTATTGTTCATATTAAATTGAACATGATGTCAAATGAAAAACCAACAGAAGAAATATTTTGGTAATCTGCATATTATGCCAATCAATTTTAAGTGCTTCAAAGTTATTGTTAATGCTTATTGTTAAGTTAAACAATGTTGAACTATTTCAGTAAAGTAACAATATGTTTAGAACGTGAAAGTATCAATCCAACAGGTCGCAGTTCACACGTTATGTGTGTACGCGCATGTGTGCCCGCGTTCGATTCTAGCCAGCTGTATTATAATGTTGGCCTAGGTCTACTATAGGGCCCGTTCAAACATTGTTGTAGCGTATTGGGTAAAAACTTAAAAATAATATACAATATAATGAACCGTAAACGCGTGATAAATTATTTTTCAATAAATCTATTCTTAATTGAGGACGCGCAAAGAGGTGGAAGCTGACAGATAAAGACGGTCTCAGTATATACATAAAAAGTAAGAAACTAAGTTTAAACTATGATAATAATACACGTTTATTTTTTTAAGGTTTTGTTGGTAGTAGCGCTTTTGCTATGTCCACCTGGCGAGCCATTACCATCATGCGTGCCACCATAACAATAATGTTAACAGCTTTGTTGTGTTACGTGTAAGACACAGTTCCTCTGTGGTTGAGATAGCTTGCTTCCACCTTTGGCCCTTTCTTCGCTCACCGTAAGGCTTGTAAGGTCGATCTCTTACGGATATGAGTACGTATCGAACTCTCACGGATAGGCGTACATTCATCGATATGATATATGTATTGGATTTATTGATTGCGTTGGTATTTGGTGAACTTTGCTTTTTCGATTAAGCTTCGAAGAGTACCACTAGGCATTATACCATATAACTCAGAAGTAATACTAGATAAGTGCAAAACGCACTGTAAACCGTTCAAAGACTGACTTTAATATATACTTATACAAACACACACAAACGCTTATTTAACTTAAATTTGTTACGTCGTTATTCCGGAGCCAGAAATACTTAAGACATGGATGTATAGGCTTGAGTTCGCTTTGCCTTCCCTGTAGTAGGAAAAAACTCTGTGATAATTTTAAATATGCATGTAAGTTTGCCAATCTAGTAGCCTAGGTATCTAAGCGAGGCACATAGATTAAGCAGTTGCGTTGCATACGTGTGCACGCGCCATGACGTCACCCCCCACCATATTAGAACGCATAATCTGTTATGTGCATATATGACACCTGCCTGTCACTTTACCACAGATAACGCAGTTTCGTTAAACAAGGCTTGCCAGTTGAATTTTAATGGTGTATTTTCATAGAAAACGTTCAAAGCTTTGAGAACATCCAATACTATATGCACAGAATATGAACATATTAAGAATATCTATGTTCGGTGATTACATCTGTGTATGAGCCGCCCTTCCCTTATCTACGTTCGGAGCTTTTGTCGTTGTTACGATCAAATAATAACATATTTTTGAAGCATATTTAAATATATATAAAACTATTTTAATCTTTGTTCACTTAAACGACGGAAATTTTTTGGTGAAATCTATAACCAACTTCTCGATTGAGTGTGAACACTCACATGGAGGTGGATATAATTTGTTTTTTTCATATATTTGAGCTGCGCTGATATAATTTTAAAAATAATTCATAAAGAAATATTAAACACACATACTATTAAATGTATTTGAAAAAGAACGTGGCAAATAACATGAAATATATTGCATGTAAGCTTTTATTTAAAGTGATTAAATTAGATACAGTATAAAATAATAAAATTTAAATTTTATTTATGTAAGGAGGTTTAAATTTCATATGTTTAAATTTAATTAAAGTCCATTCCGTCGTAAAAGAGAAAACGAAGAGAGGAAGGAAGGAAAGGTTATATTTTTTATTTTATAGAAAACCATTAAGTTCACAATTACTCGGTTGTATTTACACGGAGTTACAGAATAGGGCCCTGAAGTTTCCACCATCGTTTCCCTCAGTCAAGGACTAGATATTGACCTGGATTCGCTTATCAAGCTGCGAAAAAAACCGTGCAATCATTATCGCCTTGAAGGGTGTGGTTGCGAAAATATTAAAAAGCGGTTCATTACCTCAGCGCGGAAGGTTAAATTTCACTTTTGTATAGTAAACTGATTGTGTATTGTGACAAACGGATAGATACGTTTATTATGAAGCCTGATTTGGTGTTTTAAATCGACTTCAAAGGAGGTAGTAGCAATTCGTCGTATTCTATTTTTTAAGTCACCAATACTACCAGAGCTAGTGGTAGAAAGTGCCACTCTTCAAGCGTTTGGTAAAAAAGTTCAGATCGTAAAAAGTATTCTTTCAAATTATTCAGGAGTTTACATCAGGTTCGTGTCACATGTTTGTTGGATTCGGGATGTTGATGTTGAGTCTTCAGAACAACTAAGTGGTCACGTTTGTTCATAATCCACTTGGATTTTTTTAAAGTGTTATAATTTGTCCAGAGCACAACAATTGATAAGACTCAGGTAGTTTCGTTACAGTTACGTAGTTCTGTCACTGTTTTGGTTAAATGTATATGAAAATTTAAAAATTATCGAAAATCTTGAACAGTAGACTATCGACTTTCTTTATACAAATCTATTTCAGTAGTTCTAACTTACTGTATGGCGATGAAGAGTGTAAAAATGTGAGCTCTGAAATATCTCAAGAGTTCTGTGTAGGTATTATTTATGTATATGATAATCATTATAAAAGATGTTCGCCGTCACGTCTAAAATATAATACTTTCTCTTTAAGCAAAGCGAGGATATCACGAGACTCCTACCGCAATATCAAAACCTTTTAAATTAGAAAGCTAACGAACAATGGACTGTTATAAATATTTAGCTGCCATTCGCTATTCGCTCCACCATTTTCTAGTATTTAATAAAGTTAGATTAAATTTACAAGGAGTTTCTTCTATGACTACCTCCGTTCATTTGGTTACGTTATCACACCTACGGACATGTAATTTATACCTATGGACATTATTCTAAATTCTTATTTAAATTAAACTGTAAATAAAAGTTGTAACAGTCGTTTTATACGTGCAACCTCTTAACGAAATACACAGAAGTCTACTCTGTGCGCGTGCAATATAATAACTGGTTCAGATTGCTGTTGGGGCTTCCACGTTACTGTAGTGCATCAGGGACATTGGCTGAAGCACGAGTGTATGATGGTGCACCGCACTCCGAGAATTAAGTTTTTAAGTCATTAAAGTGGGAAAAGAAGAGAAAAGGGGAAAGAGAAATATTTACCGTTTTTTGTTTTTTTATTTTATTAACAGTGATTCTTGCTAACATTGAATAAGAAATAATGTTGCGTCAAATATGGGTCACAATAAATTATTAATATTGGTTATCAAATAAAGTAACTTGTTGATTACTTAATTGGCGTATAATAAGTAATATTACTTTTGATGTTAATATTCTCAATCTTATTAAGTGTACAATAAATTAATAACCCTAATAGTATTAAAAAGAGTTTATACTTTGAAAATGAATCCTCACTGAAAGTAAAATAACTAAATATAATAGGCAACAGACTGTTAAATATTTACTTTTTAAAGCCACGTTACTAACCCGTATGTATTTAAGAGTCGTCCGCGTTCAATAATACACAATTAAAATGTACAAAATTTATTGTAGTATCATTAGAAATATAATTATATTTTTGTAATATAATTAGTTACTTATAAATTTTCAATTATATTTTTATTAAACACATACAAATTATTGCGATGTTGATGGATTTATATTATCTTATATTAAGACATCAAAATCATAATGGTGTCGTCATTGCATAATTTCTCAAGTGCAATACAATTGGCAAAAGCAACTCACTATTCAGCCCATGCGAAAACAGTGCATACAAAATAAAACCGCGAAATTCGAATTTTAAATTTCGACATTTCTCGATAGGGACTCGCGCCGTCTCAATTAAAACTTCACTAAGCGTCATCGCTGCAATTTGTTCTTTATTTGCATAAAATAAGGTCTTTACTCCGTTGAATGTTACAGCTCTTAGGCCGGTTAGGGAGAAATGAGCTTTATTCGCAGGTGTTCTAAGGTTATTTAATGCATGCATTGGTACAAGGCGTCAAGCCAACTCAAAAGTGTGTCACCGGTTGAACAGCACGCACAAGGCCGACCGAGCTATCTATGACTGAGCGCGCAAAACCACGGATGTATCCAAATTGTCTATAGTTGTGATATTTTATTGTCTATAATAGCTTTAAACCGTTGTTTGCTTTGTTGTTTTGTAATTCATATAACGGAACTCTTTATTTAAATACTATCAACAATGCGTAATAATAAGTTGTTATATCTTCTTATTGTAATAAGAAAAGATTGAGAAATTAAAACTTTGTCAAAAATAGGAAATGTGTTATATGCCTGAAATAGGCCACTTGTTCTAAGGTTTGATTCCTGGATAAACGCTAGTGTTTTAAGATGCACGTTCACGTTAACTAATATCGTTATCAATTTAAAGAAACATGAAATATGTTAGAAGAGACCTATGCCTGATGCCACACTCAAGTCAGGTCCAATGACTTTGTGACCTACATTTAAAGTTATCTAAACAGAAAGTGTTTACCCACTTAAAGTAACGAAAAGTGATTACACATTTTACTTAGTGTTATTTTTTAACAGTGGACATTTCCCGAAGTGATCATTTTTGATTATGGACTAAATCCATCGAAGTTCCAATTATTTCGGATAAAATATGCGGTGTAATATTTTTTTCCCATTTTTTTTTCCCAAGCGTTTTGCAGGGAACCGTTTTGAACATGATGAATTAAAAATGTTATTTTTTTCTTAAAAGTTATGCCAATAGTTTATGACAATACTTTATTTAAATTATTGTTATTTTTAAGAATTAATTTTTTGTTTATTGTTTTTGGATAAAAAGTACTTACTTAAAAATACCTTTTTTTATTACTTGTGCATTTAGTCACCACGACAGTGTATTATATGACGTCAATGGAAGGATGGTAAGAAATATTGGAATAGATAGAAGACGATTTAAAAAAATGGGATTTAAATAGTAGTTTTTTGGAAACATAAATAAATTCTGGGAATTATTTGTTTTTTTTTCATACATACAATAAAGTACTATAAAAAAGGTGACATCCATGCAATGAAAAGATAGTTTTATTCAAATTAAAAGGATTCTCTTTGTTTTGAAGTATTAAATAAAATAATACTGCTACATAAAAACAGTCAGTATATGGTATATTTACTTTAGAATTATATTTCAAATATTGCTTTTTGATTCCTTTCTATGTTCTATATCCTAGGAACAGGATAACAAAAGGGCGACGTCAATAGTTACAACGCAGCAAAGTGTACAAACAAAAAGAGCGCGTTGCGCAAGCGACGCAATGCCGGCCGGTGCGGGTAGTGTCAGCAGAAAACTGTTCAAATTTAAATCAAATAACCATTAGTTAATTCTTATGTTAAGTCTTATATCTTTATATTAGTTTAAAATTAATCGTAATAGCTCTACCGTTAGTACCCGAGAAAAATATATCAAACAATATATATATTTTGGTGTTTACTAAGATGTCCTGGGTAAGAAACTTATTAGTTGTACTCTGTATAAATAATATAGTTATTACACTAAAAATTGTGCAGTAAATTCCGTGTTCTGTTACGTGTCTGGAGTACGGTAATTTATCATCATTAACCCTCTGTCAGATGGGCAAAGATATTATGGCTTCCTCGTTTAGTTGGTTTAACTAATAAAACAATATATGAATTTTGAGCGTAAAATTTTTTTTTATAATCAGGCCGAAAGATTGCTTATAATCTTTCGGTTATATCTTTATTATTGAATGAATATTTCAATCAAACAAGCTTTTGCACATTATTTACACTAACCTGGGCTCTATTAAACGAACTACGAAAACTAAAATTACAAACACAAATATATATATACATACATATAACCAATTGACGGGGGGAAACTTCACCAACAAAGTACTACAAACGCCATCTATTAAAAGAAGAAGTGGTGGAAGATATGACCGTTCTGATGTGGACATGTCAGTTACGATTTTAATACTAAATAAATAATTTTCAGTTGTATATTTTTGAGATTTACTCAAGAATTGTGCCAGTTTTATTTCATAAACTATCCCTGAATTAAACCAAATAAAGTATAATAAAAAATTATTAAATAGGTCAATCCGATTTTTGGTTTTAGCGAGTCCAACGAACATCAATTCATTTTTATTTATAAGAAAAAGAAGTTTTTCATCTAAACAATAAGTAGTTTATTTTTCAAAATATATATTTATGTTGGCGATATTCAAAATGGCGGAAAATTCAAAGTGAATTTCGTTTACTGGGTGGTACTGCCCTAAATTTAAAATCGTTACACAATTGTGATCATAGTTATTTTCCAATAAAACTTTCATTTCATTTCGTTTAATGTAAGCGTTGGAAGTCCAATTTATATTACTACGGAAGTTTTTGAATCTGAAGCACATAAATAGCTCGTATCCCATCAGACTAAAATCGATTTTAAAATCGGAACTGTCATCTCAAGCGCAATTTACGCAAAGGTATAAGTATAAAAATGTGGACATGAAATTCGCGACAACAATCGTTTACTGAGAGAAATTTAAGTGTAGTTAACAAAATGCTTGTTGCTTGCGCAAAGGCAGCGCACAGTGTTTGGGTGGATATGGTCAGCAAAAAGATAGTTATATAAAAAACATTTTTGCTTATTTATAATTTATTCGATTCTGCTTACTATTTTATTACATGCTTTTCTGCAGAGTTTCTGCAAGTTATTGTATAAAATGTCATATAAACTGTAGAAAAATATTATGTTATGCGGTATGTAAAAGCCAATTGAAATAACTTTTTAACGATTACACATACTAATTTTATTTTACCATTCTTTTATTGTTATTTCTTCTTAATTTTAAATATAATATTGGTAAGTAATCATTTATTTGAATGCTTACATTATATAATCCTATATTGGTGATTTCTTAAAATTGTATCATTATACAAACTCCAGCAGCTAGCTGTCTTGTATCTGTGCATTTTTTCCACATGATTTGAGCTAGCTAATTTAATAAGACCAATTGAATCGATATAGAAACAAAAATAATAATTAAGTCTCTTTATTTATAATGAATTTTTAAATAGTTTCCCGAAAATTTATTATATTAATATAAGTTTAGTGATTACGCTGCTATCGCTACAGTGTTTTTCCTCATTGCGACACTACGCGTATATTTTTCAAGGGAAAGTAGTGACGAAGACCACGTTTTTTTTTCACATCCGTTGCATGCAGACAGCGGCGTCATCATTGGAAATTTTATTCATCTGTACGTCCATTGATAAATCCATAGCTAATATGAATTTCCGCCCACACCATCTTATTTCATTGAAATATTATTCTTTATTAATCTTATATTTATTTTATTTTTTGAAGATTTTGCTTTTTATATAATAATTAAAGAATTTTTTTTTCTTTGTGACAGATTGCAGTAAAGGCGGCCATTTTGATTCAAAACTAACTTTAGAATTTGAGCCGGCAGTAGAATATTTATTCCCTTTTCGAAAAGAGTTATTGCCAGAAAAGTTCGTGATTAATTTGTAATTAATAATTATTAGTTTAAAACTATATATTTTCAATAGTAATCATGATCTATAAAAGATATTTTTCAGAATTAAAAGCAACTATAAACTTTTACAACATATATAATATAAAACGCACGGAGCTTAACTAACGAAAAAAATATTTGAATAAGAGTTTGCTCATTTTCTCTTAAAAAAACCGGAATCCATTTCAATGTGTGTATAGTTTATTATAATATAGTTATTTCTTACATAACAAAGCTCTTTATGTAATATTATTTGATTTCCTTAAACTTTGTCAAAGAACGGTGTGGGTGTTGTACAATTTTCTTCATATAATCTTTTTTTGCAATAATATATTTGTAAAATCCACTCTTAAAAATAATGGAGCTAAATATGTTGTTTAGTATATGTTATATCACAATATCGATTCCAACATACAATATATTCAAACCAGGCAAAGGTGTATGCGTACATTCGGCTGGTACCTATTCGAATTCAGAAGCCCTACGCGTGACGTCACCAGCTCGCGTGCAGTGCCAGCCTTGGGCGTAATGAGGCTGTGAGCGGCATCATTGACACGTTGCTAACTTGGAAAAACGAATATTTCAACTAAGAACATGATTTTAGACATAATTTGAACTTGAAAATCAATATTTTTATTTTTTGTTGACGAAGGTTTGTAGCTTCGTGATATGACGTAAATATGACGGTTTAAGTATTAAAAACTCGATTTTCTGATGTACAAAATATGACAATGAAAGGAATTTGACAGATTTTGACATAAATTGCTTGAATAACTGCATAAAAACAATACTTCGTGTTTTTGTTTTACAACAAAATTAATCTACCTTAATTAATTGGTTTTTGAAATATATTATGATGATATAGTCAGATTTTTTGTAAAGTTTTTTTTAGTAAAGCCTTGCAACATTTGACAGCAGAAAAGCAAATAGAACAGCTACAAAAAACTTTTTGACACCTGTCAATGTCAAATGTTATCATTGGTTATGAACGAGAGAAATCGTGAGTCGATTGTTTCTGGAAAAAAAATATAGTTCTCATGAACGCAGTTTCAATAGTTGTTTGGAAAAAATGTTAAAAAATTATTAAACAAAATACTTAATACTTATCTATCTGAATGACCCAGAAGGAGGTTAATGTTTTTCGCGCGCATGTATCCATTGTGACCTTAACGACTTAACAATTTTGACGAGAGTGGTTGTCATAAGATTCTTTTAAAAGCGTGTATAATTTTAATATATTTAATATCTATTAAAAATTCCATTATAATAATTTTAAATAATAACACTAGGTGTTTCATATCTACAGATTAATTTAGCTGTTTAGAACGCGTTTTCAAGCGCACACGGTTGGGGTCCATATACGGAATTTTCCTTGCAAAACGACATAACATATCCTCACATGTCGACGCACAGGTTTTTCGTCGTTGCGCACCAAGCAACTGTCTTTTATTAAGTAAAATAATGAACGGGTGATTCCCCATCTTCTTTTCTTTTATGCTCCTGCCCTATCTCCTAGAAATTTCAGGCATCTTTATTCCTAGTATCTTATCTTGATGTAGGGACATGATTATTACCGGAGCACGTGGACCCAATGGGATCTTTTGTGTTTTTATTAGTAACACGTGACCTAACAGTCCTAGCTTAGTTTAGAAATGACTATAACGTAAGAAACGTTTATCAATACAACTTTAACACATATTATATTACAAAAAATAATGGCATACGCTGTGAACAGCTCTTCTCAACTCAGCCAAAACCTTCAGCATTTGGAATTTGAGAATAATGAATAACTGCACTTAAAGTGCACACGTTTCTTTACACGCAAAAGTTCACTTCAGTGGTCGTATAAATAAAACATACAAAATGAATTTATAAGTAATTGTTGACATAGATTTTGCAATTACGTATGTTTGTGCTTATATTACTTAATATAAAGAAAAAATCTTTTGATCTCCCAAAAACCCTGTGTTCTATCTTAACTAATTTTAAGTGAAAATATTTTTCTTAATCATTGTCATGAAAAACGTCAAAATAGGTTCCCGCAGTTTTTTAATTAACTTGATATTTTTTCACAATTGAATTACATTAGAGGAATTTAATGCTTAAGGTATACTGGTAAAAGTCTATAAGCAAATAATAATAAACAACTTTATTGCACAGAAAAATTATACTGAAGGATATTAACATACATAGTACCAATAGGCGGCCTTATTGCTTAAAGCTATTTCTTCCAGGCAACCATAAATAAAAGATTAGACTAGAATTATACATTGGGTGCTAATAAATGTTAGTTCTTTGTTGCTTGTGGTCAGTTTTTTAATTGAAGTTTATTGTAGATTTGTTTTTATAACAGATCTTTTTCACCCGATCTGAATATAACAGAAAGCTACGTATAATAAACTGTATTACATAAAACAAATGTATCGCATGTTGTTAAAGGCAGCGTATTGGATTTTCTCCAATATTCGTTATCTGAAGAGTACACCTGCGCGAAAGTATCGCAAATAGACGAGCTATCAAGCAAATTTTATATATCTACATAACATAGATAAAGATTACCCTCGGTACTTAGTATAATTCATCAAATTATATATAGATATTATATATAGAAAGAAAATTTTTTGAATGTAAATAATTTTTTTTTCGCTTGTATATTTAATTTCACATGCCTATTAAAAAATATACAATAAATAAATAATTAGTAATGTAATGAGTATATATATTGTGAGTACTTGTACTAAAATCAACCTTATCGCTCGATTATAATGGTATGTACTTAATAATATATTCTCCACAACAAACACCATATAAAGTGACATAATTAAAAATATTTTTTAAGATTTAAAATAAATAATTAATTAATGACATTTCGCTCTTGTTTCAGGTAAGGAGCTCCTAATGTTAAATAAAAAATTATGGATTTAGTTAAATCATACCAGTCTGTTGGTAAGTGACAACACTAAATTACTTCTTTACAACCAAATAGGCTATAAAGGACCTGGATCCTATATAAGTAACATGGATTGTGAAAGGGTATTTTCAAACCCTACTGTCATAGTTATAAAAAACATTTTTACAGGCCAACCACGTAAAACCAATACCCGTCAACCAAAAAAATAACGTGGACTATGTTAGTGAGCTGTATTGAAAAAAATATGTATAATATATGCATATTGAGAAAACATGTCTCTCTGTTTTCGATTACGATGGTTCATTCTTGGATGGCGCGCGAGTTAGGTTTACGCCGAACGCTGCCACCCGCATTGAGTTACCTGAGCATGTGTTTTTTCATGTAACAACTATGCCCAACTGTGGGACTTGTAAAGGCTCATAAAACATCCATCATCCAATCAAACAACTAAGCTATCAATTAGTTGTATTGTGAATTAAAGACAAAAAGACTTAAAAGGGAATAATAATACTAATTCAATAAATGTAAGAAGTTATCCAATTTAAATTATTTTTTTTGGAATCGGAGCTAAAACTTAGCAACAAATTCAAAAAAATATTAAATTGGATATCTTCTTAAATTAAATTATTTTTGCCTTTTTAGTGTTTTGAAGTAGGTTATTAGTTTTTGATATATATACATATTTCTTTGAGTTTTAATACTTTCTTATTTGCAATTCTGTTAGTCATTTAACCATGTATTAGCGCAATGTATTAACGAGAAATGTTAGCAGATTATTTACATAACCCAATGAAACACCGGCTTGGACAGACAGACAAAGAGTGTAAATGTAGATAACAGGTCCATTATCTAACAACAGAGAAAGCTTTCGGCCACTCTCCAATACTGTGTACTTTTGCGCGTAAAGTAATGTGTGGGATTAAAAGATTTAAATAAAACTGAAACTGACTTCGAGACACTAAAAGACAGACATAGTTCAATTTAAGTACTTATCTAATTAAAAAGTATTTTTGGTCAGTGCTTCCATTTCTATTGTTTATAGAAATAACTTAGCACCAATCCCAAAAGATATTTTTAAGTTAAATTGAATTAAATTTGTCTTTTTAGTGTTTAAGTTTAAATCTTTTTGAACTCCATTTAAATGGTTAAATACAAAGGTCAAAGTTAGATGGGTAACCGACATTGCCAACTTGCCTGTCTGTTAGTAGTTGGAATACATATACATTGTTTTATACAAAAAAATTATAAAATATATAAAATGCTTTTTATAAAATTTGAAGGTTGCCCGCCCTCGATTTGTTTGGGATCCTATAACAAATCTTGACTTGGTGATAATTGAGCGATCTTAGGAGTATATTCTATCGAGTAAAAAAGATTTTTAAAGATAGTTACAGCCGATAATAGACGGAGAAATCGGTGACAAACAAAATACGTATATTAAAATAGAACCGTTTTTAATTTGAAGTCTGTTAAAAGGAATAAATGTTACTAAGATTGATTAATTACATAAAGCCAGTGAGCTTATAGCTGTCAGTTCAAAGTAATCCATTATGAATGTTGCTAAGATATCTTATATAACAAACCTCTAAAATAATTTGTGACTTACTTGAAATGATAGAATAGATTTGAATATTACTTTATTGTACAGAAATCAACCAATATTACATTTTAAGAAGATAAAACACAAAATAAACAATAGTTTTGTACAAATGGCGACATTATCTCTAAGAGCGATTTCTTCCAGGTAACCTTAGGATCTATACTTCATCCAATTTGATAAATCAGTAATTTAATTGTAAGAGAGATTTCTATTTCTAAATCAAAGCAACTTTTGTCTTGGCTAATTTTGGATGGGTGTAATAATGAATAATTTGTAGCTTTAGCTTTGCCAAGGTCAAACATGTCATGTGTTTCTCCAATGTGAAAAAGCCCAGCTGTAGGTCGTACATAGGCTGATGATAATGTAGGGAACTTCAAAATCTTCATGTAAAATGTGGGTTTAATGTTGAGAAAATTTGAAATTTATATTTATTGATATAAATGAATTCAAATCAATGGAATATAACTTAATAATTCATCTAATAAATTATACATTTAAATTTTAATAGATTTAAGTATTAAATTCCAATTTGGTCTTATTGAAACATTAGACAAGAACATTTATCAACATAAGCCTTTGTCTTAACGTTCGTCTGTGAGGCTTCAGTCTTGTTAAAAACTATTTGCTCGCTTAGTTTTGAAAGTACTACTAAGACTTACGAGTATATTGGCGGCAAGTAGGTCCTTGATTCGGACACTTTCCATAAATTCAGCTAACCCAATAAGTTTCAAAGAATCGAGTACTATAATCTTTCAAAGAGGTCCTAGAACGTTACCCTGTGAAACCCCTGCATGCTACTATGCTGCAAAGAGTTTAAACTGTTTGAATTATATTTTTAAACCGTTATTTTCACTATAAACTTTATGGGAATGACTTATGACACATCAGTATGAAAACTTTCAATTTTCGGCTAAGTAAAAGTGTATTGTAGAGTGCGTGTGAGTGGACAAAAATGTAATTTCGAACGCGGAAGTTACTATGAATCGAATAACAGTTGTATGGCGTTATGTTTTATAATTACAGGTTATTTTATAACGGCTTTGTTTTCAATTACATCATACGTAGTTAAACTTTGGCATTTTTAAACGGTTAAGATTCATTCTCTTTATCATTTCACTGTCTATGTCACTCATATGTCCGGATAAAGATCGGGATAACAAAATTTGATTAGACCATCCAGAGATCAACCGTGACGAAAACGGCTATGTTTTCGTAATCGAAACGGGAATTTGGAATCACCATGCCAACGATTGTTGCCCCAAAAAGAATGCAAGACTTTAAACTGCTTAGTTATTTTAATATTCTTCACGGGGTCGCTACTAACCTTCATCTCACCTGATGGTAAATGAAGATAAGGCCGAAGACGGAAGCGAATTACACCCGAATTCCTTTACCATAAAGCTTATCTATCTTACCTGCAACTGCCAGTATACAACAACTATTAACATTGTTGTCATGGCAGCAAATTTAGTTAAGAACGTTGTAGCTAGCCAGGTGGACTTAGAAAAAGAGTTACTAGCAACCAAACCGAACAGAAAACTGCCCCCATTTGGAATTGAACCCCTGACCTCTAGATCTGAAGCAGTTAGTCTCAGCCACTAGATCACAGAGGTAGTAGTTAAAAGAAAAATGATGTGAAGGCTCTAAAACATTTTAAAAAGTTGTCCCGTCCCCTATCGCCGAATATCAACAGATCACTACCAAATTTACTTTAACTAATCCAAAAGTATTTCATACAAAAATTTAGTTTTCAGATAAAATGCGTAATTATGTCACCTAAAATTAAGTCAAGTAGAAAGTTTTCTGTATTAAAAACAATTTATTAAAACCGATACTCACAGTAGAGCGTATTAGCATTTTCTAAAATAATTTAAAAACGTCTGTAATCTGTAAGCAATGGAATTTTAAACGACAGCACATTTGAAATAATTTTTTCAACATTTATTTACACAAATACATAGGATACACAAAAATACAGGCATTAATTTATGTGTAACAAACACATACAGGTAAATACTACATGCTCAGATAAAATACTTTTTGGTTTAATTGTTACAAGAATAATGTCTTCAGTATTTAATGAATTTGAATATTATATGATGTCATGTTATAGTTGAATAAAATCAATTAAGGTCGCAAAGATTCTTTGGATCTTAAAGCTTTCGCCAAAAGGTAGATGGGAGCGAAAGTTGTGTGTGCGTTCAGAATTAATTAATCATTATTACAATAGCGAGAGTACATGTTTGATTTCTAAGAAGATATTTGATAAGGATCTTATCTGGGTCGAATTGGTCGCTACAATCATTAAGTGACATAAATATTAAAATATTAAATGTGAATAATTTTTGTTCTTACAATATCGTTTTAAGTTTTATAATTTACCAATTTAAATGGTTTTACAAGCTTGTCTAAACTTTAACTATCTCTGAGCGGTATTTATCACTATTATAGTTGTAAAATAAAGAACTAGCTAAACAGTTTCATACCAAACCAAAACCTTTAAAAACGAAGAAAAAATCTTTATTCGAAAAGTCAGAGAGAGATAAAACAAATAAATTTGAAAATGGAATCACTTCCATTTTCAAATTCATTTAAATTACGATTATATTGTTTTATCCTCGCAAAATGGATGTAAATAAAATTAATGGTTGACTTAATTTTTATATTTTTATGTAGGTCAAAATATCTTGTCACGAATTTTCTGCAGTACTTTCACTTTTATTGTCTTTAATTAAATAGTAAATATCAACTATGTTAGGAAGTATAATTGTAGCGTCATTATCATTAATATAACAACATTGATATGATAACATAGAAATAAGCAAACAATTTACGTAATGCAACACATCCAGATTAAAATGAACCCTTGAACCTTTCTTCACTTTTCCATTTAGTGGGGGCGAGAGTTCTGAGAGGGGTCAAGCTATGGTAGTCATGTGCAGTCAATAAGGAAAGATGGTCGTCGTCTGGTAGGGTTGGCACTCGTATCACAACAATATTAAGCAGGTGTAATTTGATATAATACATATATATGAAAAATAGCTATCATCACATACCGACTCCTCTACTGCTTATTATCAGTTGGTGTCGAGTCATTTACTGAGCTTTTTATAAAAAAAAATGAAAAAAGCATAGTTTTGCGTAGTTTAGTAGCAAATCTATTTTCAACCCAATAATTATTACTGTATAATAATTTATTGTGACAAATTCTCAAACCCTGCCATTTTAAAATAAAAGTGAAGAAAACGAGTGATTTATTATGTATAAAATATTTTTTTTACATAAGATAATACGCAAGTGATTTAGTAGTAAAATCTATATATGTCTTCCTACATGGCACAACACATGAATGCTTTGGGCTATAAAACCACGAAGCAGGCCTAATGCGTGTAGGTGGCTGAAACCTGTTGCAGAAATAATCGGGACAACGGCTTTCCAAAGCACGAAGGAGCTCTAGATATCAAATTGAATTAACCCATCCTGGGACATACCATGGTAAAAGTTGCTTTGTTTTTGTTATCGCAACCAGAGCGTTCCAACCTGTACGCGAACAAGCTTCTCAGTAGTAATTCATTAGTCATAAGAATGCTAACAGGGCTTAGATGCCAAATATAGATTAAAATTTTTTTTTTTTTAAACCTAAAAATATTTTTCTTTAAAAAAATTATCAACCCTAACCAGACATGTAGCGGCTACGAAAACCCCCGATGATTGCCGAGCGCGCTCGTAACTAGGTCACACGGATGCACACGCACACACGCATGTATCGACACGAGACCGTACGCACATCGCGTCGCGTGATACACTGCTACTACTGAACTGGCTAAATAGTTTTTAGCTATTTTGCAGCGTACACACGAAGGGATTTTTTGCGATTTTTTTTTAGATATTTTTAGAAATCAGATGATAATTTATTTTTATATAAGACAGTTTGAACATTTTTAAGTAGGAAATATAGAGAAATATTTCTACATAATTAATTAAAGACAGTTCGCGTTCGCAAGAGCAAGACTAAAAATTAATGTGTATGGAGATAATATAAATGAACGAAGAAATCTATATTCTGTTATATGAATATAGCAAACGGTACATTTATCAATCGCATCAATAATTAATATAGGTTGTTTTATATTTGAGTATACTCGTAATGGCAATGAATGACTCTAAACGAACATGGCATTATTTTATAAGTTAAGTTTGCGCTTCTGGTAATTGCTGCTATAGGCTTATAGCAGTAACAAGTAGAAGAACTAACAGATTAGAAAAATATACCTTATAGTTTCTGTAGTATGCCTTGTAGTTTCTTATAGCTTTACGTTTTCTGTATCTTGCGGGTAAATACTATATTTGATAAGTAAATTCATTATTTTATTACAACAAATATAAATATTGACTAAGTGGTCTACTAATGGGAAAATAATTTAAATACTGTATTTTTGAAGAATTAACCGGGGCTTTCAGTCCTGTGTAAGCGTCAGTGAATTTCATTCAAGAGCATAACTGTCTATTTTTTTTTTCCTTTCACTCTGACCAATTATTATACAGGTGTTGTTTTAAATATTTCTAGTTGCAAATGAAGATATTTTTTTGTACAGCTTATCACAGCACATCATGATAAGTTTTATCTTATTATAAAATACTACACGGTTCATAAAAAAACTACCCACACTGCTGGCTCTATGCTAGATAATTACGATTGCGATAAATTTAATAAACTTTTGTTTGTGGATGCCATATTATTTTATATCCTATACATATTTTTATATCAGTAAAATCGTAGATTGTTTGATTAAGGTTCTGTAAAATAAAGTACTATGACAACATATCGTAAGTTTCTAAGAAACTGGTATATATACAGATACAGATACAAATTGTGTGAGTAACTCTAGATTAAACATACAATCATATTCGTTAGCGCAACTATAATTCCTAGATTAAATGCAGCCTGTTTCATATACACAGCAAGGCCCTTTTATAAGCACAAAGTTACTTTTTCAAGTTATTTTTAAGTCCCTGACCTGGATATCGGGCTTTTTGCCAACGCATTTCTGTGATTAAAAAGTCATATGCACATGCTAAGGTTTTATGAGCATTTCTGTAAAAAAAATGGCGAAGATGTGTCAAGTGAATAACTGTTATTATATGGAGGATTATTACTAATAATAAAATTAAAATTTAATCCTTAACGAGCCATTCACATTACACTGCTTTTTTGCATAAACATGATTAAATTTTGCTATGTGTTATATAATTTCGTTAATGTAATGAACTATTACGTGCAGGTGCAAGACAAAAACGATAAACTAGGTTTATTTATAAGCACATAAATAATGATCGTGCTCACTAGAGCTAAGTAATGAAAAATGATTATAAGAGTAATATATATTCAATTGTGTCTAGATTGCTTGGCTTGACAGGTTGAGTTTAAAGGATTAATTGCGAAATTCCTAGAAAGTTTATTAAAATTGATATTTTACAGTATATTTAATTACTCAATAAAGTAGTTTTTTCAATGCTAAAGAATGTGAGACATTTATGTCATGGTAAATGATTAGTAACCACCTTGAAACCTACAAGATCAATATGTAAATTTGATTCTCCAGGTGCGATATTTGGGAACAAGACACGTTAATGTATCTTAATGCCCTGAAATGATATCGACTACCCTTAATTAACATCGAAACACATTGCGTACTATTTCACGGCCCGAATAGGAAAGGTGGTGATATCTATCTAGATACTTAGCGTTAAATTGATAAACGGCTGGCAAAGTGAGAATCGAGATTAAGTCTTAAAATAAAAAGTGATCAATAAAACGCCATTTAAAATATATTGAGTATGCTTATCTACTTTGATTCGTTTTGAATAACGATGTCTATTATCTATATTTGAGCTTTACCATTGAGTTGACTAAATTGACTGCGACACACGAATTTGGCCTTAGAAAGTTTCCACAATATTAAACATAGGCTGAGATATACTAAAAAGCCAAAACTAATTCAATATCTAGCTTTCATATTCATAGCTAACTAAAAATATTTTTTTGGGGTTGATACTAAGTGGTTTCCAGAAACAATGATAGTAAAGCATCGTTTTATTTAAACTTTATATTACGAAGGTACGTATCAAATCATAATCAGTAACAGTAAATCCCAAAAATGCTTGTATTTTAATAAATTGTTGGAGCTGAATTCATTATTTAGCTTTAGAAAGTACCATTCAAGTGATTGGGGAAGTGCGCTTAATCTTTTGAAACTAATTGACTTAAACCTTTCAATTATGGTTAAGTAATACGTAATAAATTATTTGATATCAAGTTTGCATAATAAAGGCTTAGACTATAATCGCTAAAATTTAATTTATTTTAATATCTCATATATACAACTGGTTGGATTACCACGCAGAAGTACCGAATGTTGAATTAATGGAAATCATGTTATATACGACGTTTTGTTTACCAATTAAATCAGTCATTTGACAATTTAAAAAAAAACGTTTCGATGCACCGTTCATTTTGATACCCAGCAGATCTGACTCATGTCCGTTCGCATTACACAAATAAAACCGAGAGCACACGATGTTTCTGACATTGTCTAATTATACCACGTTGCATTAAGGTTCGTTATACCATTTTCATTGGATTTTCATCAGATAACGAGGCGCAATTTCTGATTTCATAATTCAAACAACTGATAAATAGATTGAAAAACGAGTCAATTGATTTCTTGCTCGCGTTATAATAGCATATACTAAAACATACATATTTGTATATCAAACTATGAATACTATAAACAAATTAAAGTACAAATACGAAGCTTCTATGAATCTTCTGATTTAAGCGAGTAATGCTATTTCTAGTGGTTTCGTAATAGTTTTCAATAATAGATTAAGTATGATACGGGAAAATTATACTCTTTTACCTTCCTCTAATGAAAATAAATTAAAGGCTCTTGTAAAAAAGTACATACATATTGGATGTAAGACAAAAAAGATTTATATTGTGTACCGGCGCTGGTGGGCTGGTAAATGACATAAGTTTAGTTCAAAATTGATTATCAGAAGTTATTTATTTTTTTCTCAGACGAATATCCGCGAATTTGTACAGTTTTTTGGAGGTAGAAATTTTTTTAGTTGTAATAACTTACCGAAGATAATAATATAAAGGTTATATCTTACAACTCAAATTTGTTATAAAGGAAAATACCTCAGAAAAACCATAGCAGTATAACTGTGACGAATATGCTCGTAAAATAGGTTAGTCAGTTGTTGTAGTAGGTCAGTTATATGAATATGGTTTGTCAATATGTTTATTAAAATTTATTGTTGGATTACAATTGATGTTTCGAATTCACAAAAAAAAAATTCTTTGAAGATGTCTCAAGTATAGTGTAATAAACATTTCATTAAATTTACTCATTTATTACTCTCGCTGTGTGATAGACTGTTTAATATTAGTGGTCACTCAAAAAGATACGGATTGAATAGACTCATCATCAAAACAAGTGAATAATTAGGAAAAAATGAACGAAAAAAATCGCATCGTGAAAAACTTGAAAGCGGGTGTAGCGAAAGAATTTCCCTTTTCAGACCGCTTTTAAAAAGTACTCATTAAAGGTAGTGTGGGACACATTCCACAAAAGATTAGGCTCGGCACACACGTTCCTGGCACGTGAAACAGACCGCATGCATAAACACAGCATAATGCCTGTGTGAAGGCATTACGCTGTGTGCGTCACGGGTGGTGTGTGCGTGACGCACACATGAATAGTATGTGATGTAATGCTCGCGTTGACGCCTCGCAGACATTTTTTATGGGCTCTGACGCAACTTTTTTTATAGTTGTAGCGGTGTTAGGTACAGTTCATATCGCACTACTTAGTAAAAAAAATAGCATCATTATAACGTTTCAGCAAGTAATAAAATATTATTATAAAATATAATAGAATTATGAAACAATCAAGAAAAAGAAAATAAATCATAAAAAACATGAAGAACATTAAAGTTCAAAAATTCAAATCGAAGTTATCTTCAAAATATATAATTAAATTAATTAATTAATAATATAATTCGGTTTTTTTACAGGTAAGAGCGCAGAATATTATGGCTTCCCTAATAAAGTTACTGAACGCACATCATCTGGTAAGTCAAATTTTAGTTATAAATCGCTAGGCACCGTTATAGTGTTATCAATTCTTTATCATAAGTACTTCAATTGACACCTAAGTGTAAAGCAATGTTATAAATACACACAATTTAAATGAATACACCAAGACTTCAATATTATACATAACTAGGTGACTAATTTTAAGTTATATTCAGAATAAAATACAAACGAATATAATTGAAGCATTAATTCTTAGCATCAAAGACGTACATTGTTTTAACCTTCTATAACTATTTAAAGTATACTGGGTGACAATATTGCTTATTTGTATCTAATAAAAAGGAAAATGAAATTGAAAACTGAACTTTGTTACTTTGATTTCGCTTATAGTGTTATCACAGTAAAATTTTCTTATATATCGTATCTAAACTAATGAAATACGATGAAAAAAATGAACAATACATCAACCGTTTTAAGATTTGGTCTTGAGATCGCCCTTATTCCGTGTTAGAAGAATCTTTCGTAGTAAAATGGTTACACTTCATATCCTGTCGTATCTATGTATCGCTGATAGATTAGATATATAGAATAAAATTTAAATTATTCCTAGCTCAAGAATATTTACTAATAAAGCAGGCATATCGTGATTGCAAATTAGATTTATCACTACTTCAGGGAAAAATGGTTGGTTAAAACAATGTGTTTCTAGGAAAATTTAAGTCAGATTCATTCATTTTATTCAGTGTTAACGTTCGGCCTTCGTGTCTATTCAATCCACTAAGAATACTTAAACTTATGCTCGAAGTGTTGACTTGAAGCAAAATTGTTTTGGTATTGAAAATGTACACGTAATACTAATTTTATATCTTCTTTAAAAATATTATTCAAGTGTACTATGCATAATCAAACATCATATCATAATAAACAATTAAAAATATAGTTTCATTTGGATTATGATTTTAAAACTTTTTTTAAAATTTACGTAAAGAAATGCTTTCTGTAGAAACTTGACTCTAAATTTTAGTTGTTTAAGTAAAAAGATAAATATTGATAAATAAAATTATTTTTTTAAAGTAACCTGTGTGTAACGTTCCTAAAGATGCACGTTAAACACATTCGAGCTATGTGTACAGTAAGCAAGGCTGCACACATAGACAACAAGGACAGGTCATTGCACTCCGTTACCTTGCATGAGTAGAACAGAAATACCGCTAGGGACGTATGTTAAAAAGGGACGGATATAGGTCTCGCGCTTCCGCTACCGTAATGACCGGCCAAGCGAGAGCGACAAAGATGACGCGCTACCGGCAAAACGAGATAGCTTTATAAATATTATGACTCTTGTTTCACTTCCTTCGCTTGTGATGCAATAGCGTT
Organism: Acentria ephemerella; assembly: GCA_943193645.1. Classification (NCBI taxonomy): domain Eukaryota; kingdom Metazoa; phylum Arthropoda; class Insecta; order Lepidoptera; family Crambidae; genus Acentria; species Acentria ephemerella. The sequence goes on along the minus strand of OW971901.1, from coordinate 3,034,252 downwards.
TTACAGTAAATGTATCTATTTTCAGACAAAGCTATTTTATTTTTAGTAAGGAATATAATTGAAGTAATACAATTATATTATATATAAAAAATAATGGCCTTTTTTGCGTTATTTTGTATATTTATATATATATAATTAATGCATAAAAAACATGCTTTCATGATGTTTAGTACTCAAATAATAGTTATGTACGCCCTATTATTATTTTTTAATCAATTATTCCTATATTTATTCATTAATAATGAAAACTCACAATGAACATCCATTTCTGCAATGTTAGAATGTTATTAGCGCCATCTATCTTCGAGTAGCAATACTACATCACATATTCATTACCTATCATATTTGTCCTCAATTTTGGACAGACATTAGAGACGTCTCATTACTCATACTATGTTTGTGAGAAACATTCAAATAGAACTTAATTTTCAAGAAAAATAATCGATTAAAATGTAACATAAGTCCTACGCATTGCCCTAGTTCTTATTCTAGGAAAAGAAAGTCTTTTGAGGAGTTTTTAGCACAATATGGTGGAAAAAATTGGTAGGACTGCGCGCCAAAACACATGTCATTGAACCTTGTCAAAAAGTAGCCAAGCTCGACTTGGATAAGTATAAACTTTAATACTGAGTCTTAAAGCTTAAATTACCACTCAAGTTTACTTCAAAAAGAGTCCTATTTAGAAAAACTGTACGATACACTTAGGCTCTTTCGTTCGAATTTCAAAAATGTAAAGAGGTGCACACATGAACACATCGCGTATCAAAGACGAAGGCATTGGTTATGTACAAAGAAAGTACGAGCTTTCCCTGTGTTGCGTTGCGTTACACAATCTCAGTTGTTGCATATCTCTTTCTATCGCACACAACATACTATAGCCTTTTCTTTCTCGCAGACTGTTATGTAATAACGGTTGTTGTGATTTAGCCGCGTAACATTTTTCTTTTTTACCGCTATGAAGCTACGAAGATTTTTCAATTTGCCATTTTGTATCATAATTAAAACTTTTAATTGTAGTGATGTTGGCTTATTTTTCTGCAATTCTTAAACTAAACAAAAAATATGTTAACTGTACCCAAACCAAGAGAAACTCACTGCAGCCAATTGCAACTTTTTAAGGGATAAGTTACAATATTAAGAAAATATACTCACACATCTACGCACGTGTCATGTAACAAGTAGGCCTATAAATAAACACATGTGCTTGTCGAAGACTATGCACTCTGTTACGTACATGCATGAAATGGCGGGGCCCTTGTGTGAGTAGGGCGCCCGTGTGCCGCGCCTGTGTTCATTTCCTAGTTGTTTCCCCGATGGCCCGCTTGCAACATCATCGTGTGAGCGGGTCCTTACATTTTCGGCGCGCGTTTTCGAAATTATAATAATGGAATAGTGCAGTGAATTTTAAGTGACGTTCGGATTTTTAAACGGCTCTGGATAGTCCTTTTGAGCCAAGTGCCAGATTAGTGCGTTCCATTTTTGAATTTGGATTTTTTGATGAAAGGTTTGATAGGTGCACTGTTTTATTTTAAATTTAACTAAGGTTGTATGCACAACTCGGCGTAACGTTATTAGGTTTTAAGTGATGTAACGTTATAGCTATTACGTTAGAAACTTTCTTTTGTTGCAAACATAATTTAATTACATGTTTTAATTACTTAATTATTAGTGTGAAGCTCTTACGCATTCGAAATTAATTTCTTTAAATATTCAACAGAATACATAACTGCTGTGATTTGATTAAATCAGACAGAAATTACTTCCCAGACGAATCAAAGCTCATTAAAAAGCGAGATATATTTTTAAATTAATTACAAAATAATATGTTTGTTACGTTATTTAATTCACACAATAATAACAATGAATTTTGAGGAGTATGTTACCAGATATCACACAATTAAGATTAACACAACCAATTTTAAGAAAATTTTATCGGTACATAATTATTTGACTGCTCCTTGTAATTTATATAATTTTTTAATCTTGATATTTTAAATCAATAATTTAGGATTTGCGTAAGTTAAAAAGGTTTGGGTTTCAATGCATTGTCAAAAAGATTCATTAAAAATTCTTAAATAACACAAAAAATAGAAAATTGGTTAGAATCGCACATTTAACATTTACAACTGGTATGTTGACTTGAATATGGACTATCAGCCTACGGAATAATAGTTGCAACGTTATTAGTAAATGCTCTTGTTAGTATGATAGCGTTGTATCAGCATTATTAAGACGTTATTGAAGACCTACAATATATTTTAGTTTGATTAATGAAATAATGATAAGTTTCCAAAAAAGACTAGTGAAATATCGCTATTAGAAATCTAACCAATTATCTGTTTTCCGACCATTATCATAGTAACCGCACTGTGTGTTCGACGCGTATTTGCTATATCTATATTTCAATCGAATTGGTGTCTTATTTCTGTTATGTTAGTTAAGAACTTAATTTCTATTTAATTTTTTCTACAATTTTTATTAGATTTATTTTTATAGGTTTCGAGTTCCACGGGAGCTTACATTTTTGCTTTAGTTTGCTTGCAAAGAGGAGATTCTAGATAAATATAATTAGGAGCTAAAGACTTACCACAAAATCAAACAAATCTTATAGTATATGCATCAATTTAAAATAAGTTTTGAGCTAAGAGGGTTTACTGTAGAATCACGACTTAAATCAAAAATGTATTTCCAAGTTATTTATTTTATACAAGAAAAAAGGAGACTTCGTAAATTTTTAATCTGAAATATTTGAAATGTAAACAATATATATTATGGCCACACTTAAAACGTAACATGTCAGGAGAAAAATGACTCTTATAACAATGAATCAAGGTACTTACTAATATCAAAAGGTGGTACATCATCTTCGTATTTTTATCAATTTATATTTTGATATTTACTATTCAATCAAAAAAATGTTTTTATTGATAACAAAAACGACATTCACCACACAACAAATAGAATGACCACAGAAATGATTATTTGGTATTGATAAACATTGATATACATTACCTAATATAAAAACGTTGGTCTCTGTAAAACCTTATCGAATTCAACCGAAAAATTCCTTTAGATACAAGTGCTATTGTGCGGGAACATATTGGTAATCGACTTGAATAAATAGTGATGTCAAATACTGCTAAAATAACGTTATTTAAAGAGTTCTCAAAAAAATTTAATAGTGGATTGTTTATCTACTTTTGTAAATCAAAGATTATATTATAACTTTTGCTTATTTCTTGGCAAAGAAGGATCCTAGTGATGTTTCATGTGTTATGTGACTTAAGATAGCATTAAACAAAGGTGTTCTGAGCCTAACTCGGCAAAGTAAACCACAAAAGTAGGCGTAAATTAAAGGTTTTATATCCTCACAAAAATGCCTAGTACTAGTTTCGTAGTGCAACCCTATTAGTCATGTGGATTAGCTTTATTGTATGATTACATAGCCCTGTGGCTAATTTTGGACTGAACCGTCTATGTATAATTTTGGTAAAAGGGGTGCTAGATTTAACCGCATTATGACCGAATAAGATCTTGTAGATTTAGCCTTTTGGTAGGATTGTAGTCTGTGGGTTAGCCTTATTATAGGATTTTATAGCCCCGGGACTTGTCGCCAATAGTGCACTTTCTATCTTGAACCTTAGTAAAGAGGTGTTAGTCTAAAAATCGCCTTGTGACCGAATAACATCTTGTAACTTTAGGTGTTCATGATTATATAGTCCTATAAGTAAGCTTCATCGTGAATATTCATTATGAAGGCAGTGATGCATGTTATGAGATGCTGGTTTATCCACGTACTAACAAAATAACGCCGTTTAGCCTCAGTCTTTCAGTGGAGTTTAGTGATCCTGAGATTCCACTCATTGTGAGTATTCATAGTTCTGAAGGTGATGATGTGATGCACTACACTCGCACTTTACTAACTCAGTAGTTTCCTTACAGGGTTAAGATTCATGTCACCATTCTTAATTGGATAGGGACGCTTGTTCAATTCTTACACCGTTATGTCCTTACTATTACGTTAATTTTGTGCCAATGTGCTTACAGCCCATTAAGCGTGATACTTTGGATTTTAGCTGTTATTCGAATTAAATTAAGAAAGGTTTTTGTAAATATTTACAAACAGTTTTCATTTACAATGGAATCTACCATCATGACTTTTTTAAAGCTTAGCTCACATTCATTTTATGTAAATCTCTTTTTGAGCAAAGAGTTTTTATTTTTTATTGTTTTAATTATTTCGTGCTCAAAAACCTTTTTGTAAAAGTACATTCAATATGGCTTAGCTGACCAGTTCAGGAACTAGCATAAAATTGTATAATGATCTCAATAATTAATAAACAATTCAATATTTATAGTGTTTGCACTATAAAAAGAAAATTATTAATTAACGATAATTATTTAAATGTGAAAAAAACGCCATGTATACGTACATTAATATATCGAGTAATATCTTTTCACCAATAAAATAAATGTATGACAAATACAATTATAAAATTGTATTTATTATACATTTCAACACAAGTCTATTCGAGTAAAAATATTCAAGTAAGTTAAAGACTTTGTATGTGACGTTCCATTTTCTGTTTTTCTATTAAAGTACTTATCAAACTAGGGGGGACTTCTATGGACTATTGGGGTTTCATGTACACCTATGAAAGAAATGTGTGTACGAGCGAGACAGACTATTTAAATTGACAATCGCTGACCTATTTTCGCTGGACACGTGGCTTGAAAGCATGTATTTTCACATTTAAGCAGTAAAGTGAGGTATGTACTAGTACACTTAGATTGGGAGATTTGAACGTGGGGATAGTGTGAAGAATTCCAAGTATTTGAATGTTTTTATATAGAATATGCAAAATAATAATTACAAACTCGTCTTTATTAGAACAAGACACGAGAAACAAGTCCATAATGCTAGTTTAGTGTATTTCAGTAATAAATATTTCAATTGAAACCTGTGACAGCGTTTTTTCGCTTTGCTTACGCTAGTAATTTTCCACTAAAATACCTACACAATACATTATCAACATTACGACCATCACTTTTTGTTACTTTTTAAATTAAAAAGTACAATAACGTTACACAGAACAGTAACGTTATTTTAAATACTTAAAGATACAAGTCTGTAACTGGAATATCATGGAATGGTCATTGTTGGGTTGAGGGTTGAGCTTTACGGCTGCAATAGGAAGACATTCGTACAGACGTGACGTTTCTTACATTATTATAAGGTAGAGAATTTTTTTGATGTTATATGTATAGATGTGCGCAAGGCAAGCATAACAGGCCTGTTGAAATATTGTTCTTTGCAACGGAATAAGGTACACACATATGTCAATGTGTTTTGCATATCGTGAGGCCTTCCTTAGGGTCGACAGAGACAGCTATCTTGGTATGGTATACGAAAACATAGTATGCGATAACATTGTTTAAAATTAATAACTTAAAGTTGTTATTAGTCACTCCTTCACTGTTGCCACGTCTACTTTGCGCACTAAGAGATTTTGTGACTCCTTTCTCTGTCGCACAGCTATAGCGTGGAATTCCTTACCAGCACACGTATTCCCTCCTTCATACAACATGGGTTCCTTTAAAAGAGGCTTGAAAAAGCACTTTTTGGGGCGGCATGGTGAAGGTGGCTAGGGCAGTATGTCGCTTGCTTCACTAGCTATCTTCACATATGGACTCCTTTACTGCTTATCATCAGGTGGTGTAGAGTCATTTGCTGAGCTTTATATATATAAAAAATGAAGTATATAATTCTTAATTGCACAAAAGCCCAATTGGCTGATAATGCCTAAGACATTCTGTACCAGCAAACAAGTAGAATTAGGTACGCATGGCGATTCAAGCAGTCACAGTACTCAATTATTGAACACCCTCGCTGCTCCAGAGGTAACCATAGATTCATTGCTTACGCTCGCGACCTGAAGTCTGCACCCGTGACACTAATACTTTATTTTCTTGATATAATTTAATATTTTTGACAATCAATTTAAAAATAGCCATTTGCTTCAGGCCTCTACTTAAACAATCAAGTTTTACATACGTGTAATATGAAGATAATCACTCAATTTCAAGTGCATTGACATAAGAGACGATAAAATATTAATGACGTCATAGCCTGTAAGTACTCGACCTATCGGTATGTAGGTGACGGGGTCCCGACCTAAGCTGACCTCTGGGGCAACTTTACCGCCCCGATACAAGGTCATGTTGTAAGAACACGTAAATTGGTTTTTGATCTTGTTTCTGTCCATTAATAGGGATGTCAAATTATTTACCAATATTTAATCAGAGCACATTCGATTTAAAAGTTAGATTACTTGAATACTCTCCTTAAGTTTAATCAAGAATGCGGCGGTATAAAATTATATAAACGGTATATTTATGATCCTCTGATCATATGCTTTCTTTTAATACATAATTTATGTGTTTCGATTTTAGTAATGGGATACAAAAAAATTGGGCCAAATTTATTGTTACATATTTTAAAAATAGCTTTAAATGCATTAAAACCTTAATAAAATGTATATGTATTATAATATTCTTTTCTTAATTATTGATATCTTAGTTCGAGTTATTTTAATGTCCGCACATAGCAACAGCATAAACATTTACTCCATGATAAATCTTTAAAAGACCCTCTCAATTCGAGGGTTATTTGACCTTGCGCATTGTAAATTTATTGTACTATAGATATTACACGCCTTCTCGAGATTAGGAATTGAAACGGAAGGGTAGACATCTCAAATCAATACAAGGACCATAAATAAAAATCATTATCGTATTTTAAAAACTTTGATTTTGCTTTTGAATTAATAAACACATAAGTTTAAAATTGGCAAAGCGGTAATGCACAATGCGCCATCTAACGGCTGGTAGCAGAAACAAAACTTTAAAAGAATGCGAACCATGTGCTGTTTTCAACGCTCCACGGACTGTGTTTTCGAAAGCTTTCTTCAGGAGAGGCTACAGCTGAATATTTTCAGTAAATGTAAGACTTAGTTACAATTTACGTCGAAAGATAGCGTTGAACACAGAATTGCTTTGTTTACGTTCTGGTATTAAGTCACATTTTTATTATCGATCATTAAATAACCACCACTAATCGTGCATTGACCGGTTATTGCATTGTTTTCCGTATATAAACGTAACTCATAGATTATGTAGTGTTTAAATAAACATGTCTGATAATATTGAAAAATGAACATCATTGTTGATCTGAGAGTTAGAGAGTTGTTTCTTTAAGATAATTATAAAAAAAACTTTTTAATCTCTTCTTAATGTATTAAGACTTTAACAAGATTTAATTTACGCTTTATTAAGGGGTTTGTTAACGGCCTTACAAATAAATAACGCCTTCTACCGAATTAATATCATTCGGACGTAGTTAACAAAACCATGTGTAACTATACAAGGCTGTAGTAGTTTTGGTAATCAAAGACTTTTTATCGGAAAATCATTCTTAACATTTGATCTTATAAACAATTTTAGCATTGAATATTTGGAAGAAAGGTGACAATATCTTATGACTGATAAAAGTTGGAACAATATTGTTTATACAATTTAAAGATTGAAAGATTACATTCGATTATTGTTGTTTATCACTTATTTACTTTCCTATGATGTCATAGATGTCTGAAGATTATGTTTATAAGATGACAGACAGATTAATTCAATCACCTTAGTTTTTTGTATTTATAGCGTAATGACATATAATTGGTATAATGAAGTGATAATGGTATTATGATTTATTAAGAATTAATATATATTTTCACTGATAATCTAGATAAGTAGCTACTAGTATAATGCTTACTAAGATCTCTTAGGAACAAGCATGACTACTAAATTACTCAAGTACTTTAATTATTGCTTATTTTGACCGTGAAATCGTTAAGTTTCAATGTAAAGGAACAAAAATTGATTCCAAAGAAAATTGGAAAGGCGTGACAGCTAATATCATCTCTTGTGTTCATCAATTGCAGTATAAAGTAATTTCTTAACATTGCTGGTGTCCATAGGTGATGAATACCATTCCCAATAGATGATCTATTAGTTTCTTTGATATTCCTTGACATAAAAAAAGTATTGAAAAAAAGTAAAGTTTGAACCATTTAAATTAGTTTTAACAGCATTACGACATCATTAAAAGCTAAATGTACTATTTGTAATCACTGTCTTTTCTTCTCTTTGAAGAGCTTCAGCCTGGTTAATAACAAATTTGGGAAATTTAGTAATAACTTGGTGAACACAAAAAGTTTTTGTTACAAATGTAGTACTCTTTTACTTTTGTTTGCAATATAATATCTATATAGCACATATAAATTGGCATATCGGAAAGACAATTTTATTATACTCATAGAATTGTAGCTTGAAGACTCAAACAGATGTCATATATAAAAATATAACGAATGTGAAGGATTATTTGTATTTTTGTATCACTGATGTTAAATAAGAAATGTATAAAGTATTAAAAGAAAAGAAAAAGTGGAAAATAAATACTTTAGTATAAATTATATCAATATTTTTCACAATACGTAGCATGACATCTATCAGAATCATCAAACTATAATAATAAATAAAAAATATTGACTGAGTGGACCTTACAGTACAGTGTCGAACACGATTTAATAATATTTCCAATAATTGTGCTCAGAGGAAACAAATTTATAATAAAGCAATTGCAAAAATTGCATAAAAGAATCACTCGATCATTTCCGCGAAATATAACAAAAAAAACAAACAATAATCAATGCGTCATAGTAACTGAGATAAGATGGCGCGGTGTCACTGAACTGAGTTTGGGAGGTTATATGAACTTTGGTAACGCTTTTCTCCGCTAGATGGTGTTGTCACAGTTATAGTAACAATATGATGTAGGAAGTCATTTATATGAAGAGTGAATATTAATTTTTCCTTGTTATTGCTTTTGTTCATTGATATAGGTATGTTTAGGTATACTGTCTTGATTATAAAGAGGAATAAGTTTAAAGAGCAGGTTCAATGAAATTAAGAGTTACATTTTGCGTGGATATGAAATATAATTAATATTATATATCTAATTGCAATTTCCGTTGTTTTCACATAAATATTGTTGCGAAATGCTTGGTTTACTAACATGGCAACACCAGGAATAGCGCTTCGTTAAACATCTAATGTGTATTTGTGTTTTAAGCTCCACATTTCCTGTCAACAACTCAAAATTATTCTTAGTAAAAATAGCACTATAAGTGTTTGAAAGCGACTGTAGTGTTTGAAGTATTGAAATTGTATTATATACAACTGCGTAAATTGAAATTAAATTTAAACTGAAACGATTAAAACTGTAAAAAAATTAGAACGAATCATAGGTTTCTCGTTTATCTTACTATTAACAATTAATGTAAAAAATAAATTATTTTTCTTCCGAATTTTATCTTCAAACAACAATGAACAGATTGCAGAATTTACTAAAGGACATTGCACTTGCAAAGTTCAAACGCGTTGAACAACAAGTACAGCCACTCGCGAGTAGATGGCGCTGTACAAAAACAGGGTTCGTTTCGAAGTGTCATTCGCGATCGTTGCTCCCGCTCATTGTACGGAGGTGACCGAGTATTCTGAAAATTTTAACTGTTTTATGAAAGTGTTAGATTCGACGCTTATTCAGATCGTTTGTTGTTCATTTGTCAATGTGATGTAATTGTTGAATTTACAATATTGTATTTGTCTCAAACAATTTCTTAAATTTGCGAATATACGGATGGTATTTCAAATGTATACGTCAACATATTATGCGCATTTAAAACTAGTCAGATAAACTACTGAGACTCTTACTGCTATTACATTATGTTTGTCTTATGCTGCTTCACTTTAGATAATACTTAGAGAAATAGCTAGAGAATGCATACGTTGAACAATTTTAAGTAGAGGTGTTTCACAAGGTTCTATTTTGGGTCACTTTTACTTATAGACTAATAATGTGTTTCATTATAGTAATATAGGGCACCAAGAAATAGCGAATAATTCTCAATACTTATACACAGTGCGGGAAATAAGGAAAATTTAATATATTTCATTAGTTTCATGTTCAAGAGAGATAGATTCGATTCTTGCGAAGAAAAACAATAGAGTAACAACTACTAAGAAACTCTTTGGGTTCCGTATTCTAAGGGTCCAAATGGAGCCCTGTGGCTAGCAATGGGTCCGTCCGTCTGTCTTCTGCCACACAAGTTTTACAGTCAAACGGTTGGGACTATAGTCTTCAAATTTGTACAGTATTTTATGTTGTCTTAATAAAGGTCATGAAAGCTATAGGTTTTTGCCAATTTAATCTTGGGGCGAAATAAAAGGATGCCGATTAAGTTTTTAATTTGGTAAGTGTTTTGTATCAATAGAAAAAAAACTAAAGATAGGTTTTTTAAAGTTACCTCAGAGTGCCATTGGGTTTTAGTGTCGGAAGTTAAAGTGTCATTATGGAATTCGGAAGCGGTCTTTTGTCTAAAATAGTTTAGGATTCCACGGTCTATGGTAACTACTTATCATGGTATAATATACTAAATTAAATCTTACTATTTTATGCAATGTTTTAAAATTCATAATATATAATAATTTTTAAACTTTAAAAATTGCTAACAACTATTTATTCAGCAATATATATAATATGTAATATGTATAATATATATCATAAAAAAAATTTAAAATATAGATATGTCAAATATGTGTAATTACAAACGATATTCGTTATAATTAAAGATCAGTAGTCACATATAAACATCAAAATTCAATTATCATTTAGAACTCAATATAAGTTAAAGCAAAAACAGATCAATATATAGTTTGTCATATTCGACCTTTATTCATTGAAATAATTTTAGATTTTTTAAAATAATTTTGACTGCCAAAATATGATAAAAAATATTTTGCCTAAGGCTTTGAGGTTATGTAGTTTTAAAATTCCAATAAATAGACAAGGAATAGTGTGCAAAATATCACGCAATCCATCTCTATCTTGAAATCCAGCTGTCTTGCTCATTCGCAACAAAAATATCGCCGGCCGGCGCCTCGGTCGACGACCTGCCGAAATTCGGGGTCAACGAACGACCGCAAAGTTGAACGTACGAAGTTACGCTGTGTGTCCGTATGAAAACGAATTGTAGACATTTTTTTGCAAATTTCCCGTGAAATCTGACGTTTTGCTTTTTTCAAACGTCATCCGAATTGTTTTATGTTACAGTCTATGGCGCACAGAGTTTAATGCTGCTTGGCAAAAAAATAATGCAATGTATCAGAATATAAATAGACCTACATAGTTTGTTTTCCCAAGGTGAATTGAATCGCTGCCAAGTGCAAAGTCGACAATTTTTCAAGTATAACATGTAAATTTATCGTAATATCGCCAATTACTAAAAGATAAGGTATTTATATAATTTTAAAAGGTATCTATTGACATATTTTACATATTCTTCTATTATATCATATTATTATAAATTAAGTACTCAATATTCAAACCATCCATGGAAAAACGAAGTTTCGTAACATATTGCAAGGTTCAATGAATTCGCGTATGCCAAATTTTCTTAACAAACAAAAACTATCATAACTCAAAATCTGTTAGTCATATTTTAATCAAATTACACCACTATAAAGCTTATTAAATTTACTTTTAAACGACATATAATTTAGGCCTGTCAATTGAATGACTGTTCGGAAAAATGGCAAAATTGATACGTAATGAATGAACTTTGGGGTCGTTTACATCAAACGACGAAGAACATTGACCTTTGTATTTGGGTGAGAAAAGTTCACTCACTCTGCCTATGATCTTATACAATGATAGTTTTAAGTTTAACAATATCATTGATCGGAAATCAACTTTGGCTCCTCGAGAGTTTGGTATACAATCATTTAAATACAATACATGATTATTGCGTCTTCGTGGAGTTTAATTTGGACATTCTTTTTGTTAATCTGCTAATGACTTATCATTGCTATCTTTTTTAAAGAATTTGATGATACGAAAAAAGACCAGTGTCAGCAAATGAGATTTCTTCTTAATAATGAAAGACGCCAATTTGATAGCTATTTTGCTGGTTGTTTTTCTGTAAATGGAAGCCATATCTGAGGTAATCATATTTATTTTTACTTTTAAATAAAAATAGAATGTTCTCAAAAGACGTTGGAAGGCTAGTTCGCCAAATGAAATTGGTGATTGAATGGAGTCACTCTGATCTCACACCAAATAAGAGTTTATTTAAATGACTCCACATATTGTGTGTCATCACAAAACGTATCTTTACAAAATATAAATAACTCATAAAAAGGTTCTTACTCATCATAAAAATTTTGTCCTCGCCGTGATTCAAACCTGGTACGTTTTTTAATAGATTAATTTAGTCCCCACGACTAGGAAAGGTCAGATTGATATTTAAAATAAAAATATCAATTAAAATCATCCCTTGATACGTAATCTTGTATCGAAGCGTTGTAAAAATGTTTTTGCGGAGGTCAACGCACTCTCTTGGGTGAATGTGCCAAAATATGAGCGTCCAGTTTAAGTTGAGCTTCTAGAGTTCAACAGTTTGCTTCCGGGGTTGTATTTGTCGAATTATGTTGTGATAGGTTCAGAAATGAGTTCGAAGTGTGGTTATTTGAGCTTTATTTGTAGGAAGTTAAAGTCTTTTTAAGAATGGCGCTTAGTTGTCAAATCCTAATAGTGGAATTAACCAAAAAGCGTAGTTCTCCTTTCAGAAGTTTAAAAATGTTAAAAGTTGAAGTTTATTTAAGTTTATTTTTAATTTATATATAAAGTATATTTCTTATATATATAGGAGCAGGTTAACAATAGTTTGTAAGTTTGTTTGTAGAAATTAATATCTTGAACTTTTGAACGATAAAAAAAAATTCTACCAGTAGAAATATAAATTACTTTATAGTATATAGTCGTTTATTGTGATTAATTTTTAAAACTATTCCGAAGAAAACGGTTTGATGCGTTTATTAAACGATTAGATATGGGTGAAAAGGAAATTGTTTTAGTCATAATTACAGAAAATAGAAGCATTAATAATTAGTTTATCTTTTTTTTCACTAGCTGCTTACTGTAGCTTCTGGTCCTAAATAAAGAAAAATAAATAGTATCAAAGAAGTTATCATGTTTTCTTAAACTTTAGTACACAAGACAGCAGATTAAGAGTAACACTTTATTAGTATCTTAACCCTTGTAATAAATATTACAATTTCTACCTTTCTACAAATTTTTTACAAGTATTTTTTTTTATTTGACATTTGCGTCCTACTCTGTATTGGTAAGGTCGAGGTATAATCTATCACCCCTCCCACTCACACCTGACGTTACAAAATGTACCCCAAACTTCATAGTACAAATTGGGGTGTCATTGCACCCATGCGGTTGAACAGAGTTGAACGACCTAACCATCTCTGGTTATCACTTATACTTTCACGAAAAAATTGCAGACAACTCGCGCTTGACCGTTGGACCATAGACGTTTTAATAGTTTTTATTCGCTTTTAAAGCAAAGGGTTGATTTGGTTTAAATGTTCAACATAGATAGTGATTTAATTATATTTCTTTATGTGATTGTACAATTTAAAGGCTGATATTAAAACAGAAGTATTTTATAAAAAGATGAATATAACTGAATTTAAGTTGGTATTTTAATAGTCTAAATTAATTGGGTTTGCAAATTATTGTGACAGATGTTCCATTTGATCAATAATTTATTTATAATATTATAAATAAGATTTTTGTTTCATGGCTGTGGATAAGTGACATGTTTTGTTAAGGGTGACAAGACATGTCACCAATCAATCAATCAATCAATATATTAGATAGGGATCTAAGTTCTAATGGAGTCTAGTTGTCTATGCAACTGAATTATATTATTATTGGGATACCTATCCATATTGATTCATAATAATTTGCAAATTTTCATATCAGACTTAACATTGTACAATCACCAATAGAAATATAAAGGGTCGAAAGGCTCGAGGAGAAGACTATTGAATTAGTATAGAAGCTATCTAGATATAGATGTTACCATCATCTTATCTAAATCTAACTCATAATTATACTTTTAATAGCATGATTGTGTTCCAGCAGTTAGAGGTAAGATTCCATTTCTTCTGTGGTTAAGGAGTCGGCTTTTTCATCAGTAGCCATCAGGTGGATGAAGGCCCAGATGAATTAAGATCAGAATATTTATGTTACTAGTCATGAAGGAAAATAAATATATAACAAAAAACATATATCGAGGTATGAAAATAGATTTCGAGTGATTAAGAAAACGGGTGCTTCTGTACAGTCTCAAGGCCAAACGTGACGTGTCAAGTGACAGTCAGACAGGCCGTAGGATGTAGTTATTCTAAGACTATTTATTAAGAGTACGAATGGGTAAAAATACACTTGTTTTATATTTGGTTTCACTTATAGGGAATATAAATGAGCATATTATTTTAAATTTAGTTCGTTGGAAAATAACTCTTAATTAAAATTGCATAATTATCATCAATAACTTATAAATTCCTACAGGAAAAGGCCTTCCTACGTGGGAGAAGCACCCAGTGTAGCTTGGTTGGTGAAAGCGCCAGATCAACGGCTTAATGTCTTCCGATGTAGTTAGCAGCTCAAGAAACTAATTTTGACTGACCCATCCAGGCACTAACCATGGCGAAAGTTTATTGGTTCGACTATAAAAATAAAGCATCTTCATTACTCGAAACGTTATACCAGCGAGCTCCTCATGATTTAAAAAACAGATGAAAATTTTATAAATACCAGAAACAACCACTTTGAATCCGTCACAAGAAAATCTGACATGTACTGTGACGTCACAATACACGTCCACCATATCATACATGCCATAAATACTGGTATAGAGCAGTGTTTTATTCAAACATCAAAGTAGTTTTTAGTTAAAACGATTCTGTTTAAATTAAAAGTAAAATTGTACGTTTTTATATTTTATTATAAATGTAATAAAAGATTTCGTTTTTGAGTCATATTTGATATTTACAATGTACAAACACCTCATAAAATTTATTTTAGATAGTTCAATTTGTTTAATCGCATCAAAATTACATACATATTTAACAAAATCATACACTCAAAATACAAAAATATAGAAGAAAAACTTTGTGATATTTGTAACTTTGCTCGTGAACACTGCGCATAAGTTACCAAAACTGTTAACTATGTTTAAATTAGGTAAGGAGTTAGATATTGATAGTTCGAGGGTGAGAGGCCTGGTGTTCTAAGACACAGGTAGACTACTGCCTAAGTCAGACTCTGGTCTCCCACTTACATAATATTTAGTTGGTGTTGAGGTTGAGATATCAACTTGTACAGTAACTATGTTTGTGGAGAGAATAAATAAAATTTTAATTTAAAAAACTTTAATCTTTAATCGGTATTAAATTACAACTTATATACAACACTAATCAAATAACTATATTTAATAATGACTTGTGTTTACTATATCTGACTCATACTATAACATTGGTATAGACATTAAAGGTATAAATATATAAAACCATAAACCTACAGAGGGAAGGTCTTAAGGCCGTTTGACGACCCCTGTTGGACATTGATCGCAAACATTTGGACTAAATAGACGAGTTTGATGACCAGCGCACTCGTTAGGATGGTTGTCAATTATGTGAAGGGTGATTTGGTCATTCATTAATGTATTTGTAGCATGACCATTCGCACTACGATAACAAAAATAAAGCAACTTTTCCATGGTCAGGAATTAGATGGGTGACTAAATTCTCATATTTACTACTAGTCAAATTAAGCTCCATTGAAACATTGTTCTTATGGTAGCTAGATAACGGATATTTAAGCACATCTATTTTAATAAAATGGGTAGTAAATTACTTAAAGGAAATAAATAAATAAAGAGCACTCCCAAACTAAATTATCAATTATTATCAGTCATCACCATTAAACAAATGTGAGTATTTATCATAAAAACGACACTTCCCCGAGATTTGAACCTGGAACTTCCGATTTAGTAGACAGACTATGAAAATTCATTTTAAAACTTGAATATTAACAATATTTTTGTTTAGAAAAAAATAAAAATATTCTAACACACCTATTTAAGTAGACATCATTACAAACTTGAGGTAAGGATATTCGATAACGAAAAAAAACATCAAATATTATACATATTATTTATTTGAATATAAGAAATATATAAATAACCATGACTCGATAGCAAATGGAATAACCTGAAGCTGTACCATCGTCGCCGACTTACTCCTTATTAAATTAAATAGATCAAGACCTTACTGCGCCTGCGCAGATTCTTAATTCACAATTATAACAGAGTTCAAAGTGTATCGATTTATCTTCTACCTACCGTACTACATGATTTTTGTAAAAACACACCTTATTTTCTTTATAAAATATTTAAATAACTTAAATAAAAGACATATTTCAATACATGAAATAAATGAGTGAAACATGAATATCCTTTTATCATATGAAATATCTATTCGTCATTAAAATTAATAATTTTTGTCATAAAAAACTAAACTTTGATGGATTGCTATACAATTAGGTGCTATGAATCAGACTTATCGACCGATAGGCGAAATAGTGGTGATGTCAACGCGTCTCGATTGTCTATGAGTGGCTGAGAGATTTATGGAGATGAGCTATTGTTGCACGCATACACATTTTTCGTTATTATAAATTTTATGCTATGTAAAGCAAAGGTTTATCAGTTACTAAAATATACCTAATTATATTCATTATTATGCAATACAAAGAATAGAATAGAATATATATACATACAAATACTAAATATATACAGACGTAAGTACTTACTCAATTATAGCATATATACACTACTAAAAGACATAATCTACATAAGACTACTAAGGAGATAGTACATACAGGCATACCTACTTTAGAGGGATATTTGTCTGCTTTTTAAATTCAGGTCTCTTAAGCTGTGAAGGGAAACAATTCCAGTCCATACAACCATCTCTTTCCATCTTATTTTAATCATAATAAATCGGCAAAATAGCTGTGCAATTTGATCATATTATAAACCACGGAGATGTATCAATTGATTTCAAATATTGTTGCGCGCGCACCTCAGTTGTAGTATCGTATTTTTCAATACTTTGTTTTATATCGGTGTTGATTTCCTTAGTTACTGACATGTGTTTCTGTTTTTTTATTAAATATAAATGTTAGATTTCACCCTTTTATGATGGTGTTAATAGTAAAAACATTCAGGCATTCTGGAGACATGAGTCGTTAATGCCTCCTACCCTTTTGATTATCATTACCTGCTGACCGAAACAGCGAACTAGCGAGCTGCTTAATAGACGAAATACCAAGTGGACTTATGGATGTACCCAAATTCAGATAATTTTTGTTTAATTACTGATACACACACACACACAAACTACATTAACGCCATCTATTAAAGCGATGGAAGAAATGACAGTTTTAATGTTTAGCTTGTCAGTTAGAAGATTTTCCATACTAAAAAACCGAAGTTTTATATTTTTTAGATTTTCTGTAGGATTTTCCTAGTTATTTTTATTTTTAAACTACCCCTTAATTGAACCGAACAAAACACAATACAAATTATTAAAATTGATCAAGCTGTCTTTTAGTTTTAGCGCGACTAACGAACATCAATTCATTTTTATATATAAGAAGTTCACATGGTATAATTTAAGATTAATTTTAATTCCAAGTTGATTACTTTATAATCTTTATTTTAATATAGTACGGAATATGCGGAATTTTAATTTGAAGCTTTGGATACGTTTCATTATGGTCTGAAAAATTGGTTCTGTCAGTACCTTATCAAATATGTACCCCCAAAAAATACGCATAATATTTGTCCTAACCTCTTAAAGCTTCTTCAGCCTGTAGCCAAAGAGTTGTAGTTAGAATAATCTTCTACTCGCGGTATACGACATTCAGTTCAAACAGGGAAGTGATAACGCCCTGCCCACGTGGTAGGTTAGGTCAATGCCTGGCCCACTGTACGCAGACTGTACGAGAGTTCACCGAACGACACACACTCGTTCGTACACTTGTATGACGTGTGTGTGGTGCTAGGCTTGCTAACAATACAGTGAGTCTATAGTAAATTGTTCAAATGTTACTGAAATAGTCGCTATGATTAAGTGTTAAGATTCCTCGTTCCTAAATTCGAGTAATTTAATGTAGTAATGTTTAGTTTTAGTCTCGAAACATACACTTCAATAAATATGTTTACAAAACCTTATTGCTAATATTAGTAAATCCATGGAATATTTTGAGCCCTTGAATGTATACATCCTGCGTCTGTACAGGGTGATTTTATTAAACGAATACTCAAAGTATGTACGCGTGTGTCGTTTGTCGTCACTGCTCAAACGATAGTATTATTTTGAAAAATCTAAAAATAAGCAATAAAATTTTCAATTGAATAGACAAATGTTAAGCTGGATAGTATCTTCTTAAAAGCTGCAAGAGATTATGCATTGTGTGGTAAAGAAATCACTTTAATATAAAAATCAGATTATTGGTAAATTAACTGATTAAGAATAAAGTTTAAATTTTTACTTTACGTTAAAATTTTATTTTTAAATTTAAAAATAGGAATTAGTTAAAGTGTAATTTTAAGAGATTACTTTACTTTTGCCTATGGCGTGCAGTTATTTGATTACTTATAAAGAGAACTACTGCCGACCAACTTAGTTAAGCAGATTTTATTTAAAATCTGTTTTATTTTTAAAAATTGATCACCCCATATAAAAGGGTATAATTTTTTTATTCTTCAACTTTTATTTTTAAATCTGACTGTTAGTAAATAATTTTATACATGACACAGAGCACTCTTATCTTCAACCTTACTAAAAAGAGCGACTTATATAAAATATTCGTCACGTTTGATATGACGCCGAGAGTACACACGCACACATGCTCGTAATAGGCATATGCTCTCATGATTGAGTTCATAAGCTCTACAATGTACCAGTTTGTTTAATAGCATTTGCGCATTGGACTATTATTGACTGTCGTCCGGTCGAGTGGTCGGAACCCCTGTCTACTTAACCAGAGGTCTCGGGTTTGAATCCCGATAGGGACAGATATTAGTATGTTGAGTACAAATACTTGTTCACGAGTTATGGATAATTGTGTATTTATTTAGTATATTTCTGATATGTATATGTATATATATATATATATATATATATATATATATATATATAATCCTTATATGTTCGTTATCTAGTATCTATAACACAATCTCTTAACCCTACAGCTACTAATCTTGGTCATTTTGACGAAGTAAATATTAAATTATATACAGATTCAACAAATCGTTTCTGATAGCTCTCAAACTTGTATGTGACAATTGCCATTAATAATAAACTATTATTTGGGAATAAAACTCATTTTTTATTACTTGGTCAAAATTACCAACATTCATCAAAGTTGGGATAATTTTTCTCCCGTAGCTGTAGGGTGATACTTACTTTGGGCATTGGCAAATATTATTTTATTATAATCATTATTTCATTATTTAATCACACCATCCCAATCAACATTAAAGTGCGAATTTATATATATGTTAGTATTGATATTGGTAGTTCTAAATTGTATAGATCGTCTTGTGTTTTTATTCACGTAATTGTCGTCTTTTCGAATACTATAATTATTACAAAATACCCTGGTATTATTGATCGCACGAACAGATAAAATAATTGCTTATTTATACAAAACATCAGATAAAATTATACGTATTATTTATTAGGTATTTAAAATAATTAAAATAATTCCTTTATACTGTTGCGAAGTCGATTCTTAGTTTTTGTTTTAACCCAGATTATAGTTGTATACGATACGCAAACATGACCGCTGTGATTTGGTTTCAAATGTATGTAAGTTATATAAATTAGCTGACCGAGCAAAGGATGTTTTGACATATAAATTATTTATTAAAAAAATCTGCAAAGCGCTATCCTTATCACTTACCTATACCTATGTACTGTCTGGATGGATTGTTTGTGATGTAGATATGGAAGTAAAGACTTTATCTATCTATCTATCTATACTCAGATCTAATATATAGAAGAAATTTATTTTTGCAGGAGTCAATAACAAATACCGTGCCAAGAGATTACTATCTATCTTCTATCTATCTATTTGTTTTCATTTATCTAATATAAATAACACAAGCTTTTAACGTTGCTTAATTCGGTCTAAATAATAGGTGTGAGTGTGAGAAATATTACTATGTTATATTGCGTTGTTTCGCAATAACAAATCCAAAAATAGCAGCGGAATTTAACCGCGTGTTGTTGTTAACATTTTTCTAAATCTGATACTACCATCTTACTGAAGTCTACCGCCATAGCTATAATATTAACAACATTGTGGATCCCTCATGGCTCGAGCGCCCTGGAGACTCTAAGAGACAGCGGGACTCCTCTAGAGGTGATGCATGTCGATTAGAACTCAGAGGTGAATCGCCCCTTAAGGCTTGAGGACTCTCCAAGGTTCTCGCCTCCTTAAAACCCCGGTAACGCTGTAAAGGACATCTGCGGCCAACAGGATTAGTCAGTCAAAAAAACAGCATTGTTGTGTTACCGCAGTTGGATCTATGTATTGAGGAATCCTTGTATAGATCGCTTCCCATCTTCCGTCTTATCATCAGATGAGTTGAAGGCTAATATAGAAAGGTCCAGTCCACTGCAAAGCATGCTGAAATCGAAATAAAATCGTGTCAAAACGAGCGAAGTGAAGCATGGGCAACATCTGGTAAAAATTCGACAATTCTGGAATAACTTAGGACACTAAACAGTAATTCAACGCTTCCTCAAAACTAATAATCACTAACATATAACCTCTTAGCAACAGTTCTTATCAAAATATTAAAACGCACAAACATTTTCGGTGTTGCCATTCTTTATTCGATTCTGTTATCATATTTTATCAGGGGATATTTTTTGCGGTGTCCCCAGGAAAAACTTCATTAATCGCTCTTGTCATCGCACAATCAATAGATATCGCATGAGCGGACGACGAACCCCAAATACAAGTTCAACGCCTTTGAGGGAGAATCCATATATAATTGAGCACTATAACTTAATTCAAAAAATTCGTTTTAAATATAGATTTTATCTAAATTTAAAGTCCTCATTGGTTTAGATAAAATTATGGATAATAAATGAAAATTCATTGCATCAATATTTATATTGAAAGCGTAAACCAGACAATAAAAACAATTATTGGAGATTTGCTATTTTTTATTTAATTTTATTGCAGGATATTCACCTTGAATTAATAAATTGACAACTCGTTTAAGTTATAATTCATTCGTGTTTCATTTTAAAATAAGATATTAATGTTCATAAAAATTAAATTAAATATTTTGTATTAAATAGTTCAATAAAATTTGTGTATTCAACGTGATTACAATTTATCTGAATACCAACAAATTATCTGAATATTCCGTTTTAATTTTATATAACATATTATTTTTTACAATTATTAATTTCCTGTTCACTTTACAATTTCACTTTTATACATTTTTTTGAACTTTTGTACTTTACAAAAGTTCAAGCGTAAGTTCATCCAGCCAGTTCATAGTTCGATAACCGAGGCTGACTCCAAATTTGAATTTCGAATATTGGAAATTGGATTTTGAATTTCGAATGTCTCCTAGTAATTTTAAACTGTAAGTGATGTTTTTATAGTAGGGTTGTCAATTGTTTCTTGTTTAAATTGTCAACAATCTTAAAGTGTTATGATATCCTTAAAATTGTTCATAATCTAAAGTTAATATAGATCTCACTCACATAGAGATCACGAGTTTGAAATTGTGATTGACCCATCCCCGAACAAACTTGTCGAAAGCGTACTCTTAAAATTTCTAACGAAGCTAATAAGAATAACGTCATAATTATCAATTTATTAGCCACAACACTTGGTAAGCGTTTTTAGACACGCGTCATATTTATAAAAATACTATTGTGCAATGCATTAGTAACATTAAGTTCATTGACTTGAGGCAACTGAATGTGTGTATCATACCCAGTGGATAATCACGTGTCAAACTAATAATGACCACGCAGATTTTGTAACAACTCAACACATTATTAAGTTTTGGTATTTCTCTCATCTGTTCGCTGTTTCTGTTTATGTGGAAAACTTTAACTCTTGAAAAATTATTGCAGTCCATAATTCTACAAACTAGATTGCTGAGCAAGCACTATTATCGACTTCCAACATATCTTTTATATATGTACATAAATACAAGACACACACAGATTCAACTTGATCTTTCTACTCTATAGTACATTATCTCAATAGGTCTGTGTCGGTGTGTTTGTTATAACGTATTATCCATTATTTAGTTTCCATATCAATTACTAACGTGGAGCTTACATTGATTTTGCATGAGATTAGAATATCTATTATTATACTTGGGATTGAATACCAGAAGATATGAATAACTGCTGGCTAGAAATCTAGAAAGCTTGATTTAGGATGGTGACCTCACAGCATGTGTACTAGGTATGTGACGATACGCGATTCAGGCGATATTTAACCGTATTTCTATAGATATCTATAGCAAAACATTCCTGAGTCCTAAAATGGCGTCACATTTAAAATGCACGAAAATTTTAAGATTTTTTGAAATTAATCTATAAGTTAATCTTTACTTGTTATACTAATAATATAAAGAAATAAAGTTATTGTGGTTGTAGGCGGTAATCTGTGGAACTACTGGTTGAAAATAAAAATATATTTTTGTGTTGTATATTGAGGAAGGTAATAAGCTATATAATATGTGTGACAGACCGAAAACCACGCGGGCGCAGCATTTAGATATTTTAAAATTATTAATGTTGTAATTACTTAATTAAAAACGGTTGTAAAGAAAAAGTTGGAGATACAAACTACGAGAGCATTATTCAATGCTTTCTCAGTTAGCTGTTTCAGTGTATTGGGTATGGTAGCTAGTGTAATTACAAGGAATGGAAAGTATTAAGATCTGTCTCCATTTTTAGATCAAGATTTATTTAATAATGTACCAGTTTATTTATTTTATTTGACATAAATTTGCCATATGTCAAAAGTATTACATGAAATTAATTTTATTCAGGCACCTAATAAATTTAAATTAATAATTTGAAAAAAGAACAGATTGTATAAATTGAAGTCACATTTTTTATGTACAAAGCCGCAAACAGTAACAGTTGAAATCAAATTTTGTATATTGTATAAACTTAAATAGAAAATGTAAATGCATATCTAATTGGTACGTTGGGATTGTCACGTATACTGTTAGGAATTATTTTTTAACTTCATAAAGTATTAACCCGAATATGATAACGAAAGTAAATGTAACTTTAATATTTACTTAGTCGGTTTCCGAGTTTAGTATTGAAGCAAATGACACATGTCTCGTTTTTCTATGACGTTTTTATCAAATTAAGTAAAAATACAGAAATAGTCAGTTTCAGATTGTTTTTTTTTTGTTATTGAAACCAGTCCATTCTGCATGATAGCTACTGTAAAGTGACCTATAATAAATTTGTTAAAACACTCCACGCACACGACACGGCTCCCGTGTACACCCTATAATGAAGGGTGTACTAACTTACAAAATATAGGTAGCGCTGTTGGAAATGTTCTTAAATAGATTATAATTTGATGTTTATGATTATACAGGGAGTCACAGTCGGCACTTCAATGTTGCGAAATAGTTAATGTTTTATTGGAAAAAATATTTAATAAACAGTGCAAATATGGGCATTTTTATTGCGCATTGAATGTGTTAATTGTGATAGTGGAAACACCAAGATACCGATGTAAATAAATTAATTTTTAATATAGTTTTTGAGATTCTAATCTATAGTAACGGCAGGAATTCGCATTAGCTTAGTTATCTCTTATTTTTAGTTTAAATTATACTCAGGGCAATGTCTTCTTTAAGATGCATGTACTGTTATGCACTTCGTACATTCTGTAAGTGATTGTAACAATTAAATAGGCAAGATTGAACATGTATCTGACAACATTCAGTGGTAACTCAATAAATAAATAAATATACCAATAAGAACAATTGCCGAGAAACTGTGAAGACGCAGGATGTCTACTAAAAAATAACGATTAGGTAAAAAATTTATACATATCACAATTATACTCGTAAAAGAGATTGGGATTTGCTAAATATGTCTGTGATTCGAGTAAAATATACTGTAGAAATAGTACTAAGGAAATTGTTCCGACATATTTAAAAGAAAGAATGATTATTTTTTACAAAGAATGATTATATTTGAATGACCTCTACGTCACATCAAGGTCTTGTCTTTGAAACAGCGGTTCTATGGCATTTGAAGAGTGTTGCAGAAGCTCTATGCCGAGGTGGTGTCCTTAGTGACAGACTAATAATGTGCACCTGATTTGTTTGTGGTTCTTGGTTTAAAATTTTACTGTTTTATAGTAAACAAAAAGAAACAAAACTTATTAGGGTTTATTTGTAATTCTTGTTATAAGTCAATACAATACTTTATTTCTTTCTGCTTAAGGCGTTGCAGTGAGTACTAATTTATTTGTGTTGGGGTTTTTAATTTTGAAATATTTGGTATATGACAAATGTTTAGCAGGTTTACATGAAATAACTAAATTTAGCGCCTTGTGAGCAAAACTAAGTGTAGATTATTGAAACCCAACATTGAATTATAAGTCTTAGAATCGAAATCATATGTGTCGTCCAAGCACTTTGATTGTTGTATGTGTAGTCCTTTGCATGTCATCAAGAAATAATCCTTGCATCATGAAGTTAAAACCGTCTAACGGCAAATTCATTCACTCCAAAGGTCCCATGACCTCGCCACCTTTAGATCTTTGTAGAAGTACTATAATCATCTCTTAGCTAAAGGACTTAAGGATTACTTACGATGTGTAACTGTTATATTTAATATATCGTAGTCAGTACACAGCACGTGGTCTCGAATCGATAGGTCGTTCGCTTAAAAAGAGATAGCTGTGTGACGTCACTGTCTCGCTCCCTCGCAAGGTCGCCGGCTTCTTACATAGGTTATTTACTTTTGATTTTTTTGGGGGGTCATAGAAAATTATTTGGTGAATTACTTGGTAGGTATGCCGGAAGCGTATGGTTCTTATCATATAATTTGTGGCTTGTTTATCTGAAAACTAATTAATAAATAGAACTAACAGGTTCAAATATCTCGTATGTTTATATAATCTATTCCAAAGAACAAGAGATTGAAATTTCATCATGCGTAATAACTAATTAATTTTTATCATTTGAATTAAAAAGTGTTACACTCTTATCAAACTGCAACCTTCTATGAAAACATTAAAATTAGTATTAGAGAATATTGAAAGTTAGATGTGAGTAGAAATTTATTCTCTGATAGTGAAAATTATAGTATTTATTGCCAAGTTATTAAAACGTACACGATTATGACGAAAAAAAAAATATAAATTTAATTTTGTACAACCCTGTAACACAGCTGATCAAAAATAGATTATTCGTAATTTTAGAGCATTCCAATTTTAAAAATAGCCCACCACACGGTAAAATTAAATTAAATTATGTGTTGTTTTTATTGTTGCAATCGAAGAACGACAGGTCATACGGTGTCAATGCGTAGAAATAAACAAACTTGCCAACTATTCGCGGTTGACAACATATTTTCCGGGGTCAGTGACACGCATGACCGACAAGCGCAGTCAATACAGCGATATTAAAAACTTATTCGATTAGCGAACTCTTTGGTGAATTAAATAGCAGAATTCGAAATTTGAAAATTTAAACTGTCAAAAATTCGCGCGAGATACTGACAGAGCTAGAGTTCAACAGCATTTCACCGAAATCTACTTTGTTTGGGTCCCGGGGTCAACGACTCGGTGTGACGCCGTCGCGTCTGTGTGCCTGTGCGGACGCGGCCGCACGCACACGTCTGTACCGTTGAGACGAATTTATTTTCTTAATTACTCAATACCCTTAAACGTCATCGATCTGTAAAATCAAATTTGAGTCACTAAAAAGGTCTTTTTTAGTTTAGTGTTTAAAAATTTTCTTAACAACTGTTTTTTGGAAGGAATTTTCGGGGGGACTGATCTATCACTAGGAGTTGATTATACGGCCAGAATGAAAAAAAAAAATAATTTTTTCGTGAGCTTCAAAGATTCGTCAATGCGTCAGTCACGATCGGGCCGCCCTGCCGTCACCACCGTCGCTTAGTCGTCGTTGCGTATCCGAGTTGTGCACAACCAATCCATAGTACAAAGTTGACGTACAAATATACCAGTGAGGTGTAGTGACAGTGCCTTTGCAAGTGCAGTGCAAAAACGGAACGTGTTTAAATTCAAATTAGTGTTCCACGTAAATTCTAATTAGATTTTAGATAACTGAACGCCTTCGGTTAACTAAAATCTTTTTGTTTCGTTTATAAAAGAACTGTAATTACACAAATCCTCCTTTCTGCTTGCGTTGTCTTTTTGCAGATTTTTTTTTAATTTCAATAGTATACGGGAACAAGTGAAAATAGTTACAATACACAAAGTGCCTTACATAGATGATTTAAGTGAGAAAAGAGGAGACAAAACAGAACCACGGAGACAAAATGCCAAAAAAATCGTTGCTCTTCAAGAAAATAATCCCCGAAATTAATTTCGCTAAAAGAAATCTTACTTCACCGCTCGGCCGAAACATATACATTAGTTAAAAGGTGCTTCAACCAAGTTGACATACTGACTTTGGGTGCCATATTATTTTGAGAAAATCATATGGTTTACCTGCAAGTTGCCTTACCGACCAAGTCGTGAAATCAAATAAATAAAAACACCAAAACGTTCAGTGATAATAGTGATTAATAATGCGAATTGGATTCGCAAAAACAAAACGTTGGTCTACAATCACTTAATTAAAAAAGTTTTCGACCTCTTCCGTTCCAAAAAAACTTTTTGAACTTGGAACCATGAATAATAGTCAGTTTCATGAGTTATTCGGATCTCAGTGGCCTCCTGACCAGCACGGAGGTCACTCTTCGGCTTCGACTATGCTGCACCAGAATCACCAGCTGCCTCAAGGAATGCAATTGAAACGAGAACCCCATGATGTTCAGGGGGTGATTCACAATCAAATGGGAATGGATATAACATCTGGATCCGTGGCTGACAGCACGTCCCCGCCTCCAGGAAGCAGCGAAGGCATGTTCGGATCATCTATGTCCGGAATATTTATGGACAAGAAAGCAGCAAACTCTATAAGAGGTATTTATCATCTTTAATCAAAGCACGTGCTCTTCTGAATATATCAATTACGTATATTATTAGTTCATTTTATAAGTGGACGGATGATACAACCTTTTATTAAACTCAATAGAAAAACAATACAGTTATTCATTAATTTTTAAGCTATTTTGAATGCAAACTAATTATCTGATATTGATTTGACTTATTTAATTTCAACTTTAACCAAAAAACTAAACCTTGCTTTGTAGTGCCAAATGCTACAAAACCCCAAATTTTGCTACGATCGCTACGGTTGCTACGACGTAGCTACACAAAATTTGGCAGTTATTTTTCGTTGGTTACTAAATTTTATTTTAAACTGTAATTGTACTAAATTAAATAAGACTATACATTTCTATTTTACAATACTATACTATATGACTTATAAAAAAATATATATTGATATGGAGTGCATATAAGCATATATCTTTGCAATTTGAATGGAGAAATGCATGGAGAATTATCTATTAAACCTTTTTCGAAGGTTGGTTTGAATTTTGCCATAAAAATACGTTATATATATAAAAGAAAATTGTACCTATTTGATAGCTTTCCTATATTTTTTGATTGTTAAATAGTCATTTTAATTTTTTAAATTTGACTACCAAAATAATGAACAGCTTTATCACATGACATGTATAATTAAAAGAAACAGAGTTATCATATATTTGATATGAGATGATGTTAATGAATGCTTAAACTTTCTTAAATATCGAATATACATTCCTTTTTTGATGTAGGTTAGTTTTACAATGAAAGGCAAACCCACCAAAGCAAAAAGGAGTCTTAAATACTACCATATATGGTGTATTCTGTGAAATTATAAATTGTAATTTCCTGCGAATCTGTTGACTCGTTTGACCTAAAAACAAAAATGAAGGAAAAAGATAACACAGACACGTCATAACTTGAACCTTATTTCAATAATGTTTAAATAAATAATTTGAATAGTTGTTCTGCTTTATTTTTTGGAAATTAAACGAGTTAAGGATATAATAGTTATAGTAAATGTAAACCTTAAACCCAGCTGAATAATGTTAATAAAATATAATAATATTGGCAAAATTCAGAATTTTATAAATTAATATCAACGTATGTTTGTGACCAACATTATAACGCAGAAGTGGCCTGTAAAAGTTGGCCCAGTGCATTGGCCCAATATGTTTGACCCAATTGTGTATTCAGTGAACTAGCAATCTTATTTCGTCGGAACAGCTGCGGGTTTTGCAATGTCGTATTTGCTTTAGCAATTTCCTACTACTCAGAAACATGCCTTTTTTAATTTGGCTCTTTTTGGCAATCAAATCTTTGGCAGAACACACTAGTTGTCTTTGCTTTTTACATTAAAAAGTTACGACTATGGTTTGCGTAAATGTCATGATGCTTAAACAAAACGAGAATTAAATTTACAACTAATTTTACCCCAATCTGAAATGGACCAGCGATGTGGTGTTATGTATACGCATGTAGAGACCTGTGCCTGACAGTGGCACCTGTATAGGCTGTTGATGATGATGTATAACAATAACTTTCAAGTAATCTAGTAGTATATTTTCAATAAGCCCCAAATGCCCGTTGCACTTATCATTGAACCTATTAAAGAACAGGTGTTGTCTCCAAATGTCTTTTGAATAAATTTTAGAAAGATATTAATTTTATTGCAGTGTTTTGAATTTTACTCTCTTGATTTTAAAAGTAAGTCGTAAAAGTAATTGGTCACAAAATATTTGATTATTTATACTTAGAGATAAGCCTTAAATGGCTACCTCTTTCTCACATGTCCCTTGCTCAATCAAAACCGGTCGAATCTTCATTTCGCAATTACTTTTATTTTATTTATGTGATAATTCTGAAGTAAATTCAGCGAAACCTTCTTTCGGCCTCTCCTGTTGGCTAAAATTATATACTCTAAGATAAAATAATTCGTTTTGACGTTCAGACATAGACAATGGTATAAAAATGTTGTTCCACGGTACATTATGTCACTTAACTTTTTATTATCTTTATTTAACGTTTTTAATGGAATCGTTGGCAAACGGTATTCCTTACCGTTCGGTACAGATTACGGTTTCGTGGGACGATTCATATCGACGTAGCGGTACGATGGTATAATCATAAGTTCACATGGTTTTTACATGGTATTATGTGGCGTGACCCACTGTTCGTATGTGAATCCGTTGTAGATGCACCTTTTTTATTATTAAAACTAACAAATGAAATTAAAAGCTTCTAGGAAATATAAATAGCGCATCTGTAATCTTCTTTAATTAAAAACAAAATTAAAGAATATTTTATCACGAACGAGAACAGAGGAAATATAATAACAGCGAGAAACTTGAAAATGTAAAAAGCGTATGTCTGTTCTAGTTAGTGTTAAAGTCTTCTTCTATTTAAAAAAAAATATTATCGACTCATAACTTATAATACTTTTTTAAGTAATATAAGCTATGTTACAACTTAATTTTATATATATTGACTACAATATTAATAGCTTAAGAAACTGCTTTATTTTTTAATCGTGACTAATGGTAATGCAAGGAAATACCTTTCAAACCTGCTCGATACAGTAATTTAACAGCATTTATCAATTAAATACATATTTAATAACAATTAATGAATACAATATACCAAATAAACAAAGTATATACATGTTATCACGTATTTGTTTGATTTAATATTCCGTCACATGTATGTGTGATAATTAAATTTGACAATTAAAAATAGATTGTGATTTATCTGTTTTTATTGTAAACTGTTGTACTCGGACATTGGAAATGCATAACAGATCTCATTATTTATTTGTTATACGAATGATGCAATATTTACTTGTGTTATTATATCAAAGAAAACATATATTTCGCATTCAAGAACTTAACTAATGTTGGAACAGGCAATAAAATAAATTATGACTGTCCGATGGGAACAACCTTTTTCGAAAAGTAATCCGTTTTCGGACCTACCCGCCTCTGAGTAAGCGACGGGCGTGTGTGGAGCTCACTCAGTACTGAGGTACAGAGCTCCACACACGCCCGTCGCTTACTATTGAGATTACTTTAGTCTATTGAGATGATACGCACTAAAACTCCCCGGAGCAATGGAGGTACCATTGCTCTCACGGGGATGACCTGGGTTCTGCCCAAGCAAATCACCAGGTGAACCAGAAACAACCCAACTTTCTTTTCTTAATCGACACCGTAGTTCTGCAGTGACTAGAGCAGCGTGCACTATTCATGTGCGATAAAATTAACCGCCAACTTTTCCACGACTCCGAAGTAGGTTGTATTCGTCACTTCGTCCAGAAAACTTATTTACTTAGCACTGGTACCAACAAATAATCTACGAGTCCAATTGAGTTTAAATGTTTGTGCCCCAAATGATAAATGACGACTTATAAGTAATTTTTCTTTGTTAGAAATATTTGTGTTAATTGTTTAAAAATTTAGGCTAAAATACGTAATTGCAAATGGTTGCAGGAAATTGTTTAGTCGTTTGAAAAGTGGTAAATGTATTCGTTTTTAGTGAAGTGAAATGAGGTTAAACGGTTTGGAATTTCCATTGATATTTGAATAAACTATTTTGTAAAAAATTGCAATTAAGTAATCAATTGTAATTCAATATTGATTTAAGCAACAAATGTAGGTAGCAAAGTTGTGATTTTCTTTTGTTTAGTTTTAAAATTGGAACGAACAGCTCGTTGGCGTAGTTTCCAACGATATTATGTTATAACAAATACAAAACAGCTATCGACACGGTTAGGCCCTGGTTGGTACTTCAATTCGGTGTCTCGAGCTCATCAGGGCCTAGGAAGGCACGATATTTAGTCCCGATTGTTACGGCAACGGCTTTCACCCACCGACCCGCATTGGGACAGCGTGGTAGTGTTATAGCCTGTAGATGATAG
Source organism: Acentria ephemerella (assembly GCA_943193645.1). Lineage (NCBI taxonomy): Eukaryota > Metazoa > Arthropoda > Insecta > Lepidoptera > Crambidae > Acentria > Acentria ephemerella. The sequence goes on along the minus strand of OW971901.1, from coordinate 3,003,044 downwards.
ATAGAAATAGAAATAATTTTATTAAATAAACAAACTATGCGCTTTAAAATCAAACAATCACAACAAAACTACAACTAGATGATGAAGAATGGGCGATTAATGGTGTTAAAATATATTCTATTTATTTATCTAATCCATAACACAAAGATAAAAGCATATCAATTCAGAATTCTATAATTACTAATAATTTGAATTCCCATTAAATTTTCTAGTTCATTGTGGAAAGCATGACATAAAAAGATCATGTAAATGTCAAAGTGAAAATTATATTTGACATTTATACAATGATTCGTCTGTATAAATATTATATTAATAATTAAATATTAATATTAATTAATGATGACACATTTTACTGAAAGGAAACATACATTTATTTTCAATATTAATTAAAACTGCATTTAAAGATTTTTGAAAATCACCTACTTGGTCCGGGAATCGAACCGGAGAAATGTGTAGAAATAAATATTCAGTATTTTATGATACCGAAACATGAAAAAATTTATAAAGATCAATTTCAATTCAAACAAAATAGTGTCTTAAATTTAAGAAAGACTACAAAAGATTTTTTTTTATTGTAAGGATAACTAGTAAGTAAGCTTTAGATTGTAAAGAAAATAGTGCACTTAACTTAGCTCAAAATGAGACCCATATTCACGTGTGCCCAGACGTATATTGTAAAAATATATTTAACATAAATTGATATTATTGCTAACCTTTGTATTCGCACTACATAATTACAGTGTTTATCTCATTTAAATATTTATTTATGTATACATAAGTGGTTATAAGCAAACTGACTCAAATTAATGCTTATTTCTAAAGAAATTATTTTGTTTAATTCAAAATGTTATGCAAATGAAAGTGTAAAACGAGCATATACAATTGTTGTTTTCTGTAACACACAACCAATATTTTAATGTAATTTGAATACAACTTAATATCATTTTCAACTAATTTTGTTACATGCAGTAATCGACTCTAACTTCTTTGACTGAGGCGGTAGTTTGTTTGCAGTATTAATGCACTTACAACGTTCTATAATTGGCTTAGCTGTCCACGTGTCTTCCAGGCGAGTTCAATGCACTTGACATAATTGCGCTATGACTTGTTGTAACTTTTTACCAAGCAGGTTGCATTACAGATCAAATACTTTTTGAAATCCGTTGTTTTCTGGGTTTACTTAAAAGGTTTTGGACAGATTATTTATATTTAAAATAGATCTCAAATATTTGTTTATAAATAGTATTAGATAGTAAATCATATGCGGGTTAATTCTTTTACAACATGAGAGCTGTTAAATTTGTACACTTTATCTTTAATAGTTGGGAAACTTCAATATCTAAGCGTAAATTACACAGGCCAAGAAGTGAATGTAGATATTTGATTGTTTCGATAAGTATTTCTATATACTTTACAATAAATATATAGTACAATATTAAAAAAATAAAATGTTATTTTACTTGCAAAGACAGAACAACAGCACAAATCAAAATGTTGCCATAATAATAATTTAAAAATAAAAACTACTATTAACAAACTAATATTAGTAGTTACTACTAGTAACTAATACTTGTACAAATACTAGTACTAATACTAGTAATACTAGTACTTACTTTACTAATTACTAATATTTTTAAATTTTGCCAGTTATTGCAGTTGAATAAAATTATATTAAATCACACCTCAACATCTGAACAGTATTAGCTGATATTTGCCTGTCGTTATCGTCGTTTATCTTTAATCTAGTTTGTGATAAATTTTATAATAACGATAACTTTATCCCTTTAGAGGTTGCAATGGATATCATTTATGTTTATTGGCTACGCAAACTTAATTTAAAAGTCCAGAAACAACTATATATGAATTTCAAGAGTTTGATACTAGTTATGTTTTCAAGTGCTAATACTAAGTGGCCTTGTCAAATAAATATTCGGTAGCCATCCGACGGTTAATGAGTAAAGTGGTGCGGGTTCAAGGCTGCTCAAGCCTAATTTTATGATGCATTCAACTCGAGTAGGTGTTAGCTTAGAGATTGAAATAGATTGCTAAATAATTGCGTTGAATTAGATAAAACGAAAAATACAAATAAATAAACAAAAACAAATAAATAATATTTTTTTAATGAATATATATTTCTGTACTTATAGTGCGCAGAGAAAAAAAGAAATTTATTTTGGCTGCTTTTAGAGAACTAAGTTGAATACTCTTTCGTACTCGAAGAGTTTTTATCTCGTTATAAATAATAATATTGACTGCAAATGCACTAAACTTATGTTATAGGGTGGCTTAACTTTATTCCTAAATAAATTAAATACAATATTCAATTTTAATGGTGAATCAGAATTCCAAGCAGTAATCATCAAAATCGTAAAATAAGGTTTTGTTGTTTAAAATCAAATGAATTAAAATACTGGTAGCTAAAAACTAAGAATTGAATAAGAACGCAAATATGTCGAGCCTAAAATCTAACATCACAACGGGTCACTGACCTAAAATATCCCAACGTCACAATGTGACGTCACATATCTGTCACTTTTATTTTAGGGCACTTGAAATGAGGTGACGAACGTTATGCACGTTTAAGTGACAGTTTTATTTTTACTTATGGGCCTATTTGTTACAACTTAACTTGTCAGTTGAAGTGTTAATTGGTTGTGTGAACATGTCAAAATGGTGGACGTAATTAATAAGGGCTTGCTTTATGGATCCGAAAACATAATAGAACGCCATTCAATCATTTAAATTTGTCACTAAAACATCTCCTGTACTCTTGGGAAATTTAATTCCACTAGCAACATTATTTGTACATAACGAATTATGTCTTCACTTTCGACAGTTCGAAGTTCAAAGAAACTATCATTCTTAATTGATATAATTAAAATTACATTATTTTTCTAGTACTTTAACGCGTCGAAATTGAATGTAATAAAAATTGAACGAACCTATCATGATAATGTTTAATAATTCATTACCAAAAAGGTACATAATTATTGCTTTAATCAGATAAAGTTCAATGCAATTTTTTATCGGTCACTCACTCACTCGAAGGTTGTCAACCTTGTGATGTCACACGTGTGTTCATTTCGCTAACGTATCTCCTTGACCGATATGGCAGTGTTCGAATGTTCGCTTACGTCGGCCATTTTTGTTTACGCATATTGATATTTTGAATTGGAAGTTGCGTTCAGCGAATTGTGCCGGCAACAACTTGAAAATCATGTCATATCTGAATTTTAAAATTCTGAATGTGTTGATTTCGAGCAACTTTTTCTTTTAGGATTTTCACTGCATTTAGCAGTCTTCGCCAGTAACGTTTTTGTTATTAACATATGTTTTAAATGGGTCTTGTTTTTTTTATAGAATGTAAAAAAAATATATCAACTATAACCTTTCTTGTAAATGTTATAGGTATCTCGCAGACTTTATGAGTGTATTAGTATCGATCCTACAAAAGCCGACTGATAGATACGGAACAAGTTATGTCTGCCAGTCACGATAGGCTGAACAAGCATTGCACTGTTCATGAAAAATTAATTAAAAGAACGCGCCTTAAAATTTTATGGCTTTTTGTTTCTTCTTTCTTGATACAAACATTGATGAATGAGATAGATATAGCTATAAAAAGGCACGCTTGATTTGATATCAACTGTTTTTCACATTATAATTCCGCCATCTTGACACACCTTCTCTTGTCTATAGATTATCTAATAAATTAATATTGATTATGAAATGTTGTGGATTAAGTATGAACACACTTCGAATCGATAGAAAATTGATAAAATTTATAAGAGTAGCAATAATAATTAAATATTTTAGACGCATTAACATTTTAAATTAATATTTTTGATAAATAATAATCGATGTGTTTGAATGGGTGTTAAAAGCCACCCAAAATGTTTCAAGCATGTGACGTCAGCTTAGAAGTGACTACGAAATGTACCTACGGCGCATGTACTAAATTATGATGTAATTGTAATTTTTGTGTTTAATAAGCATAGGTAGCATATTAAAATTAATTAAGTAGATACGATGCTACGCGATAAGGTAATTTGAAATTTATACCGTTTCCACAGTAAAGGACAAATTATAGTTTTCATTACCAATCCCATTCTCTATTTGACCTAACAATGACCATTTAAATTCGAACTCCAGCTTCCTGATAGAGCAGAATATAAAACTATTTCAAGAGTTAATCTCATACGAATTTCAATACCGGTCGAATAGTTTGTGCACCCGGCAAATTAATTGTTGAACGAAATTAAGTTCTATGCGTCGGTAATAAAAGCCGACAGTTAAAAGATCGATAGTAAGTCTATAGTTGCGTGGTTCGGACAACCGCGGTTGTTCACCCCGCTCACGAGCCGTTAGATCAAAATTTTGAACTAAAACGTAGGTACGGGGTTATTGAACTGTGACACGGTGGGTGTGTTCAAGTACATGCAACTATTTACGGTATGGTAAATCAGGTGTTGCCAGTACAAAATATTTATAGTACTAATACTATTGTGATGTTATGGCAATTATTTTCTGTTTACATTTTGACTGGCAATCTTTTTATATGAGACTATTAGATTCATAATAATCTTATTAACAGTCCAAATTTGACCATGGTCTGTTTAATGAGTGGATTTAAATTTTAACGTATTTTGGTTTATGGCTCTGGTCACACGTCTTTGGAGCCAGCATATCTTATGAGTGTCGCCTCGAAATATGGTTGTAACTCATTTTAAATACATTGTTAAAAGTATTAGCCAAATTTATGACAACAGTCCTTATCACGTCGATATAGTGATGATGGAATAAATCATAGCATGGCAGTTAGACAGTTTCTATACTGAACCACCAAATGGAATTATAAGTTTCTATTAGTTTTTTTTAGATTTTCCATCTTAACCTTCCCAGTACTAAAATGAGTTTAAGACGAATAAGAATATTTATTTGCCCAAAATAGTGTACAGTATATTGTGGTGAACGACTGTTAGTGTCATACTTAATGTTACAACAATATTCTGATTTATGTCTGTAGACATGCAAATGTTAGTAGGTGACGTACATTACCAGTCTAGCGAATAGCAATAAGTTTTTATTTTTAATAAGTAGCTAAGTTTAATAAGTATTAATAGATGTTATGATACAATTTTATAATCATTGTACCTGATTCTGTTTAGTACATTTAAATTCAGTATTTCCCATTATCTATATGAAAAGGATAGTGATTTCAAAATGACAAAAATATAGACAACTACTTAAATAACCATAGAAATGAATACCAGAACTTAATAATATGATTAATAAGTTTTGTAAGGTCGAAAATTTTATTTGGAATCAAATGGAGAAAACGAGCGAATTAAGATGCAGATTGTGAATTTCGGAATAAGAAATATAAATTTCTACTGTCGCCATAAACAGGTGGCAAAAACTCTTTTCTTTTTGTTCTTTTCATATTAAAAGGAATGGCAAAGAAATCAAAGTTATACAGCTTTACAGTGAATGTAGAAAACGTATACTCTCTCCAAACTACAAGAAAGATTTCAGTACCGTAAAGACCCAATAAAAAGATCCTCATCCTAAACTCGCATATTATTATTATATAACTGCACATTCCCAATTCGAACGGACGGGCGTGACGTCACCATACGATTTCGACCGATCCCGACTTCGAACGGGTCGTCGACCTGTGACGTCACGATCAGCTGTCGACTGCAACGAGTATTTCTGTCCCTTTTTTACGGAGATTATTAGATGCGTACGTGTTATTTTTTATGGGCACGTTGTGACGTGCCCATAAAAAATAACACGTACGTACAGGCGTTGACTAAGGAACCATGGATAAGTTTTTTTACAATAATAGGCGAAGGTACTATAAGATTAAGGCATTGCTGCTATTAAACTGAAAATATAAAAGCAGCATAAATGTTTGTTCGATGCCTTTGCTATTTATGTTTTTTTTAAAGTCAACGTTTACCTTTTAATGCAGTTTTTCCTCGACACGATTGACACTTAATATTAATAATAAATTCATCAAATTCGACATCTTGGATCATATTACAATTGAACAAATAAAATAATATCAGTTTGAAATTTAATTGTATAATTAATAATAATCATAATAATAATATTTCAATATAAGTGTTGACAGTCAAATCTCTCTAAATTTTGGCAGAAATTTAATTATGGATGAAAGATACTTTTCTATGAAGTCATTTTCGCAGAATGTCAGTCACACAATATGACTTCATATAACCCTGCTCCTGAGTCTATCGACACAAAGCTTTCCTACAAGTAACTAGTACTGTTTTAAGAATATGAAATATTTTGATAACAACTTTATAATTATTTAATTAAAATAGAACGTGTCTTAAAACCGTTACAAAATTAGTTATTTTGAGTGCATGTGATTGTTTCTAACAAATCGCATACATCACAAATAGCTTCAAAATACGAGTATTAAAAATATTATTTAAAAAAAAATACTTTTAAGAACAAAGTTTGTAGCTGATGATTTTATGCTAAATACAAGCAAAGGGATATTGCCAAACAGCTGACAATGAAATTTAGCAACATGGTCATCAAACGAACGTTCATTGTTACGCAAAAACTTTGTCACTGCGCCATTGTTTATAAATTATACGGTTGCTGGTAATCGATAGAATTGTTCTATTGCGAATTGTTTTTTGTGGACCCTTGGTCTAATTTGTTATATCTTTTAATTGTTTTTTCTTATTTTTTTACTATATATCTACGGAAGGTGTGTCAAAATTCAACGCGTCGTAAACAATATATCATTTGTAGATAAATTGTCGATGCCATTAACGGAGTAAATTAGAAATGTTTGATTCTTTCTGTACCTAAATCTACTCATGTAAATGTTAGTTCTTACACGTGGAACGAATTAGCGTATTAATAGACGAAGTCGTTAAAAGTGAATTACCCGATTTATCTAAATAAATTCGTAAATTTATTTTGAGTCAGTAAGTGTGTAACTATTTAGTCATTTCTTAATCAATAGGAGAATGCATTTTGATATTAAAATTAAGTGGATACTATGTAGATAATTATGTTACGAATAAACTTATAGAGGTTAACCTATAGAGGTTTATTCGTAACATATTTTAAAGGAATATTCGGTTTTTTTTAAGGAAATCACCATTGATCCTAATCCTTTTTAGTCATATAGCCCAATAGAACGTAACCGACCTTTTTAAAAACGCAAAATCCCGTTCTTATCCCACTGTTGATGTGATGGTGAACGCACACCCTCCACGCACACATACAAGTGTGCAGTCAATAGCCGCGCTCCGACCTTGCCTCGGGGTCGACGAACCGAAAAGCTCAAACAATTCGAATTTCGAATCTTATTTGCTTAGTTATTCGAAATTCCTTTAAGAAATAAGTTGACAAAAATGCTTGCTATTTGAGCAAGTATTTTGATTGTACAACAATCATTTATATTATGTACTTAGAATAAAAATTATATATTTATTTTATTTACAATATAATATGATATTTATACAGTTTACAACAATCCAAGTATAATTTATCAATTATTAACAAAACTAATGAGGTTTTGAAAAAAGCCGAAAGCGAATTAAGAGTCTCTGACTTTTAAGCAAAAGTAAAAAACTAAACTAGGAAATGATTCTTTTGTTGTTCTTGATTCAAGTGTGATTCAGAAGCCAAAGATTAACCATTTAATTGTATTTAAATGTCAGACTAATAATTATCTTGTAATAAACATGAATCTTGTTCTTGTATCTTATCGAACTGCTAGGAAACGGTTTGACCGATTTTTACGAAATTTTTGTGTATACATGGTAGGTCTGATAAAGATCTTAGGCTATTAGGCCAGCTAATTATTTATAAAAACAGTGTAGAAATTTGCTGTAAGATATGTATTTTTATCATTACATGTTTCTAATGGTATTTTTTCTTTTGTTACAGCCCAAATCGAGATTATACCGTGCAAAGTCTGCGGGGACAAGTCCTCCGGCGTCCACTATGGAGTCATCACGTGTGAAGGCTGCAAAGGATTCTTCAGGCGGTCACAAAGCACAGGTCGGCTTCATATATCTATTTTATTTTAATTATAGCCTGATTTTCAAAATTTATCTCATTATTTGATAGAAAGGATATCAAAAATTTGGAACTGATAAATAAATGATAGCTTTAAAATAACCATAGACAATTTTAGATGGCATGTATGGAGAAGTTTCCTAACCTAACCTTTTTAGCAATATACGTCAGATCAGGTCTCAAGATTAAGGTCTTACAGATAAATTATATGATATTAAATTGTAAAATCCAATCAAAAAATCTATCATAAAAACACTTTGTTACAAAGAAGGGTAGTCATTCTGTGGAACGGAACGTTCTAATCTTATTAGGATAATACACCTTTGCCTTAGTTCCATAGGCCGATTAATATAATAGGTAATAAATAGAACAACGGTGGGAAGTAATTACAATATTAGTTTGTATAAGTTTTTATGATATATCAAGGATGTATGAACTTGTTACCTTTGCCTTGAGAAGGGTAAAAAAAAGAAATTAGGAAGTCTAGTCCGTATTGTGGATTTTTTGTTTCCTTTATTTAAAATATTTTTAAAACATTAGTTATTTAAAAGAATGGTTGTATTGACGTATTTCAATTGATTTTCATTTTTAAAATTGATATAATAGCCCAATGCTATTTAATTAATACGCACCTAATATACTACAGGGCGAAATAAAATTATTACCGCACAATACTTATAAGGGATGTTTTGCTGTCGCTACTATCCTTGTTCCATAAAAAGCTTTTGTCGGTACCACCCATGTCGTATAAAAAACAAATAAATTATAATTTTTTAAAGACTGGCGGGCCAAGTCTACCGGCCAAATGCCCAGGGGTCCTTACACAAATGTTTTTGTCCGGTTATGCTTGTATATATATATTTATGTGTATAAATATTTCTTATACAATTATTATAACACAAGCCCTTAACGTTACATACTTTGGGCTAAATAATAGGTTTGTGTGTGAAAATTTTTATAAAATTATATTTTTATGTTGAAATAACCAATAGATTTTGTGTGGTTTTTGCAAACTTCACTGTATAAATAAATGTTCGCCATTTACAGGTATACACAACATTTTCCAAAATTATATTGTAATCCTTTTTTAAATATAAATAAAATGAAATTATGCTAATTCCCGCAAGCTGTGTTATGCCTCATTTCGTACAGTTATTTTAATTTAGCTTTCACCACTTAGTTAAAATTACAATTCATAAAATTTGGTTTGTTTCGCAATGAATGAAGAAATAATCCCAGCCAAATGTAATATACTATGACCCGATATTAAGGTTCATAATCCAACTGCTTTTCACACAGTGTCTTTTTTCAGTGGTGAACTACCAATGCCCTCGGAACAAGGCGTGTGTGGTGGATCGTGTGAACAGAAATAGGTGTCAGTACTGCCGCCTTCAAAAATGTCTCAAGCTAGGCATGAGTCGCGATGGTAAGTTTGTCAATCTGTTTACTTATAACTCTTGTAATATGAAATAACTAAAAGTGGTAATTTTTAATTTTATACATTGGCAACACTAAAATATTTTTGCTATGACAACTTCAGATGTTATCTATTGCTTAACTTATATTATAATCATTATCTATTTACCCGAACATAAAAACTTCCTTAATTGTTTAATAAGTAAAATTTATCGTTTTTTGTTTTCCATCCTTATCATTTAAGAGTTTCTGAACCTATTTTTAGTATCAGAGATTCTATTCAGAATCCGTTCCAGTAGGTACCTAAATAAACAATACTACCTTATCAACTCTGATAAGAGTACATTAACCTCGTATTACTTCCTCGTAGCACGTGCTAGCAAAGGTAACCTTTATATAATTACAATATGAATCGTGTATAGCTTTTTCCAGTTACGAATGGGATCCAAGATGGCGTCTTATTGATAGTAATGGCGTCTTTTCTTATCATGTAACTTGTATTATTGATGTGGCTTGAATTGAATTTTAGAAAACTATAAGTTTTGATGACTAATGTTTATGATTAATATTTAAAATAATTTTGGAATAGCGCAAGCTTATATTTACGAAATATGTGCAGTATCTTAAGTATTTTTATCATTATTTTATATAAATCAAATTGTAAATATACAAAGGAAAAATAGTGGAAATATCCACTACCATTTTAAAGATAAATAATTATATAATTCAAAATATAGATTTTTATTTAATAAAAGCAAAATAAAGGTTTATATTGAAAAGAGGTATTTTTCTCAGTGTCTATTCAGCTGTTATCTTAAAACTGCCATATCAATACATTGTTAGCGACACAGACGTGTCTCGTGTGAGCACATAGCAAGGCAGCATCGAACCGTGTTGTGACGTTCGTTGCGCAATCACACGTAACAGCTAGTGACGTGCAACAGTCGATAAGATAGGAAAGATAAATTTTATAGACAAAACATAAATAGACGTAAAATGTATTTTTTATAAAATCTGGTTGACCAACCTCGGTGGTGTAGTGGTTTTATGTAATCTATTCAGTCTTAAAATTCAACCACGTTTTTTAATCGTCTCGACGTTTCCGGGAGTATATCGCGGCTCGTTAAATTTTTGGTTGATCATGGATAATATGATATTATGACTCAAATTCGCAATTTTTATGCCCAAGAAGTTATTTGTATTTGATGAAATGTATGTCAATATGAAATGTTAGTATTAGTTCTGATTTATAAAAGTAATGGGTAGCCAAAATTCCACTAAATCTCAACTAAATCCTGGCCTCGAGCCAAATTATCCTAGAGCATTTTATAAGAAGCAACTGATAATCTCCATACACATCAATATTACGTTTACAAGCCGTATATCCTGTCACGTCAACTTTTTCTTATTTGTCTGATAGCTATATTTCGGCTCAAGAAATCAAATTTCAAATTAGAATTCTTTCTGATGGAGACGGCACTCCTTCATTTATCGATATCGATAAGTCGATAATTCTTGAAACTATCGATTGTGCAATATGTAATTCACCAGCCGTAACGATTACATGGACATAGTGCACGTAACTAAACGCTAACTCGTTTTTTTCACTGAAAACATTTCTGGAATATTAGTTCATTAGTTCACCTGGTGGTCGTTTAATTTGACGGTTTGTATAATCTGTATTAAGTGTCTTTGAATGTCAGTTTAGGAGTTTTTTGGCGCGTAATGGCGGGGGGCGGTTTGGTGCTGTGTGTTTTATTTCATATATTGTGTTGTAATGTTGTTTTTGTCATGAAATTTGTTTACTTTTATGGCAAAAAGGATCGTTAATTCATGCAATATATGGAATACATCATTCAGCGTTGATTAATGACTTACGTGAGATTTTTCAGTGTTTCATTTCCATTCATTCATTTGTAGGGTAAGTTCATTTATTTTAAAACTTTATATGATTTCATTCTCATTTACTTAGCATTTCCTCGTAATCATTATCATAACCATTTTCGTATCATTTTTTCATAATCGCTTACATTGCATTCCATTTTAAAAAAATTTCTCGTAAGTCATTAACAAAATAGCGGGGCCTACCATTAGTCGCCAAAAACTCCATGGGGCAAAGGGCTACATTGCACCAGTATCCTGGAGCCATAAATAAAGATAATAACTACATCAGTTACCAGGCCAAATAATTGGAAAAAAAATAAATGCCAGTTTACAGTTTTGGCATTTTTTATTTTAATGCGTGATGGGTGGGTGCTTTTATTATCATGTCATTGAATAAATATAAATATTTTGCTCACTTAATTTCATCATTTTGCCTTGATAAAATAGTGCTTACCGCTTCTAGTCTCAAAGGTCTTAGATACAATTAGCCAAATCGTTTGACGAATTTTAAATAAGTAAGCCAAATTTTGAAAAATAATTTTATTTATTATGGCCAATATGGAAATATCAATGGAAATACTCTTTAAAATGAGATTTTTTACCTAAATACAGAATTTTCTACTCATGTGTAGGTATTTCAAGGTTTAGTATCTTATGAGTTTAGGTACGAAGAATATGGGCATTCTCTTCTAAACAGCTTTTATTATTTGTTACCAAAATAACATGTCAGATATGTAGACAGCACAAGCCTACATATTTTTAGGTTATACGAACAGCCAATCTTTTATATTAATCATAATAAATGTTCCAAAAATCTTTCAAAGAAATATTACCCTCTTAAATATAACGAATACGTGTATTTTCTTACAAAGGCGGCATTGTTATACTCAATATAACATTTGAAAGAAAACACCCGATCTAGGACATTAAACTAAGGGTCAGTGTCCCAAAAATTAGTAATAAAACGCGGCCAGACTCATAGACACACTTGTTAAAACAAATCGTTTGCAACTACAGCTCAAGTCAAAGTAGCTTCTGATAAAGTTCGTCGAACTATTAAACAAAGAAAAAGGTGTTATATTTTCTTTGATTGCAACTCAAAGAGGTTGGGTATCGGGCTTTTAATCTGCGTGCTGACTTTTTAATTCTGCAGCGTAGGCAACGGTATAGCGATATTACGTAGGAAGCGTCATACACTATAGTATACGTCAGTTGTTCGGTCGTAAGTTCGTTGTGCTACTCGGCAGTGTGCCAACGAACGCACGCACGCAGTGAATCTTGCTCACACTGCGCCGCGTCACACACACAAGCCCGTCTACAGTAGTGTGCGAGACTGCGAGCTATTGAGTAACTGCAATGTTAGGTGTCATTGAGAACATACTAATTACATTGTAGTGAAGGCGACGCGAAGCTTACTGATTTTTAACGTTTTTTTCGTGTGAATCTTTAATTGTTGAGAACGAGGTGAATATTGGTTTCCCTGGTTACGTCATCTAGCGTCAAGTAGTGGAACTAGGAAATAAATATTCCTATTTGTTTTTAAATACATACAACGCACCATTTGCTTATACAGCTTGTAAATTATTATAATAATTGTATTATAATGAACCAAAATCGTTCTATTAGGATGTTCTACTAAAAACGTTTGTGCCCTTTTACCACAGTAATGCGAAGGTCACGCCTTAATATCTAAGCGAGGAGTTTATAAATATTACTTCAAGAAGGTCTATTTAAAAATTGAGAAAAAGAAACTTAAAAACACGTTTAATAATTATCGTTTTCGATAGTAATTATGTATTCATCAATAAGATTTTCAACAATACATGCTGTCCCGATTTTCATTGCTTTTTTCTATTTTCAGCGGTGAAATTCGGTAGAATGTCAAAGAAGCAACGTGAGAAGGTCGAAGATGAAGTCCGGTACCACCGCGCCCAAATGAGGGCTCAGACGGATGCCGCTCCGGATTCAGTATACGACGCCCAACAACAGACACCAAGTTCTAGCGACCAGTTCCACGGTCACTACAACGGGTAGGCAACGCCATCTAGCTTTGAGTAGCAGTATTAATAGTTAACGTATTTTCACCCCTAAAGAGATTTGTTACGGGAATAAAATAGTGATCATTTTAAAATCTTTTGACAATTGATTTTATATTTGCTCTGTAACGTAAATATTATAAATACATCGATACTTTATTGTTTGTCCTAAGTGGTTACACTATACTTAAATCGGTAAAAATCTATATTTGTAGATAATAGATATATAATAATAATTAAAACAATAACACATTTAGTAACTGGAGTGAGAGATAATGTTTATTAGGCGTGTTTTAATCTTCTAGACATATCAAGGTTCTTATTTAAAAAAATAATCTGAGAAATGATTATCATACAAAGTTATAGTGGAAATATCACAATCTTTTTAAAAAATATACCATAAATCAATTGACCAAGAATTTGACTGAGGCATACTTAACAGACGAATCATACACTTACATCGTAACTAATGATTGTTTAGATGTCTGTGCCAGATTGCTGGTATGTCGCTTGATTGCTGCATTTGAATATTTTAGAGAGACTTCAAGCGTACTCATGCATGTGAAGAATGAGAATGGTTATGGTGACTGAGTTGAATTCAAAATGAAATAAAATCACTTTTGTAGGTACCTTGATAAAGAATTTGTCTCCAATTGTGTTCGCTTATAGATTTGCTAAAATGTAAGTTAATCTTTGGAGTTTTATAAATATTTTGACATTGCAATTGTGACGTTAATTCTTCGTCAAAACCAGAAACACTGATAGAACTTCGTAGAGTTATTTAAATTGGTTGTACGATTGCAAGGACTATGCCTGATTTATTAGTAGAGTAGTAATTCAAAAACTTGTTAACGTTAAGTAGAATATTTATACGTAATTCAAATTGTTCTTAAAGATTCACCTGTTAAGCTGATCAATCCAGACAAAATTACTTTTTATTTGTGCGTGATAGTATATCAACGCTTTACAAATAAATTCCGATTATTTTTTCTATAAAACATAGTTGTGTTGTTTTTCAGTATCTAGATGGATATTCGAAAAATAATCCTGATATTGTAGGATTTGGAAAAATATCAATTTTAAAATAAAAGGTTATACTGTGTTTGCAAAAATAATGTTTTATGCCTAACTTACACAGTTACGTAGTTAAGTAGGTAATACTTTCGATAAAAGATCACAATCTATATCTGTGCTGTTCTCATTCATCAAAATATTGTATTTGCGAGAAACGTTATTAAAACGCTTTGATAACAGATAAAGCTTCAGTACGCAATTCCGCTAGTCTGTCATCTATCAAGCGTAATATATGTCACTGCTTCCATTAAACCACGCACCGTACGGTACCAGGCCGCGACAAGTAACGGTAAATGTAAATAGCGCCACCTAGTAACGAATAGCGGTACTAAATTGCATACTGTTTCTTGTAAACTATTATAGATGGTGTTTGAAGACGACTTGTTTAATTACGATATTGAAAGTACCCTTTGTTTTGGAAATTGTTTCGAGTTGTAAATTAAATATTATATAGTAACAATACACAATAATCGTCTTACTTACATAATATTGCTTTATTTTTACAGTTTACTGATTGTTATTTTTAAAGCAGATACTTTAGTTTGATAATTATTTAAATTTTTCACTACAGAAAAAAAGTAAGCTTTGTATTTTTCGATAAAAACAACATGCAATGATCGCTATCTACTGTTGATAAAAACACCGGATGATGTTCGAAACAGACATTTATTAATTACCATGACCGTTATTTGCAGGTACCCTGGCTACGGTTCACCGTTATCGTCATATGCCTATAACAACGCTGGCCCAGCGTTAACATCAAACATGAATAGCATCCAACCACAGGCGCCGCCCCAGCAACCGTACGACGTATCTGGGGACTATGGAGTCGACTCCACTACTTACGAGCCTAAACAGCCTGGATTTTTGGATACTGACTTCATTGGGCACGGTGAGTACTATGCTGCTTATTGAGTTGACACTGGTCATTGAAGGTTGATTTTACTGGACATAGAGAGATGATTTTGGTCACTAACAACTGCAATGGTCACAATGAGTTGACCTCGGTCACTGTGTGTTAACTTTGGTCACGATGAGTTGACTTCTTTGTATATATTTAGCTGTTTTAGCATTGTAATGACATGAATTGTATTCTTTGCAATTGTTTCCCAGAGAGTTAAGTGAGTGCTTTGCAAAAAGTTAAAAATAAGAAAAATTCAAAATTAGCTAAGAGCGATTTTTCTTAAACTATTATCATAGGTTGAATTTGCGAATGAATTTTAGGAATTTATTGAGATATGAATAAGACTTTAAATTAAACCACTTCTGTAGTTGCAATATATCAAATACTTATACGTTATTGTAGTCTTTATAAATAAGAACTTTAATCTCTCTAAATATTACTTATATTAATATATATAAATAATATATATACATAATAGTACAAACTTTCAGCTCTATTAGGGAATCGAGTTTATATAATTATGATATATATACTTTTGTATATTATTATTATACCAAAATCAATAAAAATATGGTACGGTATAAATAACGGGAGGAATACATATGTCACTTAAAATTGTAACGACAACCTGTAGTATAGAAATAGGCAACCAGTTAGGTAAGATTATATCAGGACAACCAGATCCAACTAACCCTCGCATTGTCGATAGACGAGCAACAGAAAGGCACGACAATCGTCCGACCATCCGGCTCCACTTCGACCACCACTGCAACCACGGCAACCACTACGATGCGACAGTCAACCATAAACGAACTACCCAGAACAAGGATACAAGAGTTCGATCGTTACGACCAGGAAAGGATCCAATCACCAGCTTCTATTACCACCGGGGTCATAAATATAAAACAGGAGATTAAACCTGAAACGTCAATGGGGGTCGACAACCTGGTTGCTAGTTACGTTGACTCGACAACCTTTTTACACAGTCCCTCAAACATACAACACAGTCCGATGGACATTCAAAACTCAGTTCTAGTCAGTGGCCAGAGTTCCGTATCATTGACCAGTGAAGAGTTGAGTCCTGATGATTTGACGTCGAGCAGTGGCCACGGAAGGCTTATGGACCCCTTAAATATGAACATGTCGGTCTTAGGAATGGTGAACCCTAACGCAGTATCGAACAGAAGACACCAGGGATCAAGTCATAGTGGTTCAAGCGATGAACTGCCTTGTAAGTTGGTTGAAATGGTTCCCATTTGGTTGCGTAATTTTGGTTGCATTTTTACTTAAAGTAGGTTATCTTAATTTTGTAGTCGCTTGCGATTATTTCAGTTCTTTTAGTAGATACACGTAATTTGGTAGATTTTATATTTTTTTTAAATAGAAACACTTTTTAATTTATCACAGTTATATTGCAAATTTAAAAATTAAGCATGATCTCTGACTTTATTCAAGAAAATTCGACTTCTAGTCATTCTCAAGTAGAAAACATGTTCCTGCAAAAAATAATGAAATAATAAAATTATTTAAATTTATTTATTTATGTACTAAAAATAATAAAATTAATGATATATATTTTTTAAATTATCTTAGTCTAGATCAAACTTTTGATACTATTTATATGTTGTACCTACAACAGATAATTTTCTCGTGTAGATCTTGTTATCCGACAATTACTTATTGTAAATTTACTAATTTGTATTTCATCAAATTTTAATGATTAACTCATGAATTGAGAATCAACCAAAAATAATAGGGTTTTTACTACAAGTAAATATTTACGATATTCGCACTTATTACAAAAATATGATATATTCCAAATGAAATTAGCATTGAAAAGTTTATTCAACATGATACAGAGTTGAAATGTTCAAAATATATAATACAAAATAGTTTACCCACATTAAATGTAACAAATTTCGTTATGTCAATTATAAATAAAAAGACGCATTAATTACAAAGAAGTCATTCAATTTTTACATGTGCCCATACATTTGTATACCACGTCCTTGTGTGTGATTCACGAATCATTTACTATTTAGTATTTGGGTGAATTCTCAAAAATATATTATGTCTTCGATAATATTGCTAGCAGATATACGGTAGCTACAGAAATTTATCATTATTATTCATATACTATATATATATAATAAGTTACAAATTACATACATTTTTGCCCATTTGTCTATGTATGTGTGAATGCTTCATTTTTCCGTTGTTAATTTCCAATATAGGCACAAACGGGATGTATAAGCAGCAAGGCAAATAGCATGCTGCGAAAGAAAAATTATTGTTTATATTTTGTATTTTTAAATTTAGAAATGTTAAAATGACTCGTACGTTATTTTCTTTTCTAAAAATTGTTCGTATTTGTGAGAACGAAACGTGTTTCTTTTAACTTTATCGAGGTAATACTTCAAATAAGTTATTGAGATGCTTAATTAGTGACTGGCCAAGCAGAATTTTAATACTATATTTATTAAATTTCGTCTTTATCGGTGATGTGGAATTTTGAAACTACAGGAAAGAGTTCTATGGGTAGCCGGTGTTTTTATAGGGAGATATTACCGTTAAACGAGCTGAACTGTATCTAGCCACCACCGCTTAGTTCCTAATAGACGCTAATGTGTTATTTTTGATAAACTTCTTGAAAATATTTTTAAAATAACAAGTACTTACGCCAACAAGCAAATATACAGGAACCTAGAAGGAACGCAGATAAAGGGTCGATCATATCAAAACATTATTTTCTTAATCAATATATTTTGATATTTACATGGAGCTGTCTGTTACTATCCGTCAGTGTCAGAATGAAACGTTAGAGTTAAAAAGGTCAATTGGTATTGATAATTAAAATTGTGTAATGTTACGATTTATTTATTTAGGATTATTATTTAATGTGTGTTGGTATAATATGTAGTTGGGTATCTCTTACGCCAAATACCTTTAAACAAAGCTCGTTGGCGATGTTGTTGATGGCTTCAAACAATAATGGCTCAATTCGACTTTGCTCAATAATATTATTTATTCGCGTCAATTTCGTCGTGCTTATTTTTCTAATATTATTTCTGTTTTAAGTTTTATACTCAAATTTTGTAAAATCCAGAGAGTTTTCTTTTCTATGGTAAAATTCTTTAATCTATGCTACATGATTTGCAAAAGTCCAAGGCTCTCTTAAAAAATATATAATTACGCATTTGACCACAATTTTATTTGTTCTTGTTTCTACCAAAATTGTAACCTTCATTTAAAGTATATTTGAACAAGAGGCAAAATAATCAAGATACTACTTACTACTAGTTGGTTAGTCTTATTTATGACCAGTTACTATTGGTAACCTTTACGATGGTGTCTATGACCTTACGACGTAAAGCTTTAGTTTCCGGTCTCGTATTTGGCCGGGTGCATCATTCGACGTGTCTATAGACAGCTTGAGCTCCACCAATCCCACCAAATAGAATAGAATCCCTTTGGAATGGAATTTTGGAATGAATTTTCATTGTTGCTCTAAAGAAGACAATTAGCAAATGTCCTAGCATATAAAGAAATTATGAGGTATCATTTTTGGAAGTTCATTCGTCGCTACAGCTCTATGAGAGCGCTTTCTCTTGTCAACGACTTTTGTAGTATTAATTTAAATGTTACAAACGTTTCTAGACTTACGTTTTCTATTGACACTCCTATGTATAAAAAATAAGTTCGGCTAAAAGTGGGAAACAGACTCTATTGAGTGCCTAGACGAGATGCATTCGATTATCGTAATGGATTAGCTAAATGTAAAAATGTATGAGATTTGACAGTTACACTCGACAGTTAAGCTTACAGCTTAAGTCTTATCACATACCTATTTATATTTAGCAATTCGATTATGATTATGGAAATGCGTCTTATCTAGACTTTCTGGTATATGTCTGTACATTTTTGAGCAATCAAAAACCAAGAAACTATTGGTCAAATGCGTTAAAGAAGTAACTTTCGATGAAGATAAGTGTATTTACAACGTTTCTCTCCTTTTCTAGCGGAGGGAGACATAAGTAAAGTTCTGGTGAAGAGTTTGGCTGAAGCACACGCAAACACGAACCCTAAGTTGGAATTCATACACGAGATGTTCAGAAAGCCTCCGGATGTCTCCAAGTGAGTATTGTATCACAAATCATGTTTCATTCTCATTACATGAATTGTCCCTTTCATGCGGTCATTTTCTGGATTTGTTTTGTATAATTTTATTGGTTTTGGGGTATTTGATGTACGTTTACCAATTTTGTTTAAAGTTAGAAGAATTCGTTGAAGAAATTCTCAAAAGGAATGAAATCATTTCATCTTTTGCAAAAAGCTCTCAACATTTTTCAATACATTATTCAAGCACAATAAAACTCTAATTTAAGTTTCTCTATTTTAGCTGTTTTAATTGTAACATTTTGTGTGACAAATACCGCTTATAATTTTATTCATTATGGTGTACCTCAAGGGACAATTTTTGGTCATATTCCATTAAAAAAAACATGAACAAGCATCTTGCATAATCATTCGGTTGCTTTTATGAGAAAAGATATTATTATAAGAGCAACATGGACTGACAGCTTTGTGTCTAAAAGAGATATGTTTAAAACAATTACATTTGAGATGTCGTCATCCAATTTTGCTTTTCAATCAGCGACCATTAGTTCTGTTATCAATTGCGATGTCTTTACAAAATTGAACTAAATGTGCTGTCAGACCAAGAGCTAGGAACTTAAAGTTGGTAAGAGTAAAATATTAAATATAAGGAAGTATATATGATTTGTTTATGGCAGATATACAAATAGAAAAAGAAAATGATACGGAAAGTAACGATGTCAATGGTAAATATGAAGAAAACAATTTAGATATGATGATATCTGCTGTTAAATTTTTGGGTACATAATTTACTAGCATAGTGATGATTTGTGACACTCTTTCTGCACTTTTTTTGTTAACGTTACTATCCAATATCTAAAAGTACTATCTCTTGGTATGACGGCATCCAAAATTGATTACATTTCACTTTTTACATAACTTTTAACATGTTCCAGTTTTATATTTATCTGTTTAATTATTACATTAGTTATAATTGTAAATTTATTAAAACTCTGCCATTATATGTTTCATTTAGTCCTTTCTAAAGAAACAATCACATTAATTACAGTATTCATTAATATTATACCTCTGTTTTTCTTAAATGTATACGTTATTTATATACTTACAAAAGGATATCATCCAATATATAAAATAATTTTAAATTTTAATGCAGTGGACATTCAAACCCTCACACAATCTGAACACGATGTTAAAACTGAAATGTTATCAAAAATCGTATTGGCTTTCCCACACTAGAAACATCCGCATTCATCTCACTCTGTTTGTAATCAAGGTGTCGCCACTAACCACGAGAAGATCTTCCTCTGAGCCCTGTAGGGCTCGAGGACTTATTTAACCTGCTGTGAAAACTTCGTAAGCACGATTCGTGTTACTTGTAGTTCGACGTCGTGTCTCGACGTCATTTTGAAATTTACAATTAACTCTCGTAATTTTCTTTAAAGTATTTCTACTGTGTTAAAGAATTTCAGCTTTTGGTTGAAATCAAGGTTCCCATTTCAAATCATGGTCAATGTAAAGACCTTACAAAATTTTCGATGACTTGTTTCCGATTAATATGCGAAAATTTGGTTCTACAAAGTGATTTCAAATTCTAACGTTTACTATTGTTTCTTGCAGGCTCCTATTCTACAACTCAATGACGTACGAGGAAATGTGGTTGGACTGCGCAGACAAACTAACAAGCATGATTCAGAACATAATAGAGTTCGCGAAGCTGATACCTGGGTTCATGAAACTGACGCAGGACGACCAGATACTATTGCTGAAATCCGGTAAGTGCTAAAGAAATTTAATTTTCAACCAAAATTCAAAACCGGTAATCTAAATTTTGCAGTGTATCTTGTTTCTTGATTAAAGTTTATGGTTTCTGTGGAGAGTCCTTTTTAATCTTGTCTACATTACATAGGCAACGTGAGAGTTAAAAGAGATTTATTTCAGATCAGCAATATTTGTATTAATTACAACTATCTATCTCTAACGTGATATAATTTATGTTTAATAAGATAAACTTAAAATAAGCTTAACAGTCATTTATTGAATCAAACTTAATTTTTTATTGCATAACATAAAATTAAGATCCAAAAAGACATAAAGACAAGCAGGCAAGGCTGTACTAATGTAATATGACACTGAATAATAATAATACTAAACATTAAAATCAGATTCCATGAAAACCGTAAATTTAAATTAGTTTACTTTAAGTAAGAAAGCACATTATTTATCTATACAGAGTACTTAAATATATTGTGCGTATATGTGTATGTATGTATTTATATATTAGTGTAAATATGAAATATATTAATTTTTATGTTTTTAATTATATTAGTATTGGTACACGCTCCTCTACCTTTCGATGTCACTTTTTCCATATATGGGGCTGCTGGAAGAGATTTCTTATAGAAACTAGCAGTACCTTTGTACAATTCTCTAATATTCTGTTGTGTTCTTTTAATTGTCTTTGTGTGTACATAAATTGTTAAATAAATAAGATTAAATTTACTATTTAGTATACTGTACTTAATTTCAACTTTGCAGTGCGATAAGTAACCCACGAATTTATGTCAATTTCATCCCAATGTTTTCATTTCATGATTTTCCTTCATTTTTTCCATAAGGTTCATTCGAGCTGGCTATCGTGCGTCTCTCCAGGCTTATTGACGTCAATCGGGAACAAGTGTTGTATGGGGATGTTGTGTTGCCGATACGAGAATGCGTGCATGCCCGGTAAGTGACGTTTGTGATTTTATATCTGAGAGGCTCGCTAGACTACGAAATTGACCCATACGTGGTTTTCTCACGTAGGAAGGTGTTGATGATGGGGATGCTTCTAAATTAATGTTTGGCTGTTTGAGTGGTCCTTGGTAACTCCGGTCCAGGATTTATATCGTAACAGAGGCAGATATTTTTATAATTTCTCCGTTCTCTGGTATCTATGATACAGACTCTAAACTTATACTAGATAATAGTGTCTGAGAAAATATTTTTATACTATGTTATAAACTCATATTTATGCATATTTTACAAAATATATGGATTGCATCGAGATCATTGCATTATTTTTGATGATAAAAGATTGCTTACTGTAATTCGTATATTCATTTAAAAAATGGTAATATATTTAATTTTTTTATGTTTTTTTTTAATGTAAATTGACATGAAAATGAAATTTTACTTTTAAAAATTGTACATTTGAATGTAATTTATTTTTGCATTTATATATTTTTCTCTCTCTTCCAGTGATCCTCGTGACATGGCGTTAGTAGTTGGTATATTTGACGCCGCGAAGACAATAGCGCGGTTGAAGCTGACAGAGACTGAACTAGCGCTTTATCAGAGTCTAGTGCTACTGTGGCCAGGTGAGGATTATTACGGGCACAAATATGTAAAATAGCTATTAATTATAAATAAATTATAAATGAAAAGCGAACATGTTACAATGAACTTATATATTTCGCTAATAAAAAACACAATGACGTAAAACGTCAGTACAAAATTAATACAAAAAAATAAACACTAAAGAGGCCCGTTTGGGAACAATAGCAAATGTATTAAATCTGATATTAGGTAATTGTTGACTTGTTCCTTTTAAAGTCCAATTTGATTAACATGATGATCAGTAAATTTTTAAAATTAACGACTGTCTAGCCATACTGCCGGATTAGGTTTGAGCCTTTAACACTTGATATACCAGCAATTTGAATATATGTCAACAACAAAAATTATATTTGTTACTAATGTATATAAAATAACATTAAGTTTATAAAACGTACTCTCTAATTATAGCTACAAAAGTCAGAACATCATTTCTGAAAAAAAAATGTGTAATATAGTAGGAATTTTGAATTGAAATTGCACGACCAGTCTAAATGACTGGTCTGGTAAATCTAGTGTTAAAAGCATCTTGAAGTCAATTGTAAACGGCTCCCTAATGGCCCGAGAACTTTTGCATACTCTTAAGCAACAGGGATGTCGTGCCTAGTGGTGATGGTGATGATTATAGGCGAATTGCAGAGGCTGGAGAAATCACAATTTTCCCCTGAAAATAAGCATTAATAAAGTCTGTTGCTGTCGCAATGAGCCTGGACAATTGAAATATTGAGCGCGATGGGAATAACTGTACCTCAGACCTAAAATACTTACGAAACCTCATTTCGTAGCTCGCTAAATTTAAGAAAAGGTTTGCAATGTAAATTTACACATTATTAAAAAAAACAACAATTGTCATTAATTGGTTTGTTGAATGTGTGAACTCAGCAGACAAACGGAATTTTTTACAAGGTTTTTGAAGATATAATCTGTTATATCGATTTTATCTGTCTAATATTGTTTAATATCTGTTTAATATTGAGTTAATAAAAAACGAAATACACAGAGACATGGCAATATTGGCGATAGAATTTGTGGAATAGTATAGTGGTTAAATGGGTCTAATAATTAAGAAAGTGCCCTAGTGTTGACTTAAAACCCCACGCCATTACAAGGCCAGGCTTTACCCGCTTGTGTTGTACGCAGAGCGTCACGGCGTCCGCGGCAACCCGGAGATCCAGTGCCTGTTCAACATGTCGATGGCGGCCATGAGGCACGAGATCGAGACCAACCACGCGCCGCTCAAGGGTGACGTCACCGTGCTCGACACGCTGCTCGCTAAGATACCGCACTTCAGGTACGTTGGACTTTGACCTAGTTGGTACCCTCGTGTAATCCAGTGATCCCAGGTTCGATCCCGCATCGAAGTTTTGTTTTTAATATTTATATGCATCAGTTTTTTTTAATTTTTCGTCATTCTTTTCAATATTCGTTCAGCTATTTAAACAAGACTGTATAATGTCAACCAACTTAACGTTTCTAAATCTTATACTATCCTTATCTGATTGAAGTAGATTGAAAGATTAAGAGCCTGGTGACCTCGTGGTCATTGTCAACTTTGTACAGTGTTGTCGTATGAGTAATAATTTGCCTTTTTTACAGAGAACTGTCTCTTCTACATTTGGAGGCACTATGCCGCTTCAAGGCCGCCCATCCCCACCACGTATTCCCAGCTCTTTACAAGGAACTATTCTCCTTAGACAGTGTCCTAGATTATACACACGGATAGACAGACAAACAAACACCCGGGAACTTTAAATATATCAATTCGATCTCGCAGCCCAAAAGGCATGGAGGCGAATTCTTCTTAAAGACTTGACAGCTATTTTTTTCACCCCTCACCCCCCCAAAACCATAGACAATCACGGCGATATTGTTAACCTATTTATAATTGTATGTATGTACTTTGAGACTGTTAAAATATTTACGTATAGGTACGTACGTACAATAGTATTTAAAAAAAATGTTTATTTAATTTCATATTGTCAACGTTGTGAGTGTCTATGATTTTTGTTATGGTTTTATGTTGACATAACGGTTATATTTATGGGGAAATAATTTGGGGTACTTTAATATAAATATATGACAACACTACTGTTGTGTGTTTATATATGAAGGCGTAAATATAATTATCAAAAAATGTATCTAACTTTGATGAGAAATAATAATTATTATATAAAGATATAATAATAGGAATAGAATTTTTATTAAGAAATAAATAAAAGAGTTATGAAGTAGCGAAGATATATCACACATTTTCATTTAAGCGAAATCGTTAATTAAGATTTATTTTAACAGTTTTTTTTAAGAGAATTGTAACTTGTTATTTATTTGAAATGAATATATTATTGATGTTTTTCTTTCATTGTAGATTTAATTAAGTTGTATCATAAGAGTAAACAATACTGCCCATAATGTGTAATTTTTGTTAAGTGGTTTTTTTTAATTAAAACGAAGCGTTCGATTAGTTTAGGCGTGAGTCAGAGTGCGTTGAACAAAATTGAAGTCGAACATTACGATTATATTCGAACTAAAAAGTATTTACGCGGACAAAAAAGTTTTTTAATATATTTTTTTGTACTGGTCGTAGCAGGCAATTACTGTATTATTTTTCCTTTTTTTTTTAGAATAAATTGATCTCATTTTGCACATTTCTTCGCTTGGGTGCCATGTCTGAAATATCTCACATTATTTTTTGCATAATATAATGAAACAACAAATCGGCCGGACTGCGAACTGTAATAAGTTTTACTTAAATTATATTTAAGTAATATAGCTTAATTGTAAATTTAGTAAGACTATTGTCAATTCGGGAATAAGCCTATCCATGCATAATAAATTCAATGTTGTATTGTTTCTGTTGTATACATTATTGTTGTCTCCAAGTACAATATACGTAAAAATGTTTTCGTTTTATATCTCCTGCTTTACGCTCTTCAATCAATTGTACGTATCACGAATAAATTATATTTTTAATATTGTTTTTTTTTATCGTTTTTTGTTTATACAATTGCCTGCTTTTATAATTAGAATTTAAAATAACCAATCAATTTTTCTAACATTTACGTTAAGTTTTGTCGGATAGCCTTTACTATAGACTGGTTTATATTATAATGTTAAAAAGTATAAATCTTAACTTGTATTTTGTAAATAGCTATTAATCATATGTATTTTATATTAAATATTATTATAAGGTTCGATGGGTTATTTTTAATTTTACATTCTAAAACAGATTTTCCACTGAGACTATTCTTGTGAGGTCACGTGTAAAATATTGTTTTTTCTTTATATATATTTATATTATATATATTTTTTTGTTAAATAAAGCAATCTGTTATTGTCTATGTCTGTTTTGTTTTATTTTTATTTCGTTTTTTTCACCTTTTGTATACAATATATATATAGCGGCGCACTTTTTTGATTTTGGCAAAATATAATAATTATAGAGTTAATAATTATAATAAAATAGTGAGAAAGTTAAGTTGGGTGAGTTTAAGAAAGTGGTGGTTCAAGTTTTGTGTAAATTAGTTTTTTTATATAAAATTAACTCGTGAAAGACACGATACTTTGATCAGAGAGGTGGCAAGTTTTTTTTATATAGTTTTATACTTTTTAAACTTCAAAATTGGGTATTGCCTGATGCATTTATATTGAGAATCTTATTAGCAATATTTTTTCAAGATTATTTTTTACGAAAGTTATTTAATTTCACAGTGTGTTACGATTGAATTAACGTGAATTACTTGAATCACATTTTTGTTTCATATTCATTTTCATATATATATATATATATATAAATATTTTTTTATGGACTAACTCAAGAAAGATGCATAATAATTAGAAAGAACCAATAATTTATGTAAAGTAAATCGTTGACAAGAAACGACGAATGCTCGGGGAATTACCTAATGTGCATTACACATTGTCAAAAAGATGCAAGGAATCCAATAACAAAATGGAAAAGTTAAGAAAATTCTCCCAAATTTATGGGAGAGTACTCCCATTATTTTACTGTAGAACTCATGTTGGTAGATTGGACATATTTTTTTATTATTATAATTGAAATAAGTACTCTTGTTTATATTGAAGATAAATACTTCATGGACAGTATTGTGATTGAGGAAAAAGATAATTCTAATTAAAAATAAAATTAAGAATTTCTTATTTACATTTATATTTTTTATTATTGTCAACGACAGATCAAACGTAACAATGGACCATAACCAACGTTTACGTCACATTTATAGTGGCTTATGTACAACGGATACAATTGCTTGGTAAGTGAGTGAGTTGTGAGTTTCCTAACTCACATGAACATTGAATTAGAAAAATTGGAGGATGTAAACTCACGCTTACCTTTCGTTCATTCAATACCTTCGGGATGGTTCTTAATAAGTCCTTAGCTTTCAAAGCCTCTGAAAAAATTTGACCAGGAATCCGAAATTACGAAATTTTATTTCAAAATTAATGTAACAAACTACTGTCTCCATTTGATCTTTTGATTTTGTTGAGATGAGAATAAGTTAAAAAATGATAATTTTAAGGTGTTGCGTTTTTCCTTACCTCTATAAGAAATGACATTAACTTTAAATAAATTTGATAATGTTTTCATCAAAACCTTCAAATATATATATTTAAAGTTTTTTAAATTCGCATTTGAGTGTAATATAATTGAAAATTTTAAACATTACTTAAGTGGAAATTGTACTTAAGATTATTAATTTTATAGAATTAAGGGTTGGGCATTTCCCATCGGGTAATTATTTAAACAATAAAATTTAGAGCACTAAGACTGAAAAATCGGCTAAACAAAACGACAAAATATGCCTTTTTCCAAAATTGTTCAAAAATGTCAAAAAACCTCTTTTTTTAATCTGGTTAACAATTTAACACAACTATGTTTCAGATTTCTGAAAATGATGATTAATTAAAATGTTGTTTTTTGTTCCAAACTTGTTAATTAAAATTACCTAGATTAAAAACTTTTCGAGGTTTGCAAAGCGTGGTTTAAAAAGAAATCGAAAAGTATTAACTTTCCGTTTATATTCAGAAATAAAAAGCCGTGTCCATTCTTTTAGTGATTTTAACGTAGACTTCTATTGGTGCAGAATGAAGTGTACTATCGATGCGTACTTGTCCCTTTCACACGCATAAGAGAGGATAGTTCGATAGAGATAGATATAGGATACGTTTAATTGCTGGGTAGTATTTGTAGGTATTTCTAAAACTTTTGTACTATGTTTTGCTAACTTTTCACTAAAATTTAAATATAGATTTGGACACGTAACAATTAGTATATTTAAATTAATAAAAAAAGGGTTTGGTAATGCAATCGTGTTCTTAATGGGATTAATCAGTTAACAGAACGAAAGTCGTACGTATGTTATTATATACAATTAATTGCTTTTTGTTTCATTCGCAAATATTATTTTAATAAATTCATTTTATATTCCTTTAAAAGATCTGCTATTTTCTATGATACCGGTATTACGGGTATCCTTAATTATAAATAGTAAAACAACAAAAAACTTTAAAGACAAATTTTTGTACCTTGTTTTTTCTATGAGATTATTTATATTATAACAATATTAATTTGTTATCAAAAGTATTTTTACATATTACCTGATCAGAATGTGAAGATTAACATATATAAACACAATATATATTGTATATGTAAAGAAATTCAGAATATATGAAAACATATTTATTATGTGTAGACCGATTGGACTCTGTATTCTAACACAAATATGTATTTTAATATATAATTTTAAGTCTGTATGTTTTAATGATAATAAAATATATGACGTATATTTCTAAAAGAAAAAAACCTGTAATAGTATAAAAATCAAATAAAACATTCAATTAATTTTTACATTTTACTCTACAAATTTTCATATCATTTAATAATTTTTTAAATTTACATTTAAATGTAAATTTTGTTAAGCATAAGGCTTTTATACTATTACAATTTAAAAAAAATCTGTTTTCAATCGGTCTATACGTAGGCTTTGTTGATTTTATAACACAGAACAAAACATTGTACCTTATGTAGATAAATAGAGTTTGATAACCGATAGTAAATAAATGTTATTGTTTTATTATTATGTCGATTCAATTGCAACGAGACGTGTTTTATTTTAAAATGGCCCTGTTCATTCTGCGTGTGAGAAGTTGCTGCAATTCTTAAATAAAAATTCAGAACAAAAAAACTTATTGAAAAATTATATATATATTTTAATCCGAAACAAAAACCAAAAGTGACAATGTCAATCAAAATAAAAAATATTTTTATAAGTAGTCATAGACAAAAATATGTACAAGTTTCTATCCGCAACACTGCGTATAACTATTAGCAGCATTGACTAGTTAGATGGTTGCTTTGAATCAAAAGCTCTGGTTTTGGCTACGAATACAAAGTTGATCTCCATTATCTCTGGATGAGTCAGTCGAGATTGGTTATTAGTTTCTGAATACTTGTAAAGCTAATCTACTTAGGACCAGCGTGATGTAATTATGACCCAAACTCGTCATGTAGAAAGACCAGACAACCGTTGTCACGGATTTGAAAAAGGAATTTAAAGAGAACGTAGAATATGATGATATGCCATGACGTTTGTATACAATGAAACGCTATATTTAATAGCATTCTGTCTTGAGTGAACTTTTTCAATACTTTTTAGAACGAGATATCCAACCACAGAGTGAAAGATTTTGCATCCGATTGACGGCCATCTGGTCGAGTTGTGTGTACTCCTGTCTAATTAGCCAGAGGTCCCGCGTTCGCATCGCGGTAGAGGCAGTTATTTGTGTGATATGACTACGGATATTTGTCCACGTGTCATAGATAAGTTACGGGTATGTTTATTATTCTGTTAATAAACTATCTATGTTATTCCGTTATCTGTTATGTTGTTTTCAGTATATTTATTTCTCCGTTATATAGTATCCATAACGTAAGCTCTTAATGATGCTTAATTTAAGCTAGATATAGGTGTTAGTGTAAAGACAAAAAAAAAATTAATGCTTTTTTTGGTAGGATGAGGATACAAATTGTACAAAGATTAAATTGCTAATACTATAAATAGAAAATTTGCTATTATAAGCTTTAGTTTCAATAGAATTAAACTGACTCGACCGTGTTAATCCCCAGCTGTCAAATACTAGGGAAATGACGGCAACGCATCTTCTGTGAAGTATTATTCCCCTTTTTTTTATCGAGGAGGAATCCGTTTACGGACCTATCCACCAGTAGCTATGTAGTGGACGTGTGTAGGGCTCGCCCAGTACCTGAGCACTGGGTATACCCACTAAAACTCCCTGGTAGCTCCATTGCCTCTCGCGAGGGTGACCTGGGTTCTATCAAAGCAATTCACCAGTCCACCCTCAGGCAATGAAGTGTATATGTATATACCCTTTATATATGTATATGGAATAGCTGACCCAGTACACTTTGATTTGCCCTATAAATTATAACTAAAAATAAATTTTGGAGGGACACCCTTAACACCTAGGGTATTAAAAATAGCTTACGACCTATTGTAAAATCTACCAAATATTCTCAAAAGATTTCATAATAATTAGTCAAGCTATTTCAGAGGAGTTTGGTTGAGAAAGACACGATATCTTTATATATTAGAATAGCATTTAGCTGACTATTACTGCTCGATGTGGTTGGTGGTAAGACTTTATCTAAGTCCGCGTGGGTAGGTACCACCATCTTATCTAACAAGGAACACCTCACAACCGCCCGACGCCGATCTATATGTATATGGTATCATTTTAAAGGTGTTGATGAACTGATCACGAATATATAAACATCTCGTGCCAGTTTTGGGTCTTTCGACCAGATTTTTTTTTAAAGTTGAAAACTTTTTCAGTGTGATTTTTTGTTTTTTAAAAATATAAAGAAACCCAAAATAAGAAAAATGATTTTTTTTGATGAAAAATCGAACAGCCACTATACATATATCGCTATAATTCATGATTTGCGCGCTTGGTTGGTTTTTCAGGCCATTTTACCGACTGGTTGAAAAATTAAAACCCAACCAAAACATATGATATGGGTATGAAATGAAAAAAATTCTGGTCGAAAAACCCAAAACTGGCACGAGATTTTTATATATTTGTATTCAGTTCACCAAGACCTTTAAAATGATACCATATACATATAGATCGGCGACGGGCGGTTGGGAGGTGTTCCTTGTAAGTCTCTCATTGTGTTCTGATGGTTACACGTAAGTTAGCCAGTTCCTGTATGGGTGAGCAATTTGGGTATTCGTTTTCATCTTCACTTACCGTCAGGCGAGATGAAGGCCAAGAGCTATCCATTATAAATAAAAAAAAACATCCAAAACGAACTAGCAAAGGAAATGTTACATTACACAGATAATGAAATACAAAACAGCTAGTAATTCTTCAATTAGTTTGTAATTAAGATTATCTTCCAAGCATAATAATAACAAGTCAATATGTAATACTATTTATGTTGCACATGGTCGACTTCACTGACCTTGTTGTTTGATTATAAGTTATTATCACATAACCTTAGATAACTCGATTTACTTTTCGACGACCAAATCCTTTAGTGAAGACATGATTGCCTGTCGCAGTCAATGACCCAACTGGTTAAAACCTATATTGTGGACGAAATTTCGGGGCTATTATTTTCTTTAGTGACTTATTAGTATAACACGAAGCAATTTACCGTAATAAGCCCGATAAAGAAGGTAGGCAACTGCTTCTACAGAAGTAGAGTGCAGATCCAACCAAAACACGTGTAAATTGAATCAAAATTTCTCTCTAAATAGTTTTTACGTGGTAATTCCACTAAGATCTTCAGGGTTTACTATTACGGTAGTAAAACACTTCACGGTTTCAACACGAAGTTAAAAATCAGTGTAATTACAGGTCATAACAGGCATTAACGTCACTCGTCTTCAGAATTGGAACACACCATTACGTTACATCAAATGATTCAAGATATACTTGATATTAATGGTGACAGGGAATGGTCTGCCTGAAGTGTTCTGAAAAAAAAGGTTGTTTATGAAGAAGATGATGAAATATTAAAATTGCAAGATACTAATCGATGTCATTAGAACGCATCAACAAGAAACTAAAGGAGACGACAGATCGTCTCCTCTCCGCTTTGGTAGCAATAGGCCCTAAATACTTATCCTGCCCTATTACCCTAATATACTTAATATTTATATAAGCCTAATATAGTTATCCTGATAAGTAATTATAGAATTTCCTTCTTTATTCACCCCTCTCAGCTTTAGTGCAGTTCGAGCAGAGTTGAGAAGAGTCGAATGTGCGGGGAGATCCGCCAATTTTGCTAGGCAAAACTGAATATTTAATCGTTAATACTTAATTTTAAATGTAGTACAAAGGAGTTGCGACCCTGCTGACTGATGGTCAGAGGAGAGGAGAACGTGTTTACTTCAACCATTTTTAATGTAGATTAGTAACTATTTTCGGACGTTTAAATTCACGAATCACACGAATTTAAATTCTAATATATTTTTTATTTCTAGTTAGAAGTACAAAATATCCAATTTAAAATTATTTTTTTGGGTTGGTGCTAGTTGTTTGCATAAACAATAGAAAGTAAAGTTCCAATTCAAAAAAAGAATGAAATAGGTATTTTCTTAATTTGAATTATTTTTGCTTTTTTAGTATTTATAGTAATAACTTCACAGGTTGAATTCTCCTGCTTACGCGTGCTGGCTAATGTATTAGTACAGATAAAAAATAAAACTGTCATTGAAAAATCGATTATCTGATTAAAATAATACATAATCAGAATAATACTTGTCCACTAAAACAATGATAACTTCAATATCATTGAAGATAACCAGTTTGCATGAACGCCTAATCGATTCATATGTCCAGATAGTTTGAACGGTCCTTCATTGAAACGTAGCTGTATTTGCTAGCAGTTAAAGTATATTTTTACTTGATAAAGGCCCGATAAAACTGGTCGTAGTTTCACTACGGTGTGCAGTTAGTACAAGTCAGTGTATTACCGTTAGGGCGAGAAGTTGAGTGTGGATTTTGTCGTTAAAGAAATTTCGAGTCAAAATAAGGTTAGTAACTTAAATGTTATCTTTACCTGTTACACTCTTTTTGATAGTATTATTTGCAATCTTTGCAATTAATATTTAAAGTAGTTAAGTTTATTTTTAAAAAGTTTGAAATGGCCGGCATTTTCGTCTTTTTTGTCTCTACTTGTGTATGCAAGTAACATAATAAAGAGAAAGTTTGCTTTAATTTCTTCAAATAGTTCAGTCTGGTGACCACTCGGAACGAACCTTACAAGTGTCATTTATTATGACGTTGAAAACACCGCTTTTAGCATTTTCGTAGTCCATTCCTAGATACTAGAGTTTTTAACTATTTTAAAATACAGAGGTCAATTTTTCCACAGAGATTTTTTAAAAGAACTTAAATTTACCTAATTTATTATAATTAAATAAATTTTATTGAGACATTGTAGTTATATATTACTGTGTTCATAGTGAACCTTTCAGTAACAGAAAATATTATAGAATAGAATAGAATAGAATATATCTTTATTGTACATCAGCCAATTCAAAAAGAGAAACACACAAAAAAACTTTTTAACTAATTTTGTACAAAGGGCGACCTTATCGCTAAAAGCGATCTCTTCCAGGTAACCTTAGGGTGGACAGGATTCAAGATAAAGTACTTGAGGGAAGTTGGAGACGTATAACATGATAAAACTTATTACATACAAATAATAAATATGTACATACATAGGTACTTACTCAATGATAGCATATATATACTACATAATACATAAATATATAAATATATATCCACTAAAATACATATAATCACAGGCTACTAAGGAGATGCAAAGTATCAACCAACAAATAGTGTTCAAACACAAGCTTTTTAAAACTGTTTAGTGACTGAGCTTGACTATATATTTATTATATATTTTGACAAATAAATAAGCAGTACCTTTGTACAATTCTCTAATATTCTGTTGTGTCCTTTTAATTATCGTTGTGTGTACATAAATTGTTAAATAAATAAATGTATCAAAACTCAAATCTAAAAATGTAAAAAAATGTTTTTAAAATTGTTAATGTTATTAAATTATACTCAACTTATTTTGAACATTTTCCCTACTTAACTCCTTAAATAGATATAATATTCTTCATTGCGCATCAGTTAATGTAAGTACAGATATACAGAAGTAACAAAGACATTTAAAATGGGCGGTCTTATCACTACATTAGTGATCTCTTCCAGACAACCTTTGGAAGGACAGAAAAGAAAAGATAATAATATGAAAATGCTTGTAGACCTGTTGTCAATTATAGCAAGATATACATATATAAATATATTTACACATTTATTAGATCTTTTTACTATACATATAATTATTTCCCAATACGGAAACAGAGAAATGAAATATAAAACCGCATATGAAGTTGTAGTTACAACAAGATTATGTTTCGTAGTGTAATTAAACAACAATTGGAATAGAAAACAGCGAGAGAGAAAATAAGCTGTATAAGTTCATAGAAGTGTTACGAAATAATTAAATGTCTCGGATATGTTTGATTCTTGCAAAAATTGAAGCCAATGTTTAGGAGTTTGTTTAACCGTTTAAGAGGCGGCTGCCTAAATACAATCAATCTATTTAACGATAGTATTAAAAGCTATCTATAGAATGCTGGTTTTTTAAGGAGTTAGCATGCTACTGCCTTATATTCCAATACCGATACGTTGTTACAAGAACCATCTTATCGTTGTAAACAAAAGTTCGCTGGAAGTCGTATTTCTTAAAACATACTTCTCTTTCGTCAATGTATATATGCGATTTGCAGGATACCGGTTATTTCTGACATTGCAATTAAACTGCAGAGGTCATGTTTAGCATGTTCTAACAATACCTCTAGTCACTAGCTCAAAACTGGTATCATGAAACTGGTTCAAAATTTTACATGTGTTCATAGTCCACTTAGATATTAATAAGTTGGTATACATTATAGTATAAATAGCTTCTGCCAGTGACTTCATTCTCGTCTGTAGATTATTGTGAATCCAGACGAAGTTGCGGATTTAAAAGTGTCTTTTTCACGGGTCCCGTACATTTTGGCCTAAGTGATATTTTAAACTATCGCTTTGCCAAATTTCATTAAGATCCAATTAGCCGTTCTGCCATGTTTGATTAAAACATCCACAGATATCAAAAATATTCTTTTCTTCTACCAATGTTTGTCTTATTCTTCTTTTATCTATGTACTGTCTGGATGGATTGTGTGTGATGTAGAGATGGAAATAAATGTTTTATCTATCTATCTATCTATCAATAGTTATAAAGATCCCTTCTTAATTCGCGATTCGCAAACTTTGGTGCATTTTTCTTTACAGTGTATATATGTATTATTATTATTATATTTTGTATTATATAAATAGGATGTTTTACTGAAACATGGCAGAACGGGTAATCGGATATAGTTGGTTTACATTATAGTATAAATAGCTTTTGCCAGTGACTTCATATATATATGTTAGGGTATATGATATATATTAATTTTTATGTATTTAATTATATTAGTATTGGTACACGCCCCTCTACTTTTCGATGTCACTTTTCCCATATATGGGGCTGGAAGAGATTTCTTATATAAAGAAGCAGTACCTTTGTACAATTCTCTGATGTTCTGTTGTCTTTTTAATTGTCTTTGTGTGTACATCAATTGTTAAATAAATAAATAAAGATTTTGTTATATGTAGGTTAGGATCTTAGAATCTTCTAATAAGTAAAAATATATTCCTCAATCAGAACAATTACATAAATATATTTTTACTGTAATAAAATATACATCCATCGACACGCATTTTTAATATTAGTGAGAATTTGTTTTCGGCAGTGACTCAAGTAGCTACAGTCACAATACATTTGGATTTAAACCCTTTCAACATTGTTACCTAGTATACCTTCGTATGTATATGTCATTATTATTCTTAACACGATTGTTCAGATGAAGACATCTCACCTGATAGTAAGTGATAGGAAATGGAGAACTTACCCCCATCTGCCGGAAATCAATGATGCTAACATTATTGTTATGGTGGCAGACTTGGGTAAGATTGTAGTCGCTACCGCCACAAAACCGAGCCAAAATTTCTGTTCACAATAAGTAATATCCACAGGCTTCACATCTAAAACTATTTATCAAGAAATTAACTGTACATTTTCAGAATGACTGCCCAAATCTACTGCCGTATGCTGGGGTATGTGGTTACCATACTGCTGCATGTGGGGAATCTCATGTACATGTCCAGACCTATTCCCAAAGAACTGCTAGATGATATAAGGATAAAAAGGTTCTCAGAAATGCAGAACAGATATTTGACTTGTTGGACTTTTGTGAGTTAATTCATTATTTAACTAATTTTAAGCTTTAAAGACAACGTGCGAAACTGGGTACATACGGGTAATGTGGACAATGAGAAACGAAGAATTATTGTTGTTTTATTATATCTATCCCCACTTATACCCTTCTTATGGCTTATGAGGATAAATAAAGACAGATATACATAATGTTCGTGCGAACAATAATACAATAGATTAAAGTAGGATATAATATAATATTAAAATTAGGTAATTTACAATCTATTGTAAAAAATAAAAGAAAATAGTAGTTTGCAAGAAGAAAAAAAAAACAAAAGACAATCGCCGAACTCGGCTTTTTTCTAAAACAGTCACACGCCGCTCATCCATACTTCAAGGAGGCGGCATGTCTCTCGCTACGAAGCCTCCTTGCGAGCTTGCGCGTGAACAGATAATATGTAATATAAAGATAGCATGACATAATATGAATTGTTCTGCTTATTTCTTAGTTCCTTAAGCCTTACAAGTATAAGTTTTCCAGAGAATGACGTCACTGATATTTGTGTTGCTGTCAGTAAAATTGCTCCTTATATTAATGACATTAAACTGCAGAAAGAGATAAACAATTTAGTTCCATTTCACACTATATTTGTTCGAAACATTTACTGTATGCTTAATAGCAGGTGTGACGTGGTATTTAAGTGCTAATCTTCTTCGGGCAACTGTACACGCCTAGTTTAAATTAAAAGCACTGTTTATAAAGATAGTTTAACATTAACATTAAATTTGGTTCATATTTGGCTACCGGCTATCATTCACGCTATAACCTCTCGGTATGTCCTAGGTTTTACTTTATAAACTGAATAGACAATATCAGGGAAAATTCAATAAATCGTCATTTTCTCAGAGCAGCTTGAGTAAGGTTAAAAGTGAACGTCCATCCATATTGTTTATCCGTAACTTTTCAATTGTAAACTTAATTACCTATCACTAAACTTTATATTCCCATGTACTTTCCAGTTCCTGCAAGTAGTTTATGCTGTGGCCGGTCTCATCTGTGATATTCTAACTTTAATAAACTCTAATAATAAAAATTATAATCTACCCAAACATTTAAGAGGATTCAGAGATACACTTTTTGCTGGAGTGGTATGGCCTTCATCGATAGTAAGTATTTACTATAAACAAAAAAAAATTAAATCTGAAGTTATATTTTATAAAGAGCGCAGCCTGACACCGCCTGATGGTAAGCAGTAAGAGGAGTCTATAAGTTAAGATTGCTCGTGTAGCATGCTCGATATTGCCATAGTCCCCTCTATAATGCCGGCCACACACATTCAGTTCACACATAGAGTTCAAACAAGCTAATTAACTACAATGACACCAATAGGTACTAGAGAATTACCTCAGTCAAATCATCAGATGCTCTATCTTTTGTTATAGGTAAATATATGTCACCCCATCTGCAATATAGTGATTTCTTGATGTATGTATATATATATATATATATATATATATAGAGATATATTGCAGATGCATTGAAATTCTCATAATACTACCTTGCCCTTTACACTAAACTCATCTAACTTCTTCACGACAAAAACGAGAATAATGCTAGAAGTGGCAATTTACTATTAAACCTGCAAGTGGGGGTAAAACCAACATTTAAAATAAATTGACCTGTCATACCTGTTGAGCTGGGCAGTTTGTCGCATGCTATTCTAGTTATTTTCACATATGGACTCCTCTATTGCTTACGATCTGGTGGTGTAGAGTCATTTGCCTTGGTTTTTATAAAAAAATAATATTAATACTACAAAGATATTGTATAGCAATGTAGTATAAATAAGTGAATACTTACCTCTTAATGATATTTGGTAAAATGAGGCAAGGGAGTGTATTATTGAATAACGATACAATTAAAATTAAAAATTGTAATATCTAAATTAATGACACTTAATAGCATGATCAATTTGCTAATGACATACCAAATATTGAATGCTAGAGGATGTTTTCTATGTTGCTGCTTTGTAGAAAAGATGAAAGACATCTGTCTTGAGATAATTATTATTCCATTTCAAATCATAAATATTGAGATAGTTTTCTATGGGCTAAAACAATTAGAAAATATATATAAATATCAAATCATACACAAAACAATTATTTGATGATAATGCTCAGCTGCTTTCTCTATTCTCTCTCTTTATCACTGAATTTCCATTGATTTTAGAATAAGTTCTTAATGTATAGTTTTGTTCAGATTTACCTTCTATTCGAAATTACCCGATTCTCCCCTAAGCTGCTTAATATTTTTTTTAATTTTCAGATTGTCTTCTCGCTATTCTGGCCGTTATTTATCTACAATCGGAGTCTAGTTTTTCCTGAATTTCTAGACAAAATCCTGACAGTTACGTCTAACCACATAATGCATACAGCTATTTTGCCTATAGTTCTCTGGGAAGTCCTGTTCCAGCCTAGGAAGAAGCCCAGGTCCCATAAGAGATATTTAGGGCACATGGTCTTTCACTTCGCCCTTTACTTGTCCGTGTGAGTATATACGTTCAAACTGATATCAATTTATTCAGTCAATGGAACTTATCAATATCCTTTCTGACAATCGTCTGCTGAAGTGATCAGGCTGAAGCGCAACGTACGATTTCTGGTCGAATAATTATGTTCGTATGATGAATAAAAGTATTTATTCACCAGTAAAATTTTGTAGGCAGGTTCGTTAAGTATATTTCTAGAAAATCAAGGAACACTCTCGAGCCTCTGCAACTGCGTCGCGACATAGCGTCGCTAAGTGCCTTTTATCGTTTGTACCATGGAGAGTACTTTGAAGAGCTATTCAACCTTATTCCTACCTCTCCTTTCCTACTAAGGAGTACGCGTGCTAGTCTACGGAGTCACTCCTTCACTGTTGCCACGTCTACTTTGCGCACTAAGAGATTTTGTGACTCCTTTCTCTGTCGCACAGCTAGAGCGTGGAATTCCTTACC
Organism: Acentria ephemerella; assembly: GCA_943193645.1. Classification (NCBI taxonomy): domain Eukaryota; kingdom Metazoa; phylum Arthropoda; class Insecta; order Lepidoptera; family Crambidae; genus Acentria; species Acentria ephemerella. The sequence goes on along the minus strand of OW971901.1, from coordinate 2,963,798 downwards.
AGCACACGTATTCCCTCCTTACAACACGGGTTCCTTGAAAAGAGGCGTGAAAAAGCATTTTTGGGCCGGCAAGGTGAGGGTGTCTAGGGCAGTATGTCGCATATGGACTCTTCTACTGCTTATCATCAGGTGGTGTTGAGTCATTTGCAGAGCTTTATATATAAAAAAAACTGTTAATTAAATACTTATTATCTATGGCTAACTTAGTGGCATATTGGTTTGAGTGCTCTAGTTTCGATAAGAAAAACAAATCAACTTTCTCCATGATTGGTTCGATGGTCAATTAAAATCTATAATTTATGGCTCCTTTGTGCTTCGTGGTACTAGTAAAGCCGTTGGTTTTGGTTATTACGGTAACTGCTTCACCCACAAGCCCGAATTTGCTTGCGAGTGATGTTATGGTCTGAGTTCCTCGTGTTTCTGGCATATTTTATGCAACTAGCAATGGGACGTAATTGAACTAAACATATTTCGTTATATCTGATTAAAGTAGTTAAGTGAAACGTTTTGAGAAAGGTCTCAAGCAAGTCCTATTTATACTATTGGCTGTAGAATTTGACTTTTTTCAAATAATTCTTAATGACATTTAAAGGAACAGACAAATCTTGCAATTTCTAGCCTGTTCCTCTCAGATTAAGACTTACAAAGAAATTGTACTGTATTATAGATTGTATTGTATTGTAGATTTACAAACGGGTAATTTGACGACTGATGACGTTTACTGTGTAGTAAGGTTTAATAAAATTATTTCACTTTGAAAATACATCGCCAGAAACACTACATGAAGTTCAAAATAGAATTTCGATGCTGCCCAATGGTAAGCAGTAGGAAGTATCCATAATGTGAGGGCAGCTAATGAAGCATGCGACATACTGCCGTAGCCACCTCCTTTTTGTCGAACCACAAAGTGCATTTTCACGTACCTTTCGAAGGAACCCATGTTGTATGAAGGAGGAAATACGTGTGCTGGTAAGGAATTCCACGCTGTGTGACATTGAAAGGAGTTACGGTATTGTACGTAAAGTAGACGTGCGTGAGTGAGTAGGAAAGGAGAGGGAGGGATTAGGTCAAAGAGCTTTTCAGGGCACTCTCCATGGTACAAACGATAAAAGGCACAAAGCGACACTAAGTCACGACCCGATTGGAGAAGCAATGGCGATTTTATAGGCTCTCCGGTAAGGTAGATGATAATCTAAAGAAAAATGAATCTATGCATCAAAATGTTGAGAAAAATATTTTTCTAGCAAGTTATGAAGTAAAATGTTTTAAGATCCCACCTTGGCTGTAAAGATCGCTAATGCTCGGGTTTCAATAATCTAGATACGTTATGGTTTAGCGTAATATTTCACATGTAACACTTTATGTGGCCCCAATCCGTAGATATGATTAAAACTCACTATTTGTTTTTCGTTTCAGACTCATCTACACGTACATAGAAAGAGGTATCTGGGTGTATCCAATAGCAACGAAGTTATTCGGAACCATATATTTCCCGATGCTTATATTATTTGTATTTATTTTAGCTTTGATAAGTTATTACTCGCAATGGTTCCTATATGCGTTAATACATCCGAACATTCAAGAGAAAGCCAAAAAGAAAGTCAGATGATTGAGTTATTTATTAATTAAAATGACTTAATTAAATTATTTGTTGTGGCTGACTGTTTCAATTAACAGTTTTATAAAAATATTTCTTGGAACTGTTAAATAAACTGTAAGGGTATTATTTCTTTTTTATTCATTACCTATATAGTTCCCAACGCTTCGTAACAAAGAAAGCGGTTGCCGCAACAACCGACCAACGGCTTCATATGCCTTTCGTAGCATGGAGGTGTTGGAGGTAGCAAATTTTTGGAAAGATGCTTATTTCCAAATCGATACTAGTACCCCTAGTGTTGTCGAATTGCGCGCCTCTGTTGTGGAATGTTATAGATACTACTTTTAATATAATGATTGGTTTTTCGTAACAACAATTGAAATGTCATCATTTGATTGAAACCTGCTTTTGATCGATTCATACACACTCACATACACACTACACACAACATACATACAAAATATACTCTGAGTTTTTAAAAACTAAAAGAAATATTAATGTAATTTAAGAAAAGCGCACCCTGTAGGTAGGCGCTAATGACTGCGACAATTTTAATAACTAATGCAAGCATGATCGTACACTATATTTATTTGTATCTAACTAAATGTTTTTATCAGCACTAAATTATAAATTATAATTCGAGTGGAGTTTCTTTCTCCTGGCAAACCCATAATTGTATGTGCGGTAGTTTCTAATATATTTCTATAAAGGCGTGTTGTCGAGTTACTATCATTGAAGCAGGCTCTCGTTCCAAAATAAATGACAAAATGTAAGGGTTTATATTTTCTAAATTTGGAATTTATAAATTTATAAAAAATCTGACAATCAAAACTTAGAAATGAATAGTGGAAATGACAATTTATTATAATTTCTAGTTTTAAATAAATAAACTACAAATCCATCTAATATGCATATATTCAATTATATTCTAAACTTATTTCTCCGTGCAATCGCGAGGCTGTTTTATAACATACTTTTCTAGAAATATATCTAGAATTAAGGGATACAAGGAAGAAGTCAACCTCTGTGCTATTTTTAAGTAAAGTATGGTGAAGAAATATACATTTATTTATTTATTTATTTTATTTATTTATTTTTAAGGACAGTCAACAAAAACACATACTAACAAAAAATATTTAACTGTAGCGTAGACATTAAATTAAGTATAGTTTTTAATTACAGACAGCCACGGCATGCGATGTGGACTGACAGTTATAGTTATAATATCTTAGGTTTATATATGTTTTTTTAAAGTTAATATAGAAACACTGATTACAGGGGGTTTACGTTCCTGCTAAAGATTTTGAAGTTAGCCTTGTATTTTCGTGCACTAAGGTGAAATATGTCCAACTCTCCTACTTTATTGTTATTATAAAATGAAAAATAAAATTGAATGTCCCGCTGTGTTTTCATTCAAACCATTCTTCGATGACACACCCCCATTTTAATTTTGATACGAACTGAGAACAACGAATTACCAGGAATAAATATTTTTGATGGATTTTAATTACAAATTTAGAGTCTCGAAATTCGTGAGAGATAATACCTCGCACTTACTTCGATGCATTGAATTAAATTTCTTATAAGATTAACGTACAGGTCATTGAACATAAAAGGAAAAATAGTATTGAGTTTTTTAATGATTCATTGGTTTTAATCAGGTTATAAAGAACAAAGTTAAAACGTTGATTGGTGGACAAAACGGCTGAAGTGATTTTAGAACTTCCTATTGGCTGGTTTAATTATTATTAAAATTTGGACGAATGGTTTTCAATTTGAAAGACATTATAATTATTTATTCAATGACGTCAGCAGATTTATAGGAAAGTAAACGAATGAATCACGCGGAAACATTTCTATTTGATGACGATTATTAGCATTAGTTAGGGATTTCTATTGATTCTTTAATTCCTAATTATTGGTGTTGTTAATTTAGATTGCGTCTTATTTAATATTTTAGGAAAATCCAATGACGTTGAGGCGATATGTTAGACCAACGAAAAAATACCGTTTAAATATCAACAATAACACAAAAACAAACAACTGAAAGGTAACAATCTTTTTTAATTGACTTTTTTATAGTACAAATATATAATAATGTGACATATTAATACTTAACCAGCTTTCGCTCAAAGCAAATCACTACGTCACATCAAAGACGGTCATTACTTAACTGTAATGTGGAGACGGGTAAGTCAGTATGTACATGCTGACGAGTATATGGACTTCTCCTAGGCGGTGACGAGTCATTTACAGTACTTTTAGAAAAAAAGTAAATAGATAACAAGAAGTAAGTTTTACTCTAAGAAGAAATTCAGTTTAAATTTAATTTCGCTTTTGAATATTCGACTCTTAAAGCGACAATCAGTAAATCAATTCTAGATATGAGGAATGCAGTGATATTTAGTAGTAAACTAAAAATCACTTAATTACCAGTGATTACATATACCGGTCCGATAAAAGAGAAATGCCCCTCTTTCCTATAAAAACAGAAAAAAAAACTTTCGAAACGGCTGTATGTCCATCATAACTTGATACATCTTTTTGATACTTCCTTTAAGTAATTATTGGGAAACCCATAGCTCTACGAATTATGGATATGTACATCTTCAGCAATTCTTATTATACATCTTTCATAGCTTTTAAATGTTCTGTCTTTAAAGTTCAAATTCCATTGTATTGGCAGTAAAATAAAGTTTGTACTTTAAAGAGGCTGCGTTCCACTTCATGGTCAAGTGCATTGGTGTTGCCAGCTGTTCAATTTTACCTTTTTTATTGGGTATATATTTATTAAGACTAATAATGAAACTGTTTTTATAACATTTTTTTTGTCAAAACAAACCAAAACATTTAACATTATGTTTTTAACTTAAATGTATGTAATATATTTCCATCAGATCAAATAATCTCCACAAATTTAAAAAAAAAAATTATAACGCAATTAATTTTATACTGTAACCACTTACGGAGAATGAGGCTTTTAATAAAAATATTATATATTTTAAGTCCTTAAGAATAACAAATTAATTAAAACATAAAATTTATTTGAGGTAAATAAAATTAACAAATGGTCACACTAAACTTAATAGGTCTACAAAAGTTTCACGACCACATCTCCGTTCAACACGATTCGGACCGGACGTTTGCCGCGAAGTTGAATTTAAAAAGTTTCGAAAAACTTTTGGTTTTAAAAATGGCGGTCTCGTACGCCGTTTCCCGCGTTTTAAGGCGCGCGTCCCCGTTCCTTTTTCAAAGAAGGTTTGAGTCGACAGTGTCCAGTTTGACAAAAGATGAGATATTAATACTATTGCGACCTCCTTTTACGAATTGGAGTGATATTATCAGAGATGCGGAGAAAGTGATCGGATATCCGACTTCTTTTATGAATTTGAGATGTCTTTTAAGCGACGAGTTCGCCAATATGGCGTTGTATTTAAGGAAATTGGTAAGTTTTTAATTATTATTTAATATGTACTATTTACTAAGGCTATTAATAAGAATATATAACTTGTTTGCGAAGTGAATAACTAATTTGATGGTAGGGCTTTTTTAAGTTCGCTTGGGACCTTGGTACTTTACCATAACAATAATTTAGCAGCATTCTAGTTTCCCTGTGGTTGAGGTATTTGGGTGTAAGTCGCTTCCTTCTTCTTCGGTCTTATCCTGTTTACCATCAGATCAGACGAAGGCCGAGTAGCGCCTTTAAGATAAATACCAAACAAAAATAAATGTACTTTTAAATTAACTGATTAAGTACAAAATGAATGGCGTATGTAAAATTTTGTAACGGTTTATAAAAGGGGTAGAAAGCTATATATATATATTTTTCATTCTTAGCTACATTTCTATAAACATCACACATATTGTCAAAGGTATATTTATTATATGAATAAAAAGAAATAATCTGTCATTATAATTTCAAAATTCCATTCCAATTTATCCATCAAATTTTATGCGGTTAATACCTTTAAGTGTTTAGCTGTCAATACCGACTTGAAAATTTTGAATAAATAAACAGGTAACTTACCATTATATCACATATATCACTATTACTAGTAATGTATTCAAAAAGAAAGTTTCTTTTGAAAGGGAACGGACAGTATGTTCAATAGAATTATTGAAACTAAATTTTATCGTTTAAAATGTGGTTACAAAGATATAGAATTTTTTTTTAGATCGCAACATATATCTGTTTCAATTCTAAAGATTTTTCTTAAGGTGAGTGGAAAATACTGCCTACTTGTTAAAACAAAATTGACTTGACAAGAAAAAATCAAACGAATCAGTCTGTAGTGTCATGACTAAGTCCACTTTGTTAAATTTATACCTAACACATGCCTAGACGACATAGCTTTAAGACAATCGATATAATAAAAGTGAAATGGTAAATTAGTAACATTATTAACACAATAGTGGATTATCCATATTTAATAACAAAAAATGGCTCAGAGTCGTTACTATAAAGTTACATTGTCTTAATACAAAATGGTTCCATTCAAAATAAGTATAATGCAACTAATTAAGAGTTTAATTATAACATAATTTATTTTATAAACTATAAATATTTTTCATTACACTTGACGGCCATTTTGTTGCGTGGTCAGTAGTCCCCTGTCTATTTATCAACAGGTCCCGGGATAGAATCGATCGATCGGTAGCGGCAGATATTTTTATGATCAGTACGAGTATTTGTTCACGACCCTTAGATGTTTGTATGTTTATTTGGTATAGTTCTGATATTTATCTACATATAAGTAAGTATATTAATCCGATAGCCTTTTGATCGTTGTAACACGAATAGTACACAAGATTTTATTTTTGTTTTATTTGTTTTTTCTCTTTAGTTATTTTATAGTTAATTGTCATTTGTTTGAATGTGTCTTGATGTATTTTGGGCGGCTGCCTTCTTGGCTTCCTGATGATTTTTTGGAAAAATAATGTGTTTCCTTAATTGGCTTGTGTCTTGGTTATCGTATTATATTCTGTGTGTAGAAAATTGCTGTTGAAACAGTGTTGAGATAAATAAATAAATAAATAGATATATAGGCTAGTAAGTAGTAGATACTTTCAGATGGACTTTACAGCACATTAGTCGAACAAAAACCCGGTCTACACTCGTCGCGCTATACCAGGTACAGGTGGGCGCTTCTCTCCTCTACAACATTACTCGCCTGTACCGAGGTCCGAGCCTTTAGAGGTACCCTCTGGTTTGTTGCTCCCTCCTGGATCGAGCTCCCGGAGAATCTAAGAGACAGCGGGACACCTCCCCTGGAAGTAGTGCCTGTCGATTATAAATCCTCCAGAGGCGTATCGCTACTTAAGGCTTGAGGACTCTCCAAGGTTCTCGCCTCCTTAAAACCCCGGTAGCGCTGTAAAGGCCATCTGCGGCCAACAGCATTAGTCAGTCCAAAAAAACCGTCAGGTGGACCGCGATTTTTTCGTCACATTTGATGTTTCTAAAATTACCAATGAATCTTATTTAAACAGATAATTAGATAATTAGATAAACTTAGATAATCCAGACGAAATTAGTTCTTAATTATCAAAAGTTCAATTAATTAAACAGCGAATTTGCCACTTATCAATTACAATACAACAGAGCTCATTGAAACAGACAATAGATATTTTATTGTAGAGTTAATTAATCGGTCAAGGTCAAATATTTTAATTCACTTTATTATTACTATGAAATATTTTAAAATGGTAATTTTTACAAACTATTTAACTAATTGTATTATGAGGCCTCCTAAATATTTCGAAAGAACATTACATTACATGCCCATTAGGAAATAACTAGGAAAATAATTTATTAATTATCACGGTTATGACATTTGGATTTTAAAAGTAGCAGTTTTTCTGTGTTATTTACTGAACGGTGTTATTTAACTGCTCGTTTGGTTCTGTTTTTCATTCATTTGATAATTATGAGCAAAAATTAGATAAAACGATGTTTTAATTGTTTCAAGTATATAAAAAACTAAGGATAGGATTAATAGTTAGTCCATCACAAAATTAATAAGTGTTTCATGTGATAATATTAATAAATTTCTCACATTCACATCTAAACAAAATTAAGCAGCATTGATTACATCGCGAATATTATACTGTACTACTGTATATAATACAGAATACTGAATATTATTCTACTGTACTGGAATGAAATATATTTTAAAACCTGGCGTTATCTGATTAAGTTATTTGCGATTATATGAAGCCAATATTTATTAGTCTCGCCATATGGTATGTTTGTCCGCAAATATGTATTCTGCAAGTTGAAAATATGTGTTATCTTCCGTAAACTTATATCTATCCTGTCATAACTAGTTTCAAATAAATATATTAGGATATATATATGTCTAGAGATAGGCCAAAGCAATGAATACTGGTCTCAATTTTAAATTTGATTATCAAAAAAAGAAATGCTCTATAGATAAACATAAATAACAGCAAAAATAGGGAAAAAGACACGTTTCCAGATGCTAGAATATAGAAAGTGGTTCACTCTACTAAAATATGTACACGGCTGCACGAACCAGATCCTTTGCCTTTCCTTTTGTAAAGGAGAATTTAGAAATTTGGAACTATGGTGTGATTGTTTACAAAACAATCTGCAAAATGTAAACATTTGTGGCAACTCAATGTTTTGGTCAGCTGATCTTCAAAGCCCGTAGAGTAAAAGGTTGTATTTTTAAAAACGCGAACAGAAGGTCAAATTAGTGAGGCATTGGCTAATGTGAATTAGGTACAGTCAGCAAAAATCCCATTCTATAAAATGAAAAAGTGTTTAATTTAGTCAAAATAATATATTTAATATCATGTAGATCTTATCTTTTTATTCTTGGTTTCTTGTATATAAATAATATACTAAATATATACCACAAATGTAATGTGTGATCGATAACACATTACATTTGTTTTACATTATTATAGGTTACGTTACGTTATTTTATTTGTATTACATTTGTGTTTTTTTTTATTAATATTTTTTTAAAATATTTTAATATATAAAAAAATAAAATTGTTATCGGAAATGAAATGTTTAATATGATTCTGTAAGTTTTGTTTTTTTATATGAATTATAAGCTGGAAAAGCTAATGATTCCAATTTACTATGAAAGAATTGCCTCTGTGATCTTGTAGCTGGGACCACCTACTTCAGATCCTTGGTCCTGGGAGGTCGTGGGTTCAATTCCCAATGGTAGCGGAAATTTTCTTCTTTTTTTGGTTGGTGATAGGGCTGTATTTAAGTCCGTCTGTCTAACTACCACCACCTTATCTAAGTCTGCCGCTATAACAATATTGTTGGCACCATTGTTGTGTACTGGCAGTGGGATACTCTTACCAGATAGCCAGTTCCTCTGTAGTTGAGGAATCCGCGTGTAGCTTGCTTGCATCTTTGGTCTTATCTTCTTTCGCCTCAGATGACATGAAGGCTGAGAACAACCCCTTTAGAATAAATAAATAAATAACAATAAATGTTATTTTAAATAACTGATTAAGTGCAAAATGAATGGCGTATGTACAATTTTGTTACGGTATATAATAGGGGTAGCAGGCAACTTATGTAATATATATAGAGGCTTAGTTAATTAACACGTTGACTGCCGATAGAATTTTCATAAAATGTCCAAAAAATGTTTTTATGTTTTTAGGTTTAATTTAATATAATAGGTCGAAATACAATTATTTTATTCGTTTTGAGATTATTTTTGGTTGAATTATAGTGTTATTTGATGTGTCAGCCACCGGTGGCGGACGCGGCGCTAGTAGTAAAATATGTATTCATATTTATGAGTATATATTTTAGAACTGTGAAGATATCCTAGGGCCAAATCGTAATAAGATAGAAAAAGGCCGTGCCGGCCAAGTTTAATGGTAGTTTATACAGAGCGCGTGACCGGCGGCACCGAATGACAAACTAAAGTTAGGTATGTCGTGTCGGCCACCGGTGGTGTACACGGCCCAATTGGAATAACTTGGTGTCGGCCACCGGTGGCCGACACGGCAGTCAACGTGTTAAGTTTGATGCTAAGAATGTAATTTTGATGCTCTTAATTTTTCTAGGAAAATAACTAAGAGAAAACTTATAAATATAGAACAGAATTAATTATATTGGGAAGACAATAAAAAAATTAGTAATGAAATAAGATTTTAAATAGACTACTATAGAGAATAAAAAAATTAAAGCAATCAAAAATAACTATTGTATAGAGGGCAGGAATAAATGAAATAAGTGTTTTTAAACAAAATTAAGTTTTTTTGCTGACTGTACTACGGACAAATTGCAAAAATACGAACTTGACCACACACAGACTTTATTATTATATAGACCTTTAATTTAGGTCAAGGTTCAGATTGATTTAGAAATGTTTTGCCCAATTAAAATTTATGATATACACTTGGCTTGGACGGCTTGTTTTCGCAAGACTCTAATATCAGGGCAAGAGAGAATATTGAATTGAAAAAACAAGTTTAAAACTGACCTTAAAATCAACTTCGAAACACTAACAATCCAGAAATAATTCTATGTAAGAATTTAACCAATTGAAATTATTTTTTGGATTCGGTGCTAAGTTCTCCGACTCCAAAAAATAATTTTTCTAGAATTATTTATGTCTTGTTAGCTTTTGCGAGTCGTATTTTTGTTTTGTTTTAAACTTTTGTTTCACAATTTTGATTGTTAGGTTACTAAGGTCAAAATTAGATGGGTGACCGTGCCTGTCTGTTAGTCGTTTGTTAAAAATACTAGAAAAGATTTAGAATGAAACACGCGCCTGTTAGTATGACCTCGATTTCCCTGGGATCCCTTCACCAGACCCTGACTTGGTGATAACCGGAGCGTCTTAGGAATGTACTCTATCGAATAGAAAAAGTATAATGAAAATCGGTTCACTATTAACAAAGAAATCACGTAAGAAATATACAAAAAATAACGATCGAGAAAATTATAAGGAACGATAGTCTAATTGAAGACCTCTATTTTTTAAATCAGTTAAAATTTTTTGTATTTTTTTTAAATTTAGTTAATGATCGAATTTTTTAGACTCGTCGCAGAAATTTTTGCATGAATGTAATTAATTCCTACCACCATCCGACGAATCCGTAATTAGGAAAAGAACTGGCTCAAGAAATTCGTCAGCTTTAAAATGTTTGTGACATTAACAAATCAACACCATTACGTGTCAACATAACTTTTCATAAGTCTTCATTAATCCAATTAACTCCCACGCTTTAGTATCACTAAGAGGATCGTTTTTATTATATTAAGCCCTCTCACACAGTTTCGCTTCTTCGTCATCATCTTCAGCCTATATAAGTCCTTTTGCTCATACAGCTACTCAGGCACAGGCCTTCATACAGGGAAGACACATGAGGAGTTTGGTTTATAATACCTTCACGCTGGTCCAACGTGGCTTCGCGAGTGTCGCTGTGGATTTAATTGGTTATAGGTGATTCTCTTATATCAATTGGAAGTATACATTCCATTATCGCATAAAAATTGTTAATTTTGTGGAGACGAATAGTTGAATGAAATATATCTACTTTCTTATTAACATTTAATTTTAATAATGAAGCAACAATTTGGATTTCTCCATTCCGATTACGAAGTTTTGTGAACTGATTACAATATAAAATATTCGTCAATTTACTCAAACAGATGCTTCCAAATGATATGATGTAAACGTTAAAGGTCCATGTGAAAGTGGTTTGAGTTTACATTAGTTTGAGTCTTTGCAGGGAATATGTTTACATTCCTTACCAAGTCTGGGATTAGAAAAAAGGATGGATTGAATGAAGATTTAATTACGTATATTGAAGGAAGTTTTCCGGAAAAGTATCCAAAGGAGGTCATATTTCGCAATAAGTATACCGGAGACTGATCCAACCACACCTATCTAGGTCTTCGAAGACTAATTTGTGTTACAGGTCTTTCTATTTCGAAGTTATGCTACCTAATTAAGACGTTTTGGTTAATATAGACATTGACCATTAGAAAGCTCTTATCCACAATTCATTGCGGATCTCGCTCAGGGGATTTCACTTTCTACAGAATATGTATTCAAGTGCTCTGCATATATCGGTGTAATTTAATTGACAATAGACTGACTCCTTAGGCTTTTGTGGAATTAGTCCTAAAATCAAAACCTCAATTGTCCATTTCATCATATAGATAGATGATTTATTTATAATTATAAACTCCTTTTGTTTCAGGTCGGCAGTAACCATTTAGTAATGCAGACAGCTAAAAATGTGCTCTACGGTGACTCCAAAAATCTCCAACCTTGGGGCTTGATAATTCTTCTACTCTCAAAGTCAGTGAAAACAGCATCAGCGTGTACTCAAACCAAGAATATTGAGGAACATCAACGAATATTGGCTGAATTGACTGAGATGATCAGGACGGGACATTTGATCCACCAAGGAATAGTCAACGTTCCATTTAGGAAGCGTTCTAAGCATACAGATTCAGCTATTTTTGGAAATAAAATTGCTATTCTTTTGGGAGATTACTTACTGGTCACTGCTAATGCTATGTTAGCTAATTTGAGGAACTCTGACGTATCTTATATCATTTCTACAGCATTAAAAGATTTATCTGAAGGTGAATTTTTCGGTGAACGCGATGAACAAAACATGCCTATACCAGGTAAACCTAGGAAAACGGGTGAAGACTTCGAAATTACTTTTGATACTACTTCGATATTTCTAGATGATGTTATTGGTAAGCCTAGAAAAGAATGGACAGCTAGGAGCGTTTTCAATGGAGTCAGTTTATTGGGAAGAGGTTGTCAATCTGCCATGGTTTTGGACAAGCAGAGTAGAGAAACACAGACCTGTGCTTACCAATTTGGATGTCACGTCGGCTTGGCTTGGCAGGCTGCTGTGGAATTGCAACAATTGACATCTGAATCTAAAGACAATTTTTGCTTAGCAAGTGCGCCTGTACTTTTTGCATTAGAAGGTAACCCTGACTTATACAAGTTTATAGATCAGGCTAAAAATGATGTAAAGGGCGTGGATTACGAGGATTTTAAGTTCAATATACTTAAAACAGACGCAGTAGATAGAACTCAGTCTTTGTATGAAGAGCATGCTAAGAAGGCAACTGCTTATATTGAAGGTATCGGACAGAATGAAGCAGTGGATATGATTAAGAAATTGATAAATACTTTCTGAGATTAATCCTGTAACTTGTTAGGGCACTGGTCTGATATAGGAAATCAATTATTAGATTCTGTAGCCAGAAAATGTTTGACGAGCAATAGGATAATGGGTAGCAATTTTAACACAAGCTAATAGGATTTAAATAGAACCAATATATCAACTAGTTTTAGTGCATTTCTTTCAATTAAACTAAGACATTGTATGCTGTCTGCTTGGACTCACTGTCTCTTGTAACAATTCACTTTGCATAATGTCTACTGCATTATCGTAGACATTACTTTTTTTAATAGTTGTTTCACTCAATTCTTTTGTGGGATTTAGTTACAATTGAACTGTCGCGGGTCTTGTCTACGTATATTTCAAGAATATTTTATTTTTTTGACATTGTTACTTGGGTTTTTATTTTGGCTTTTAAAATGTATAATTTTTAATAACTATTGGTCTTAATAATTATTAGAGAATTGTAGTAACTTTTCACAAGGGTTTTTTACATCACTTTATTATGTCATAAAAATAGTATGTACATAAGGAAGAAATTTCAAAATATTTCCAGAGGTCTATCGGTAGTTTGAGGCGGTGGAATGTTTTTTGCGACCCATAAACGTCCTAGAGACAATAAGCATGAGGCACACGCCATTTTCACTTAGCACAGACAAAATTAATAATATCTTTTATGCGTTCACATGGCTTGTTGCAATAATCCAATTTATTACGGTTAATGAGGGTAAACTGAAAGTATAAATGTCTAAACGAACTCGTTATGGTCAATATTTATTTCCCCATTTTTAAAAATTGCTGCATCACGTAATGTTAGAATCACACAAAAGAAATATACATTACTTATCCTATTTCATGTCGAATATCACATATTTTAAAAAGCGAAAACCCAAATTTTTACTTGTCGTCAAAAACCCAATTACGTTAACGTAATACCAATAAGTAATGCAATTTTTATTTAACGTATAATGATTGTTCTGGTGTTATTTAATTAATACTCATGTCATCTTTTAAGTTGACTTCGAAGATGAGATTTCAAATAGATATTTCAAGTTTTAGGGACGTGTAATTAACACATTAGTTTTAAACTAAACTTGGGTCTTTTGGAATAAATCCGAGCAATGAGGGTATGGGATCATAGATTTGTTAGGTTGAGAAGTAATCTGTAGAGGCTTATGTTACATATATAAAAAATAGTGTTAATTTTATTAAATCGGAAAAATAATATATTGGTATTTTATAAAATATTAAATTATCATGCAAAGTATCGTAAAGATATATGACCAATTTTATGGTTAAACATGTATTTTTAAACTACTTAGCACCGATTATTATATCGAACGATACTGTCTTAGGAAAATTAAGTTTAATTATTGTAATTAAATTGTAAGCTTACTTAATTACAAATATTATATTTTGTAAATGTTTTAAATGTTTTGGAGAGGTTTTAATTGAAATATACATTTTTTCCCCATTTTTATTGGTTTTTTAATATCCCACCTTGTTCCTTTATCACAAGAGGTACTCCTTGATGAAAGTCAAAGTCAAAGTCAAAAATAACTTTATTTAAATAGACTTATTTACTAAGTTCTTTTAAATCGTCATAACAGGGAATATGTATGAGAAAAAAAAATGTAATTAAAGGCAATAGTCATAATTTTAAACGGGTATCAACCGGGCATTTACAAATTTTCCTAGTATTAAAATATGTACTAAATAAATTGTTACTTTTAATTTTAAAATAATATTTATTTTAAAATAAAAAATAACACTAGTATGCATATTCCCAATTAACCCTACTACCGCTTCGACGAATTAGTAGCTGCAGAGAAGAAGCGGCTTAAGAAACTCTCAGCCTTTATTATTTATAATGACATTTACAAATCAATATGTCATTATGTATTAGTATTACAAACATATACATGTTTTGTTTTACAGTGCAATCAAAATCTATTTTTAAATATTGCAAAATATAATAAATAAGTGCAGAGAAGCAAATTATAGTGGCCACAAATTTTTATCTTTAAAATAATCTTCCACCTTGTAATACCCCTTTTTCATCAAACAACTTTTAATAGTTGACTTAAATTTATGCAGAGGCAATTCAATAAAACTTTATGGTAGCATATTGTACATTTTTATACTTACTTCTATAAAACAATTACCGGTCTTGTTTCCAGTCGGAAACATCACTAATTAAGCCAAATAATTGAAATGAATACATTCTTAATGTATATAGTTCATCAATTTTGTATAATAAATGATTATTTTGAAATTACATTTATTTGAAACATTTCTGGTTATATTTATTAGTACCATTCTCTAGTCTATGGTCACGATTTAAATTTTATATTCTCATTGGGATTGTGATATCCAACCGGTCAAAAGTCGGCTTAAGTAAGGTAAGTCGCTTTGACCTCTTGTTTAACAATTTGCGATTGCATGCTTGTCATTTAAAATGGCGAGTTCAAGATTCATTATGTCTTATTTGTCGTTACCTTGAGCCGTGAGCATTGTTATCTCAAAATAACGCAACCAACACCTTTTTGGCGTGCTGTAGAATTTACGTATAAATTACAATCATTAGTTCCACAATGATTCCATAAGGTATTTTTAACAAAACAGTACTACGTAAATAGTAGTTATATGCACATTTCTATTTCATACTGCATCTGTTTTTATTTATTTATTTAATTAATCTCGCCCATGGTTGCCTGGAAGAGATTGCTTATGGCTACCTCTTGTACGTATGTTTCGTTACAATTTGTGTCCAATAAAGAATATTTGTATTGTAATAATACTACAATAATAATATTTCTCATATTCATAAAAAGATCAAGTATCTGAACTTGGCACACGAGGTTACTGATATGTGGAGGGTGACATCCACTGAGATCATACCAGTCGTAGTCTCAACCAATGGTCTCGTCCCAACTTCTCTTCGCGACCATCTGAAGAGATTGGGACTGGGTGATGGACCAATGATTGCGAGGCTCCAGCGGGCAGTCTTACTCGATAACGCCAGAATTGTCCGCCGATTCCTCTCTCTGTCGTCCTGACCCTCTGTCGAGGGGTATTCTCCCATCCCTCGAGCCGTCGAGGGATTAGGAAGATTTAAAATTGATTTTGAAAATAATATTTCTCACATATTATCATTAAGAGCTTTTGTTATGTAATATGTATATAAATATCAGAAATATACTAAAGAAACATAAGAAAATCCATGATTCGTAATCAAATATTGGTACTCATCATATAAATATCTGCCCATACCAAGATTCCAAGCAGGGACCTCTGGCTATGGAGGCAGGCCATTAAAATTGTATTGTATAGAAAGGATCAAGTATTGTTTATTGTAAACTTATTAAAAAATAATCTATTTAAATATATATATTTCATGGCAGTAACTTCTGTTTTTATTTTCTTATTTTACCTTACAAAAGTAAATAATTAATATATAATCATCATTGTAACAATCTTACATTACATTGCGATTGTTCACTAGATACAGGATTTTAAGCACGAAGGTTGTTCATCCAATAGTATTTCGGAATCATGGCCTGTGGGGCCAAGGTAATGCGCAGGCGCAGGTAACCTGTGCCCGTAGTGTGAGTTTCAATCGGATCGAGACGTTACCATCGTAGTTGCGTGCAGCTGATTATCACATACCCAAAAATCTTTTCCAATACTTTGAAGTATAAGAGAGGGGAAATTTGACAGCTGTCTCTGAACAGCCTGACAATTTGACAGTTGACGATAAACACGATCGATACGGTTCAATTTGATAGATTCTCGCACTAGAGACACTGGTGAAATGTCCTAAAACGAATCTGAGTCGTCAGTCACCGGAGGATGTGTAATGTAGTGTAGTGGGAAGCGCGGGACCTTACTCCGCGTTCTGCATACCCTTTAAGATAACTCCATACCGCATCATCATCTCTATGAGGCGTCAATGCATTCTGTTTCTTGAACAAAAAAATATGTTATTTTAAGAATATTATTATTAAATCAAATAATCAAAAACATTGTATTATAAGATAATAATTATATAATAGAATCTATATAATTAGACTAATTAGACTATCTATATTATTAATCTATATTATTACATTAACTGACTAGTTAATGTAATTATAGACTTATCATTAGACCTAATTTTCATTATTAGGTCCGGGAAAAGTCTTTTCGCATAAAGTGTAAATAATCTTGTAATAAAATATAAGAAAAGAATAAAATTAGGAAAATTTTGTTTATATATAAAAAGAAATATAAAATAATAATAAAAAATATATATTATATATACCATAGAAATAAAATGAAAGAGATTCAATCTAGTAACTTGACAAACTCAAAATCATTTCATTAAAATTTATGAGTGAATCTTCTAATGGTACTTGTATTTTCGTCTCGTACACCTTTAATAACAGTAAATATTTTCTGGATTTTTCAGTTAACATATATTTGAAGTATTAATACTTACATTTCAAAGTCGTAATTGTTATCGCCTATTACCTCATACTTGTAATATGATGGAAGGTTATGTTGTCATAAACTATGATACTTGATTTCTTATTAACATGTATTCGTTAAGTTAAACACTGACGGTTTTCCCAACTAGAAATAGTGCACTCGTTACATTAAAGTTCATATTCTAATTATTAAACTATTGTAACCGAGTTCAATACGAAGGTAATCCATTTGAAAATATTTTTAATTGCGTCCGAACCTTATAATGATCATCGACGATAGAGAACATTACTTATCAAAAAATAACAGATAACTTTAAGTTATTAATTAAGCGACAGTCAGACAATTTAATATTAACAACTCAAAATCGTGATAAAACAGTTTTAACAAAACTCAAAACTTATAAACGCTTAAAAAGGCAATTGCCTTTGTTAAATTTTAGAACTTATTTCCTTTTTAAATTAAAAAGATAAGCTGAGAGTTTCAGAGAAAGGAAAATTACAATAATCACAAACATATTTTTAACACCGACAGATTTTAGCTGTTGCAGCTTGGGTATATTATTCTAGCTATCTCCACCTTATCAGCTTAAAGATGTATTGCTTATTCACGCACTAACTGAGAAATGAGTCACTAAATATTTTAGGATGTGATATTGAAGTTGAGACGGTGAATAGAAGACTTCGTAGACCACAATGTTTGATATTATCTATCGCTAAAATATTGTCTTTAACAATGTCCTGTTTAGTTCTATTTTTGTGTGTGATTGAGAGTTAAAAATGATGTCATTATCTATCAGTACGTTGCTCCAGAGTTGTTGAGAAGGACAGTATAATATAAAGAGGGAAAATATCAAAAGTTCTCCACATCACGCTCCAAGGTACAGCCGAAGAGCGTTGAGCGCTGTTTAGCAGAAACTCAAGGTTGCTTTGAACCTGGGCATCTACTCTTATTCTCCGAAACGAAACTTCGCAAACGAACGAAATCAAAACGAAACTTCGAAAGAGACCCTACTCTAATTTATTTTCGGATACTCAGACGAATTTCGTTTTCGTAATACAATATTCGTGAACGAATGGAATGAGTTACATGAAGTGAGTTCTTTTAGTGTCAGTTACCGGTAATTACGGTCAATACTAAAAAAAATACTAAAATATTAAAAATTTGCAATATTCTCCTTCACTTGTTTTATATTTCGATTAGAATATGGACCATCTCGATGGTGTTTGTAGCTGTCAGGTTGTATGAAAGCGACAGCAGCGCCACTGTGTGAAGTATTGAAAATGATTTTTTTAAGCTGAACTCAAATACGATCGCGAACGTCTCGATACGATTGAAACTGACACTAGGGGTACTGAGCTCAATTATTGCTGGTTTTAGCAATAACTTTGTGACTATATAAATATTTAACTTATTTTGGCCAAAATATGCATTACATTAATTGATATTTTCGGTATCGAAATGTTGGTTACACACTTGCCACAAATTCACACAAGTCTATGAAATATACTTACAATACAACGAATAAAAGTATCTCAACCGTTTCTAAGCACGCGCCATCTAGTGAACAAAAGCATAACTTTGTAATTATCATTTGTACAGTGCTATTAGTCTGTTGACTTAGTTTCTTACTACGTAACATTATTTGTAGATGGCGTTAGAATCAACATTTTTTTTATTAAAAAATAAAGTGGCTCTCTTATAAGAATTAGAATGTAAGTAAATGATTACTAATTTTTATACGCCTTCTTCTCAGCGAGAGATATATGCTGTATTTGGGCGCAAATTCTGTTAATAAAAATATATATTACTTGATGGTAAAGGAAGAAAAGGCTGACGATGGAAGCAATCTACACTCGGTTTTCTCTACGAAAGAGGAACCGGTTATTTTACCTCCAACTGCTGGAACATAACAATGCTGTTAACATTATGGTTATGGTGGCAGACTTAGGCAAGATGGTGCCAGATAGCCAGGCGGACTTAGAAACATCCCTGCCCTCACTGGGACTCCGGACCTTCAGATCTGAAGTAGGTGGTCTAAGGCACTAGACCACAAAGGCGCGCGAACATTTAATTTTACCCCCTTATAATTCATTATTCAGGTAAGGGCAAAGGGATTGCTTGCATCCTATAACAGCGCCACGCCATTTCGTGTTTAGCATAGCTTCATCGAAACAAAATATTCTCAAATAAAAGCGCAATTAAGAACAAATTTGGTTGTCCTTGAACTTATTAACCATTATTTTAATTAGTTTATAAGATCCATTAATACAACATGCAATTACAAACAATGATTTGCAAAACAGACACGAAATAAGGTTCCGTAGTCATTGCGGAAATTTACCCTTTATTCTAGTGTGGATTAAGGCATAGTGATATTTGTGACGTGGTTGTAATATTTATGGCATTCTGGGGTGATCTGGTCAATGGTTTTAGTCGTAAGTTTTTGTTGGTATTTCAAGTGCTCTTATGATCAGGTGCTGGTATCTCCTGAGTAGTCTGTGAGACCCACACTTGCCTGTGTGCTAGTGATGGTTAGGTTTGTTAGCGAATTCCTCGGAAAAAAAGGTGTAGTGATATTTGGGATAGGGCAAAGGTTAAAGGTAACAACAATATTATTAAAATTTAAATGGACTAAAAAACTTCTGGTCCTTCGGGCTACCTTGAGAAACCTTTTTGACTGTTAATTTTAAGGTAAAATTTACAATGTCGAAATATTTATTTTTAAATAATTTTTAATAACGTATTAAAAATTTAAGTAACCACTAAGCCCTTGAAACGGAGTGGTTTAAAATTTTTTCGCAATCCTGCACACTATCTATACAACTGAAATTTAAATATTATTTTATTTTATATATTTAAAAAAAATGTCTTAAATAAAAACAAAAATTGGATTATAGATCATAAAACACTAGTTTTCACCCGCGTCTGCGCACGCGTGGTTTTGTTCGGTCATAAATATTATATAGCCTTCTCCGATAAGTGGCCTATCCAACACAAAAATAATATTTCAATTCCAATCAGCAGTTCCAGAGATTATCGAGTTCAACCAAATAAACTCATGAGTTTAATAATATTAGTATAGATGTATAGAGAAAAGAATATAGAAAACGTATTATGGATTATACTTATCTTTTTTTTTCAAAACGATGTGTTTTATTGAGAATATATGTACTTATCCAAACTTTTTCGAAACATGGACAGGAATACTTACAATAGAGTATTTATTAATTAGTAATGGCTGAACTGAATTTCAAATTACTTTCGAAATTACGTCATTTACGTTTGAGCTTCTTCTTCATTTATGATTGGCAATGGGTCATCTCGGAATTGGATAACAATTCTGCGAGGACAGTGTTTTGACCGCGCATGATAATGTAAGTTCAATGGGAACCTACTATAGGTTCGAGTTTTGACTATCGTGATGACTTTGGTTAGTGGACCAGTAACCTGTAAGTACTATGGTTAGAGATTAGTTTAAAAACAGGTGGAAACCTATTAAAATTAAGGTGGAATACGAGTGATGATTATCGTTTAATATTGTTAGTTCTAATGAATTTAGTAATGTTTAATAATGTTAAAAATTTATGGGGTGGACTGTAATTTGGGAGAATTAGTCATACAAATTTAATTTTATATGACATTAAAAACTATATGGTCTAATAAGCCGTTCAAAATTGTATTCGCGAAGCGAATTATCCCACTCTTATTTTATGAAGAAATACTGAAGAACAGCAATCTCCAATACGGAGTTTATATATCACGGAGACATATATTGAAGCTTTAAGCTGTGAACTTTAAGGAGCTTTTAAGGAGTTAGCACCGTTAGATACCTAGATTGTATTTAGGGATCTTAGGACCTATTTTAGGGCCTCTATAGACCTTGCCTGAGGGTGGACTGGTGAATTGCTTTGATAGAACCCAGGTCACCCTCGCGAGGGGCAATGGAGCTACCGGGGAGTTTTAGTGGGTATTTTCAGTGCTCAGGTACTGGGCGAGCCCCATACACGTCCACCACACAGCCAGTGGTGGACAGGTCCGTAAACGGATTCCTCCTCGATAAAAAAGGGCCTATATAGACCTATCTTAGCGCTGCAGGTCCACAAAGGCGGAAAGGAGCAGAGTTCGGCGCACTCTGCTCCTGTGTAACCGAAAATAAACCTTTTTTATTTTACTACAGAACAAAATTTATACTCTCTTTGGATTTCGCTAATATTGTTAAGAAAGGCGTATGGTTTTAGTAATAAAGTAATAATTTCTCTTTTATATAAAGCTCATCAAATGACTCGACACTACCTGATGATAAGCAGTAGAGTCCATATGTGAAGATAGCTAGTGAAGCATGCGATTTACTGCCCTAGCCACCCTCACCTTGCCGGCCCAAAAAGTGCTTTTTCACGCCTCTTTTAATGGAACCCATGTTGTAAGGAGGTAATACGTGTGCTGGTAAGGAATTCCACGCTCTCCTTTACGTCTATACGTCTATACGTCTATACGTCTCTCCTTTCGCTGTCGCACATCTAGATGTGCGACAGCCGAGTACAGAGACGTATTTATTATTCTAGAAAGTACTGCTCCGCTTATATCTGACAGATAGACAGTCTTAGGGTTGGTCCGAGTGGTTTATGCAACCGTTCTCTCCTAGTGACACGCAAAGGGTGATGGTTGTTCAAAATCCTTGTGTGTTTCTCTGATGGAGGAAGGCTTGTGTCTAGAACTGGGGCATTTAGCAAATGATGATGATACTAAGTCCATACATAAAGAGATAAGAGGGAGACAAGATAAACTTTAGTTGGGCATTTTTTATGGAACCCTAAAAATCGGAAAGCACCTTTAATGAAAACATAAAAAAAAGCGTTAACTCTCTGGAAAAATAGACGAGTTGCTTCTTGGAATGTTGTACCATAAACAATGATGACTGATTATTCGCAACTTGAATTAATTAGTAGGTACTAACCTCCTTGATAATAACATAGGAATGACCAGCGAGATGTGGCTTAAAACTTAATCTGTTTTGTTTTACTTCAGTAGTTAATTAAATTTATTTACAGCGTATTTAACACTTAATTTTCTTACAAAACAAAGACAGTGGAAATCGCACAGAGTAACTACTTAATATTATCGTGATCTCCTTCAGCAACAAGTTAGACGTTACAGAGTATGTAGCTACATTTGTCTGTGCATTGTGAGACACCTACATACTCCAGACGCGTGGTCGTCATGCTAAACTTCAACACTCCAAGAGTTGATTGTTTAGCGTATTTATTTCTTTGTTATATTTTAAACATAATTAAAATAAGAACGACCAAAGTCTAAAGAGAGGTCGTTAAATGCGAAGCACAATAATTAAAGAGCACTTCCACATGCCAAATCGATATGCTTTGTTCTGCAAACAATAATGATAATAATAGTTTTTATATACACAATTTTCAAATATATAAAATCAAACATAAATAATTCGTTATTGTTTGCTGGAGATAACCAGGTGATGCAGCAGTCGGCAGAGAAAATAAACCTCTTATGTAAATGATAGCTACTGAAGAGTGGACTGTAATGAATGAGCTAGTCGTGATGATGGAAACGCCAAGATACCAATATAAACTGAATTTATTATTATAAGAGCAATAGCAACAGAACAAATCGTAAAACAATTGTGAAGACACAAGACGTCTATCAAAATATAACAACTAGGTAAAAAACCATAAATATCAAAAATAAGATTTGTATAAAAGAGTTTGAGAGTCACCAGCCAGTTGCTAACAGTAAAGAATACGTGTGTAACGTACGTACGTGTGTGTGTGTTTGTGTGTATGTGTGTATACTTGTGTAAGTGTAGTGTCTATACAATTCTTACAAATGACCTGAGGGTTTAGACTGATGTCTTTTAATAATCGCAATCGAATCGACTCGAATGAGAAATGTATGAGATTTGACAATTACGCTTGATAGCTAAGCGAATGCTTATGGCAAAGCCCATAGATTTTTCACAAAGCAATAGACAAGATGCATTTACATGTATGGATTTTGACATAACCCTCACTTAGTTATCTAGCGTTATTATTAACCATACATCTTTAATTTAGCGGTGTGATTACCATTATCAAAATGTCTAGGTCCTCTGTCAAGGAACAGATAAATTTGATAGAACGTTACTTTTGGAGCTCGATGGGGGTCGCATGGTATCATAAGTGAACATCACCGGATGTGATGATGCTGGTGAAGACTGATGCAACCATTAGTCTTAAATGCACTTATTTTTATAGATAGTCAGTATCTACTACACTTTTATAAAAAAAAACAAAGCTCGTGATGAAATGATAGACAAACCTTTTTTATCAAAATATTTGAGAAACATTAATATCGCTATTATTATTACGACCGTAATTTTAATGAAAACCAGTAATACCAGTACAGTTATAAAACATATATGAAAATTTCTAGAACAGATAAAGATGTCCTTCAGAGATAACAATCGTTATACTAATCTACGGAAACAAATAAAATTTTAATATTTTTATAATTAGTTTTATTAACCACGTCATAAGATGTAACTTTGAATTGGATGATTTTATTTAAAAACAAAAATAAACTATTAATATTTTTCTCAAAAGATAATGGCTATTTATCAACTCAATATCTTCAAGACTCTAGGATTTTTAAGGTCGATCTTAGTACATTCTCTTATGAAAGTCTAGATAAGTATAAAATAATAATTTAACATAATATTTCGGCGGGGTACAGGAAATCCGCGAATCTAACATATCAATTGCTCAAATTTAGTCTCATAGAAGAAGGTTATAAAACGATAAGCTACTTAATTCAAGTGAATTTAGGTATTTTTTAGAATTGGCTTCGTTTTGTCAGATACGCTGAAATATCAAATTCTTTATTGACGGGGCAGCTCCTGGACTAAATCTCACCTAATTGTAATTAATAAGGCCGAAGATGGTATCGAACTTCGCCGACTCGCATAGAGTAACCTTTGCAATCCATTGTAAGTTGAGGTGTGTAGCGCGAGTTAACCCCACTGGGAATTGAACGATGTAGTTTTGTGGCAACTGCAGCTTTATCTTACGTTATCTTACTAAAGGACCAGGATTCACTCCCAGAGCACTTCGATCTTTTGTGCTTTCCTTATAATAGTGTCTGCTGTCCAGGAATACCTCCAAGATTAAGTACACCTTGGAGTTAGCAGCTATACGTCACATTCTTTTACAAGCAAGAGCATCACAGTTTCAAAGGTCTGTTCCATTAGTTCAGTGTGCTGCCCACAGGACCTTTACAGTGGTGATTCAGCAAATTTCATTTTAAATAGAAGTGTGCTATAGTAGCCTTTAGCATACTAGTATTTTTGGTTTTTGAAGATTTTATTTGGAATTTTACGACGTTCGAGTAAATAATTTTAGTTTATATATATCTAGACGTGTTAGGTATACCATTTATACATCTTAAAATATAATAATTTATTTATTATTATTTATTTAATAATTTATGTACACACAAAGACAATTAAAAGAACACAACAGAATATTAGACAATTGTACAAAGGTACTGCTTATTTCTATAAGAAATCTATTCTTCTTCCAGCTCTTCCAGCAGCCCCATATATAGGAAAAGTGACATCGAAAGGTAGAGGGGCGTGTACCAATACTAAGTAATTATAATAAGTTTGTAAGTATATTAAGTTTCATAATATGAAAATAAACATTATTCTCCTATTCCTTTAGTTACAGATGGTAAATGCTAGTTAACTTATCATGATGATTAAATAGGTTGATTTGAAACAACAGTCGATAAAGATATAGTGTGTATGTATACATTTATATTAACAGAAATACTTAATGAACATTAATGGACCAGAATCCGTTAGCGGCACCTGTTCTCAGGTATCGAAGACTGAATATAAATAGTCTAAGATGATATGGAGTTGAGCATTCAAGTCAAGAAGAAGATAGCTAGAAGATAGAAGATACCAGCAATATGTTTTTAAACAAGGTGAACATCAAAGATGAAAGCGACCTACACCCAGATTCCTCAACCACAGAGGAATCGACTAAATAACCTCAAACTGCTGGAACACAAATGCTGAGTACATTATTACTATGGCGTAACTTACTTATTAGTGATAACTCGTCAGGCGCACATAGAACTTCTACCCCCACTCTGAATTGAACTCTGGACTTCTGGTAGATGGGTGGTCTTGACCACTACATCACACAGGTTGGCATTTTGGCAGGTATGATCGTGATATATCAGATAGTATCATATAATTGACACACACACACACACACACACACACACGCACGCACGCACGCACACACACACACACACACACACACACACACACACACACACACACATGTATACACTTAGTAATCCATACTTCACAGGCTCACTCTCACACTTACTATTTTTATTTTATGTTTTCTCATAAGTTGTTTATAAATTGTGCAAACTTTGATACTGGGACTCTGTATTCTTTTTACTGGAGGTGGGCGTTAATGTCTGCGACACAGTTTTATTTTAAACTAATGTATCCATTATCGTTTACTTTTTTATGTATGCCTATTTTTTGTTCCAATAAATAAATAAAATAAAAAAAAATTAACAATAATAATTCTAATGATAAGTAACAGGTACAAAAAGGTACATGTGGTGGGGTCGAATCGCAGCCCTTCCTGTTTACGCTCTAAGCCACAGACGCTTCTGAAGAAAATCTTAGGTCGTTTGTGGAGTCGACCAACTCGAACATAACCAACGTTGTTGAATGAAGGAAACCTCTAAGCGACGTGTATGAGTTGTTGATGATTACGATGACGATGAATAATCCACCACGTAATTATAGATGGATCGTCGAGTCTCCTTATTTAGGTTATATTGCTTTAAATACCATATCAACCATTTCCCGGACTTTATAAAAATATCGCTAATTAGTTTGATATTAATATTACAAATTGATAAACTGAAGGACGCAGGATATGACGTCAATATTATAAGCAATCTGGTATATTCACATTTTATTGTTTATCAAACTTTTATTTATAATATATTGATACATAAGTTAAATGTACCATAAATATTTGAACCTTTAGAAGTAATTGTTTTTTTGGAATAACATATAACCCACTTGATATTGTAAGTGATAATAGTACCCTATAGGCGCTTGTAACAATTTAGAAGAGAATAGAATAGAATATATCTTTATTGTACATCAGCCAATACAAAAAGAGAAAAACACATAAAACATAATAAAACATAATTTAATGCAAATTGATTTTTATTTTACAATAGTATAGCTTTAGATATAACTACACTCTTTATTTAGCAAATGACTCGACATTGTCTGATGGTAAGCTATTGCTTACCATAGAAAGAGTCCCGTCTCGCATAGCTAGTGCAGCATGCAATATATTATCCATGTCATCTCCACCTTGCCGCGTCTTACCATGTCTTAGAATTATTAAAAACACGTTAACATCGTATCGTATATACGTTCCATTTCTGGCCCTGTATTATCAAAGTCTCCTCTTATAAGAAGGCACAGGCCAGTGTAGGCCGTAACAAGACCACTTGAGCAATGGCTTATGGTGCCTTCCGAAGCACGTAGTTACATGAGTTACCAAATTTGACAGTAGACCAAACCAGAGACTTCGAACCGATCCACCAACAAATTCGTTGATTTGTTTAAAAAACTCTTATATAAGGCATCTTCTGCAAGGTAAATTATATTTCCAATCTGTCTTCTGAATAAATGACGTTTCTAAATAATGCTAAAGACGCATTCCTAAACATGTAAATAAAAACATTGACGAAACTACAAATTCATTATAACGACTCAATTTAAGAGGAAGCTGACCCGCCATCATTATTGATCTATAGATCGATACGATCTAGTTATAGCTCTGATAAAGATCTACGATTCGTATTAGGCCGGAAAACTTATTAAAACTATTTTGTACATACACACTGCTTGTTTAAAGTATCCTCAAGCGGTTGAGTGTGAATTTATTGCATAAGCGGAGAGTTTATAAGGACGAAGCGACAATATATCAGTTGCCAATACAATGTATAAAGAAACAACTGTCCAAGCGTAAACCCTGTAATCAGAATCGAACAACTATTTCATCTATACGATTATATGGTAGAAATAATTAAAAAAATAACAGTATTTTAAAAATGGAGAAATATTTTAAACTTTTAGTTGACCATACTAAGCAATTAAGTTAACAATGATATGAACAGTTACATGTGCTTCTCGTTACTCTTTTGCAATTGATCTGCGGCTACTACAGTATACTCTACAAAGTGATCCAAATAAAATCATACAAAAAAAGTATGAAATAAATCTTTCGTCATCCTTTTCCCAAGTTATGGGGAGTTTTAGAGAACATAGTGTGACGTTACTCACTTTGTGTCACATAGAGGGACGTGATACTTACCAAAGTCAAAGTCAAAGTCAAAGTAAGTATTTTTTGTGATACTTTTAAAACACCTGATGATCCAATGAGATAACTCTTCGTCTACATGCTGTCTTGTACACAACCATTTAGAAGACTTGAAATTATATAAAAGTATTAATCTAAAAAAAATATAAAACATCAAACTATAACTTTTTAACCGAGTTCAAAAAGGATGAGGTTCTATATTCCACTGTGTGCTTGTATGTATGCTCCCCGATTTCTTGGTCAATTGTAAATAAATTTAAAAAATGTTTTTTTTTATCCATAGAGTTTATGCCTGGAGTGGTCCGACCCATTGTCTCTAAGTCTAAGGATCTGATGCAACATTAAAGTTTTATAGGCACGTAACATATTTTTTCTATAGCTATTCGATTTCACCAATGACAAACAGACAGGCAAGTCGACAATACCGACGGTCACCTATCTAACTTTGAGCTTAGAAACTGACCACTCAAAATTGTAATGAAACGTTTCAACAAAACTAAAACCGAACTAAAAAATACTAATTTAAGAAGTTTTAAATTATCTTTTGGAATCGGTGTTCAGTTGTTTCCAGAAACAATAGAAAGTGAAACATGGATAATTTTAAATTGGATGATTTATTTTAATTAACTGGGCATGCAGAGTGCGTGAGCTCTTTGATGAAGATGTTCCATCATCAACAGGTCATACACATCCCCATCGAAGGGTAGATATCATAAATTAGTACGATTAGGCCTTAGTCAACCACGGGTTGATCACTTCGCATACAACCTAAGAATTTCCCCACCGATGTGTGCAGGTTACCTAACAATGTTTTCCTTAACTTTAAAAGCGTGGGATAAACGTAAATATGAATTCCAAATTTGAAAATGCGTTGATATGTGGCGAGGTTGGTACCGCTGCTTCCCTCATGGAAAGCAAAATGCAAAAACCTAATGCACTAAGCTACCAAAGCTTCAAAGAAAAAGATAAGACAAGTTATAAAATGCTATACGAATAAATTACTAACTTAACTTTTTAAGTACAGCGTTAAGTTAATATATTAAAGAATGATACTCCCTACCCAATGTTTATATTACGTTTCATAGTTTTGTAATCAAATAACTTAGTTATTTTCAGTTATGAATATTGTTAACGTAACTTTAGTATGCTTTTTTTTATCTATACATATGATATTGGAAACGGCCGTGAGCCCGCTTCTCGCTCCGCTACCCTCTCCGCCTGCAAGCTTACCTTTACCCTTACAAACTGTCGCGTACCTCACCCCCTATAAAAGCGTTAGAAGTCGCCGACAACAAAGTAGTTGTCACTCTTACTTGAGCAATACTCCTTGTGGTATATCCGATCAATAATGTGAGTATTTACTTTTTTACATAAGTTGAATATTTTTTAATTTTGATGTGATATAATAATTTTGGGACTTCCTCTTCTAAAGCACAAATCAATTTGAATTAGGTTCTATAAAATAAATTTCACTTGTAAAATAGATCTGGTCAATATTAATAATACTGATTTTAAATAATCTATTTTAAAAATCAATCGGACATTCAGAAAGATTTTTTCTCATCTGGATATTTTTCTAATAACTAGGATACAGGAAGAAGTAAAACTATTATAAAGATATTGTATTTTTATGATTTCATAAACAAAAGGTAAAACTTACAATTTTGTTTTCGTAATATTGCTAAAATATAAAAAAATGTACCATTGATTTTTGTTTAATGGATTGGTCTTAATAAAAGTATTGGGAAACAAATACGTGGAGAAAGCCTATTAATCTATTTACTGAATTAAGAAAACTAGAACGATTAGAAAAAATATTTAACTCGGGGGAAAAAACCCAAGAACGCAACATAAAATTCACTTTGAATAACTTTACGTAAAAATACCATAAATAGAAACTACAAAGAGGTTTGTAACAAAAAGTTTAGTAAAATTATATAAATTACAATCACGAAATTTATAAGATTACGCGAATTTAGAAGATTAGAATATGTCAATATCAACCATTTTAGAAAGAAATAAATAGGATATAATTTAACAATCTCTGACACGAGAGAAAATCATAAAATAACAAAACACCAAAACTAAAGAAAAAATCTTTAAAACAAAATACGATAAAAATATTTAATTTATTGTTAATTGTATATTGTACATTTTTTTCAATAATGTTGTAAATGTATGTTTATATACGTATACCAATTTTATGTACAATACAAATTAAGTAAAATATTAAATTTTAATGTTTAATTGAACCTGCACATTAAAATCTTTGAACTTTCGTTCAAAGATTTTAAAATTCAGCCTCATTTTCTGTCTGTTACGATGACATGTTAATATTATAGGTCGCTTAACATGAATAAGAGGGTAAAATTGATTATCTGAACGTAATATGTCACACTGTACATTGAAAACTAAATAAATATAAGCGAAGGCAAATAATATGCATGGGTTATTAAAAGAATTTATTAAAGTTTCAAAAAATATTTAGAATAACATCCATATAAGATGAAAACTTTTTCAAGTCTGGAATTGAACCCAAGACTTCTCACAATACGAGTGCTCTGATAGCTGAGCTTATGAATGGTTGTTATGAAAGTAGATATAAAGATTATTGACTATTTTATGGTAGCCTTTTCTTTTCAAAACAATTTTCAAAACAAAAGAACAATATATATATATATATTTAACATCATTGATAGCTTCTGTAGAGTGGGTTGTAATAAACGTATTAATCGTTATGATTTAAATGTCAAGATACCAATATAATCTGATTTATCAATAATTCAGAATAATTACAAGCAACTAAAGACACAAGACGTCTTTAAAAATAACAACTTGGTAAAAAACCATATATATAAAAAAAGGATCAGAATAAAAGAGTTTCAGAGACACCAACCAGTTGCTGACAATCATCTTATAAATCATCTATAATTAATTTGGTATTTTAAATTAATTATTCAAATAATTGCCATCTGAATTGTTAAAATAAAAATAAGCAAATACACAAATAAAATATGTAATTAACTTTTACATGAATTCTCTCATTAATATCAAAAATTTAGTTTTTTCGTTTCTCCCACGTAATCACCTAACCTATTCTTCATATGGCTTGGATGAAAAATGGCAACACCAAAGGTATTTTATAGTGTACATTGTAGAAATAAATGAAAGGTCTTTCGATACTGCCAAAGCACACAGTGGAGTCAATTTATCACAATCTGTCAATGTTAAAAACCTATTGGTTCGAAAAAGGTGGTTGACGTAGTGGCAATTCTATATAGTTTCATAACGGAATCGGTAGTTCATAAAATAAACATTAAGTGATAGATTTTTTATAACGAAGCTAGTAGCTTCTGCGTGGTTGAGTCGCCAGTACCTAGATAACCAGATGCCCTTAGTTCAATACGGAGTCAGATCAGTGGCAAAACACATGCCTGCAAGTTATTCGGCCAGGTGCGTCCTGCAAGTTATGCGACTAGATAATAGAGAAATGTAGATATTAAAATATCAGAAATATACTGGATTAACATATCCATGACTAGTGAACAAATATTACTAATCATACAAAAATCTGCCTGTATCAGGATTCGAACCCGGGCCTTCTAAGTAGACAAGGATTAACGGACGATCCAGACGATCATCAAAAATCCTTGATTAATAACACGAACATTTAGTAAGCTTTATGATGATTTCAACATCACAGAACTTCTTAATAATAACTAACATATACATTTCTTTAACTTATATGTAAAGGTAAACCCTTCACAATAAATGGCAGAGATTTAATTCAATATTTATATACATCATCAGTCTCTCCTAATGCACGTCACTGCTCCATACGTAATTATGTGACATATTTATATTAGTAAGAAATAATTACATACACGAAACTCATGGTTTAATTAATTTGTAAAAAGCCTGAGTTCGGTTTCGACCTCGCTCTGTATCGTATTTAATTCCGTAATCCCCGCGACCAGACTCGTATCGAAGCCTTACAACTGTTAGAACTACCGTTTGCCGTATACTGAGTGTTTCATACTACTTTTACCAATATAACATTCAAAATCACCCTTGTACTGCTAACATAAATTTCAATTTCGCTTGCTACTGTCACGTTTTATATCTTGCCCATTGTAATTTTTAAAGTTGATGGCAATTTAAAAATTGTTGGTTGGTAGATTCATTAAATTGCATTAACAGCTTGTATAAGACTTACAGATAGAATATCCAAAGCGTCTACAAGCTAAAAATACGTGCATCTAAAGTTGAATTTCATATATTAAACACATTTTAAAATGTCAGTTAAGTATTTAATACAACGTCAATGAACGGGAGAAATTACGGTCAGTAAAAATAAAAATAATAAATCACTCTAAATATTAAAAATAAGTCCCAGATCATCATCATTAATAGCCCACGCCCCACTGCTGGGTACAGGTCTGCCTACATCGGGATACATTGGGATTGGAGATTAATACTACCACGCGGCCAATGGAACCTCCATTGTGGTGGGTGGTGGGATAAGTGGCTTCTTTTTAGTTATCGAAACCAGAGCGTCCGAGCCACTATGCCTACGAGCTCCAAAATATTTACCATTCATACTCCTAGTAAATTAATGATCCAGTTTAAAAAGGTTTCAATATAATATTATCTCTGTTACTCTTATCAAAACTGAAAGGAGACGGAAAATCGTGTTATGCTGGACAATATCTTATCTTGATGTAGGGCCAGGATTACTCCAGGAGCACGTCGACCCAACGGGATCTTTTGTGCTTCCCCAATCCTAATGTCCGCTGTCCTGGAATACCTCCAAGATGTACTTACTGAGTCAGCAGCCTTATATATTTAGGACTGGGATAGCCCAGTCCAAACAGACCCATTCTTTTCCTGGCAAGAGCATCACTGTTACATAGGATGTGTTCCATTTGTTCTGTGTGCTCCCCACACACACACAGAGGCAATCCAATAAGTTTCATCTTAACAGCATGCTATTACTGCTATAGTGGCCAGTAATAGCACCACTTATGCTGGACAATAAAATTTACCTTTTATCGGCACAGATGATTAATTCAGCCATTTTGACTGTGTGGTTGGACGCAGATCGTTAAAATCTTTTAAATATATTTAAAAATAATAATAATACAATTTAAATAGGTACTTATCTCATATAAAATAAGACTTGCTTCGATGTATTAAATTATTTTGATGACAATTTGGTCGAATAGCCCTGTCTACTTAGCCACAGGTTCCGGGTTCGAAAGCTCGCCATAAGCTCTTAATGATGCTCTACTTGATATAGATATTATGTATGAGTGTGAGAAACATTCTTATTATATACCTTTTTTGTATTTTCATGTCAGTTCATTTTATTTTTTAATTACATGTGGTATATTTAGAAGGTTAAAATAAGAGGCGCGACCGATAGCAATATCGACTAGTCGTTTGTTAGTTGCAGGTTGAAACGCATATATTATTTACGAAGACTACGCAGAAGGTTACATCTGCTAAGATATCATAGACAATTAGGTTTAACATAATCTGTGCATTCATTCGCACAGAAAAATATATTTATTTTTGTATTTAACATTTTATTTGAATGATTAAATTTTCTTTATTCTTCTTCTTCTGTGAGTTCTTGTTGAAGTTATATAAAATTTAATTGTTTGTTTGTCTTATTAATTATAATATTTCTATCTTTATTCCAGATACAAGAATATGGAGCACACTGAATTCCGCGTCAAAGGTTAGTTCTTCCTCAGACTTAAGTGTATAATATTTCAAAATAGTATCTGATGGCAGGAATGTAAAACAAAATCGAGTGCATGAAGTATTTGTTGTTTGGGTCGGTAATTAGAATAACACGCTTGGAAAATGAAATTAACTATAAAAATTACTTAAAGGAAAAAAATTAATGCACTTCTAGTAAACTTTTTATTTCAAGTCAATTTTGACATATATTTAAATAATAAAACTAATAGACGTAAAATATATATTCTTTCGTGCATAAAAAGCAGTTCCGAACATTTGTAAATCAACTGCAGTAAACTACGTACGGTTTTTTAAAATTTTACAGTTATTTTTATACAAACCTTGTCCTGACCATAAACACGACATAAAGTTATAGAACTCGGTGTGTCAGATTTAAAAAAAAATCTATAAACTATTGCAATATCAACAAAACATAAAAACAGGCAAAGACAACCTTGAGACACCCTCCTAGACTATAACTATAATTAGAGCTGGTAATCCAAGTACAGTGATTTACGTTAGAAACTGATATAACAACATTTTATCTATGTGATAGGAATATTAATTAGTTTAAACTATATAACATTTTCCTATGAAAATTATTGCAAATCATAAAAGATTACAAAGAGGTATTTATTATCCGCACAATCTAGATACAATGTTACGATTAAGGTATCTCACAATTTTTTTTATTTATTTCTTATATAAGAAATAAATATTATTCTTAATTTATCCTTAATATTCCTTTATCATAGACACAATATTAATATTAATATTGTGTCTATGATAAAGGAATATTGCAACATTTACATATTTATATTTTATGCGTTTACATACATATATAGCATCAAAAATTTGTCACGTAAATTGATAGATTTTAAAGTGTTGCTTGATATTCATTTCGTAAATTTTTTCAGTTGAAATGATAAAAATAAATTTACTTCCCAATGTTGTTTGATTAAGAATGTCTCATATTTTTGAAATAAATGTGGAAATAATATTTTGTACTCAAAATCAACTCATTATGAGGCTTATGTGGCGACACAGAGTAAATATCATAGAGGAAAAATACATAAAAATGAATTGAAAATATCCATTTTTCCGACCGTTAGATCCTAGAAGAATACTTTATTATCAGATAAAGTATGTAAGAAGCTTAAATTTAAATACGCCAATACAGAAATGCCGATATATATTTGGATTATTGTATCAAGATCTTTTCCATAATAACTCCATACGTCAGTAGCTTGGCCTTTATTATCTTGATTATAAGATTCAATTTAGCTCATCCAGTATTTTCTAGTCTAAATAGTAACCCGTCCAATATTAAACAATAAAACAGAAACGGGGTACAAAGTACCCGGTCTGGATTTACCAGGGTTCATATTGGATCATTTGATAAATCCTCTTTTATGGGGACATATTGACCGTATCGAGCTTTCAAGTTACAAATAAATACATAGCTTTATTTACCCTACGGTGTTAGAGTAACGTTTGTTTTCATTTAAGTACAGATCGGACCAAGTAATACGTAGTGTTGGGATCGCCTCGATGCTTCTGAGTCCTCTTTAACCTGTTGAATCAAAACCATTCGTTGGAGCGGTCGCAAGAGAGCTATGAAAATAATGAGACTTTAATAACTTAATCTAAAGTCAAAGTCAAAGTCAAAATATCTTTATTTAAATAGACTCATTTACTAAGTTCTTTTAAATCGTCATAACAGGGAATATGTATGAGAAAAATAAACAAATGTAATTAAAGGTAATAGTGATAACTTTAAGTGGGTATTTACAAATTGTCTCAGTTTTAGAATTTAAATATTTACTAAATAAGTTGTTAGTTTTAATTTTAAAATAAATACAACACTAATATGCATATCCCAATTAACCCTACTACCGCTTCGACGAATTAGTAGCTGCAGAGAAGAAACGGCGCAAGAAACTCTCAGCCTTTAGTATTTATAATGACATTTACAAATCACCTATGTCATTATGTATTAGTATAATAATTAAATATAAAGTACACAGAGTCTAGTTTCTACTTTAATTTTATACAAAGACGTTCGCAATTTACTATGAATGGCTTTGGCATATGCCCTAAATTTAAAACTTATGGAAGACTTGTCTTGTCGATAAGACCTCAAGTGTAATATGAGTCTCTTGAGAGGTTTAATACAATTTTAGATGTAATTTATTTTGTTTAACATAGAAAGTATATCCAAATTATTTATTTAATTGAATCTATCAAGAACCGACCTGACCGACAAAATTCATTATTAATTTTATCTATGGTATGTAGGCATCCTTACATCAAAATAATATAAAGGTGTTTTAATATAGAAAGTGGATCACTTATTTCTATGTATTAGGAAGGTTATTAGTTTAATTTAATGACAGAATAACGTAAATTCATCAAAAACATTATTAAGTATAATTAGTTATCTGTGAAAAGGATAAATATTAAAGACTCTGAAATCATTTTAGTTGGGAGTCTCACGAGTTTAATAAAACTCCAAAGATTTAATGGCTCGAGTTATTCCCAACGCTAATTTCTTAATTTAAGTTTTTTAACTAAGTTTTTTTTTATTAAATTATTCTTTGAGTACAGATATTCGTTATTAGCTTAAATATTGGCTCTGGTCTTTTCTCTGTTACTTATGAACCTTGAAAATTGGAACGTTATCCTGAAAATCGAAGACAAGAACTGTCTAAACAAAAGTACAGAATCCAATTTATTTCCTCCTGCCATCGCCGACTTGTTCAAAGCTGTGGATGGACAAAGACTAGATAGCGCAAGACTCAACGACAAAGGAGTGGAGTGTATTTGTTTTTCAATACTGACGCACGCTGGTTGAATCAGTATCGAAGGAATGCAACTAAATAAAGTAGGGAATAAAATGTGAATTTAGTTTTTTCTTAGATAATTAATTATATACTCCATTGAACCTCTACTCGATGTATATTTATATACTTACAGTTTATGTCCTCTCATATAATTACGTAACTGCATATAATACTTGCATTCGCAAAGAACGCATAATTTATTTTATTACATTTTTAATATTTTGCCAAATATTTGTTCTCAACGATTAGTTAAGTCTGGCAAGGAGCAAGTAAACCCCAACACAACTATTGTTTAAACTTTCTGGGGATGTCTCAACGTGAAACTTCTTTTGAAAACTGAAGTGATGATGGGCAATATAGTGGCTCTTTGGTGTTTAACTTCAACTGTGATGACGATTTGACGCTTGAGTTAAGATGAAAAATAATTTCAATACCGTTTAGACAATATTAATTAATTAAGTCTCTTAAATATAGGGATGTTACAATAAATCAGAATGTGATCAGACTAATAACGTATATTATGACTTTTTATTCTCATGTAAAATAGCTTAATAAAACAGCTTGTTAAATGTCAGCTGTAAAGATATATCAGGAGGTTTTGAACATCAGAAATCGTAAGATTTTAAATATATCGATGTGTATTCACGTTATAGTACAGAAATATCTTTTTTTTCGCGCTGAAACTTTGTTTTATTCGCTTCGGTTTACGAGTGAAAATATTTAAAAGAAACGCAATAAAAATAATTAATTTGAATTGGAAATATCATGAAATATTATGGAAAATCATCTCATTGATGATTTAAATCGATAAATCGTTTTATTGAAAATTGTTATTTTTTCATCGTGACTTCGGATAAACTCTAATAGATAGCGGCAGTGAAGTAACACAAACTTGATAACTTTTTGACAGCTATGCGGTCCCCATCCAGCAAAATGATTTTGCTTATAGAATTAACTTATAGAATTGTAATGGAAAAGCTTAAAAATTATTTAAATTCATAGTTTAGTACAGAAAATAGTAACGAACTTTTTAAAATTTACTTTTCTTTCCCCGTCATTTAGGATTGCATTTAATAGATGGCGTTCGAGGCAATTTATGTCTACTCACATTATTGTATATTAGTTGTACTCACATTTTAATCCATAAAAATAAAAAATCGTATCAAAATCAGCATCTATCTAAATCCCAAATGAATGCAAATTTACATCTATCTGGGATTTAGAAAGATGCTCACAAAGACATATTTGGTATAGCTGGATCACTTTTAGCAAAAGCATTTTGGCCATCGTCCTGTATGATTACAGCTAAGGAGATGGTAGATTACATAGCGGACTACTTGGAGAACATTCGAGAAAGGCGGGTATATCCTGGAGTACAGCCTGGGTATCTTCACAAGCTGCTGCCAACAGAAGCTCCCATATCTCCAGAAAAGTGGGATGACATATTCAAAGATGTGGACGAGCATATAATGCCGGGGGTAAGTTTCTAAAATCCAATTTTTTATAAAGATGATAAGATAAAGATAAAGATTTTTTCTTTTTATTAAACTTAGTTATAGAAGCAGTAACGTCACCTGAGTGGATTGTTGGTTGTTTTTGGGTGTGAAAGGACAGTTAGTCAGGGTTATGACACAGCGTATATCTGGAATGTCTAGATCGACGCCAGAGTACAGCTGGTATTAATATCTCGTGTCTTGAATGTTGAGGCACTTATAGTATCAAGTAGGTTAGTAATTAGGTGGATCACCAGCTTTAACATTCTTTGATATGAAAAAATATCAAACAAGGAGTTGAGTCTCTTCATCATCAGCATATCTACGTATTTTATCAACTGCCATACAAAGATTTCTCCTCCTGCATTTACAATTTTCTCAAGATTCTGAACAGGTTATTTGTTCATCTTGTTTAGAAGCCGCAATTGAATCCGGAACTATATATATATACAAGAATTATGAAAGATTTATATACGACATACAAATAACAAAGATTTTTTTAAAGAAAAGGTTTTTATCCTCAGTTGGTCCACTGGCAGAGCCCGCATATGCACGCATACTTCCCAGCGCTAACTTCTTATCCTTCCATCATGGGGGATATGCTGTCCAGTTCCCTCAACGTTCTGTGTTTTACATGGGTAAGTAAGTGGGATATTTAAAACTAAGTTTTCAAAAATACTAAATTTTAAAAACATTTGGATAATCTTATTAGATGGACTCCTCTACTGCTTATCATCAGGTGGTGTCATTTGCTGAGCTTTTTATAAAAAAAATGCTCTTTATTAAAACCCTGAAACAGCCCATAAGGTCTTCTAGATTAGATTCCGTAAATTAACAGTTATTTATTACCAACAGGAGCAATAAATATACCAACTTACTGTGTAACCTAGTACAATCACAAAAATATATTTGGTGATTAATAAATATTTGGGAAGCCTTTTCCTTACCGGGGTCTAAGTTTACATATCACCTAATGGTAAGTAAAATAAGGCCGAAAATGGAAGCAAACTACCTTCGGAATCCTTAACCACAGAGGAACTGTCTACTTAACCTCCAACTACTGTTCCAGCAGTTTACATTATTGTTAAAGCGGCAGAATTAGGCAAGATGGTGGTAGATGGCCTGGCGGACTTATTATTGTCCCACTGGGAATCCCCCGGACCTCCAGATCTGAAGAAGGAGGTCTCAGCCGCTAGACCAAAAAGGCTAGTTAACCCCTTCTAAGGCAAAGTATATATAGTCTGTTGCCACCACCTAAGAAAGGGTTTAAAGAAATTTATTCTAACAATCTTTACTTAAAAACATCTTAGCAATGATTAAGTTGCAGCGCAACTGAACTTAAGCAGTACATATTAACATATTGCTACAATTTTTATTTTAGTTTTTAGATTACCCACTTATATTATATATAGTATTTCGATCACCAGCCAAGCTGTTCAGTACCACACACCGTAATATATTTGTTACTTTGAAGTTAGAAAAAGGTCCACAATCCAGCCAGTGACACATCAACATAAAATATAGACCTACTCATTTATACAGGCATCTTCACCAGCTGGCACTGAATTGGAGACTATAGCCATGAACTGGCTGGGCAAGCTGCTGGGACTACCTGACTGCTTCCTAAATGAAAAGAATGACAGTCCTGGTGGTGGAGTCATACAGGTAACACTTTACTCCACAGACCAACCATCGATGCTGGAGATCAAAATCCATTCAAAGCTTTAAAGTCTTCCAACGCATTCTCTGGACTTATTTTGACGCATTGACCTATAAAAGAGGTTGTAAATAAAGCACTCAACTGACGTTTTGTATGATTTGTCGAAATCCACAGTTCTGTGATTGAAACAGATACCTTAAGCTCTTGGTTCCAGTTGTTACTATTACTGCTATTACGAATCATTAGGGCAGTGTAAAAGTATTGTATGCGCGACTGTTTCTAGTTCAGAAGGGTGTAATGGGAATAAAATGTTGTTAAGAGATGTGGGAAAACTCACCAATTCACCAGAATCCAGTTGCGTAATGGGCACCTTAAATCGTGAAGTTGATCAGCACCTGCGATAGTCTAATAACGTGTGGCCACTCAAAGAAATTTACTATTTTATAACACAGCACACTGAGGGTTGTATTTTTACCCCTTATTACGAACACAAGCGTAATGTTAACCGTGCGATTATAGTTAGAACACTGTTGACTGGCGAGCTTGAAGGGGATGCCGATTTACGGCCAAACGATTCGGATAGAATGGATACCCTTCTTACATACATAACTTTAAACTACTTAATAATTATTTTAAGTTAATTAGCCAAAACAAGTACTATGACCTAAAATCATCATCATTTACTCCTACGCAAAAAGCCTTGAATAAACTGATATTTTGTTGATAAATTATATAAGGTAATTTCTTCCCGCTTCTTTGTTGTAGACAACAGCGAGCGAAGCAACCCTAGTCAGTCTTCTGGCAGCTCGTACTAGGGCCTTGATGCAGCTAGCTCAATTGAATCCTGACATGCAATCCTCAGAACTGCTAGGCCATTTGATTTGCTATTGTTCGGATCAGGCGCATTCGTCTGTGGAGAAAGCTGGTCTGATTGGTGAGTACTGTCATATAAATAAGACAAATATTATTTATTCTTACTGCAATAGGAAAAATGGCGTGTAGGAAGAACACTTTTGTCCGAAGAGTAAATTATAACTACGTATTACTTAATTGCATTAAGATAATATACTTTTAGGCAAAGGCGTGAATATAACACACCACCGTTTTAAAGAAAATAAATTGCAAATATATCGTTATATTTTTTAAATAACACTTCAGTAAAATAATTTCTTTGTTGTTCATGTTTATGGTTCCGTTTAATAAATATAAAGCTTATCA
The DNA here is from genome assembly GCA_943193645.1 of Acentria ephemerella. Lineage (NCBI taxonomy): Eukaryota > Metazoa > Arthropoda > Insecta > Lepidoptera > Crambidae > Acentria > Acentria ephemerella. Next base: position 2,923,164 of record OW971901.1, on the reverse strand, counting down.
TTTCGATCTTTATATACATTTTATTTATTTGTTTATCTAACAAAGACTTGCCAACTAAATGCGTACGAGACATTTACGTTTTGAAGACTTAAAACTAGAGGTTATTATGCGTGTATTAAAATTACTGGTATGCACAACATAACAAAACATACGACATTCTTTTAATATAAAACAAACACTTACTCTCTCTCTCTTTTACTCTTTAAACAAAGTGTTGCCAATGATTATATACGGGTTTGAAACCTGGTCCCTCTCTGTTATCAAACTCACAGCAGGTTTAAAAGAGTGGGGAGTTATGTGGGCCGTTTCTAATCGTGATAGAAACGTGGAAGTACTTTATCACTGATAAATAGCTCTTATCACACTAATATTCAAAGTTTAATTTACGATGTAATTTGGAGAATACAGCCAAACTTTGGAGCAAATGTTAGAGACTAAAGTTACTACTGTAGTTTAAGTGACTGATACTTGACGACATTGGTTACTTACTAGTGACAAGCTGAACTGCTAATACAAGCTGGGTAGGACCACCGCTGGGGCGTTAAAGGTCTAGACAGCTAGCTCAAAACTACGGCCCGCGGGCCAAAGTTTGTAATTTAGTAATTGAAATGCAAAAAAGCATAAGTTTGCTTAGGTCGCGCACTTTGTGATTATTCTAGTCTAGAAATGTAGTTAAAAGCAGAAAAATTATAACTGGTTTGGCCCATGGAACAAACTGAAAAATCAATATGGCCCGAAGGCTTCAAAGTTTGGAGACCTATGGTCTAGAATGTCAACGATCTTTTAAAGCTATTTTTGTAAATTTTATTTCAGTTATCTAGAGTTCATGTTCATAATAGCTTACGCTTTATATAAGCTTGTTTTAAAGCTTTTATTTAAGCTTATTTTTTGAGAAGTTCAAAAATTTGAGATTTTTAATATCATTGTTTTAAAGGCTTGACAAATATGACCTTAAATTGAAGAGGCCGAAAATGCGATATCTAAGGTTCTTCTCTTCTTGAAAGAAGCAACAAATATAGGTGGTTTTATGTCATATTATTTTTTGATTATATCTTAGGTCTGGTACGGATGCGATATATCGAGTCCGATGAAAACCAATGCATGAGAGGTGCGAAGCTAGAAGAAGCGATACTTAGCGATAAAGCGAAGGGACTTGTGCCATTCTGGGTAAGTGTACATCATAAAATTATTTTAAAATATCTGCAAGAATTTTGTGTAAGGAAGGAAAACTTTAAAGGATTCTTGTTAGTATACATTCTGTCAGCATCGAGCTTATGACAGATAAGGTCCATTACCTTCAGTTTTCTGAGCGTCTAAAACTGAAAACACATGTCGAATATATATCAATACATTTTCATTGAAATACCTTTAGTAGGTTAGAAATGAGCAAAAGCATTGATAGCTTAATTTTGTTAATTAAAATAAATTTAGATAATGTTCAAAGGGCGTTAACACATACGGTAACATTAATCTAAAATCAGTAGGACAAGAAATATTAGGAAAAATCCTGTCATACAAAGATAATCTTCAGAGTACCTTTATCGAGCTGTGCCCGATTCTAAGCTTAGATAAATGGTTTGGGAAAATTATTTCAGCTAAGCAGATAATATGACTAAAACTTACATATGTGTATAAAAATATATACATACAATGTAATCAAACTAAATTTTATTCACAATTCATGAAAATAATCAATCACCAATCATAGTTATATTTGTTCTTTACTGCGGTCCTTAATGTATAAACGAAGCATTTAGCTAGGGATACGCATAGTGCATACTGAGGAGGTGCAACATATCACTGCCCAAAGAATCTAGAAATTTCTGGAAACACCGGGGTTGGGCAGTGAAATCTAAAAGGCTGCCATAAAAGTGTATTGATCTTTTATGGCGAAGTGGACTATGGCACGCAACGCACACATACATATAAATAATATTAATTATTGACTATATAGTTGTAATGTAAACTTGAGACACTACTCCTTCGTAAGATTATTTTTCAAAAAATTTCACGCACATTTGCTTTGAAAGTTAATATTGATAAAAAATGTTAACGCTTACAATTATTTTCAAAGTACAAATTGAAATAAAAGATACCAACGAAATATTACTATAATTTCTCTTGAGATGACAAGTCAGCCATTTTAAATGTTCCCAAGCCAGCGCAACGGTATTATATCAAAATCTCACTGCTATTAAAACGATCATTAGAATGGAATTATTTGTTTTCATTTTTAAACCTATTCCTTCCCGAGTTCCCATCGGGACCAATTTGTTGGGAGATTAGATCTTGTCAGTGAGGATTTGTTGTCGCAATTATTAAGAGAAGAGCGGAATTGGAGCGTGCACTTATTAAATAACTTTAAACTATTGAAATACAGAAAAATAGATGACTTTCGAAATATTATTAAAATTTTAACAAGAATAGAATAGAATAGAATTGAAAGGTATATTGTTGACAATTTGACAATTGATTTAGAGTAGCCTATTAAAAATAAGACTTTAATATACGTGTGCTTAGAGTCCAAATTTCTAATCTTACATATGTACATCCTTCCATATTTAAAAATTCAGACGACAAATTGATATTTTTAATATCAGCCTTTTCTATTCAACCGATATTGAACTAAGGACATGCGAATACCCGACTTAGAATCAATTTACGGTAATCATATTATTTAAACAAATAAGGAAAGCTATCTCGCTTCTCCCTACCACTCGCATTACTGAACTGCTGTATAAAGTAAATGAAGCAATATACATTTAACATGTCCGTTGAGTGAGTTCGAAAAAAAACGTCATTAAACTTTTATCTTTCAAAAATATTAATTTAATTACACTACACTATACACAAATAAGAAACGTTAGTAGTTTAAATTTTATCAGCTTTCGAGCAAAAATTTAGATAGCAAATTTGATTGACCCATTCAGGGACCCACCATGACGAAAGCTGCTTTGTTATTGTTATTTAAACCAAAGCTTCTAAGCCGCTACTCCAACTAGGAGGAGCCTACTATTGGATATGTGAAATGATTGAATTAAAACAAGCCTAGATTAATGCTTGTTGCGCAGTCGATAACTAATTTTCTAGCTTGTACTGGATGTGGCCAAATGAAAATTTGGTGGCTTAAAATTTATTCTCTACGTTTAGTGTGATAAAGCCCGCTTGCTGTTAATGGGCTAAATAAATAAATAGAAATTACGAAACAGTATGTACGAGTAAAGTAACAATGTATGTCTACTTAGCAAACAAGTCTAGGGTTCGAATCCTGGGAGGGATCCTATAGAATATTTGTTCACAAGTCATGGATATTTGTGTGTTTACACAAAAACAACAACATAACAACACATAATACAATATATACAATACATACATTTACGATACATACAATACATTTTAATACATTTCTGGTATTTATATACAAGAAAGGGGCTTAGTATCGTAATTCATTTTTTGCCTATCTACAGGCTGTTTGGTCATAGTCATATAAATAAATCAAAAGTGTAAAATTATTTTCAAAAATCTTAAGTAAAATAAAATGTATGGGAAATAATTTCTGAAATTTTTAAGTTTTTATATGTGTTGAGAATTCAACTCGCGGACAGCTTTGTGAGCGTATATTTTTAAAACTGAAAAAAAAATTGACAAATAAAAAATATAAAAACACACAAAACTAGTCCGTCCCCAACAGTATTACCACAATATTTATAACACTATGTTCACATGGAAAATCCTTGTAAGCACTGAGAAATATAAATATCTAATTTTAAGCTTAAAAAGGATAAAGAAGGATTGTATATTATATGTGCGAATATGACAATTAATATTAAATAATGAGTTTTCTATTGGTGACAATGACAAGGAGAATTCAAAAGGGAAAACAATAAAAATTTATTATAATTAAATAATAAATATAATAATTATAATATATTATTATTATTTATTAATTATATAATATTAATTTATCATTTTATAATTTTTTTTATTATAAAATAACAACTAGAAGGAGTTCGCAACAATGTTTTTTAAACGCTTTTTGATGTCTCTTCCAGCCAGTTTAATTCTTAAGGCAGTAATATAGTTATCGCATCGCTGCCTGATCGGGACACGTGTCATCATTACAATTTTCAACGCAATTTCATCATGCTTCCTAGCGCCTTGAAACTAAAATATTTTCCATAGCTTTAACGTGCCACAGACAGACCGACTAAACAAAACTAAACTAAACTTTAATTATCCAATTAAATATTGTCATTTGCAGTCGGAGCTTCACTTTCTATTGTTTCTGGAAAGAACAGCACCAACCCCAAAAAAATATTTTTTATTGAATATCTTCTTAAATAGCATCGACTGGCATACATAACGAATAAAAGAATCATAGATTGGTTAAAAATCCTATTCTATACATTTTAAGTGCGCAGTGATTGTAACAAATAGAAATTGAAATGGTTTTAAATCGGCTTAAATGCATTTGTCTCCGTATTTGATCAGCACACTATCGCAGAGTCGAAATGCGAATATTTCCGACATGTGTTGTTAGTAAGAGTGAAGAGACACGCAATAAATTGCTCTTATCTTTTTCCTCTGTACTAGAATTTGTGCTGATCATAATAATCATTCTCAGGTTTGTGCAACCTTGGGCACTACCGGGTCGGTCGCGTTTGACAACCTTCGGGAAATTGGCTCGGTGTGCGAGCGCCATTCTGCTTGGTTGCACGTAGATGCAGCATACGCAGGCAGTGCCTTCGTCTGCCCTGAGTTTAGGTAAGGCTATGCTATTTACGTCAATATTGAGTTCGTAAACTTCATTTGGGCTTCTGATACTGTTAAACTTTGGATAAATCTCCATTGGCGAGAGTTGTTTTGGGATCGTCTGGTAAATGACCTTGATAGAACCTAGTTCATCCCATGGGAGTTCTCGTGTTCCAAGAGCCTCGCGTGCGCGTGTTACTTAGTAAATGTCAGGAATAATCAAAAGTTGTTTCGCCCTGAGAATAAAGGTAAAATTGCATAACCATGCTGAAGTAACGAGTACAAATAGAGTCAATAAGAAAGGAATACTCCATATTAATTGAAGAAATTATAATTGTAATACTTATTATATCCACTAACGATGGTATGACTCTTTTGTAAATATTAAAAACATTGGATGCTTATGGAATTTCCGTCGTTGCTTCTCTACAGCTAAAGTATTCTTCTAAGCGGTGGTACGGTTGAATTACAACGATATTTTAAGAACATTGAAATTGGGTTCATTAAAAAGGTCTTGAAAATTTTGTATCGAAATGCCATGAGAATCTGATTTATTTTCCCAAAACTACATTTGGCCATAAGTAGTATTGTTATTGTATAAGATTGACTTGCGCATGTAGAAAGACCTGTGTAAATGACAAATAAATTTCAACTTTCTAGGCACTGGCTCGATGGCATAGAAATGGCAGACTCTTTTGCCTTCAATCCATCTAAATGGCTAATGGTCAATTTCGATTGCACCGGAATGTGGTAAATATTACTTTTATTTTAATGGCAAGCAGTAATCATATATTAAATCACAACTTTTCCTATTTTTTAATAAATTGAATCATTACATCCTCAATACACAGAAAAAACATTAATATAATATTTTTCAGGGTTAAAGACAGCACCGCTCTTCATAGGACATTCAACGTTAATCCTATATATTTAAGGCATGAGAATTCGGGTAAATATTGCAGTTATTATCTTATATAACCAATCTGGTACAATTTTTTTGCTTTAGAAAGTATTAATTACTTCTTAATGCTAGCCTTTTTCAATGATACTGAATCCTATTTTAAAATATAAATTAAATTCTTTTCTCTTTTGCAGGCAAGGCAATAGACTATATGGTAGGTAGTCTTTTTGATCTATTTTTTTATGTCAAGCGATTTCATTTTTAGTATTTTTACCTTATCAGTTTTTCTATATCCACCGCAGTATAATTGTTTCAAACAACAATATATGGTCTTTCACATGGTAAGTAATTACTATAGCATATGGATGCTTCTAGAATGTTGGACACTACTCACCAGTGGCTTAGTGTGAGAAGTAAAATACCACTGACGGCGAGTGTAGGCTCGTCTTCAAGCTCCCAGCATATAGCTCTGAATAATCTTAAGTTTAGTAAGAAGTTACTTCTTACTTTATCTCAGGGTAGACCTTGATGCTGTTAACTGTTCTGGAGAAAAATTAATTTTGAGTACTATGATATTTCATTACTATTTCATCAAAGGTCAGATAGTTATGTCTTTGAGACGTCTATAAACATTACCTTGAAATATTTGAACAGTATTTGGATTGATCGATGATTGTTGATGTCTCATATAGTAATTTTATACCTTAATAAGAATTCGTATAGAATCGAGAATAGTATAGCAAATCCATTTCTTGCTGTAAATCTAAATCAAGCAAGATGGCGCTCACGCGCAACATCCTATATTCTACTTATGACTTTTGAACACTTAAAAAATTAGCAATGATAATTTTTCAATAAATTTTAAAATACAGCTTGGATCAGAAAACGCAAACATTAAACGGAACGGATCAAAAATAATTCAAATAGAAAACGGTGAAGTTAAGCTAACACCCAAAGTTGATTTGACCGAAGAAATCAAAGATGGTCATGATAAAGATAAGAACGATGAAGTAAATGAAGATTCTGGCATCAACTCTGGTGATGAACTGTACGCTGATGCTGAAGTTGAAAGCAATCTTCATGGCTACGATCAAATGTCGCCAGGTTGCGGCAAAAAGATTCAACTGGAGAACCCTGATAAAAAGGAGCTTCTTGTAAGAATTCATGGATGTTTTCGGTGATGGTGATGGTGTCGGTTATTGGTGATGGGAGTTTACAGAATGCGATAACATATAAGACGAAACGAAAATATGCAATGAATTTCACTATGTCAACGCATCGCTGCTTGTTTAATTACTAATCACACCTAATTACGCATAGCACGAATTGTAACGAAAGCTTGTCTACTGGTCTGATGGAAGTTCGTCAAAATGATTATTTTCTATGCAATTGAGATAAAAATCGAGTCACTATCTTTAATCTCATCGAAAGATTAGATTATTTCACTTTATATTTTTCTTTTCTAAAATAATCATTGTGCTTACTTCAAGTGATTGACAGCAGAACTTTCTTTTTGTACCATACTATCATATTAATATCTGGTAAAATTTCCTCTAATCGAATAAACTAAAGCGTTTTCGCTGACTGACTCTCAGCGTCATAGCCTTGGTGTATCACGAACTCGATCTAAGATCATACATATAGCTATACTTTGCAATTACTCTGTTTATTTCACAAAAATAAAATAGCATTGCACTTCTGTGATTTAAATTATGTAACATTGACGGTGACGGATTTACAGTTGTGTTGTTTGTTTGAGCGTTATGAGGTTTAATGATATTGTTATTTGTTTCAGCACTGGCAAATCCCCTTAAGCCGACGGTTTAGGGCGCTCAAACTCTGGTTTGTGCTTCGGAACTATGGAGTGGTTGGATTACAGAAACATATTCGAGAGGTAAGATTTATATTGTTGAAATCAAAAAGAAATGTTCATTGTACATAATTTAACAAACTAATTTTTAAAAGAAGTGGATCTTTGTAAACACTTTGGAGTTAGAAACATAATTGAATTGTATGTGTAATTTGCTTTCAGGGCGTACGTCTAGCACAGAAATTCGAAGCCCTGGTTTTGGCTGATCAAAGATTTGAAATTCCTCAACCAAGAAATTTGGGTAAGTATTGAAATAGATTTAAAAAAAAAATCTGTATTAAGTTTTATAATTACTATCGAGAGAAAGCGAAAGGTACCTCATGGTTGGGACGGATAGAAGTGGCTAGAACAATTTGTTCATGGGGTTTATCCTTTGTATTACGGAGGAATAGTTCTTATCTGTACTCTGAATTTTAAAGAAGTATTCTGTGTATATCACCTTATTAACACTATTTATTCGTAGCATGTTGCTTTATATTCCCTCTTTTACAGGAATGGTGGCATTTCGTTTGAAGGGGGACAACGCGCTCACCGAGCGTCTGCTGAAGCGACTGAATGGACGTGGCTATATCCACGCTGTGCCCGCTTGCTTCAAAGGTGTCTACGTCATTCGGTTCACCGTCACTTCGCAGAGGACTACCAACCAGGATATATTAGGTACGGCTTCTACCTTTAATTTGCCTAGACACTCATATGACTCAATCGCACTGTTCAACAAAGGTCTGTTGAACAGTGCTCTTCAGTTAAATGTGTTAAATTTTACATCATCTATAATTTACAATTGATTTTTGCAGATGATTGGAATGAGATCAAAACAGTTGCTTCAGAAATTCTACTGGAGATGTTTGGATCTGAAAACGGAAACATCGTTGTGCCTAAGAAGCCAAGGATCTCTTTGAAAGGTAATTTATTAGAAATATTCATTTAGTGAAATTTTTTAGGAATAAATAAACAAAGCAACAATAGACAGAACTAATTCACTTAGATATACACGAGCGATTAGAAATCAGTCGCTGAAAAAGTTGAATGAAGTTCTTCATTATTTTGTCCAATGAGAATCAACAGAAAATGGATTTTTCATAATTATTTTTATATTAAATATTGATAACAATGTTCATATGACCCTGAAAGTGATGGCTTATATTGTCTTGGAAATATTATGTAATGCATCTAGCCATATACAGAAAAATCAAATCATTTCTTGATTCTTTTTCTCTGTCCTATGAGTTAAGTCAACATTATGTGCTTTTCTTTCAGAGACTCGTGAACTCAACGCAACATTTGGCACGAGCCTCCTTCTTGCCAACAGCCCGATGAGTCCTAAGATTGTGAACGGAACTCACGCGGCTATATGCGATTACGAACAAGTCCTCACTTCCTGTGCCCAGACCTTCGCTCAGCTCAAAATGGAACCCAAGGACAGTCCTGGTAACTTACATTTTGAATAATCAGTTTCATTCACACTTAGACTCATTCTCACAGTTAATGTAATAACAAAACTTAGCTGTCTCCATATAATAAACTTAATTTCTAATTAGTGCTTTATATATAATTACACGTAAGACTTATTTAGACTCTTTCAATTTCTACTCATCAATCTCTTGCATTACAATGTCAAGGATATGTTGTATTTACTCTATATTCTGATGAGGTGTGAGCATCATATTTTTGGTATACATGAGTGTAAATACGAGATGTGCTTCGCTTCCTTCATAATTTTCCTTTTTTATAAGTGATTATATAGATTCAGTCTTCCTAAAATCGATTACCTTCACTAAGTATTTAAAGATAATATAATTTTCTACTCGATGTGCGTAACCATGCTGCTTAATCACTGTGGTTTGGTCATTTTGCTTTTCTAACATACTAACAGAGATGCGCAGAAGGATTCGGGGCATAAAGATGTGTGGGAAGAAATTTTCGCTGGATTCTTGCATGGATATGGTGCAAGGAATGATGGTGGAGCAGTCTCTACCTTTATGCTCAGAGGACGACAGAGAGGATGCGTCAAACGGTGGGTATTCTTATTAATCTCTTCTTCTATTAACTGGAACGAAGTTTTTCCTGACTGTTATAAAGACTGTTCCATATCCTTTTGGTGTCAGGATAGTTTATAAGTAGATGAATAATAGTTGGAAGTTCCTTCGCTCTGTATGATAAAATAAATAATTCAAATTGTTTAACATTCTTTCCAATAATAAATCAAAACAATGTATCTGAAATTAGTACACAAATTAAATCGTAGGTTAACTTGAAGCTTATTTCGCTTTCTTAATATGAATGCAAAGAGGAAGAAACACAGAACCAAAGAAATCAAAGTATTTAACGTTTACAAAGGCGTGGTCAACTTGGTTCAATTTGGGAATGATTAATATAATATATTTGATTTAAAAAAATCTTTTTGCTATATATACTTAATAAAACAGATATAACGTATAAAAATTAGACGCATGACAACGAAGTTCTTACATGGAAAACTAGTAATTACTGAGAATCTGTATTCCGTTTTAGATGTCCAGAAAATTACTGAGATTATCGAGGCTTAAATGTAAAGGTAAAATATCCATTGTTATTTTGGTGGTGGGATACTAAATTATTACCATAAGACAATTAATTATGATTACATTGTTTGAAAATTAGGAAGTATGAAATTGAATTATAAGGTGGAAGAAAGATGGAAGATGAGATGGATCGAATATTGCTATGGCTATAACAAGAGTAGGTGTATAGGATGAGATAAATTAATGAAAAGAGCAATTATTTAATGGACATAAATGGGATATGTGTCCTTATAACTTAATATTTGATGCTGAAAATTATTTTACTATCCTTGATAAATCAAAAGTAGACACAATCACGAATTTGTTTATTTTACTGTGAGTGACATAAATTACCAAAACTAACCATTAGTAGCTTGGGATGTTGTAGAAGTAGACAGACAACACTTGTTTTGGCTGTAAATAATTGGCTTTAGAGTTAACTCTAATTATTAAATGTATTTCATTCCCGTTGATGAAAAAAAAATAAAAAAAAAATGAAAAAAATGAAATAGAATTACAAAAAAAAATTTAATTGCTTATAAGGAATTGACGTATAATATATCACAAAATAGTTTCAAATTCAGTCATGTGAATTTAAAATCATTCTCCAATAAATCTAACGCTATGATTTCTCGTCTACAAAGTCAATTAAAATCCAGGATCCAGCCCCGGTGATAGATCATCGCTGACGTTATCACCGGTGACATCTAGCAGTACGATCAAGCAAGACACAACAGATTCAAACCAACTTCAAGTGCCAGTGACTCCATCTAGGCAGTACAGATCAAAATCCGTCGACGCAACTCTCACTGGTTTGAAACTAGACGACGCAAAAATTACTATTGATACAAAAAACAATGAGATTGTCATTACCCCTACAGATGTCAAAAATGTCACTAAAGATGTTAAATTAGATGAAATCAACGATGAACTTCAAATGACAGATAAAATTAGTCAAGCTTTTGAAAATCTTCAAGATGGTCTTCAAATGCTAAGTGAATTAGGCAATAGTAATGGTAATGAAAAATATAAAGATAAAACTGATGATTTTAATGCCAAATTAACAATTAAAGGCCCCGGAAGCTACATTAAGAAGCTGATACAACAATTTAGCGAGGGTCCATTTGAAAGTGAAGATTTAAAGCCAGAATCTGAAAGGGCAATGTCGACTCAAACTTTTAAGGATAAAGCTGACGCTATTTGCAAAAAATGTTTACATTATAAAGGTAAAATAAGTAAGTAAGAAATTGAATGTGTATTCCAGCAATAATAGTTATGGCATCGATGACTTATAGCGATTATTACTCGTTTCATGTATTTAGATATTAAAATTGAAAATGAATATTCGCCCATAATCATAGGTTATAATGAAAAGATACATGTAAATTGCTAATACTATTATAATACAATAATGTTATAAATAACAACTTAATCAATTTAAAAAACAAAGTTATCGCTATCTGTTAAAGTTGTTTTTTAAACTATAGCTTTGGACACTTCGGGGAATCAAATGGATAGAGGCGAATAAACGCTAACCTTATTAATGACAATTTCTTCGGCAATGTTATAAGACATCTTTAATAAGAATATTATAATTTAATTAATTACTTTCAGATAAATTATTCAGAAAAAATATATTTAAACTCGTAACAATCAACATTTAAGGTTTTACTGCAATAAGTGGCTACGCTTGCAATATGATGGCATGAATTTTTTTTATTTTTTCTATGTTGTAACCTTTGATTGTATAATATTATACAATCAAACAAAATTAATCAAAGTTAGCACTTACGTATTGCAGTAATAATATTGCAATTACATCTCTTTAGTCTATAAGATCAGAATATTGTTTATATTGGAAGTTATTTACAATTTAATTAAGTTTAATGTGAGTAGAAAGTAATTAACTTTACATGATAGGTTTTACTTACTTTGTTGGCACAATTATGTTTTATTGTTTTAAGAAGATATTGCTATAGCGTCATGTTGATAGTGAATTCTAATTTAAGATAAGGATTATTGAATAATATTTAATGAATTTTAATAAGAGCATTTGTTTTTGTATTTAAATATAATATATAATGTTATTTAATAATATGAAACATATAATTATTATAAACGTTAATAAAACATCTAAACGTATGTAATAGTTATGTGTCAAAATATAAGACGACACTGCTGTGCAAATTCAATAATTATCGTTATAGTATTAATATTTTATTCGGAAAGTTAAGCTACTGAAGACTTGACCCACCAAGACGCATTGGTCCGAACTCCTTATGTGTTTCTACCGTGTAGGAAGGCCCGTTTTTAACAGCGAGCCTTGAACAGAATGCAATAGAAATAAGCTTAATAGCATACTTAAGGTGATGAATTAGGCAATCAAACCCAAAAACTTTTTATATGTTCTTCATATTATAATTTTTTTTAGATTTCATTCGCAAATGAAATGCAATGATAAATTCAAATTTATCTCCAAATTTAAATCTAAATTTAATACTTAAGGGGATGAATTAGGCAATCAAACCCAAAATCTTTCTCTGTAAGACCCACATTGGAACCGCGAATAATAATCTGTTTTTCCATAAAAAACACCCATAATATGTAAATGTTTTTAGTATAATTGCTCATTTCTTTTACATTCTGTATAGGACGTTGATTGTGATGACGAATGGAATTATTAGTAATGGAATTATACATTTGATTCTTTTGCACTCTGTAATATACTGTTTCTTAAAGTCCACTCTGAATTTAAAATAAAGTACAGAATTGCTCCCTCTTCATAATTTAAATACACGTTATCCATATTTTATTTATATATTATCACTATCTCTCTTTCAATATGAAAAGAAAGGAGATGGTGAATCTATAAAATAAATGCAAATCACTGAAAGGCAGATAAAACTCTTTACTATAAGCCTATATTTAGTGAAGTCAATTTTGATCGAAAATGAGACTCACTTTTATAAGTGTCACATTAAATTTGTCATTTCCACTTTCGTATAGAAAGCAGAGATACAGTTTATTTAATTTAAATTTAGCGTGTGCACTACCAAATCAAGCTTATTGTATATAATTTTTTCATAGGCGGATATATAAAAATGAAATAAGTGTATAATGTAATTTATTCAACACTTCTACTTAAATTATATAAGTTTTGGTGAATTTTCACACAAATATATAGTATGTTCTTTATTATTAATATAGATTAGATTTCTGTTAAGTAAAGTGTTTTAGAGCTTTATCATTAACATGTATAAAACACAAAATAGTTCAGAGAAAATGTAGAATAGCATGTGGAATAAATATTATACTTAATGCAGCAAAAATCAAGGTATTTTAATTAATCTATCAAGGTCTTAAAACCAGCACCGCAGTATGAATATAAAGTTAAGTTTGAAACACCCTCCATTTAAAAATGCACTTGATAGCGCTATTTCACCATTTATTCTGATACGTGACTGATGAAGTTAACACCCAAGCCTTACGCGGTATCCTGTATGGACCGAAGTTCTTTAAAGGTCGCTTGAAGCCTGTATGCGAACAGCACAGGACAAATCCTTGGAGGGGCCCTATGTCCAGCAGTAGACCTTCCTCAGCTGCTATGCTGATGATAAAAACCAACACGCATTAGATTTTCTATTGTATGCTACCGTCCGTGTGGTGAGCTGGTAAGGGACGAAAAGATCAATGAATAAAATATGAAACCCAAAATTTACAATTTCTATACTCAAATGAAATACCTCTCTACAGCTTTTACGCACGCTTACCAGGTGAATCACGAAAGAATAACTGCTAAAAGATTAATTTTAAATGAAAGACTAAAATAAATACTTAAAGTTTATTATATAAATGCGTAACAGTCAATAACATTTTCTACCTAAAACTAAAATGCCTTAAAAATTAATTCATTGAGCGTTCATAACTATTGGTATAAATAAATGTTGTAATTTAACGATATAAGGGAGTCGTTTAGAAAAGATAATATATTTTTAAAAAATTAAACGAAAAATACTAATCAATTTTTTGAAACTGATAATTAAATTTATTTGAGTTATGATAGTAAGTTTTATTTGATGATTTTTAAAATTTTTCAGATTTCATTCGCAAATGAAATGAAATGATAAATTAAAATTTATCTCCAAATTTTAAAACTAAATTTAATGCTATTCTACTAATAAATAAATGCAATTTAATGTACAATTTATATTAATAAAATAATGATATACAACGAAATGTATATTCTTTTTTAATGATGGAACTATTAGTTAAAAGCCCTATATTTAATAGATGGTAATAATTTTTATATTTAGAGAGCTTTTTCTTTCTTTATCTTTTTAAATAATTATAAATTCATGTGTATAAATATTTAAATTTAAAATTTTATCAATTTACACTACAAAGTCTTTTTACAATAAATACAAACATTTTTACAAAAACAATTCGAACAAAATCACAACAAAAAACAACTTTTTTCAAAAAACGCCAAACCGATTCCGATGAAACTTTGACCGATCATAAGATCACTAATTGGTAACCAATCCATTTCAGCTTTAGCTCAGTGTACACCTGTGATGCTTTTAAGCCAGGGTTTGTAGTAAGTGGTCCTCATGTAGACGCCCGGAAGGAATGGTGCGGCGCACTTGATGCCATGGGAGACGGTCCCAACCAGCTGCCATCTGCCGTCATCCCGTTGAAGGACTAAAGGTCCACCGCTGTCACCCTTTAAAGGAAACAGACTTTTATTCAAACTGTAAATTTTAAAAAATCTAAAGGAAACAAAAATCTTTATGACACTTACTAAAACACTTATTAACTTAATTACATGATACTGACACCATTTTATTGTATCTATAAAACTCTCAATAAATCATGAGATTGAGCATCGTAATGGCTGGGTGATCGATAATATGATCATAATCGTATGTAAAATATAACGAAATAAGAAAGTAAACATTTTTAGAAGGCAGTAAACAAATTCAGAAGGTAACAAAATAACAAATACAAGTTTATGTATTTTAACTCAAATGAAATAAGTACTTACTTTTTTAAAATTTCTTTTAAATTTCTGTTTTGTGAAATTGTTTCAATAACTTCTGCTTATTTTTAATATCTATCATTCAAATGAAATAAGTACTTACTTTTTTAAAATTTCTTTTAAATTTCTGTTTTGTGAAATTGTTTCAATAACTTCTGCTTATTTTTAATATCTATCATCTTCTGAAATTGTTTACTATTCAGCTCATAATCTTCTAAGTTGATTTACTTTCTTATATCGTCATATTTTAAATACATTGTTAACTCAGCCGTTACGATGTTCACTCTTCACTAAGCAGTCTTAGCAAATATTTTATCTAATGCTAAGTGACTTACTTCACACGAGTCCTTCTGGCCGTTCGCGTACCCAGCACATACGAAGGAGTTCAGTATCTTCTTTGAGTGTCCAGCCGTCTGGAACATTTCCTGGCAAGCGTTGTTCTCAATCACAGGGACCTGGAAGTATCGAGAAATCTGATATAACAAAACTGTCTTTTAGGAAACGTTCCACACGTTACATTTAAAAACGTGTTAGAACTGTTGGTTTACAATAACCTAGAACATTAATTAGGTATAGAGCAGGGATTCCCAAAGTTTTCGGTATCGACCCCTTAGGATGAAAATCGCATTAATAAAAGGTATTTTAAATAGAAAGGAAAAACCCAGATTCTTCTGAAAACTTCATTCTAGAAATGGGATCTCTTGCTCAAAATAGTTTAGGAGTCCATGATTTTGAGTCTTAATTTATTTTCTACCTTGGTGGTACTAAGAAAAAAAATGTTATATTTTTAAATTAAGAACAGTAACAATCACATTTACCAGCATACATACGTTGGCAGTTTAGACCAAGCCCTGTATGACCGAAATAGGGAACCATAGTCTTTCCTACCCTAGTGACCATGTAAGCTGTTCTTACATGGTCACCTGATCATCATTCTGATTATCACTTTAGTATTATATAATAGTATTACTTTTAATATACTTTAAATGCTTTCTTTTTTAAACCAAGTATGAAAGAAGTATCAAGTGTATCATTTAAAGTGAAATAAAGTAATTTCATTCCATATGTGTGCAGCATGAGGTCTGTCCTAGTCAACTCCACCAACACCACAACATTTTAACGCTTTATTAAGTCGCCCACGTTGAATGAAGGTAGACATACATGTTCCGATCACGAATTCCATGGTTTAGATGTGCTACAGACACTCAATATCTTTGCACGTCATGTTGTACTTAACTTAGAGGAAATATTGTGGAATATTTTTGGGTTTGGGTTATACCTATATTTTGTAGTAAACAAATTAATGTTATAACTTTTACCTGCACTTCTTGTAGTACAGCTGGTACTCCACCACCATATTTGAGCCGTCCCCAACCAGTAACTGTGGCCATGCGACCCGTGAAGTCAGCCTCATCAGGAGGCATGCAAATTGGTACTGCAAAAATAAATGAATTTTTCTTTATTACAGAATCTCTCTCTCCGGCACTCTTATACACACAAATAATAGTCAGAAGTCTCGGGTTTGAATCCCGATTGGGGCAGATATTTGGTTGATGAGTACGTATATTTGAACGTAGTCATCGATGTTTATGTAGTATAATTTATAATATTTATATACACATTACTATTTATCCGTCATATAGAATGCATCGCACAACATCATAAATTGCTATTTTTGAGCTAATTAATACCTGTGAGTTTTAAAAATTATATTTTATATATGTAAAAACCTAATTATTTTGTAGACTTATACATCAACATCAATTTATACTTACCTATATGAGCTTCAAACTTAATCGGTGACTCTAATTCCAACAAAGCGAGATCATTCTCGAACGTCGCGGCGTCATACTGTCTATGTACAATGACGCGTCGAACGTTGCGCGACACAGGCCGTCTCGGTTCCTTGTCGCCTGAGATGTCGTTTTCTCCGAAGACCGCGACCAGCGATGCCAGGAAACTGAAAAATATTGAAAGTTTATTTTAAACATTTCTCTTTTGAATGCACGTGTGGAGTTCTTTATTCAATATTTTAACAATTTAATTATTTTTAACGAGTGCCTCGTTGAATACCGACGCAGATATTGGTATGAGGAGTAGGTGCAAATATTTATTCACTAGTCATGGATGTATGTATGGTAACGTATCATATGGCTATAAAAAATCCAGTTACCATACGAAAATAAATATAATGTTCACTACGAAGAAGTTTGCTAAGTACTGCAAAAGGGGAATTGAGAAAACCCCTACTGAGCAGATGCTCTTATAGTATCTCAGACTTCTAGTAGTAGTTCTAGTAGTTCTCTTAGACTATAGTGGCTAAATAATATAAGGTAAAAAACAAGGCAAAACACACAAGGCCTCAAAATTTTAAAAAAGTAAGTACTTTATAATATCATCATATGTTTAAGTCACTAATATGGATGAAATCCTAGAAAGTAACCACTAAGAGTTCATAAAAAATGATAAATTCAAATAATAATTCAAGGAACAGCTTGCCTTTTCCCCCAAATTGGATTAACTTTTAGTTATGGTTTCTGTGGTTAAGACCACCTTAAATATAAAGGCCTAAGGTACACCATTCCAGTGGGAGCAGAAATGTCTGCTTGATTTGATTGGTGTTAGGGGTTTTTGAGTCTACTTGGGTATTTACAATGTCTTAACTAAGCCTGCTACAGTAATAATGTTAACTCTTAAGATCTCTTAAGAGATAATATAGCTAATTATTCTGTAGTTGAGAAATCCAGATGTATGTTGCTGTTTTGTCCAGCATTATCATCACTAACAATCAGGTAACATGAAGGCCAAGAGCCACCTCGTAAAATAACAAAAATAATACGCATTCAATTTTTAGAGTGGTATTTAATATATGTGTTTCAATCAAAAACCGCCTTTAAGCTTATACTGGGTTTCAAAAATCTTTATACAAATAGTTATGCTTACCAGGAATTGAGTTTTGAATAGAATTAAACGCCTCTTTAGGAAAATCTTCCATGAATAAATGGTTGAAATACAGCATATAAGTCGGATAACAAAAGCAAATCTCACCCAGGCTGACAATGCGCAGCTGTAGTTACGAAGCGACTCGTGATCAGTACTCCACCACACTTGTTCTTGGTGAAGAGGCCAAGCCACGTTGATTCTCGGACTAGCACTTGCCACGGCCATTCCCCAAACTTTGCATTCTTGCCCCCCACAATACGACCTGACTTCACTAGAGGTCTTACGCCGCACACTGTAGAAGTAAGTTAAATTTATCGGGTTATATTTTTTGATAATCAAAACCTCAATTTGGAACCGCCAAATAATCACAAGAATTAAAACAATTAAAAATCTGTTCTTAGGACACGTTCCAAATTGTTATTGTTATTCACAATACGGTACAAATTTGTTCGAATTTGTGTAGGAAAAGAATAACATGTGAGAAAATCTCTTTGGATTCAGTGAATCGTGAATACGGTCATATTTCACTTCAGGTAATCTCTTAAATCTTCAATATTGAAAACTGTTAAAAAAATTATGTAAGGCTGTCTCTAAAATCGAAATTTGTTGAAGAATGTAGCAAAAAATTCTTGGACCTTATCTGTGAATCTCGTCTCGTTGTGGTAAACAACCATTTATATATATGTGTTATACTGAGGTACATATACATGAGACTTTCAGATCTATTAAACTATTTACCAAATGTTGCATATGTGTCACGAGGTTTGAGGCAATATTAATTAGAATATATCATATTACTCGTTAACATGACGATTCTAATGATGTCATTTCACTACATTCTTCGGTTAGTATGCTATTTTAAATATAGTTAGTTGAATCGCTTGTGTGTAGGGCCGATGGAGAGCACACTGAACAAATGGAAAAATCCTGTGTAATACTGATGCTCTAGCTAGGAAAAGAATGGGTCTGTTTGGACTGGGCTGTTCCAGGCCTGAAGACATAAAACTGCAGACTCTAAACGTACTTAGTAAGTACATATTGGAAGTATTCCAGGATAACAGACACTAGGATAAAGGAAGGACAAAGATTCCATTGGGTCGAAGTGCTCCGGGAGTAAATCTTGGCCCTATATCAAGATAATATGATCTTCTGATAATTCAATCTTTTGATAGTGATTTTTTGCCTAAACTACCATAGTATCATAAACATTCTTAAGATATATTCTCCCATAGTAGATTGGATTTAGAGGATGGCCAAGCAATAGCCTTCAAAATTCGGAAGATCTTGAGATTGAAAGTTCTGTAAGTACAGAGCGAGAAATTCAGGGAAAAAATACCAAACGTTCTCACACCAACCCACACTTTACAACAATGAGTTAATCCTTCTATGTGTACTCACAATTTCTATCACTGTAGTCCACTTGCTCGTATACCACTGACTCTGTGGTCACTTCATCAGACAGTTCCGTGGTCACTGCAGTCGTCGCAGCGGTTGTTGTAACTTTCTTCGTCGGTTTCACCTTTTTTGTGGTTGTCGCCTGAAAACAGTGGCATGGAAGAAAAGGCGAAGGAATATTGGATCATAATATAACGATCGTCTGGTTGGATGGAACGTACCCAGTAAACTTAACCAGAAGTATCGGTTTCGTATCCCGAAAGCGATAGATTTTTGTATAATGATTACGAATTATTTTGGTTACCAGCCAGGTTGTTTGTATGTTCATTTAACAGTGGATATGAAATTGCAGAATTTCATAATTTCATTTAATTTCATTTTGCTACTTTATAAAATTAATTATTTAAATCTTTGCCTCACTGATGACTTCATACCTTCACAATGTTTCAGTGCATGGTTTCTTGGTGGTATCATGACATTAATCACGATATCCTTTGATTAAATAAAATGAATATCAAAAGAAATTATTGCTTTGACGATTTATTTAACCCCTAATGAAAAATCTGGGTATTTCATTTGTCTGTCCGTGTATTAGGGTGTGTCTTTGCGGCATTGTAATTTCGCAGCCAGTCGACCAATTGTTATACAGTTTTTAGGGCAATGATTATTTTAATGTTTGTTGTTGTTTTGTTGTTGAACTTATTACGTAGATTAAGTAATAAGTTCTTTTAAATAGTCGTGCAACAGAAGAGATTTTTGAGAAGTTTGATATTTATTTAACGATTTAAATGCACACAACAGATTAAGGAATTGTATAAAAAAATGTACAATAGATTGATAATGCAAATGTGAAAAGCGATTCGTGAAATTTCATTAAACAGCTTTTGATAGTGTTTCAGAATTCATTTTCAAAAACAAACTGTTTCTTTAAATTCATTTTGTTACGTATGATCCTCATTCTTATTGACACTGTAAATTAAATTTAGAGCAACTTTCTTTCGATGTGGTCGCAAGAAGGGTAACAAATAGTGTTGTCAATAATAATTAGCGCTCCACATGCCTTGTAACGTGTTAATGGGTTCCTTACAGGTATCTAAAATTTAATTACTAACTTCATTATTACTCTACAGATATCTTCCTCTCGAAAGTAATATACTGAATACATATTTCGATTTAAATTCTATATAACCTATATTCTATATATCTTAATATACATACTAAGTATATTACTAAATACATTTCAAGGTATTTGAAATTCCTCTCAAGGCTACTTTCGCCATTGTTGGTTCTTGGAAGGGTCAATAGAATTTGTTATCTTTAGCTTCCTGTGATTTACCGTTTCACCCACCAAGTCGTATTAGGTTACTGTGGTGGTGTTAATTCCCAAACTTCTGATATGACCCATGTAAGAAAGCCTTCGCCTAGCAGTCGACTTATATAGCCCATTGATGATGATAATAAATGAAGTTTATTTCAAATTTCACATACTGACATGCTATACGATTTTACTGTTTCCTTTTCGACATACTATTGTTTTAAAAGATATTGATGAATGAATACAAATGAGTATATATAAAAATCATTTATAATAATATTGGTAGGAAAATATTTAAATTAAAGTACATACAAACGATTGACACTAGTAATAAACTAAATAACTAGTAACTAAGTTTAATACCTTTAGTCACCAAGACGAAGGTAGCTCTTATCAATAATTTTATCTCTGTCTGTTTTCTTTAAATATACAAAGATAAATATCGGTAATAAGACACACACAGCAACGCAAAAGTTATTAAATACGTGTGTTTAGTAACTTACCAGTTTTTTAGTCGTCGTGCTATAAGTAGTAGTCGGCAAAGGTGTAGTTGTAGTTGGTCTTCTGTAAACCGTAGTTAGCTTAGTAGGTTTTTTAGTCGTTTTTACTGTCGGTTTTTTCGTAGTCGATGTTAACCTTACTGGCTTTTTAGTAGTCAAAAATGGCTTTTTCGTCGTAGTGGTTTTTTTGTAAGGCTTCGGTGTAGTTGCTTTGTTAACTGTCGTGTTCGGTTTTTTATCTAGAATTACAATGTCGTGCAATTCCTGGAACGTGCCTTGAAGGCTTCCAACTATTTTGTTGACAAACAAATTCATTTTCTCATTAAGTTTCTCATCATCTTTCCAAGTGGGCGTTGTGAATTCCATTTCTTGCAACAAGTCTGCATCGCTATCAGATAACGATATGCTTGTATTGAACATCGCTGGGTTGGAACCAGTAGCGTTGAGCATTGGGTTCCTCACTGGTGGGAAGTTGATTAAATCATCAGGTGAAGTTTGTAACTCCGGTTTTAAAGTTGTCGGTGAGTAGTATTCTGTGTAGCTTTCTAGGCTTGGTATTGGACTTGTAGATGAAGACAAAGGCCTAGACGTAGATTTAATAGGGTATGGGGTTGTCATAGGAGGTGGTTTTGGTGTTATAACGACAGTAGGCGATGAAGGACGATCATAATTCGGTGGAGGCTTGCCAACATAAATATTGTTTGTTGATTCTATGTGATTGTTAACAGTTATTTGATTTACAGGTTTTTTTGATGGCTTGAAAGGCTCTTGAGATATTTCCACGAATTCTGGCTCCTTTTCTGTTGAGTAATTAGGTTTTGCTGTCTGGAAACCGTTTAGAACGATCACCGTTGGAGTAGCACTCGCAAAATTATCTGGTGCAATATCGTAATTTGAAGCTAAACTGGTAGGTGGAGTTACAGGTCTTCTCAACGGCTTAGAACCTGTAACGTAACTGGTTGAAGGTGGTTTTCTTGTTGTAGTAGTATGTGGTGTTGTACTTGAGCTTACGTAACTGAACGTTGTAAGCGAGCTGCCAAAACTGATAGGGTCTGTAGGATACCTGTTGAATGCTTGAATAGCTTGACTAGTAAACTGACTAGGACTTGACGACGAATAATAAGGCTTCGTTGTAGTCTTTTCAACAAAAGGTTTGTTAGCTGTAGATGGCTTTTTTGTTGAGAATGAAGGCAATTTTGAAGGATAACCCACGCTACTTGAAGGTCTTAGAGTTGGTTTTACAGTAACATAATGACCAGTTGAGGCATAATAATTAGGGTAGCCACTGCTATACGATACTGGAGATATAGTTCCTGTTGGAAGAGGCGAGGATTTTGTTTCCATCATGTCCAAAGTACTAGGTGATGTCACTTCTTCTTTTAGACTTGGAGTGCTATCATTCAACATTTGTAAAATTGAATCAATCGATGATAGCTCCGTTATTTTCTGAGTTTCCTTTGTGACTGTTGATACTATTACATAGTTTTCTGTCGAAGGGTTTTTAGTCGTAGTCTTATTAGCAGGCTTAGGTTTGAAAACTGGTTTAGTGAATACAGGATGATGTGTTGATACAGTTCTAGGTGTAGATGTAGGCGTAGATGGCGTAGGGTTAACGGTGGGTTTAGTTTGCATTGTTGATATTTGTACAGTGAAGTCTGAAGGCCTTACAACATTATCAGCTATAGAACCGTTTTTGTTGTAGAGAATTGTGTCGGCTATGTTATGGTCTATACTACTATGTGTGTAAATATCAGCTGGTTTACTTGGTTTAGAAATATCTTTCGGTGGATTGCTTAGCAAAGAATTGGTAATTTGACTGAACCCTTCAGACATTATTTCTGTTTCGACACCTTGAGTAGTTTTCAAATCAGGCGCTGCTGTGGCGGGTGTTACACTAGGTCTGTACCCTGGTGTCACTATAGGTTTAAAGCTATTGTGCAAAGCACTGAGCTGTTCTGAATCGTAATCATCAGTTTCTGATTCCACGTCAGGGTAGTCAATGTAACTTGTCATTACGACTCCTGGGCCTTTAGGGATATGAGACTGGCTGTCTGATTTCAGCTGGCAGCAGGCTCCAAAGAGGAATCCATCCATGCAAGTTCCGACAACCTCTCCGCCTCTTTGGGAACATTCGTGGTTGAACATGCATATCGTGCTTCCTCGATTGAACTTGGCAGCTCTTGAAGCTTTGCAATAGGAAGGTGTTATTCTGTACCCACCGAAGATTTTTCTTGCTTCTGGAAAGAAAAAAAAAAGATTCAATTAATGTCTCTGAAATTCACAAGCTCAATGATTCGCCACTATTGTCAGGTGTGATCTTAAGTTTTGATTACAAAAAAATTTTTACCGTGGATGATGTCACATGGGTCGATTTTATTTTAGTGACTCAAATTTATAAGTCGAACAATATACTTCTTTACAAATTTAATATAATTGTACTGTATTACTGTGTGATATTTTACATCTAACACGTCAATTTGAGTGGTAAGAATGTTCCCTCATTTCTAATATAAGTAAATGAGTTCTAGACTTGAAGAAAATACTAATTATAAGCTTAATATATTATTATTCAACCCGTATGTAGGCTTACCAAGAGATATGTCGAGACAGCTCATTATAATTTTCTTTCTAATATATTTATATAGACTGACTGCAGATTCTGTATATATTTACAAATCAAAATTTTCTGTTATTTTATTTCTATTTATAACTCTTTGAAAAGAAAAAGAGAATAATGATAATTTTTACAAGCAATAATTGTTAACAGTTGAAAAACACTTCAAGATAACTATTATATTAAATTAGTTAAGTTTTTTTTTGTGCGTTTCTCTTTTTGAATTGGCTGATGTACAATAAAGATATATCCTATTCTATTCTATTCTATATTATTTAGTTATCTTAAAATAACTAAAAGTTAAAAACTACAGACAAGAGTGTTTGTCCAGTATAAAGCCCATGCAATAGGTTTATCAATACATTATTACATACAATTAACGAGAATATCACAATTTTGAATTTTACAACTATGATTTGTCATTCAGCTACATACTTTAACATGTCTTATGGTTATTGTTTATGTATAACTAAACTAAATTTTAAAATATACTTATGTTATGTTCTGTTTGATGGTATTTTAGCCTTTATACACTCACAATATTATTTTTATTTTATTTTATAAATCGATTGACATTGCTATTGCGTTATCACCTGAAACGTGTCTTGAACGTGAACAATATCAAATCCGTTTAGACAATATATTAAATTTTGATTGCTTAGACAACGTCAACAATATCTAGATATTCTTTTAATTTACGTTACGAGGTCAAGAAATGCATATTTTGGTTACTAGGCGAAAATATATGGTGTTAAATTAAATAAAAAATATTATGATATATTTTGAAGTCGATAATTGTAGAGGCTAGTAACAACTAAATCTAAACAAAAACTAAATCTGGGTTACTTAATCAAAGGTCACATGCCCTACAATAATACACCGGTAACAGTTTTTTTAAATATCTCCTTGACGTATTGGTTCAAGCATCCTGATGTGATTTCGAATCAAAGCAACTTTCATCACGATCAGACTCTGGATAGGTCAAATTACATTTGTTATCTCGAGCTCTTTAGGAATTACAAATTTTAATTGAGCTCTTTCGGGTTCTGTAAGACACAGTAAATAGTGATAGCAGTTAGTTCCAGTTCATACAGCGACCGCTTTCAATGCATGGGGCATTGGGCGAGCCTGATAGTTTTATGGCTTAAATGCCTCATTAATGCAATAGTATTTATTCAATATAAGCCGTTGATAATGGTATACCTTATATTTCTTACCAAAATGCTACACTGTTTCACAAACGTTATAAAATAGTCTTTGGTGATTAGCTTCTCATGCAAAAGCAAGAAGGGCAGCTAATGTAGTAAAAACGTCAAGTGTATTTTGTCCCAGAAACAACTGAAGCTTGGTCAGCGTATTAGCTTAAGAGAAACTTATTTCGAAGACGAGAGGAAAGTATTTTACGTGACACGTGTATATTTAACTTAATGGGAAACTTAGTTTCAACTTTCCAATACTATGTTAGTAGAGCTGATTACTAACTTATCCGCAAAATAAGGAACTCTGTAGAAACCGACTGATTTGGGAGCTGAACGAATCACGAGTCGGAATTTAATGATACAAAATTAGTTATCGATGGCAATATTTTTCTGAATATATTTTGAGTGCACCGTTGAGTTCCTTTGCACTCAATTTTACAAAAATGCAGTTAAATCACGAATAGTTTAAACAAAAGTTGCATAAACAATTGAATGTAAAGCACTGCTTATTTCTAACGAAATTTTACCAGCAATCCTGCGACAAGAATATATGCAGTAAATAGTGATAATTATATAACGTAAGTACCTTTAAATCAGACTAACATCAGTTCTTAAGAACCTTATATAAATAAAATGCATTGTATTTCATAGCCTTTATCTATCGTATTACTAGTGATATAACTTAAATTATATTTATTTATTTTTGTCATACATATTCCCTGTTATGACGATTTAAAAGTACCTAGTAAATTACTCTATTTAAATAAAGTATGTATCTTATGTCTTGTATGTATCTTTTATCTTGTATGTAAATCTTTGAGTTATATACAAGACAAAAGCACTATATTGCTGCAATAAAGATATTCAATCACCTACCAATATATATTAAGTCATTGGAGGGTACACTATTTAAACATAAATTAAAAGAATAGCTATTAGAAAAAGCTTTTACAGTTTAAATGAATATTATAATTGAAATTATCTTTAAAACATTGTAATAAAATTAAATAATAATAGATTCAACTAGTATGTGTATAGCTACAGAAGTCGGCCTAAAAGATACCATTGAACTTGCCATATGTCAAACTGACAACAACTTTATTTTTTTTTAGATCACAGTTCTGACCAAACCTCACCAATTGGGATCAACGTGTATTTAAATCATGTAAGATCACTAAATAAAATTGATTGGGCCGACATGAGCCATGGAGTGAACACTAGCTTATCCCAGAGATGATTATTTTTGATAAATTTTAAAAGATTATAAAGGAAAGCAAAGGAAAATATGCTACAAAAACAGCATACAACCGATCAAGTCATTCTGAAACTCGCTAAAAACTGACCCGGAGATGATGTCGAGTGGGTAGTGGGGGAACGTCATCACCCCGAGTCCCACTCACCCCGTACAGTTGGCGCCGTACTGTAGTGAATATTCGTAAATGCATTCGACATCTCTGACAAAAAATAGTTAGCACTGTGATGAATGAAGTAAAAAAGTATGTCAAGCTTGACAATTAGCAAGTTTCCTCAAAACTCACCTCTTTTATAGACGAAATCCATGCATGTATCTTTCTATACTAAATTCAACAAAAGGTTATCTTAAATTGTCACTTTTTTATTTGGTTTTGTAAGGTAACACATAAGGACATTCTTCTTGAGATATGAACTCCTCTACTGCTTTTCATCAGTCATTTGAAAAAAAAGGTAAACTTAATTATATGAACATAGTAAATATATCTACAACGTAATACAGATTATTACCTAACCTATCTCCAATATTATAAATGTGAAAGTAATTGTGTCTGTCTGTTACGTTTTCACGCCTAAGTCGCTGTAACAATTTGGATTAAATATAGTGTGACGATAGACTAAAATCATGATAAAGAGTATAGATACATTTTATCTACAAAAAACATAGGTTTTTATGATTTTTTTTTAATTATATTTAGTAGCTACTAAATATAATTTAAAAAATTCATGTCGCTGTAGCTACATTAGAATTTTTCCGTTATAACTATACCTATATCATTATCCCAAATACCATTTCACTTTTACATCGAAAACGTTTATATTCCTCTCATGCGTTCGGAAAGTGTACCACGGTGGTCTGATTGAAATAGTTTTATAATCATTAACTATTCGGCGTACGCGCAGGCTGACCTACTTAAATATCCTGTTGAAGAATCGACCGGCATTAAGATACAAAGATGGCGGTTCAAATGGGCTACTTTTGATCAACCTTATTCTATTAGTATACAGTATATTTGTGATAGTACGAAAGTTAATTGTGGTAACTACTGAGATTCAATATTAAAATGGTTTTTAACTATATATTTATTTTATTTATTAAATAATTAATGTACACGTAATAAAGTATTGAGAAAATAGGCTTTTGAGTATAAAATGTATAAAGGAACTGCTTATTTCTAAATGAAATCTCTTTTAGCAGTCCCTACCACAGAGAAACGAGAATGAAAAGGTAGACTTTTCATGCTTTTCATTTATGTGGAGCGTGTACAAATTAGTAATGAATTAAATTTAAAATTACTAATATATTTAAATGAATCAAATATACTATGTATTTAATCTATTTCCTTTGATTTATTCTGGAAACTTAAAAGGAAAATCAGAGGAAACACCCAGCAACTTAATTCGGAATTCTTAGATAGCTGATTTGCGCCAACACACATTTACGACAATTTTTATCTGTCAAATCATATAAAAGTTGTTCTTGTTACATATCGAGTGAAAAAGCTTACTGTTTTTTCAATTTTAAGTTTTTGTGGACCATTGTGTACGAATGCAAGAATACGTATCCACCAATTTCTCTCTTTTGTAAAATTATATTTTCTTCTTTTTGAAATGGTTTCGAACCTTTAATGACAACTGGATCAACTTCATATTTGGAACTCAAAATGCAGCTACGTCGTAAAGTAAAAGTGTATTCAAAATTTTATCAGCAATCCGCACCGCTTTCTCGGGTGACTCAATAATATTGATACATCTGTCTCAATAATCTGCATACTTAACAGGTGAGACAGCATGCATAATATAAATGATGTCATATTGTGGAGAAAAGAAAGTCCTCTTCACGATTGAATTTGGTATTAGTCAAAATATTGAGTGAACATTAGCTCATATTGGTAAGTTATTCTTACAACGTGTTGATATGAAACTGTGTTTGTGTGGGTCTGTGGTATATTTTCATGTAGCCGTGATAAGCTCATATCAATAAAGTTTCAACCAAAGTAAAACTTACAAAGTTTTTGGTAACTTTTATTTAGATTTAATATATCGAGATATTTTATGATCATCTTTGACGAGCACGTTGGCGTAGTGGCTGGTAAGCTCTGCTTTAGATAACGACAGCAAAGCAACTTTTGTCATGATTGGTCTGGATGGGTCAATTTCATTAATCTCGAGCTCTCCTCCTGCTTCTAAAGGTAATGGTTGTAACGGCACCAACTGGTTTTGGGCTAGTATGGTGGTGTCCAAACTTCTTGTGTTTCTCTCATGTAGGTTCTATGCCCAGCATTGGGATAGCGTGTTGATGATGATGATCTGGGACATATTTTTATAATTTATAGTGATTCGAATATTTTTATTGTTATTGGCCGTGATTTCTCGCCTGTACATTCTCTCACGTACTATTTTCTCATTGGCGTTGTAAATATTTAACTGACATTTTAAAATGTGTTTGATATATTAAATTCTGCTTGAGATGCACGTATTTTAAGCTTGTAGACGCTTTGGATATTCTCTCTGTAAGTCTACAAGAATAATGTTGAATAAATAAATAAATTTTTAGAATCACCAACGGTAGTTTGTGTTAATATAAGCAGTTCTGTTTTCTGCAGACAATCGGGTCGTCAGACGAAAAGTTCACAAGTCGTTATATATCACTGACTGTGTCTGCAACTTCGTACGCGCCGTGAATTTATTATTTGGTATAGGTAATTGTAAAAATGCTTTGGTCTATCATTATGTAAATGTATTTTTATTTTGTCATTAATTATTGATAAAAATATTCAAATTTCAGTGTCACACAAGCCACTTTAGGTTTAACCGGACATTTGATTATTCCCTGGTACCCATTACACATTGGTACTCATTTACATTTAACTATACCATACCATATTACAATACATAATATTAGTCTTACGACTAAATGGAATTGGTAATGTTATAAATAGTAACGACTGAGAGTTTCTTGCGCCGCTTCTTTTCTACAGCTACTAAGTGGTCGAAGCGATGGATGGGGTTATTTGGGAGTATTCATATTATTGTTAGTCTTAATTTTAGAATAATTAATTTAAAACCTAATTAAAAATTTTAAACTGGGACAATTTTCAAATACCCGGTTAATAACTACTTAAAGTTATCACTATTACTAGTAATTATATTTATTTATTTTTCTCACACATATAACAGGGATTATGACGATATAAAAGAACTTAGTAAATGAGTCTATTTAAATAAAGATATTTTGACTTTGACTTTGACAACAAGCGTTGTATCTACTACTAGACCATTTCTATACGCGGTAGCTTGGAATTAGCTTATAATAAGCCATTGTGTATATATATGCTGCGAATTAGGTTGCTTTACTAATAAAATGAACGTAATAACAAAAATAAATTAAAATACAAAATCTTTAACCGGTATTATAAAAATGTAAGGACAATTCAAATATCTTATCTATAATAGGAAATCTTTATGACATTGAGAACATCCGGTCTTAAACTAAAGTTATACAAATACTGCTAAGTAATCTACCATAACATTTTATTAATTTATTATAGATTAAGGAAACAATTTAAGATTATGAAAAAGCTCTTTTAAATCCACCTTTTCTTTAATAATGATACGAATACGGTCTTACGTCATCTCATAACCAATTAACTTTGTTTACCTTACTTTATGGAGAAAAGTTATCCAGTAGTGCAGACATAGGCTTATTTTGTACATATTGTATAAATGCTTAATTTGACAATAATGATCAACCTTACCAATCCTCTAAATTCGAAAAATTATATTTCATGGGAAAATCATGCATGAGTCTTCAAATTAAAAAGGTAATCTTATTTAGCGACTGAGAGATTGACTACTACATACAGATGCTACCGCTTTGGATTTATGATAATATTTTATAAATATTAGCGTGCTTGTTTACATTGTACAATATTATATTGAGCCTGAAGCAGTATGTTGTGCTTACCTTTCATTATCATTGCTCTTTAATGCTGAATTTCAATAAACTATCTACGGATTGCATAGCTTACTAGGGGTTGAATTGTCAAAATTCAAGGCTGCGTTAGCACTACCATCGGTACATAGATTGAATCCCAATATAAGCGTGTTAACGTTTTCAGTCGTTACAATTTCTGTTGATAATCTAATTAGTTTCCAATAAATTTTCGTAACATCATCGGATGCAAGAAGCATATTATACTATCAATAATATAATACACAAGCATACGGAAGCGTGACACAAAACAAACAGAGCGTGCTAGAAACGCATAGCTGCGCCTGCGCCGAACAAACTCTCACGGCCGGCGAGGAATACTCGCATGTCAAAGGGAACGGATCGATACATCAATGGATTGATCAAGATTTATAATTGATTGAATGACTGACATGAGCAGCTGCAAAAACGTAAACAAAGCATCTTTCGCCGTGGTTAGTCTTGGATGGGTCAATCAAAATTTATAGCTCCTCCGTGATTCAGAAAGCTTTTAAAGTGGTTCATCCCGCTTTCATACACTAGATAACATTAGAGTAGCGTGTTTGTGTTTTAGCCCAGACTTCTGATATGTTTCTAACGTGTAGGAATGTTTGTGCCCAGCTGTGGGATGTTTATAGGTTATTGATTATAATGATTAAGATAGAAAGTGTGTAAGAAGGAAGAATAAGAATAAATAAGGAATATTTAAAAATATTCAAAGGACCATCTTAAATAATGTCATCTCCTTAAGCATTTTGTTATCTAAATAATAAAAATCTTACCAATTTGTTTTTAATAACACTCATTTTTCTATGACCTTATTTCACTCAAATAGGTTATATTACTTTCAATAACATTCTTCTATGTTTTAATTGACTAATTAAAAACAAGACATCTGCGAATGCAGATTAAAATCATTTAGTCTTCATAATAGAAAGTAACTTTTAAGCGAAAGTTAAATAATTCGCTAATTGCGTGGGAAAATGGTTACAGTGTTGTATTTGGTAAATAAAATTTCTTCTTTCAGTCAACAGTATAGTCTGAGGGCCTAGATAAAATGTTTCGATATTATATCCGCAATCGAATAACTAAATCCAAAATTGTATGGGTTTTGACATAAGCCCCGGCTTAGCTATCGAGTGTAATTCTCAAATCTCATAACTCTTTAATCAGTTGGATTGCGATTATCGAAATGTATCTTGTCAAAACCCAGAGGATTCTTGATTTGAAAATTGCGAAGAAATACAATAGTGGTCAGTTAAAAACTAGAACTCTCGAATTCTGCCGTCTTATAAGTATAATATGGGAGTGGTGATAGAGATTATAAAATTGTTAATACACTGACGTTGTATTAAAACGCCACTGTGATAATTAGGCGTACTACGCAGCGATGAAAAGCAATAACGATATAAAGTTTTCATTTCCATTACCATTGGAGTTACGTAATTTATTTGTATCAATAAACAGTCTTACATTGTATTTTATATTAATGGTATTCTAACAATCGTATTCTTAAAGCTTAGGGCCACACCATTGACACATATTATTAATTATTTAAGATTTATTAATTATTACAGATTAATTATTACATCCGTTTAGAACGAATTTAAATCATACAATAGGCATTAGCTGATAATATAGATGTCAATGAGTTTTATGAATTTATCAATACTGTTATTGAATATATTAATAGTGTGAAATTTATTGATAAAAGTTTTGAAAATGTTCAGCATTGCTACGAGATTCAGTACGAGCAAATGTTTTAACTTCTCGATAGGATTAAACATGTTTTACATACCGTTATTATGAAACGTCTGATTAAAAACGGTTTCTAGGTTTTTTACTATTAACACGTTGTAGTTATTTTATTACCGATTTTCTATATATATCTCACTACTGGGGACAGGTCTCGATAAATAGGACAAATACACGAGGATTTTAGACAAACACCACGACGGTGCTATAACTCAAAGTACTTGCTAAGTTTCAACAATCAATCTACTGGAGTTTGTATCTTATGTCGAAATTCGCGTCATAAGTAAAACTATCCGTAGACAGATTATTGAAAACCCAGAAGCTTTAGAAAAACCAAATTTGGTTGGACCCTATAGTTGCCTCAATAGTGGACTGGTGGCAACTATCCAATTGAATGAAACTAAGGAGTTGTAGCAGGCGTTTACTTTTGAATATAACAAATATAAATATTTTTAGAAGGGAAATAAAATAGTGTAAAAAATTATTAACAGAGAAACGTAACCTAGGAAACAAAAAAACATCTCGCGCATGCTCGGCATAAATGAACAAAAATCAAAACATTGCTACGTCACCGCGGTCAAGCAAAGTTGTTTCATTTAACAACTATGCTTGCCCGGCTTTGCCTACGTAATAAAAATCAATAAAAATATTAAACCTAAACTATATACAATATAAACAAAATTACATGAGCAACACAAGCGTCACTACAACCCTATCCAACGACGAAAGTTTCTTTATAATCAAAACCAGAACTCTCAAACCGGTATGCCAAGGAGTCTTTAGATTTCTTATCCTGTATTCAAGACCTCAATAAGATTAGTGTTGTAAGAGGAATTATAAAGGTGGGTACAAGCTTCATAACGTGAATCCACACCTCGTCCTTCCTAGGACATAATCCATTAGTCCACTCATGTCTGCTGTAATTACGTCAACAGACAAAAATGTGCCTTATGCTAAAAAGTAGCTGTGTGATAACAATTGCTGTAACATCCGGTATCAATAGCTCAACATGACATCCGAAGCGTGACGGAGTTCAAAACCAAGTCCATTATCAAAGATTGCACCCACCCGAGTCCAACCGTGGCGAAAGTTGCTTTGTCTTAAATTGGGACAAAATTGTACACGTGGTTACATTAGTAATGCAGTAAAAAGGTTAGTGAAAATATTGAAGGAGGATACTTATCGTTTTTCATTAAAGAATCTATGATATTATTTTGACGGTAGTCATAAAAAAATTTGTTTAACATTATAATTGGATTTTACGTCGTTGCCCATTTGTATGTTCTAAGTGGCTGGGCAATCTTCTTTCACCATATTCTTGCAAAAGCTTCTGGACTTTAAGCCTCTACACCAATAAACACTATGCTTCTTAATCTTAACTTCTTTTGTTAACCATTAAGAACTACATCTCTTACCAATATCGCGCGTTTCTATTTAATACTGAAAATTTAATGGGCGTGAAATGTATTCCCATATCAAAGAACTTCTCAACAATTTCACGATCTTTCAACGATGAAAGAGCTTATACTATATGTTTCCCTGCATCAAATTAGGAACTTGGACCATTGTAGGTGTAATAAGGTCAGTGGCATAGGATCAAGTTAAGGTGGCAAGGGCAGAGCATAGCACAGAACAGGTGACTGGCAAGAATCAACCAACAAGCAAAGAATCAATCACGGGCATGGTGACTATCTTTCGGATAGCGCCACGTAGACTACCACGAGATTTACAGATAACCAGCGCTTCAGACGAGATGCCTTTCCCTTTCGATTATCGCAGTCGCTATCGCTAAGACAAAAATGTATGGTATTTGACATAAGTCCTCGCTTAGCTTTCGAGCGCTAATGTCATTCTCATACTTTTTCTATTGTTCAGGGACGCAGAGAATCGTTTCGTTTGGAAATCGATGAGTTACACCTTTGGACTGGACATCAAAAGTTGATATGATGATGACGATGAGTAATAAAGTAAAGAGACACTGGTAAAGTCGAAAGTAATACGCAAACAGCTTAATTTAATTTGAGCGTGGATCTTAGTTTCTCATTCTGTGACTTTCACTGCCGCCCGTCCGTTGGCTGTCTGAGCACGTGTGTGAAATTTGAGAACAATGACAAGGAAATTTTTATAGTTCATGTGTTATTTATAATTCTTAGATGTTGAATTTTACCTTTCGCTGTTTGGGACAAAATCAACCTACAAACTCCATCTATGACAAGAAACCTCAAGCTATGTAAAATCACCTGCGTATTAGTTAGGTGATTTTCCACATTTTCCAGTTGTATATTTTAAGAATTTTCATATTTTTTTATTTTTAAACCACCCCTGAATTCTAAGGTTAAAGTTAGATGGGTGACCGTTAGTATTGTCAACTTGTTTCTCTGTTTGTCAGAGAAATCGGTGAACATACTTACATATATGCATGAATACAATGGAATATAGAAACTTATCCTTTTTTGAAATCGGTTGAAAGTGCGAACGCTTAGAAAATTCACACCTTTGATGAGAATCTATTTCTAGGCCTCATCTAGAAATGATAATAGAGTATTAAGCCATTGAACATCGTTTTCCCATGGTCTTTAGATCAAGTGTGTCATGTGAAATCGCGTTACAAATTAGTCAAGACTTGACTGAAGAATGATAGTATAATAATAATAATATTTCTCACATTTATACCTATTATGTAGCCCAAAGTAAGCATCATTAAGATCTTGTGTTATGGATACTAGATAACGGAGAAATATAACAAAGATTCGTAAACAAACATTCGTACTCATCATACAAATATCTGTCCCAATCGGGATTCAAACCCAGGCTTAAATCCTCTGAGTTAGTAGACAGGGGTACGACCACTCGACCGGACGCCGTCAAGAATGAATGAATAAGGGCAACGATTTATTAATAATATTTAAATGAAAGGTAGTCTGACTAGTAAACTCTCTCTTTTAAAGTAAGGCGTTGCGGGTTCAAACCCTAGGAATAGATATTTGTACTATTAGTACTTATATTTATTAGCGAATTATGGATTTTTATAGCTATATTTGTAATTAGCGACACAAGACACAAAATAAAGAAATTTTGATGATAATAGTGAAAAAACTCTGGGATTAAGGAATCTGGGTGTAGTTCATTTCCATCACTTATTATCAGGTGAGAAGAAGGCTAAGAGCTACTCCGTTAAGAAAAAATATAAAACTTCTAAATCTTGTAAAAGTGCACTCATAGGGCAAGTCAACCTTACCTCGCTGATTGGTAAGGTCAATTTGTTATGCAAAGTGACAAAAAAAACTACCTCACTCGCTGGCATACTATATGCCACCTTATCGCTTATTCGTACTTATGCCCCCTTACTTCAATGCCCCTTATCGTTACTTGTGCTTTTCATTGGATCCCAAGGTCTTATTACGGGTCAAAACCGCATATAACTCCCGGAGTCTTAAAACAATTATGAATTAATTGTATCTGTATAACGCTGTTTAACAGAAGGCACTGTGATCAGTTACCCTGCGCCTCTATTATGAAATGGAATTAAGAAGTGTATTGACGCTGAATAGTTATCGTAGTGGTATAAGAGCTCTTTCAACTTTGTCAACTTTCGCTATATTTGGTCCCTGGGTAGGTTAATAAAAATTTTCTATTTCGAACTCCTACTTCGAAGGCATGTGAGGCTATTAGTTTCGCTTGTTAAGTCCAAGCAGCATTGCACCAGGGTTGTAGCGTAATTATTCAAACTCCTCATCATTTTCTCCCACGTAGGAAGTCCTGGCCTGAGCAGTGGGACGTATATAGTCTGATGATGATAAACGTGTTAATGTGAGAAATATTATTTTTCAACATTTCATTATTTGTTTCATTTTTTTTTTCATTTTCATTATTTGTCAATAATGACAACATTATCAATAGTGAAACGGTTTTCAAAATTCTTTTTCTCTTGGATAGAGTATACTCCTTAGGTGGTCCTGTTGTTACCTAGTCAGCATCTGATGAAGGGATCCCAGGGAAATTGAGGGAAAACTTCAAATTTTATAAGAAATTGCTTCATTCTAATATTCGAGCATATTTAACGAACAGGCAACATATTAAACGACCTTCTAACGGTCACCCATCTAACTTTGACCTTAGAAACTATCTAAAAACCGTCATCAAAACAATAAAAAAGGCAAAAACAGTTTAACGTAAGAAGTTATCAAATTTCATTTTGTTTTGGTTTTCTCATATATGTCAATTTAATTTAATAATTGATTCTTATTGCAGATGAATGAGAATGTTTTAATAACGTTAAATAAATAAGAAATGAAAAGTAATTACGATTAAAAATTTTAATTATCTGCGAGAAAGTGATTCCGGATTTAATTGTTCTAGCCAGTTTTATATTAACTTTTATGTTTTAATAGTCATCGGAGCGAGTCGGAAGCTGAAGTTGATAATGTGAATGACTTTGGCCTACTTAGTAAGCCAATGAACATGAACTTGTTAAGGTAACTATGGTTATGACACTACGCATAAGGTCGTTGTTCATCCAGCGTCTAGGACACTAGACCATCGCGTTGCCACAAGATTAGGCACTCAAATATAACTAAGACTATTGATACTGCACCAATATAATAAATACTGGGTGTTCATTCTGAATTCCCATTACTGTTAGCTTGTATGTATGTATGAATGTATGTATGTATGTATGTATGTATGTATGTATATATGTATGTATGTATGTATGTATGTATGTATGTATGTATGTATGTATGTATGTATGTATGTATGTATGTATGTATGTATGTATGCATGTATGTATGTATGTATTTTATATAATATATAAAAGCTCGTGTTATCAGTGTTTGTTATCGAACTCCTCCATCGTCTTGAACTTGATTTTTATGAATTATTTTATGTATGTTTAGTAGGAAATAGGTCGTAGGTTATTTTTATACCCCTAGGTGATAAGGGTGGCCCTCTCTAGAAGTTTTTAAGATATATAATAGGTTGGGAAAAAGGTTTCTTCGCATTTTATATGAAAAACAAAGTCATTTTTTTCCACAGTTAATTAACATTTAATTACAGTATATATGTGCCATTTTGTTCGTAGACTTTATAGGTTGCTTTAGAAATTTTGAGACTTCTGATCAAAAATAAGAAAAAAGTAGTTTTGGCAGTCCTCTCTTGATATTAACCTGACATTGCCTAAACAATTCTAAAGACACCGAAACAGGTGGAGATCTGAAAAGGTCAGGGCTATATGGCGCATGCATTTACACCTTCCAGCCAAACTCACTTAATTTTTGCTGAGTGGCTAGAGATGTATGTGATGTGTGTATAGAGATCTATGTACTGTCTGGATGGATTGTGTGTGATGTAGAGATGGAAATAAATGTTTTATCTATCTATCTATCTATCTATGTGTCTAGCGTTATATTGATGAAAGACCACACCCTTTCTATTAATCAATTCGTAAAGGCTGTTTTCTCTCTATTTCTTGCTTTAATCTCATCAGTTGTAGGCAGTAGATATCCGAATCTATGGCCCGGCTCATAATGAATAATGCCCTTCCAATCCCGTCATAGACATAGCTTCACTATATTGTGAGTAACCTAGGTTTTGTCACAGTCTGTGAAGCCTGACCGACCTTTGACCACGACTTTTTTCGCACGATCTTGACATACGTGATCCACTTTTCATCACCGGTTATCAATTTTTCAAAAATGGTTCGGTTTCAATACGTCTCAATAAAGAATCGCAAATGAATACACGGTTCATTAGGTTTCTTTCAGTGAGCTCGTGTGTGTATTTTTTGTTTACCCAGCTTTTTTCAAATGGGCCAAAACTGTTTTGTGGTCGACTCCCAGTTCTTCAGCTATATCGTAACTGCTGATACGCCGATTTTGCTCCACTTTGTCAAAAATACCGTCCATTTTATCCGTAATAGAGCGACAAGAGCGAGGTGCATCTTTGACATCAAAATTCCCGGATTGAAAATGCATTAACCAACTTTGTGCTACTCTTACTGACACTGCTTTAGGTCCATAAACCCCATAATTTTTTTTGCAGCTTTCGTTGCATTTTTTCCTTTTTTTGTAATAAAATTTTAAAATGTATCCAGTTTCTTCATTCGATTCGTTCATTTTGACAGAAAATGAAAACTTTTTTGAAATGTCACCTTTTTAACGTCACGAAAACCAGCCAGATATAAACTATGCATCGCGGGCGGGGAATGTTATTTGTCAGTTAGAGAAATG
Organism: Acentria ephemerella; assembly: GCA_943193645.1. NCBI lineage: Eukaryota > Metazoa > Arthropoda > Insecta > Lepidoptera > Crambidae > Acentria > Acentria ephemerella. The sequence continues at coordinate 2,884,891 of OW971901.1, read as the reverse complement.
TAATCATAAAGTTATGAAAATTCGAAAAAAACTCTTCATCATATTTCTATAATATATAATAAATAATAAATACACACATATATACCGTGCCCGAGAACAAATATATGTTAACAAATTAGTGTTATGACACAAACATGGCAGGTGTTTGTGAGATAACACGTATATTTGTTCCGTCGGGACCATGGCGACTTAACGGAATACCTTGCCGAGTAGTTTGTAGCTAGAAATACGTACATAGAAACCCATCTTTTGTAAAAATAACTATTTCAGTTACATGAAGAGAAGTAGCAGCGGTAGTTTTTAAAAATGATAAGACAACGGACGCCTGGCAGATGTGAGACATCGAAATTCTTTTGTAAGTAACACGCTTAAAATGATAGTTTACAACAGGAAATACATATGGCATATTGAATAACCTACATGCTATGGCAAAGCATGGCAAGGCGACGCACGCCGTGGCTACGCGTCGCCACGCCATCAGTCGGTCTGACCCACCGCTATAGATGTTTCACATCAATAAGTCGACAGCATACAAATCTTAGTTAACCGTTAATATATGCCACAGCGGAAATACAAAATTGTTTCGTTATTAATTAACTGCAATACTGTACCTGGTGTAATTTGTTATTAGAAAAAAGCTCACGGGGTTAGTCGTTCAAAAGTCATACATGGATATTAAGTTTATGGAATTTTAGATACACATTCTAAAATTCTGTAAATCACTAATATTCATTGCTATCCACACTTCTCCGTTGCTATGATATAATGATTATTGACAGATATTTTATACCATTCTTAATTCCTAAAATCGTAATGTAATGTTGATCTTCAGTGTTCTGTAAGACGGTGGTGAAACAATTAGAATCTCTAAAGTCCAGTAGATTTATAAACATGCTATAGTGATGTATACTGTATCGCTATCTATGGCAGATTGGCCGATGTCTGATGAAACGTAAGTATTTAATCGACGAATCTGATGAATCTTTGCTGTTTTTCAATGTGAAATTAAAAGTGGTAAATGGTTTTTATTTTGTTAACGAATAATAATAGTTATTATTTTGACACCAATAATTATGTGGAGAAATAATTCATTATAATTATTATTTACAACACTTGATATCCACATATATTCACTTTTACGATCACACTGCTGACCTAGTATGTAAATCTTCAAAACTAACATGTCACTATGACCTTGAATAGCTTACCGTGGCACAAACCACTTGGCGGAAAGTGAAAGTTCCACCGAAAGTGAAACGGTATTCACAAAGTGTTTTTGTAATAAGTTTAGATGCAAGTGAAATAGTGAATTCTTCTATAACTAGTGAAATAATGTTAAGTGACGTATTTTGTTTCATGTTATTCAATTCGGGTGTCATCAAAGCTTCTTAGTTTCAGGGCTCCGTAAGGAGACAAGAGCTTTTTGTCCATCTGCTAAGATCGATTTACTCAGCAATGTGCGGAGGTATGAAATCGATTAATTATTTATATAAAAATAATTGAGAAAAAGGTACTGCATATTTCTAACGAAATTACTTGAAATATAATATGTAATGTATAATCGACATATAGAACGTAAAAAAATGAGGAGTGGTACTTTAGAAAGTGAATTAAATCATCAAACATAACAACTGTTTCATGGGACCAACACCGCAATGGCGAAAATAAATAGTTCTCGACCCAAATGTATAGGACAATTTTTTCAATTCGCTTGTTAAACTTACCCCTTATGTACTACAGCCTATTTGTTTACATGTTAAGTACTCAAGTGTGCAATACCTTCGAGCTACGAAAAAATAAAACTTATATCTAAATTTTATTAAAAAATGTAGTTGTTTATGACGCATATTTTGACACTCGCAATTGAATCTAAAACTAGATGGAACTTCCCTATAACCTTATGCAATTTGACTAAAAATAATATAGTTTATCACTTATATTAGAATAGTTTATAATAAGAGAATTTATTTATTTATAAACTAAACACGTGATTCATTCAGAAATATACATTCACCTACATCAAAACACGTGGAGGTTCTAAATCCGGCAGTGTTGTTGTTTCTTTGTCACTTCATAGCTTTTTACTGGGTGTACTGATTTTTATGATTCTTTCTACATTCAAAAGTTGGTGATTGTGGTCCCATTAAAGTATAAGCGAACTCTGATGAGGAGTTTTTGAATTATCCTTTGTAATGCGTTTTTAATTGACTTCGATAGACTATTTAACAGAAATTTTAAATTTAGAATCTTACCTTTAAAAATATGAAAAGAAAAACAGTTTCGAATCCGACTTCAAAACACTAAAGAGGTAGTAATAATTCAATTTAAGAACTTACCTAGTTAAAAAGTATTTGGTGTTGTTTTTAGAAACAATAGAGATGAAGATCCGATTCTAAAAACATGTAAAGTAGGTAAGTTCTTAAATTAAATTATTCTTGTCATTTTAGTGTTTTAAAGTCAGCTCTAGTTTTGTTTACAACTTTTTTTTATGTTAACATATATGTTCATAAGTATTAGCATTCGTTTTCATAACGTTATGTTCTAACATCTTTAACACTAGGAATAAAAACAATCTTATTGTTCCAAACTTCTTCACAAGACAACTCATTCATGGGGAAATGTATACACTTTTATAAAAAAAATTCCCATCTAATGTAGCCTTTACAGAAAATCAAAGTCTAAGTTAAATGTAATTTAATGAAAAATTGCTACTTTTAGTAACAATTGTGAAAAATTGCTACTAAAAGGACCAGGAATATTTTTATATAAACAACGTTTGGACTAATTGAAATCACTGCTTTTATTGCCAACTTAATTTTTTTATTGACCGTCATAATAACTATAATTTTGTTATAAATTATTCTATTTTTACATTTCTGTAAATAAATATTAAAAACTTTACTCACTCATAAATGGTTGAAAAAACTGATATAATAATGTGTAACATTTTATTAACATTTTTTTTTAATTTTACTGAGTTTTTAATGTATTTTTTTAGCTCAGGATTGGTTTAAAAACAGTAATGATAAGGAGAACATCAAAAAATAGCCGAAAAAAACAGGAATTAAACTTGGTAATTTAGTATGGATATAATGGATATAAAACATTAAAACTGTTTTTTACATCCCTACTTTGGATTTCTCTTAAAAGATGGCGTTAGTGTAGTGGTAGTTTTCTGGTAAAACAAAGTTAACCATGCCAACTAGCTTAAAAATAATACTGGCCCTCACTTATATCTTATGATTTCAATATTTATTATTATTATTTATGTATAAGATTGAGTTCGTTAGCGTAGAGGTTAGATAACGCTAGTTTAAATTACGTGAACAAAACGATATTCGCCATAGTCGGTTTCAGGATGGGTCAACTAAAATTAGTTATCCACTGTTCTTTCGAAGGATAAAGCTGTTGATCTCGGTTGTTATGACAACTACTTTCATCAACATACATGGTTTTGTAGATTATATTCAAATATGATAATAATAATAGGGTTGTGAACCAAAATGGGGAAGTCCCTGCGGCTTGTAATACATTTTAAAATTACATCTTGCCGCAAAGTTTTATAAAATTTTATGTACACATTTAACCTTAAACAGTTTCAATAATGAAATAAACTTAATCAACATTGATTAATAAATATAAAAAAAAATATGTTATTTAAGGTATGTTGAACAATATATAGATAGGTCTACATATTGAATTTATCGGTTACAGTTCTCATTTAACATTGCAAAGCGAACTATTGTGTGCGTGTGAGTATTTGTTTTTAATTTAGTTCTTTTTAACCGACTTATAAAAGAAGGAGGTCCAATGTCCCCGATTACTCTGCCAACAGTGTGCTGGTACACAAAATTCCTTTTTATTTGATAGGGTTTACTCCTGAAATGGTAATACCGCCTCATTTTATAAGAAACAATATAATACATACTATAAAAAGCAATACAATATAATACACATATTTCAACGAAAGAGTAATAGACAGACAAGTCAACAATATTGACGTACATCCAAAAAAAATGTCTAAAAGTTAGATAACTTTTAGAAACTTACCACTAAATTAAATAAAAAAAAATTTGAACTAAAATCTGCCTTCAAACACTAGACAGAAAATAAAACAATTACGGTTCTATTTTTTTGGAGTTGCTTAGAGAAAGAATAGAAAGTGAAGTAAAATATTTTTTGAGTGCTCCAAAAAATCTTTTAAATTAGATTAGTAATTAAAATGAATTATTTTTGAGTTTTTAGTGTTGCTAAATAGTGCTTAATTTTGTTTTAAACTATTATTCAATATCATCTTTAGGCGTACGTACACACTAAGACAATTAAACATAACAGAACAACAGAGAATTGTACTAAATGTATTGTGCGTATATGCGTACATATAGATTTGTTTATATATATATATGTATGTATGTATGGGAAAATATAATATATATTCATTTTTATTCGTTTAATCATATTAGTATTGGTACACGCCCCTCTACCTTTCGTTGTCACTTTTCCCATATATGGGGCTGCTGGAAGAGATTTCTTATAGAAATAAGCAGTACCTTTGTACAATTCTCTGCTATTCTGCTTTCTATACATACACACACAAATCCATACGCACACATATATGCACAATATATTTAGATTCTCTGTAAAGAGAAATTTTGTGCTTAGTTTTCAGTATAAATAGAGTAAAATATATTTTAAATTATACTTTGTCGTATTCAAAATAATTTCCTCACTCCTAATATTAAAATAGCACAGATATTAAACCCGTTACATTTCAAACACTTTGTTATTCACACTACCATATGATATATCTATCTCAACTTTCTAAGGCTTCATGAAAGTGACAGAAGATTGGAACGTGATCTATGATCGATCAATATGCCTATTAGATGTAGAGACGCTTTCTTTTTAATTCGATACAACATTATTACGTAGTGATTACTCTCGGGATAATATCGAGTGAAATCATATAATGATATCGATTTGGCATTTCAATCTATTCGATTTCTTGGGAATCGCTTCTTTAAATTATAAAATTGTTATTAGTTCAACAATCACTGTTATGAATTCTATGAATTCAAATATTAGACAAGCCATTTTGATTTTAATTTAATTTAATAATATTGGACTTAAAACGTTATAGTTATTGTTACTTTAATAACCTTATCTTATAATTGTAGTGATTTTACATTATGTAATAAAATTTTGACTTATGCGTTATAATTATAATTATCATTTCATTTTATTTATTTTTTTAATATATGCTTTAGACGATCTGGTCACCTTATAAAGGTCACCTCTGGTCACCTTATACAGTTACGAATTTATTTTCACTTTTTTAAGATTTTACTTGTGTATATACTGAGGTTAGTAATCCAATATTTTTTTTATAAGCAGTAGAGGAGTCCATATGTGAAGATAGCTAGTGAAGCATGTGACATACTTCCCTAGCCATCCTCACTTTGCCGGCCCAAAAAGTGTTTTCACGGTTCTTTTAAAGGAACCCATGTAATAAGAAGGAAGGAATACGTAATAAATAAATTAAAGTTTTCCACCCGTCTCAGTTTTACGTCTTTTTCATGTCTGTTTTACCTTTTGAGGAAACCTTGCTGATCTTTGCTTTTATTTTCATAAGTTTCCTAGACCAGTGACTAGTGCCCTGCCATAAAGGGCTTCCTTCTTTGACTCCGTATTTATCGTAACAATTTAAAATTATTGAACCTGATTTTTTTAAAATTTGACAAAAATTCCCAAAGAGTCATCCACGCGCGATGTCATCAGGAGGCTTGAAACAATCTGTATTTGTCAGTACAATAATAAATCATAAATACTGAGAGCAAAGACCATTAACGAATGACTCATTGTGTCTGAAGTTGAGTTAGATAAAGAAAGAATGTCGACCACAGAGAAAATTTAAAACAAGACGACAAATATGACCCTTCTTGCTATATTTATGTTTTAGCATTTAAATTTTTTAATGTTTATTTTAGAATTTTATTTACTTTGTAACAACTTATCTTTGCACCGGTAAGTTGTGAAATTCATAAGATAAATCTTAGATAAAATTATCTTATTTTATACCCTTTTCATGTCCTATGATTGTTTTGGGACGTGTCAGCCTGGTAATAAGGATTGATGATCCACAAAGTTACATCCAAAGTTATCTGTAACTTCTATTCATTCACAACGCCGAAAAAAGGCAGGCAGTTAGAAGTAATATCTTACTTCGGCAGTTTTTCCAATTTTGAGGAACACGGATGTATTCCCTTCCATCTTCGGCCTTATCATAAGCTGTGCTAGAAGCTAAGGCTACCCCGTTTAAAAATAATAAAAAAAAATATGCCAGGCTATATTTACAATAAAAGTTTTAGTTATTTAACAAGCTTATTAACAAGCGTATGTTCAAACCCGCCATGTCTGGTCCTGGTGGGCTGCAATATCCGTATATATAATTTTTTAGAATTCGTACCACTGACTTATATCAAAGCGGCCTAAGATCATATTTTATAACGACAACGTACTAACAAAACTAATTTTATTAAAATATTAACACATTTAAGTCAAAGTAAATGTACACAAAAACTATAATTGGCCACTTGTTCATTCAATGATTGTTAAGGCATGATATGGACATATTTCTCTCTACACATTTACACAAACCCCTGTACTATATTATCTTTCAATTGCAGATACTTTCGCAAACGTTAATCGATAGAAATAACAGCTAAAAACTTTCGAAAATCGTTAACCAAATCAATTTACCAGGCGTTCCATTTCACCGAAATTGATCCTTAAAAATTGATTGCCTCTGACAACTTGTGATTTAAAGTAGAACGTACCATAAATGACCCACGAATCATTGACACAGAAAAATTATTGTAACAGGTTTTCGGCATCGTAACACGGCGCGACCAGTGCACTGTATATTAAGTCCACACCTGTACTAGGGCTGTCGAATAACTTCGATGATACGGCCATTGAAGGCCATCACTAACAGGGCCATATGTGTCAAAAATAATTTTTATAAGACAGTGAACAATTGTACTGGCAGTTTTGATATTTATATTGAAATTATTTTTATGTGTAAAAATAACAATGGGTATTTTATTTTCTATTGTCATTGTCATTCAGTCCGAAATAAATGATTAATAAATTAAAAACATCAACGCACACCGCTAATCGACGCATGAAATAGATCATTTTGACGTTACAATTGTCTGGCAGGCACGCTGTTAATGTCAAAGACGTATTGACGTTTCGTTTCCCGCAACACACATATTTTTACTGTTAAATCTATTTTAATTTTTGTTATTCGGCCTAAGTCCACATCTTTCATATATATGGAATCATTATTTTGGAACCGAACTGTAAATTTTAACGATTGTACACAACACCTTAATAAGATTATAAAGCACTATACAAATTTCTTAGTTGTATGTATTCTTCGACATGTCTCATGTCAAAGATACGCCTTGAAAAAACAAACACAAAAAAATAAAATCAAAATGTATCTAAGCCGGGCAATAGTATCGGTCCAAAGTGGAATAAACTTGATAATTACCCGTAAATTGCTGTTATAAAGGTAACAGCGAGGCATCATCATTATTGAAATAAAATATTTTTATTTAATTATTTTTTTTTTAATAATTTTTTTTTTGTACAATAATATTTAGATTTTACAATCTTTAGTATATTAATAGACAGCCCTACCGACTTTTAAACCGGGTCAATTCCTTGTCCGACGAGTATTTTTTGGCAAACCGGCCGGCCGTTGGCACAACACATCTCTAAAGCATTTAGACCTGACGATATTGGATGCCGGCCGATGTTGTTACGATTGGAACCCTGTCATCACGGGCTGTTCGGATATTTTTGGAACCTATATAAACTAAAGCATTTTTCTTGCCTGGATTCTCGCCTAGCTATATTTTACATTAGCAAAAGAAAACGACAATCCATGCTTCATCAAATAACAAATCACTCCATCAAATTATACAATATTGCACATAAAAACATATGATATAAAAAACAATTTGCGGACTTTTTACAACGCAATCTCTTCCAGTGAATCTACATGCTGACAAACGAAGTTATAATAGTTTTCTTTCTTATACGTCTATAATTAACAGTTTAGAAGAATACCATATCACATAAATATTTGTTTCAGCCTGGGACCCCTGGCCTAGTAAACACAGAAGGAAGCCATGAAAGAGAATGGGTGCAAGAATTTAGAGAAAATAATTATGAAAAAACAAACAAATTAAATAATAAATACACCAGTAAAACAATAGAAACCACTGAAGAAAAACTGGACAAGTGCGAGTCGGCTACAGAATATTACAGAAAAAATTTGTTATTAAAATATAGGTACTAATAAACAATATCATCAAATTTAAAAATTTATCACCAATTTCTATCATTATCACCAAGAAGGTTTTCTTTTGATTTATTATTCTTTTGCTTTTGATTTTTTCGATTGCTTTTTATGCGTTCCAATAGTTTTAAATACAAAAAAGAAACAATAATTATCTACTCAATGAATGATCGATTTTTGAATTATTGTTTTTATTGATTTATCATATCTTATTATCATATCTTATTATTATATCTTATATTAAAATTAATTTAATGATTTTATTTTATTTAGTTAACAATTTACACGAAAAGATAATTAAAAAGAACACAACAGATAAACAGAAAATTGTACAAAGGTATTGCTTATTTCTATAAGAAATCTCTACCACCAGCCCCACATATAAAAGTGATAACGAAAAGTTTAAGAGCGTGTACCAATACAAATATATTATAAATAAAAGAGAAATAAAATGTGAAAGTAATAAAACAACAAAGATGACATAAAATATAACAACATGCTTATTTTTATATTATATTTTATAAATCGGAAGATATGTAGAGTCCTTAGGGAATGAACTTACGCAGACAACAATGTGAGTTTTATGTTTCTTATTAACTTCCTGGACGAAATGTTGGAGCTGTTCTCTTCTGGATTCCATTGTAATTGCACTTACACACAGGGTTCCATAGACAGGCAAAGGAAATCCCTTATTGAAAAGTGTTGTTAAATCAATATCGTTTAAAGCGTGTCTATGACAATCTGTGAAAATTGTAGAAACAGACTAGTCAATGGGCACGCTTTATTAAATGCGTAGATAATTAATAAAAATAATCCTCATGCGTATATAATTAAAATATTTGGCTGTCTTACAAATTTCTAAGACTTATCGTAAGTCGTTGTTATGATCAATAATGAAATACATTCGCAAAATATTTGATTTTAACGTTTCTATCTTATTATTTCTATAGAAATACTGAATATGATGACAGAATATTAATCTACTTAGAATACCTCTGAAAACCCGAAAACAATAATAAAGTATAGACCAATATATGATTTAGGAACAATATTTCTAATACTCACACCTAACTAACCATGAAGAGCGTGTGTACTAGACTACTTAGAAACGTCAATATTAATATTAAGTATTGGCTATTTTATACTTAATTATCATATCAATATGGTAGGATCTCTGAGACCTTCTAAAGTAAACTAACCACGTGACTAGGCAGACGTCGAAAGAGAAATCATTTTTTCTTAAATAATTTGAATTATTAAGCATATTTGAAATGATTTCATTATTTCCAAAGTTTATATGAATTAATGAACTACTGTTTTAAATAAATACTCTTTGAATAAATTCATATTATACATCGTCTTATGAAGATGAAAGAATTTGTAGAAAAGAGAGAATGTGCATGGCTCATATCTTATGGAAAAGTGATGTTTAAACTTGATCACATTGACATCTAACTTGAACCAATTCAAATGAGTGATGTGTCTTGAAGGGACAACCAACTGAGACGTAGCTATATAGAAAGAAAATGCACAAGTGAAATGTTGTCGGATCAATATAAGTAATAAGGAGAAACTACTCCCTCGACGGCCAGTATTTTCGAATTGTTATAACACTCTATGAGCAGAATAAATTTTCGGAACGAAAATCGAAACAAATACCCAAATTGTATCAAGATTTTGAATCGCTTTTATTTCCAGTAATGAAATGAGAAAACTGTTGACACAACATCACTGTCTTTTAGCATCACGATACTGTTGGTTTTAATTTAATTTGTGTTGCAAAAATTAATCTTTATAATATCAGTTTAAATATCAACAAACTCTTTGGACATGTCTATGACTTTGTGTCAATGGTTATTGACAATTGAATATTGTTTTATACATTTTAACTAAGATATATAATTATTTGCTCACCAACTCTTGTTTCTTACCGTAACCTCAAACAGATACAACCATTAAACGTTATTACGCATCTTATATCATTATTAACAACTAAAACCTCATTGTCGTTTACCTCTAACAGGTGTCACAGTTTCGCATAATAATCTAATCTTCTCCATAACCCTATATTGTACCGATATAAAAATACCGCAAACACGAAACTTGGTCATTTTTTGCTCCTGACAAGCATACTTTGTCGGCGGCATCTTGTGTTGTGGTAACTAGTAAAAACGGAACTGTTGTGCTTTATGAAATAACATAGAAATGAACTAGATCTAGACACAACCTGTCAGAAATTGTTATCTTTCGTTTTTAGAACTGTTCACTAGATTTAGTTACTTTACAGCGTATTCATTTGTGATTATATTTGTGACAGACAGATATAAATAAAATAGTGGAATAAGATTATATATTATGAGAAATTTGTATATTTAAAACGTAAGATTGTATTTTTAAACAATCCTGCAAAAAATACATAAACTTACGTAATCACTTATAAAGTAAAGCAAAATTGGCCCTTTGCCGCATCGGAGAACCGCTAAGAAAAAAAACTGTCTTAAGAGGCATTTTTAAGCCAATAATTTAATTGTCAAAAAATGAAATTGAAAACGGAAATACATAATGATTGTTATTTTCAACCGACGCTAAAAACCAACTAAATTTAAAAACGTTGTCTATATAGGTTACCCGAAGGTACTTGAAAGTGTACCTTAGGATGACTCCATAAAGTTAATTGTAGCTTCATTGTTATGCGAATATATTCCAAAAAAAAGTTAAATAGATTGATTGTTCTTTATTTCACTCCAGTTATTACAATAAAATAAACATATAAATTACTCTAGTGTGTATACACAAATATATAGATAATAAGCTGTATATACATATAATATTTTAATATTATAAAAAGGATATACATAGTTATTCTGTAAATGGGACAATTTGTAAATACCCGGTGCATATCCACTTAAAGTTTTCACTGTTATCTTTAATTACATTTGTTTTTTTTTCTCATACATATTCCCTGTTATGACGATTTAAAAGAACTTAGTAAATGAGTCTATTTAAATAAAAAAAAATTGACTTTGACTTTGACTATGGGTGAATGAGATGCTAGATAAAACTATTTTACTTGATGAACAAATACATCTCGAGACTGAGCTTTAGAGTGCACTGTGAAAGCGTAAAATCATATAAACTGCAAATGGATCCCTAGTCTTGAGTTCTCCAATGATCTCAAAATTACTTTAAGTATGTGTTATTTATAAATTTAATTGTATTTAAAATAATTGAAACGAAGACTATAACCACAATGTATTATAAAATTAAAAATACGCAGTTAACTTAACGAAATTGGTTTAAAAATTACGTAAAATTTAAATTACGAAGCCAACAAAGTACGTCAGTTAAACACGTTTTATTTTTAGTGTGGACCTAAGATTAAAGTCGTAATGGGGGCACGAATTTAATATTTCGTAATATACAGTTTATATAAATACAGTTTATATTGTGTTCGTAAATAAAGGTTATAAACACAATACAGTTTATATAAATAGAAGATTGAGCAGCAACATTTTGAATTTAATAATTGCAATAAATATTAAAACCTTAATATTTATTTATAGTGAGGCTTTGACTTGATACATATTTAAAAATAAATACATTATATTTGTTATATTGGTACATTAAGCAAGTTACGATTTTGTAGAATGGCGAGAAGGGGCTATTTAATTTTGAACTGAGGCCGAGTGAATTGTAAGTGGAAATTGGCGTAACATATTATTTTTGTAAAAAGTTAAGGAATAATATGAGTATCTAACCATTATAATCAAAGCTTAGATGGTGATACTATGATAATGATTATGATCTGACATTGTTGAAGTTGTTTTGGATGGATATTCGTAACTGTACTGAATTATCAACAATGATAAATGTGAATACAAATGTAGAAGAAGAAAAATCTTAATTTAAATATCTAAACTTTTTTAAATTAATTCAGAAAAATTTGAAGTTTCAGCGTTTCTTTTAATGAAAAACAGCTTTGTAGATCGTTAAAATTTCTTAATTTAGGTAGTTAAATATTTCGAGACAATTGAAAAGTTTTGACAACAAACTTGTCAAAGATATTCTATAAATTAATATTATCCAATCTAAATATAAGTATATTTCAAGTTAGGCATTCAAAACAAAAAAATAGATTATCCATACATGCATAATGTAAAACAAGTAATAATTAATAAGTATAAAATGAAAATTATGTTTACTATCTAACGTACCTCTATGATTTTCTTGAGCATAAACATTGAAATTGTCCAAAACAGCTAATAACACAAACAATATAATCAAAAAATTCACTTCACATCGCGATTTTTCAAAAAAATACCACTTTTTAAATGTCATTTTGACGCACCGCTTCCCGCGCGAATTCAACTTTTTGAAATCTAAATTTAAAAACTCTCGACTCGGAACTCCTTGCTCATTTCATTTTTAAATTAGATCTTTTAAAGTCGACACTTGAACGGCCTCCACATTTTTTATTGGCGTGAGTTTTTTATAAAGTCCAGAGTTATTAGAAGACGTGCTTACGATGTCACAGTGAGGAACCCACTAGCCGAGTGACCAACTTAATACTGTGAAATAAGAAACATACATATTGCTGGCTGGCTTTACTGAGAGAAAGTTCTATCGTACTTTCTCCGGCGGAGAAATTTGTTTCTAACCGTTAAGACAATAAAGTCGTTTGTAGTTGAATCTGCAGACAGAAAGAACTCGGTCACACTAAGCCGTAGCAACTTGCTAAACAAGTGAACGGTGAAATGAGAAATTGTAAGAGACAGACATATGACAGAACAGGACAGACAATCATTTCTTTTTACTAATTGGCCACGAAAGCTTTAGACAGTAATGAAAGAAATGTTAAAATAGAAATGTTATCTTTGATATTGTTAAAATTTCATAATACATAATATAAATAATACTTATTTTATAATAGTAAAGTAAAACTATTAAAAGTGTGCATTTGCTTACGATCTCCTTAGACGTTATAATATATCTGAATGACAGATTAAATATTATTATATTTAAAATTTCACTTTATCTCATCAATAATATCTTATTATTTCAAGGATAACTATTAAGTTGAAAAGATTTCAAATGACTTTTTAAAATGTGGTATAATTATTATAAAATATAACATACTACATGTAGCATGTCGTAACATGTTACGACATATGTTATCATTCCATATATGGTAAAATAAAGTAATTAAATTTATCGCATCGATAGATACACAACTAATTCAACAGTAAATACTCACAAAATATATGCAACGTACACAATTAAAAAAAACTGTTAATTTAGATTATATTGAATGAATCTAAATATAAGAGGAAGATTTTTAATTTCTCAATAAGGCAATGCGTTTGACGAGCGTGACAGTCGATATACCTATATACTATACCTAAAAGTGAATTTATTTAGGTGCTTGTTAAATATATGGAAGCATTTATTTCTCAATTATGCGGTTCCATCACATGTAGAGATGATATTACAAACGTTGTTAAGTGTAACGTTTTATAACGCCACAATCGAAATTTAATAACCAGATAATTTTAATATTACACAAAATAAATATACATTGCTGCAAAGCATTTAACAACAACTAATATTTAACGAAAGATGTGTATACGTAAAACTTACATCCTTACTTGTACACAAAAAATGTATAATTTTTTTTTTAAATAATATTATTCCAAATGTACCAAGTCTAAGCGTTTCGTGGTCACTTTTAAAATATTATGGAAACCGACGCCCAGACTTTTTCTTAAAACTTCTGCTAATAATGTGACATAATTTGTAGCGATATTTGTATTTTCCATACATTTGGGCTCGACACATTCTGTCTCTATCTAAAAACGTTTTTATATAAAAATGTAAGCGAGACGGTTGTACAATGTTGCTTCTTAAGTAGGTGAGCAAACTCCAGTATTAAGCAGATTGTGTTAATATTATGGGAACGGTAAATTAATTATCTACGTGTTGAATTGATTTGTTTTTTTCTGCGGTTTCTTTTAAAATCTGTCAAATTATTGGATTAGAATAATCACGTGACTTAAAAAAGCTTTATACGAATTTTAACGAAATTTATAATTATAGCAATATGTAAAATCTATTAAAATCTATTATCTGAATAGCTATAGTGTAACTCCTATAATTATGATTGCATTTAATTCTTATTAATTGTATTTTTTTTGTGCATGTTAAAATGTTAATCTTGTTGGAGTTAATAAATAAATAAATAATAAATAAAAATAATAAAATATTTTCTGTGACTCATTATTTTTTTATGATAAAATCAAAATCTCTATTAAATAAAAAATAGTACGATTTAATGTAGGAATGAGTATTTTTGAAAAAGTAATCATTCATTCATATCAAAGTTACATTAATTTTACAAGAGTATATCCTCGTCATCATTGGTTTTTATTAAAAATGTATTAATGAATTTATGTCATATCTAAGTTTAAATAATCATCATATTTTCTCTTTTACTCAAAGTATTCTCTCCTCCTTTGAGGACAATTCTTTAATGTTATTAATAAAATATAATATTACAAGAAAATCTAATTTTTATCCTTTACTATTTAAACAGCTCAAACAAGAAGAGCTTGAAGCTAAATTTGATTATTACTAGCTACGATACACAAATTAATATAATATCAAAATCGAAATAGACTTTTACGAAGTTCTTTTAAATCGTCATAACAAGGAATATGTATGAGAAAAATAAATAAATATAATTGAGGCACTAGTAATCATGATAACTTATAAGTGATTATTAACCGGATATTTGCAAATTGTCCCAGTTTTATAATTTAATTAATTTTTAAACATTCCGAATTAACCCTACCACCGCTTCGACGAATTAGTAGCTATAGAGAAGAATCGGCGCAAGAAACTCTCAGCCTTTAGTATTTGTAATGACATGTACAAATTACCTATGTCATTATGTATTAATATTACCAAACTTATTATTTACAGTGCGATATTTTATACATCGGTCATGTATAGGCATTTCTATAAAATATCGATAAATTAAACAACGCATCCGCGACATCACTTTTAACAGTACTTTCATTTTCTCAGGGTCATTGACCTCTGGTTCACAGGTCTCAGTAGTGAGAAATCACATCACTAGTCGTGTCTTAGTAAGGCGGGTAGGCTGGACTTTCGCTGAGGGTCACAGAAGTTTAGTGTTGTCTATTACATCGATATAAAAATTGTCGAGCTTAGCACATTACTTAGTATTTTTGATTTTGTTCAGTTGATCAAGGTAAAAAGAAATCGAATATTGATTTCTCTTTTATGAAATCAACTAAGGATAATTGACATTTTATAAATAATTAAATTAAATATTATGATAGTCACGTGACTGCGGTAATGTTACGCGTGGTCTAATAGAAGCAAGAATACAGGGTCTTACTATTTAATATTTTCCTTATATATACTATGAAGAACTTTCTTAGTTTTCTTCGATAATATATAATTTATATTTGCTTACTTTCTTTTTCATTTTTAGTACTGCTTTATTTTATAATTATATTACTTCTGAAATATTTATAATCTTTTGTAACTGGCCGCTTTTGTTCGTTACCACATTACGTGACAACATCCTTACAAAAAATAATAAATTTATTATTTTTCATTAATGGAAGCTATAAAAGTTTAAAAAATAATTTTGATTGATATTTTAACAATCTTTGCTTGCTTTTATTGTAATCATTTACGCTTCACTACGCGAATGAGTAACTTCAAAATATTCTTTTAAAACATTTGGAACTCATAACAAAAGTCATCGATAGCCTTTATCGACACAATCACTTCATTAGTCTCCCACGAGCCATTATCGATAAGGTATTCGACACAGCGCGGCACAATAGAAAGTTTATTTGTGTTGTCCGTACAGTCAGCAGGAAAAGCAAACATTTTTTATATCACCTTTTTTGTCAAACAATCCTACGGCTTTCTGTGTTAGCTATCATTCTTGTTTATTTAAGTGTAAGGTTTAAATTACCAGAGCAATGTTTTCTGTTACTCGACAGGAGAAAGATTTGTTCCATTATCATGGACTTTAGGCTCATTGCAGCGCATTCTTAGAAGAATTTATGGTAGATTAGTTTTGACGAAGATTTCTGATTTAGTTTTTTAGATCTGTTCATTTGATTGGATTATATAAAATGGTATATTAAATTTTGAATGCTACGAACTGAATTATACGCCTATTAGAAATGTTCCAGCTTTATTTCAATGGATAAATTAGACTTTTCAATGAAGATTATTTTATGATAAACATTTTTATTTCTCTAAAAAAATAAATAAGAAAATAAATAGAAAATTAAATACACACTCACTGACATATTTAGATTATAAAAGAGTAAGAAATTGGCTAATATCACGTCCGTTTGAGTAATCGGATAATATATTAAATATTTGATTGCAACCTCACATAACCTCACAAACACAAAAATGATTAAATTTTTGTTAAAGTGTAATTTATAAAGGTATATTAAAATTACGTAATAATAATAATTAACTTACAAGCTAATCAGCATTCTCTGAACCATAACACAGGTATTTTATACTAAAGGGGAAGTCCCGAAAAGTTTTAAAATCTTTACTTGTAAGTAATAAAGAAATTTGATTTGATTTGATTTGTTTAATCAATTTATACTTCCACTCATATAATAAAGTCGTGTCTTTCTGATTATCTGTTCTCGATAAGCTTTAAAAAAAAATTGCACGGATTTTCATGTGGTTTCCACCAATAGATAGACTTATTCGTGAAAAAGGTTTAGGTACACATACACGTACCCCGGGCGCAGCGGGGACGGGCCACTAGTAATATATATAAATTGTAACTTGATCGGTAAAAAATATCAAATGCCATTCATTTACGGCGAATATAGCAATCATAGTAATTTAAAGCTAGGCATGCTAATTTATTACAAATTGAAGTAATTTACTTTATTATTAATTAAAAAAATTTTAGTAAAATATATTAAATTTCATATTTATTTAACCAACTTATAATTTTTTAGCTTCAGGGCTTCACTTTCCATTGTTTCTGAAAAAAAAGTAATTAAAAAACAAAATCTGTCTTACAACAAAAGTGTCATATCTGCTAGAATCTTATCTGCTGCTTATTATCGTTATCAGGTAGATCTTAAGAAATATGTATTTTTATCTCACTTATCCACCATTAAGATTTAAGTTGTTATCGAGGAAAACAGTTTCAGTAATATTAAATTAAATATAAATATATGAATTAAATATAATTATAAACGCACACAACCATCGTCATATTTTAGTTTATAAAACAACGAGTCGAGCTATTTTGCTGTCTCTACACCTGTTGCAAGTTCAAGTTTATACTTAGTAGGTATTAAATTTGAGGTCGTGACACAGTTGAATATGTTGGAGTAGATCTATTTTATTTGCATCAAAATTGCATTCTTTTTTTTATTGAAATTCAAATTTTAAGCTTTTTAAACCTCTTTAAAAATAAGAGGTGATTAAATCGTTTCTATGTTTGTAACATCGGAACGCCGTCAATAGCAGGCCGATTACATAAATTGATTCGGTATTTGAAAGGATATACTTTCAGTTTAGTCCTATTATTATTAAAGTCCAGCTCTGATGATGGAAAGTCAGAGGGAATTACTCAAATTTTATGCCTGCATACAGCGCTTTTGGTATTTTTATGAAAAAGAGAATTTTTATTAGATAGAGTATCTTCTGAGGTGGTCATATTGTCAATAAGTCAAGATCTGATGATAGGATCGTTACGTGTATCATACTTTTTTTTGAAGCTATTCGACAAAACTGATATTCACCCAAATGGTCATCTACTCTAACTAAACTCAAAACCGACTTCAAAATACTAAAAAGGTAAAAATGTTTAAATAAAAGATAAATAAAAAAAGAAAAAAAGAAGAAAAGAATAAATATAAGATAAAATGATTAATTAAAAATGATTAAAAGTTTTTTTGTGTATTTTCCCTTCTTGAATTGGCTGATGTACAATAAAGATATATTCTATTCTATTCGAAATTTAAAAAAAATCCAATATTAAATTGCTTTTAGGAGTAGGCGCTATGTGGTTTCCAGAAACAATAGAAAGTAAAGAACGACACTTAAAATTAATTTAAAATTATATAACTTCTTAAATTGGACTTATTTTAATTCATATGTACTCCTCTACTGCTTATCATCAGGTGGTTATGCTATTAATAAAATCACTATTATTAAAAAAATAATCATTTTCAAACAAACTATCAACATTTGAAAGTATTGTGGCAATTTTATTTCGAATAAAGCACATTTTAATGCTTTTATCTGATTCGATTCATATTGTAAAACAATTTTATTTAAATTACTTAATTCCTAAGATGTATTGTCATTCCAGAAACCTATATTATTCATAGTTTCTCCCTTTTTTCGGTTTATTGAAGAAGTAATCAAAACTTATGTGTTTATATAAATTATTATTAATATAAACACATTAGTTTTGTAGACGTACCCTGCATGCTGTCCCATCAACTAACAGTATTTCTAATGTAAGGTACGTACTTATATTACTGACTTCACTATACACTATGACACGATCTTCGAAATAATAAGTGGGACGACAGCATAAAAATTATGCATATGTGTCAATATTAATTGTGTAGAATCATTGATTAAAATTATCGTCTTTTAATATCTCAGAGCACTTTTTAGTGAAGAAGTGATTGGAGAAATAGCGCAAGATTTTAACAAATTTAATATTTTCTTAAAAATTATTGTTATTTTATTTAATTTTGAATTCTAAATACGTTCTCTAACTTTTTTTACATTTCGACAGTTTTCAATGCTAAATATACCTACTATTGAGTAAACGAAAAGTTTACATTTGTTCTAACAACTACAATAGTGGCGTTTAGTGTAGATATTTGTACAGGACAAACTGTTTTCCTTTTTCTTGATTAAATAAACGTTTTACTTTTGGACTGGTTTTCGAATGGATAAATACTATTTAATACGCGTAAAAAACCTAAATCTTACACCGGAACCAGGCTGGAAGCTATCAATGCCTCAATGAAAGGTAAAATATCGTATAATTTTTTTTATAAAAATCCACGTTTTTCTCGAGTACAAATTGGACTAAAAAGAAGAAAATAACTCTTCTTTCTCTGGGCTTTGAAGATTGATCAGCGAATACAGATAAATCAAGCTACTTGTAAAATTCTACAACTAAAAATTGTTTTGAAAAGATGCATTTGATTTAGTTATTACTTCTTGTGGAGTTGGTACACTCGAAGATTCGCCCCACGTTTATAGTTGTAGAATTTTACAAGTAGCTTGATTTATGTGTATCTATCTACTGATCAATCTTCAAAGCCCAGAGAAAAAGTTATTTTCTTCTTTTTAGTCCAATTTGTACTCGAGAAAAACGTGGATTTTTATAATTTTTTTCATACGATAATATATTTCACTCTTTTTAGTTTTGGTTTATAAATCTTGCGGTCGTTCTTTCTAAACTGTAAATTTAATTAAAATCAAAAGTAAGCAATTTTAATTTAAAATTTAATTCAATTTTTTTTATATTTAAATATTGTATTCTCATCGAAAACAAACATGCATGCGAAATTTAGATTAGAAGTGGTCGAAAACTCGATCACAAGATTTGGCCGCCACATACATTCAGACAGACATACAAGAAAGCAAGCTAAGAAAAACGTGCTAATAATAAAAAGAGGATAATATGCTTATCAATCCATGGTATGAATATTTTCTCTTTGATACTAAACGCGTAGGAGAAGTTTACGATTCAAACGTAAATCGTTTTTTTTTAATTTAGAAGATATTTTCATGATCATTGAAACAATATTTTATATTTTGTTTCTGATTCTATTAATAGATGTATACAATACAATAATTGGGCCAGCGTGGCGGTGTCATGGCTTTTCACCAAAATTTCACCATGTCATTGTAAAGATAAGACATTATCTTAGCAATTTGACCTTAATCGGACTCACACGACCTCAAAGTGAACAAATACAATGGGTTTTAATTTAGCTTCGAGAAAATATAATAATAAAGTGTATAGGTTAACATCAAACTTTCGCAATTAGGGTCGCTGTCCAGTATAAAATTATTTCACCGGAAAAATATAGCTTTCATATTTATCAATTTATTTGACATCCAATCCCGTCAATTGAAATAAATCAATAATCTTTCCATCTCTCCTTATTGAAGAGAAATTATATAAACATAGTTTATTCTGATTTAGTTTTAGGGGATAACCATAGAATCAATTTATGTGTGGTATTATTTTGATTATAAGGGGTATTGATGGATTGGTCCTTGGGACGAGGCCTACGACCAGCAGTGAGCGCCGTCTAGGTTCGTTTTGGTAACCGTTGCTAATATGGTTGGTAATGTGAATGGGTATAAGATGTATCACACTATTGTATAGGCTTATCAATCTATACCACCCAATTGTGGATGAGAGAAAATTGATGATTTATTATGATTGTTAAATATAACAACTTCGCTTTTACCTGCAGAGAACGATTGGCAAGAGGCGGAGATATTATATCCAGTAACAAGCTGAGAAAATCATATGCATTTGGTAGTATATAGACAGACATGCAAGTTTGGTAAGAAGGGCAATGTCCGAAACGGGAATGCATATTTTTTATAGCTTCAGCAAAGTATAGCTTCTAATTAGTATACATCAAGCGGAAAGCAACCTTAATAATGATGATGTAGAAATTATTTTGACCCTCACGTCAGTCAGTTATATACTTATTTACTTACTTGTGGTCAATGTTTTCATTAGACGTGCATGAAAATATAAACGTCACTCCATCTGCCATTTTTTACTTTCCTGTGTACATTTTAAAACTTTTAAGTGATTTAAAAAAATCATATTGTTTCAAAAGTAGATAATGCTCTAAACATCGGCTTTTAACAACCGCTGTGGTGTAGTTGATAATCCACCCTAATCTAGAGGACCTGTGGTTCAATTCTCTATGGTGGATGAAATTTTATTGTTGAATTAGTTATCTTATCTTGATGTAGGGCCAGGATTATTTACTACCGGAGCACGTCGACCCAATGGGATCTTTTGTGCTTCCCTAATCCTACTGACCGCTGTCCTGGAATACCTCCAAGATGTACTTACTAAGTACACCCGGTGACAGCAGCCTTGTATCTTCAGGACTGGGATAGCCCAGTCCAAAGAGACCCATTCTTTTCCTTGATCTGGTTACTCGTAATTAGTATCTTTCCTAAGTCTGCCGCCTAAGCAATAATATTTTCAGCATTGTGTCGAGGCAGTTGGAGGTACATTTACCATTTACCATTTTTACCCATTGGTAGTCCTTATATTGGATCCATGTTCAGCTTGCTTCCTTCAGCATTATTATTACTTACCATGAGTAATCTTACCAACTCTGGACCCTTGACCATAATTGTATATAATAGTAGTTTATTTTTTAATCCTGTCCATCTTTAGGTTACCTGAAAGGTCGCTTTTAGTGGTAAGTTCGCTCTGTGTTCAAAATTATCCCTTGTGTATTCCTTTGATGATTCTAATTTTTTACCTAAATATATACAAAAGCACTGAAGTGAAAGTAGTGTTATATCTATGACGTCATATTTTGCTAACAACGTCATATTAGTCTTATTTGAATGCATATTACTTACTAACTTTAATTCCCAACAAAAATAGTAAAATGGTGGACTTAAAAATGTAACATGGTGCTTTACCGTAAAATAAAAGGTAAAATGGTGCTTTACCTTTAAGCAGAGACTAACTTTTCCTTTGAATTTCAACAGCTTCACGACTGAAATGGTAAACGTATTTACTTTAACCCTTACGTATCCACTTTCAACGAAACCGATGCTAAGGTTTCTCCTTAAAATACTACCTAGTTTAAAAGCCATGAAAACTTTCCAAAACCATGTTTTAATTAGAAATAAACCTGTGTATATTTTAAGACTGTCCACATTTCTCCGTGTAATCATTTTCATTTTAATTACAAGTCGTGAGCTGTTTAAAAGTCAAATGTCACCATTGTATACGCACTTAGGCAGTGGCTCGATATGCAGCGGGTTGTGATGAGCAAGTTGACCATATGAAACATTTGATGCGAAACATTTTCTCTTCAGCTCTCATTCGACCCACTAACACTATGATTTTGTATAATTAATATCTATTTTTAATTAGGAACTTTTATCTTAAAGATATGTCAGTTCCATCATAACCTAATCCTTATAATTTAACATCTTTATATAGTAAGTTAATCACACAGAGCGGCAGTCACTGATATCTAATTTCTTTATCACTTCGCAAACTTTGAAACAGCTTTAGATGTTGGTTCTGTCAAAATTTGCTGAACAACACCAACATCATACGATTTTAAGTTTAAACTGGTCATCAATGTTTGACGCTCTGCTTGATTTCTCAGACATTCCATCAGTTAGTGATACACATCTTCGATAACTCCGCATGTATCACAATTAGGAGACTCCTTCTTTTTATAATTAATATAATAATTTAAATAACTTCAATCGAATTTAACTGTCTCGTGTGCTGGTCTTATCAAAACACAGCAGCGTTTCTGTTGGGGAGTTTTGAAAACGTCTTATTCCTTACCTTTTGAGATATTTCTTTTCATTTCTTATTTTAATAAGTTTATTAAATAAATATGTGTATTAATTTATCATCTAAACGAAACTGCGATCTATACGTCTCGATTTGATTGAAATTTACACTCAAAGTTACCGTTCAGCCCTTTTGTCGTTATTAAATAAAAAACATCCATGGAAACTATGGTTCGTTATAGATTATAGAAGTAAGATAAGCCGCGAATCCACCTTCATACACACTGTGACACCACAATCAGTGCAAATAAATCTTGTTACTCTAAACGTTGCCGTTGGGGGTAGATAAACTCTAAATGAGTATTGACGTCTTGGTCGCGCAAAATAATCAAATATCACTTTGAGCTAGAAAATAAAATTTCCTATGAGCTCCTCGCTGTTAACCAAACCACTGCCTTGGGAGGTCTGTATCAGAGAAACGTTCGGAAGACCCTGACATGAATATCTATGTAACCGTTAACGCCGCATGAGAAGATTCAAGGGTTTCGGCCTTGGGTATCGATAAAGAAAGTGAAGGGGCGTTGTTTATGGTTGGAATAAGATTTGTGACCAACGATAGTACATTATAACATTGAATTGGGCTAAATACTAAGAATTTTTTAAATCATGTAAATTTTATCTATATGTCTGAACAGCTCGCCGGCCACGGAAAAGTATAAGATGTAAAATCTCAATTTTTTTCTCTAGATAATTCGTACTTTTTAAATTTACTTTCCTTGTATTCGTATTGAAAAGCACAGTGTTTACCCGGGTTATAGACTTATTTAGTCATACGAACGAACTCGTTACGTTCGGGCACTAAACCTCGTCTCGGGACTAAATTATTTACTTTCACCCCTAGGATGACAATGTACTTATTACACGTCTCTATTGAAGGAGTAGTTGTAGTGTTGTAGTAGGGAGTAGTAGTAGTAAGGAGTAGTTCTAGTGTTGTATGCGTTATAAAAAAATCTGTAATTTTTGTATCTTAAAATTCTGATATTGTCGCTCTAGCCTAACCTAGATCGTCAAAGCCTCTGTCTATTAATATAGAGATACTTGGTGTGATGTGCAAGAATCAATAATTGATGTATATATACATAACAGATACACATTACACTGTAAATTTATCTACTCATAAGCTGTTAAAAGCTATAAGCCCCAATTCAGACTCTCCGGGGTACTTTACGGCTTTACAGATAAGTTATTGCTTAATAATGTACGTGTTATTTTTGCATAAAAAAGTTAACTGTAACAGTAACTCTTGTTACATAAACAAAGGAGCGTTCTCCGTGGTTGTTTCCGGATGGGTCATTCAATATGGTTTGTCAAGTTCCTTGCATAAGGCATGTTAAGTTAGTTCGGGTTGTTATGGCAACCGCTGTCACCCGCCAAGTCATATCAAGTACCTGCGCAAGAGTGGGATGAATATAGACTATGCTTGATATTACATCTCACACCATGGGTGAGATGTTAGGTGCAAAATCAGAGTCACGTTGTGATCAGTATTGTTAGCGACTGGCTGGCATCCATAAACCTTTTTTATATATTTTTGTATTTTTAATATTTATGTTGACGTTGTCTGCATTAGACGTAAAATTGATAGTGTCAAGTGTATTGATCTGTTTATTTATTCTGTTTTAATATTAATTATGCTTGGTTTTACCGTTTGCCTCGTGTTTCCTTATTCACACAATGCAGTCCACAAAACGGGTAGCTATCAGGTATCCCTATATTACATATCACTAAAGATCACATTTTTTTTAAATAAAATCTATCAATTCCAAATGTAAGCTCGCGGGAGAACTATACAGCTTTGTCGTGAGTATTTATAAACATATGAAAAGTTAACCGCTACCTTTTAGTAATTCTTACCACAAAAACGGATAGCCATGTTGTAAGTAATAAAAAGATACCGCAATTCAATTACTTCACTATTACGTACGTTACGTTATCAAAATGGCGGCGTTGCACGAAAATGCATCACAGTTGGATGGAAAGTGGCTTTCTCTTGATTTAAGTAAAAGTGATATTGGATCTGCACCGTGTAATGTTACAGTTACGATATTTGACACTTTCATTTTCAGGTCAATGAACCGGTAATTTGACCCTGAGTTTTTAACACATTGGTTTTGAAATCAGAAATTTGATGATCATAAATCATCTGTAACTCATGATTCACCCTTAGGGCGAAAAGGAGAAACCTTTGTTACCAACTAAAGGCAGGTCGGTTGGTAACAAAGGTAGGTCCGATTGTGAACATTTTGATATTGCGTTTTTACAATTATTTAATATTATTTCTTAACACCATCTGTGTGTACAAAAATAAAAACAAATATATTTTAACAAAGACATATACGTAAAATACACGTAAGTAAATAATTACAGTAGCATAGAGAACCAATGCGCAACGCGCACTGCAAATCCTCAAGATTTAAGTTATAATGGTAATATCAGTAAATCCAGGATCCACCAGTTTCGATTACCAAAACAAACCATGTTTTGCCATAGTTGGTGATGTGGGGTTGAATGTCAAATATCCATCTGTCCTACGCAGTTATAATAATAATAACATATGCCATAAACGTAAATGCATTCGCAAAACAATAGAAAGTAAAATAGAATGACACAACGGAACAAACGCGATTAGATATTCCCTAAGCGCAGACGTGTATGAATTTGTTATAACCGTTCTTTTCACTCGAGAAAGTATAACGTAAGCCAGAGTCGTACGGGGTTAATATGGCTGTTCGTTTGTCATTGGCTGGTTTATTAAAGCCATATTTTAATGGCCGTCTGGTCGAGTGGTCAGTACCTCTGTCTACTAGGCGAGGTCCCGGATGAAACCCGGTAGTGACAGATGCTTGTATGATGAGTACGCATATTTCTTTATAAGTCATGGATGTTTGAAATTTTACGTATCAAATTTCATTGCCAATTGTTATGTTAATATTTTAAGATTTTTGCCCAATCATAAAATGTTACTTCAACCATTAAATATTCACTTCTCTTTCTTAGTATCATTATCTTATGTTATCTTATCTTAATATAGGGCCAGGATTCTTCCTGTAGCACTTTGACCCAATGGGAACTTTTGTGCTTCCCTTATCCTGGTGTCTGCTGTCCTGGAACACCTCCAAGATGTACTTACTAAGTACGCTTGGAGTCAGCAGCCGTATATTTTCAGGACTTGGGTATTCCAGTCTAAAGAGACCCATTCATTACTAGTAAGAGCATCAGAGTTACCCTTTTTTTACGAGAACGAATCCATTTACGGACCTACCCGCCACTGGCTAAACGACGGGCGTGTATGGGGCTCACTCGGTACTTCAATAGAGCGGCACTTAGAATACCCACTAAAACTCCCCGGTAACTCCATTGCCCTTCTCGGGGGTAACCTGGGTTCTGCACGAGCAATTCATCAGGTCAAGCATCAGAGTTACCCAGGATGTGTTCCATTTGTTCAGTGTGCTCCCCAATGCCCTACACAGATGCGATTAAACTAACTTCATTTTAAATACCATGTTAATCGTGCTATTGGAGCCAGTAATGGCGCCACCTAAGCCACGTAGCCCGCTACGTTGGAAGATCCAAATTGCCTTCTCAGGGTCTCCTAATGGATACATGAATCGTCTTAGTATTATTAAGATAATCTTTTATTTTATTGTAAACTTATACCAGATTTTATTGTCATTTTAAATTTGTTATAGATCATTTTCTTTTTTTGATTGGAAGCTCATTATAAAAGAGTATAGATTGGCCCATTAAGATCTGTTTATCCTCTGGAGTCGAAGACTACAAGAGATGTTAACACTGATGATAGAAGCGAGCTATAACCAGATTTCTCAACCACAAGGAACTGGCTTATTTTCCCGCCGGAACAAAACATTGCTGTAACATTATTATTTTAGCGGCAGACTTTAAAACCTTCTGCTTTCACTTAGAATTGATCCCCGGACCTGATCTGAAGTGGATTTAAACCACTAAATCATATTGATGGCTAATAGTTATGAAGAGATATAAAGGTAACGTTGTACAGATAGTAAATAAAACAATTATATCGTACTATGCAAATTTATTTCATATAAAACTTATTAATACAATTTCAAACTTATTGACAACTAATTTTTAATATAACTAAAACGGTAACTAAACTCACAGATAATGTTGCAACTAAACTAAACCTAATACTAATCCTTTTGTAAGCATCGTCAATTTAACTCAAATTTTATTTGACCATAAATTCAATATTAAGGCTGCTTCTGAAGACACACACGTTGAGGACACCCTTGTCCCTACGTATGTAAAGGGGAAGGATAGAAAAAATACGATAAATCTTATCTTAACTGAGATGACTTTCATAATTTGAAATTTAACATCATTTACAAATTACTTATCTACTATCCGTTTTAAAATTCATATTGAAAGAAAAAAATTATCTGCCGGTCACTAAGTTATTTTCAAATCCATTACAACTCTAAAACGTAAATGTAAATTGTGTTACTTGACTTGAAACAGCAATAGATAGGCAATATACTCGGTGGTATATCTTTGTCAAAATGAAAAGCGAGTAGATAAGATCGTGTCCTTAAAAGCCCACAAGCGATTGATTTTGTAATCATATTGTTATTTCTTCAAACGTTTATGCCGTTGGATCAGGAACATCAACAAAATCATACCACGCTCTTACTGATACCATTCTTGTCTAAGTTTTTCTTCCATTTAGCTAGTGTATGTTGTCTCCTTCTTTCCTTTGCCAAGTACAGTAATTTTATATGATTAAAATGATTGATTCTACGGCTTCTGTCTTCCAATATTTTTGTTTTCAAATCGGTATTTCATTGCTGTTCCTTATCTTTATACAATCTGCCTTTTCCATTTCCACTTCTGTTACTCTTCCTAACCTTCAGTTCCTTGTAGTCATGGGAATATAAAGAACAGAAGAATAAAGAATCGCCAGATAGTAGTCTAAGATAAATTTCTTGTGGATTATCTTATGAATAATTTTTAGTTACGACCAATAATCTACCTATGCAGTTATTTCCGTCTCGTCCACATTGTTGAACCATAAAGGGTTGTAAAACGCAAATTTAGTAGCGTCGAGTATTGTCTGCAACCTCTCAATCTCGTTTGCAAACTACGATTCATATCCACCCAGGTGTATCACCTGTTATTATAATTTTTTGAGTCAAACTGACAATTTTATTTTGCACCAATCCAATTATAAAATTTAAACTATTTCGAGTGCTACGATTTAAATTATGTGTCAAGTAGTATTGTCTTTTAATTAACTATATATTCGACAGTACACATTGGAAATAAAACCACAACCCGCATTTAAATACATGTTTATATCATTATTTAAACTAACAACGCAGGGATTCCCGTAATATTTTGTGCAAGAGACCCTTTTATCAAAATAAACTGATCAGAACTCTATTACTTTACTTTAAAAATCCTATTCCTTTCAGTTTTTTCCTATTGATACAAAATAGTTAATATTGATTACATACTCAATCCGTTCCTGTTTATGTGGACTGAGAAACCGATTTAGCCACTTTGGGAATCCCTGACTATCGCTGAAAAGCAATCGAAAAGGCATTTGTGAAATAATAATCGAAATATAACTTAAATGCGAGTTAAATCTATCAACATTAACAGTAGTTTAACTTAGAAAATTCCTACATTGAGAGAGTGTAAATATAAATAAATACAATACTGTCAATATTCAGGTTTTTTTGAAAACACACTAGATGTGCGTAGAATAATTATTAATCGTATTCATAACTAGAAACAAAAATTGCATACTAATATTCATTGTTCATCAAATTTATTAACTTAAATCTTATAGTTTTCGTAAAGAGTCATTGCTGTCTTTTATACTTCTCTCTCGCTCTAACAAACGCCTTCTAACTTCATCAGGGTTATACCTCTTTCTATACACCCTTCTTACTCTTCTAACTGGATTTACGTTTCTTGTTTTCAATACTTTTTTTTTGCCGTAATAGTTACTGGCTAAAACTGATGGCGCTCTGTAATCGTCTAGTTGTCTATGACTCTTCGCTTTTCTTGTAGAATTCGAATAAAGGTCTCTTTGCTCCCTTATAGTGGCATCGTAAAACACTTTCCCGTTAACGATAGCTCTTCTCACATTCTCCGTTGTACTTAAAACTCGCGGAGGACGAACGAATGTCGTCTCGCTCACTTCTAAGCTTTTATCCACATTTCTTTCCCTTTCTATCTCATCTTTAGAAACTTTTTGAACGATCCCTCTCCTATCAGTACTGGGGAACCTATTACCGAAATTAAAATCAAGAGCGTCTTGGTCAATAGCAATACTCTTAGCTTCCAAATCCTTTTGAGACCTTTTTTGAAGTACCAGCTTACTACCACGTCTAGAAGCTAATAATCTACCAATTGCTTCTATCTGCCTCTCTTCAGCTTCTAAAGTTTTCAAATCAGACATCTTCTCTCCTTTTTTCTCATCTACTAAATCTAAAACCTCTATAGGTCCAGTAAAATCATCTAATTTGTCATCTATCCCTTTCAGATTTTCACTTTCTTTGTCTGTTTTCATTTTTTCAAGATCAATAGTTTCCACATCAGATTTATTAACTTTATTGTTATCAATTTCCACTTTAGGATTAGATTCTTTTGGCTCAGGTTTTTTCGTAGTTGTTGTAGTTTTATCTAAATCAAGTTTAAACAAGTCTTCTTCAGGTATGGTTCTAGTTTTTTCATCTCTATGGCTTCTAGCTTCGACGATATCTTTAGGTCTTTCTGTAAACCTGTTAAATTCGGGAGACGGTTGTTCATTGGGTGTTAAAGGAGTTTGAAGGTATTTCTCAGTTGTTGTTTTAGTTTCATTGTAAGTGAAGTAAGTCATATTCGGTGGTGGTCCCTTGTGGAGGTATGCTACGGGCCAGTATCTAAAAAAATGTGAAAGACATTATTAATTTTTTTTTATAACTGGTAACTAATTGTATTTTAAAGACTATAAAATTAAGAAGAAGCTGATATAATAAGTTTTTAGTCAGCTAAAGAATCCCAACGCAGATAAATAATTTATAAATATATATTTTTAAAATCACTCAATTATGAATACTAAAAATACCATCTTGATGCGATGGTAAGACTTCTAATATTTTTCGGTAGCTATCCGAACACAATTTCTAGTTTAGCGAAATCACTATGGTGCTACATTGCAAATTAAATGACGTAGGCGTAATAAACTGTAATATAACATGAGCCAATAATGAGGTTGAATTGTAGACTAGATGTGCACCTAAGAAACATGATTAATACAAAAAATAAACATGTTGTTTGATTTCAAGTTTCTAGTTTAGTGAAAACTAATCAAAAGAAAGCAATATTTGGCAATGAAATTTGAAGCTGATTAATGCGCAACTGGGTATGTTTTAACCGACATTAAAGAGGAGTTCAAATCGATTCAAGTATTTTTATCTAAGGACAACAGACATACTGACGACGGTCATACATCTAAATTGGACCATAGAAACAGACTGCTAGAAATTATAAAAAAAAAGTTTTAATCAAAGCTAAAAACCGACTGCAAAACACAAAAAAGGCAGAATTATTGAATGTAGTAGGTTATTTTTTTGGAGTTAGTGCTTAGTTGTTTCCAGAAATAATAAAATAAGTTTGTAAACTTTTTCGTTACAATATCATAAAAAACTGAGACTATATTTTACTAGCCGATAGATTGCGTGCTAGCGAACTAACAATTCATTGCAATTACCTAGGCACTCCTAGCCCTCCTGAAACGAGTGGGTCTTCTTGCGAAGGGTTGACCGGTATCCACGTGCCCGTCCCTGGACGCGGGTAGTTATGCTTGTATCTTATGTGTGGTCGTTCTGACATTGGTACCCTGCTGTAGCCTGTGGGACATTTTTGGTTAGTTTTGTTTTACTCACTGACGCAATAACCAATGTCTGAGAGCCTATTCCAAAAACTAAATACTCAAACGAGGAGTCGTATTTGACAGATATTCAAGCAATTAATCTAAAAAAAAATTTTTCTTCGTTTTCATAATTATTTTTGGAATAAGCCCCTTTGAGCCGATCTACTAACCATATACTATTCATGTATACTTTTAGAAACGTTTAAATGAAGTCAAGATATTGAGAAATTAAAGACAAAATACAAAATTGTCTAATGACAACACGTAAGGAATATTAATTGTTCTGGACTGAGCTAAGAGGATTATTAAACTAAAATTTAACAAATGTCAGTTTCACAGAGCTTTCGAATTTTATTTTTTTATGAAAAACGAGGTGATGCCAAATGAAATCTTCAATTCACTGCTGGGCACAGGCCACCTTACATGAGCAGGCCAAAACGCCATCAGGCTAGCCCATTGCAATGATGGGAGATAGGGGTTGCAGCAAGAACCTCGTATCAACCTCAATGATTTCTAAATGCTAAGCTTCCAAATAAGGGGGATATCGGACTAAGCTTTCTTGATTTTTTACAAGAACTCACCAGGTAATGGATTCCCGTATTTATCGTAGTATGCTTGCGGGCCATCTCTATATAAGTCATCCCAGTACTTCCTGTCCGCGACAGACAGGTACGGACCAAGTGGCCTGTCTTCTCTATCAGGGATGTAATTGGGGCGGCTAGGTCTCGGCCGGCCTGGATAACGATGGTCTTCTGAAGATTAAACCGTAATCATTTGAACAACTACTTCAAGATAATAAATTTCCTGCCCGTGTATATTACTAACCTTACCAATTATTATTATTATTATTATTATTTAACAATTTATGTACACACAAAGACAATTAAAAGGACACAACAGACTATCAGAGAATTGTACAAAGGTACTGCTTATTTCTATAAGAAATCTCTTCCAGCAGCCCCATATAAGGGAAAACTGACGTCAAAGAGGGGCGTGTACCAATACTAATAAAATTAAATACATAAAAATTAATACATATCATATTTACTATTATTTATTTATTTATTTTTAATTATTTTCATGTGGTTATTAATTTTATTTATTCTTAATGGGCTCTTAGCATTCTATCAATGGTGAGTGATAGAAAAGTTAAAGGAGGAAAAAGCTACAAACATATTCCTCAACCACAGTCTTACGTCCAACTGCCGAAACACAACATTGCTATAAAATTGTTGTTAAAGCAAAAGATTTAGGTATAATAGCGGTAGCTGAGCCAGAAGGGCTCAGAAAAACGAAATCAAACCAAGCCGAAAATTCCTCAATCAAGGATCTTTAATTGTAGATAGCGTTGCCAAACTATCAATAAATAACTTAGCTTCAGCTTAACTTAGCTTAGCTTAGCTTCACTAGCTTTCTTCACATATGGACTCCTCTACTGCTTATCATCAGGTGGTGTCGAGTCATTTGCTGTGCTTTATATTTAAAAAAATAGTTGTAATCGAATATTAGCTTCTCCGACGATAGTATCCATTTCATCGATTGTATTTATCAATATTGTCTAGTCTTTATCACTTTTCGCGATTTAAATACTGACAACAACACAGTTTTAAATTATGAGCAGTATTGTCATGCCAATAGTATTGTCATTTAGGAATGTGGTTTCTTACTTCTAGCCCACAAGCAGTTAAAGATTGTCTAGGAATTTATGTTTGGTTATGTTGACATTTTGAATGAGTGAGGAACTTTCTAGGTAACCGACTAACACCACATCGACGTCTGACATCAGCTGTGATTGTTTCTGTTCAATTATTATAAAAAATCGTATTAATTTTCTTTTGAGTTTGTTATAAGATGTATTTAAGTGACACGCATTACGAATAAAATTCCATCTGATTTTTGTTAGTTACTACCCAATTTTGGTAGCGAATTTAAATCGCGCCATAGCGAAACACAGTTTAGATGATGGCATTATTTTCTCCCTGGTTTTTTTCGCTACTGCTTGCAATTTTTATATAAATTGCATTTTTGGCAGAGTTCTGCGCGAATCGCTCGGCGAAGTTTCGGCGTTTCTTTACGCAGTGTTTAGCTTTGAAACTCCTTGACTAAAAAATATTTTTTCATAAAAACAAACCTCTTTGCCCTTGTACCAAGGAGGGATGAGGGATATTATGTTGATGGTAAGGATAATATTTCTCGCTACAGGGACGCCATTGGTCTTCTGCAGGTCCTACGTAACACCTAAAAATAAAAATGAATAATATAGTTTAGGTAGAAAAAAAATAAAAGATAAAAATATCAACACATAAAGATACAACAACAACATAACAATAATATACAATCATAAAGATGTCAACTATTCTGTAGATAAAATCAATATTTATCAAAATCTAAAATCATTGAATTCAAAACTATGCTGGTCCACTGGTAAATATAACCTATATAGGGTCTCCCCCAATAAACGCCACTGCTCCAGATTTTGTGCGACTCTTATTGACCTTACTCCAACCAACCTACGAATATGGTCATCCCATCTTATCACAGGGCATCCCACACTATATTTAACAAGTCGTGGTCTCCATTTAAGAAATTTACGACTCTGACGACCGTCAGTTCTACGGCTAACTACCAACGCACTGCTACTTCAGTTTGCTAATTAAATGGGCTAAGTCTTTAGATCTCTATCGGATCACATCATTTCTGATACGGTAACACACTTTGCTTTAAAACGAATAGGAGAGAAAATCACTAGTGTGAGATGGCATGGAATTTACATACAATGTGATATTTGATACCGACTGAATTAAATAAAATAGTTAATGACGGGTATTATGACTTAAACTTAATTTCTGATTCGTTGAATTGATGAATAACAAAATCTGATTCAGGCACCATCGTATAACATAATTCTAAGTAGATAATAGTTTTAAAAATTCATACTAAAATAACAACGGTAAATTTACTGTTAACGTTATAATTAAGCTTCACAATAAAGAAACTATAAATATTTTGTCTGACTCGTGAATGAATATCTAGTTATTATCAGAGATCATTTTAAAAGTATTCCAACATCTGGTTTGTTGGTCTTAATAGATCAACTCACC
This sequence comes from Acentria ephemerella, assembly GCA_943193645.1. Taxonomy (NCBI): domain Eukaryota; kingdom Metazoa; phylum Arthropoda; class Insecta; order Lepidoptera; family Crambidae; genus Acentria; species Acentria ephemerella. Next base: position 2,850,870 of record OW971901.1, on the reverse strand, counting down.
AAGGCTTATGGAAACCTTCGCTGTAACCACATCGGTGTGTTGGGGCACAGCAGTAGTCCCAAGATCCTGAAAATAAAAAGGGAAAAAGAGGAGGTAACATTAGTAATTTGTAAATGTCATTATAGTAGCACACACTTAAATTAAATTTTCATTTTAATTAATTCTATTCACACACACACGATGATAATGGAAATGAAATGAAAATGTATTTATTTCGAGCAACAAGAGAGCATTACTTAATTATAAAAGTAAGACGTATCTATATAATGTGAAAATACATCATATTTTGGGCAGCTGCCTTCTTGGCTTCCTGATGATTTTTTGGAAAAATAATGTGTTTCTTTAATTGGCTTGTGTCTTGGTCATTGCATTATATTCTGTGTGTGTAGAAAATGGCTGTTGAAACAGTGTTGAGATAAATAAATAAAATAAATGATAACATACAATAAGTTCTGCTCAGTTCTACTGTTAAAACTAAATATTTTTTATTATTTTAACTAAATATTTAAGAAATGAAACAAACTATTTATTCATAACTTATTAGGTACTGTATCATTGTGTCTCGGTTACAACGAAACAGGAAACCAGTTCATCAAAATGTCAGACTTTTAAGGTCTGTCGCTTGTTTACACCAAGCTCCTACTGACGTTATAATGTCAAATATAACAGGACTTCGTTACTTTACTCACCTACTTCCCCACCTTCAGGCTCGCAAGCCCAATGGCCAGCAACTTGGTTTTGAGCACAGACCGTGCCTGCTCTACATGGGAACCCAGACACAGTGTAGTGACGCCATGACACCGTTACTGGAATATAAAACTTGATGCTAACTAATAAGGACGATAATTCATAATCTCGACTCTTGTCAAAATTAGTTTTTTAATTTCCTCTTACTATTCTCTCCTCTCCTCTACTTTCCTTTTTTATTAAAATCTAAGGGCTGCGTATTATGGACATATACATAAATTTATCTACTTACTCTAAAGAAAATATATTGTATTAATTTCAGCAGTAACATCATCATAAGTTTATATGAAAGACTAGGTGTTTCAGTAATCTATCTATATACAGATAGCGATAGATCTACCACAAATTATTTAAAACTCAAGTTCTGTTATTTTTATATAGCTTACTTTACTTAATAACTTCTATCTGTATATAGAATATTGGAAACTGCAGTCTGTTGCAATAATCTTTATTTTATTCGTTAATATTATGTTAGTACAATCATTGTTATATACTACTTGCATCGTTAGTTTCGCTAATGAAGGTGCAATGAAATCGAAACGTGTCGCCAAAGTTTTACTTTTATTACTAATTTAAAGCTTATATTAATGAATATTACTACCGATGAAAGAATACTAAATCTACTAAAAAGATCATTATATTGATTTAAGAAATAACTAAAATACCTAGCACAAAATATCCTGTAAAAAATAAAACATATATAATATAAAATAGAATATCTTAAATTTTACGTTAAAAAATTAAAATTTTATATATTTTTTTTTTTCGTAGATAACGTTTGTTAACTGATTAACTTTAGCAAGTTATCCAAACAATTATAAACTTATAATGATTTGCTAAATACATTTTATTTTATATTGAATTTTATTTCATATAAGACGATTGAAATTTTAAATAAAAGAATATAATTTATTCACTTACTTGATTCAGTTTCTTCTCTGTTTCCGTTAAAAGCAGGCCTTTCTGGTATTTCTGGTTGTGACCTATCAACTGGCCTATAAGGTAAATCACCTGGATAACCTGGTTTATAATCAGGTTCCGGTAAATATCCTGGTCTAAAAGGCTTCGAGCCAGAACTTGGTAAATAATCAGGGCTATAACCAGGTTTAAAACCATTATATCCAGGTCCAGATGGCTGCAAACGGTTAAAACCCGGTTTGAAACTATCGTAACTAGGTCCTGTTGATTCTGAAGGTATGAAACCAGGTTTAAAGTCAGGTCTGGGTAAGTATCCGCCAGTTTCTGGGTAATCTGGTTTGTAACCAGGTGCGCTAGTTTCTGGGGCGCTAGGAGCTGTGTAACTTGGTTTTTCTAGGTTAGAATAACCAGGTTTAAACCCAGGTGCACTTGGTGGACCTGAACCAGATGTTAGTGGAGTTTCTGTGAAATAATTCATAATTTTATGACAAGAAATTCAATCCTTTTTTCAGTATGATGTACCTTATTTGACTAATTTGAAACATGACTATAATTTTATACCTAGAACTTTTTCACGACAAAATTTTAGTAGCTCCAATCAGAGCAGCTTAGCTAATAAAAATTATCCAGGGATCAACCATGTCGAATGTTGCATCGTTTTTGTAATCTAAACCGTTTCAATCTCTTCCATTTTGTTAATCCAATTAATAAATCATATAACTAAATTTTACAATGAAAGATGAAACTTTTCATACCAGCTGATCCAGGGTACGCAGGTCCACTGTCCACCGGTCCACCGCTAGATCCAGATCCACTAGGAACAGACCCTGGGTAAGCTTCTCCGCTTGGTCCCGTTAAAGGTCTTGGTAGATCTGGGGTATGGTGACTGTTAAGGAAGATGACAAATCATTATATCGTCAAGTCTAAGCCGACTTGGGTGTGTTCGGATTTTACGATGGTGAACGCAGCTAAAGAGCGAACGACGCGCGCGCACCGCGCATTTCTGGCAATTCGAGTCGGGACGCCGTGCCGTGCGATCGTGTCTTAACCAACGTCCTACTTCACCACGTTCCGAAACGAATCCGTGCCTATCTGTGCAATCCTTTGTTATTTTTGTGGACATTTCAGTGAAAGTGTATTGATTAAATATCTATAGTGTATCTGACTTATTATTTCATTAATTAATAATGAAAAACGAGCTGAAGAGTAATGATCGCCCACACAACCCTTCAAATAGATCAAATTACAAGCAGCATTGCATGTCATTCCTTAGATTTTGATACTGGCGCAGTAATGAGCCTGATTGTTATATACACATTGGGCCTTATTCTAACGGCACACTCTAAATTTAGATTCAGTATATCCCGTTCTCTCATTATGATATAGGAAATGGATACACAGTTCTAAAAACTGCTAAATAACCTAAATATAGACAATTTAGAATGAAACGTAGAATTCTAAATGTCACGTGTATGTTCATTGTCGTAATTTATTTGATAGTTCTAAATGTATTCTCTATTTTTCCAAAATATAATGAGCCTATATTAAAAGAATCACGTCTCAGGTCCAAAAGCAATTCAACTACCACTAACTCGGACACAAAGTGTGTAAAAAATAGGGGAGATTCAATATAGCCCAAAGGGTCAATGAAGTGTGCAGCCCAAATACGATAAGACTACTTACTCTTCCGCCTTCCCGTGTATCTTCTTCCAGCACTGGCCATTAAACAGGTCAAAAGCAAATAACCAATCGTCTGACGAGTGTTCGTAGTCCACGCCCCTCTGAAGGTCGAATAGGCGGATCTCTGATAGAAGACAATTGTCTACATTTGGAGGTGCACTGTTTCTGTAATATATAAAGGATTTAAGTCTCATAAAGATGTTTCTCTTCTTTACTTTCTGAAGAGCTCGTTGGAGTAGTGGTTTGAGAACTATGATTTCGGTTAAGAAAACACAGCAACTTTTGCCGTTGGTCCCTGGATTGATCAATCGAGGGACTGATCCATCCATAAGTTGGGAAGAATAATGAGTAGGTGAAAGTACCTACCCGTGATCCTGCCCAACTGACGGCATACGGACCAGATGGCAGTAGAACAATAAAAATTTGTTATTATTTGTTGTCATTACCCGCATTGGGCCAACGTGCTTATGTAATGGTCTAAGACAAAAGTATGTCCCTTTTGCTGAGCTCAGTTAACTAGAACATGAAGTGTCCTCTAAAAGTTGGAACTTATTTTGAATTAGTCCAAGAGGGTTTTGACGAAAGGGGCCAGGGTTCTTTATTCTTTGAACATTTATTCCAAGAAGATCTTAATCTTCTTGGAATAAATGTTCAAAGAATAAAGAACAAACTAGCCCTTACAGTTTATATTCCGAGATGTATTCTTGGCTTTCTTTTGCTTTACCACTTCTGTTTTAAATGTAAGATATATTATAAATTTATTTATAATCTAAGTCAAGAATACTTCTCTTCACCAAACTTGGATAGTGTTAACTCTTGGTTCCTTTTTTATAAATGAATTGGACATAACAGTTTTAATAAACCACCTTCTTTTAGAATTCCGTATTATCATTGTATGTTAATATATTTTAGAGTATAAAGCTGTCTATTAGAGCTGTCATGAGTTTTGCTGTCTATGAACTAACTGTCAACTTGCGGTAGTTATTTCCAACAGTATTTGATAATTTTTGATCTTGCTTTCAATGCCCTGTTTCCTGCTTGAAGGGTGAAATTACAATACGGTAATATCTAAATGACCCTGCAAGTGAGTTTTTAAAAATTAACGATCAATTGAAACCTAATTTACCTGAAAGAAAAGCTGAGACATCTAAAAGGTGCCCCAGTACATATTTCAGCGCAGGCTTGTTCGTCTTCCACGCGTGCCTGCCCACGAACAGCTGTACCGACCAGCTTAGCTGCATTATCGTACTGGAGGTAACATTCTGGAATTAATTTAAATTTTAAATTTTATTCATGAAGTCTTTCTGTTTTTTCATTTGTTTTAGTTAGTTTGTTTCGTCCTTTGTAAATCGTTCCAATTTATTTTGGATATAATTATTGCGTCACGATATACTCTTGGCCACCTCTAGACTATTGATAACTATTTGGGTCTGAATTGTACAGTTTGAATAGTCTCAACATGGCGAAAGGGGGTCGGAATAGCGCAGGAGGTACTTTTTTGACGGATGAAGATGAAAAATATAAATAAGTAATAGTACACTCCAATTCAAGAAACCGATAATATTTCCATAATATTTGCTGAGATTTAATAAGGTTTCACTCACGTTTCTCCCTATAATGCACGTCGTCATACAGTGCTGGCTCACACCCCCTACCATAGTTCCCTCTTGCGTATAACTCGTGGCCAGCTGTCGGATGAAGACCGTGATTCGTTTCTAAAGACGTCGGCGGAGAAGAGGTTAGGATGCAGTTCTCGAGATTGTCACCTATAGCTGGGTCGTCGAATCTGTAAAAGAATGAAGATGATTAAGAACTTCAGAAGTGGTGCCAATTAAATGTGAATTTTTGTATACAGAGAACACCAAATGACTCCTCAATTAATGATGGGAAACTGAAGGAGGAGTTCTTTAACTGCTAACTAAAGCTATCTTACCAGTCCTATAGAACAGTCACGATTTGTAAGTTTGAACCAATAACTGACTCGTAAAAAGGACCTCTGTCTACTAAGCCTGAGGCAAATTAAGCCCCTGTCATGGCATCCCTTAGCGATATCAAATTCCATCAACTATGCCATGGAAAATCCTAATAAAAGCTTGTTGACGTTATATTTCACATCTTTTTCTTTATCAACAGAACGCTTGCCAGACTACGGAGCCATCATTTAACTCGTTTCTTTCTTAAAATTCCGTGTTCCTAGGTAGGAAGGGGTGAAATGAAAAAAGTTTAAAAGATAATATGTTTGACACAGGATAAGATTTTTATCTACAATGTTACCTGAAGCTAAACCCCCTGCAGAAGAATGCATAAGCTCTGATGCACTCAGCTTCGCACGCGCCCAAGCCAGCCACAGTGAGCGCCGCCCTCACTGCTTGCCCACTCACTGCTGCCCCGGTTCTTACGTGCCAGAAACATTCTAGAACAGAGTTAACGAACTTAATTTGTCTTAAAATTGCTTAATCGATTGATAGTGAAGTAAAATTCTATAAAAGATAAGATGCTTATTGCCTACAAGTGAACATGTCAGTTTCGAATATAAATTTCGAAATTATTTGCAATTATTAATCACAAATGCTTTGCAAACTAATAATTTCTTATATATAATTCAGTTAACAAGGTTTATTAAAATCATTTCTATTTTGACATTTCATTCCAACTTTCATTATGCCAACTAAGAATGGTAAATGCATAAATTACAAGTATATAGATAATTTTTGGAATGTGCATTAAAACATATTAGAATTCTTTGCAAAATGGCGACTTCGCTATCTCACTTGATAATATATGGATCTTTATTCCGCCTACATATATATATATATATATATATATATATATATATATATATATATATATATATATATATATATATATGTGTGTGTGTAGGCGGAATAAAAAAAATAAATCTAAAAATAAATCTCTTGGAATCCATTGGTTACAGATATACTGTTTTCTCCATTATTTTTCTACTACAATTTACAAGCTATTAATATATAAAACGAAGAACATTTTTCATCTACCCTATTCTACGGTCACCGTTATATTAAAAACCGTTAGTTTAAAATCTAACTCGCGAAACTATAAGTTATCTAAGCCATTTACAATTTTAGAAAACCCCCGGTGCTTCATATTTAAGCTATTGCTAACCGTGATATTGTAACTGGATTGCACTGGCACTTATAGTCGAAATATACATGAGTAGTTACCATTAATGCTCCGAGCGTTTATATTTACCATATTTATTGTATGAAAAAATTACCGCTTTCTCGTAAATCGTTATACTTACCACTTTCAACCCAAGGTCGATGGCTGATGGTAGAGCAACCCTGGTTTTGAGGCATGGCGTAGACATCGGAGCCACTGTCAGCTGATAGTTCCAAGCCTCTGTAAGGTCTTTCGCTGAGGAAGCAATTGTCTGTGCCACGGGAACTAGAATATCTACATACAGAATAAGTTTTATGTTATTTTAGGCTTAGGCTACACTGTAGCAGTGATTTAACCACGTGCGGTAAATTATTTTTCTATGCTAAAATTTTACCTTGTTATTATTTTTACAGATTTCTGCTACAAATGGAAACAGTATAAGCGCGATATAAATAATATTAAATTTAATTAAAATTGAAAAATAAATTAAAATTATGATTCTGAAAATTTCGGTTAGCCAGGAAAAAAAATATTTTCTTCTTTTAAGTGCATTTAAATATAAGCGTGATTTTTAAAATGTTTTCTTTAAGTAATTTATCAATTTTAATTAAATTAAATGTTATTGATTATAATAAACATTATAATATTGTATTATATCCTGAACCAAACTTGTATGCAAAATTTTAGCAAAATCGGATTTAAAGAAGTAGCTTAAAAATCGATTACAAAATCTGGAGCGGCCATAGCAGCATAACAGTGAGTAAATATCAGCGTGGTAAAATTAACAACTCCACAACGAATATTGTGGTTCTCATAATCTATTCCGGCGTGGGCTAATTGACTATCAAATATACTTAGCTATCAAAAATCGAGTGGAATTTTATTCGGTGAAAAAATACGCACGGCACAAATACTCAACATTTAATTATTTTGAATGATCATTTAATTATTTTATGTCAAATAATGACGTAGAAGCTGGTAATCCATCAGATGGTGGTAGCCATTACTCATACCAGCACAATAAGAGTCACTTCATACAATATTAAGGAGAACGCTCACACAGAAACAGCAAACTGCTTTACGACAGAAAAGGTTAAGACGGTTCTGATAACATTTTATCGTAACGTAACGTTAAGTTACTGCACTAACGTGTATCATCCCGTAGTAACGTGACGTAACGTTACGACGAAGTTTGGGATTATATGATTTGTAATGTTTTATAACACTTTTTTCCTTAACAAAACTATTACCAGTACCAGTCTAGAAATGAATTGTTAATATTTTAATTATTTATCAATAAGTGACTACCTGCTACTCACAAATAAGTGCTATCACTAAAAATTATGTATTTTATTACCTATAACTATAAGACACACATTTGAACTCTCTCTCTCCGAAGCAAGCCGCCTCACACTCCACTACAGTCCAAGCCAGCAACGATCTTCTGATAGCTCCAGACCCTAGCGACATTCCGGGTCTTCTACGAGACGAACAATCTAGAAAAGAGTGAACTCTATATTGTTTAAGGTTTTATTGATATAGGACTTTAAACATAATAGATATCGCACTACAGGAATCCCCTAAATGGTATCGACCACTTTGAGAATTCCCGTTGAAGTATAAATCGACCTATATGATCGAAATAAATAAAAATTAATTTTGGTGGTCGATGAGCTCATTTCCATTTAATTTCTTTATTGCATTCATGTATCTGGAAAAGGGATCTCTTGCCCAAAATTGTTTAGGAATCCTTTACATACACAATAACATTTTAATGTTAAAAAATCCGAACTACTTTTGAAGAAATGACAATTTTGAATACCATATCATTTAGACCATTAACCATTCCATTGTAATTTACAAATTTTGATTTTTTTTAGCTGTTTCTAGTTTCAAAGAGACTTACGAACAGTTATGCAGTTTTATATGTAAGAAAGATATTTTCGAAAATTGACTAAAAGTGTATTTTGGATATTTTTATATGGAATCTAATATTGATTTAATTAGATAACGAAATTTCTATATGGAGTAATAAGTATTGTATATATTCATGTATTTTGTTATTTATTTCATAAAGTGTTAATATGAATAAAGCCTACATTAATCTAGGCAAATTAAAAAAATATGTTATCTTTTTGTTTAGTTCTAATTAACTTTTAGTTAAAGTTCTAAGCCAGTTTTAAAGATACCTTTTGACGACAAATCTTCGTCTCTCTCCACTGGTTCGTAGTATTGAGGCTTTGGTTTGTAGTAATTCGATTCTCCATAATCGAATTCGCTCAAAGAACCAGAAATATTCAGTTTACCCCTCTTCCATGCTCTATAGCCATATCTATGACAGAAAAAAAGTCGGTTTTTGTTAATATTTTCAATTGTATGTTTCGAGCAGTCTAAGTTACGATAATCTCAGAGACAGTTACTTCTTAAGTAAGTAGTTTAGTGCTCTTAGTTAGGCACTTAGCTGAAGTTCTTTAATCTCGTGCTATTCAATGTAGTTCCTTATGAAATATATATTTCATTTCAATATGTTCTCTATTTTATGCAAGTACTAAGAAGCTTGTAAAATTCATAACAATTATGCGTATTTCAAGTATTTGAAACTAGAAATGTTGTTGAATAAAGATAATTTTTAAAAATTTAGAAATTTGCACTTGAATTGAGGTGTTTTTTATTTATTGGTACATTTTTTTGTGAATTTTTTTTTAAATAAAGCTCAGCAAATGACGAGTCATTGGTCTGTCAAAGTTTTCTATTTTATATTTCGTGCAGTAAATGAAACGATATGCGCGTCGTATTTCTTAATTTTAGTATGAAGAAAAAGAGAGTGAGCGGTGTTTAACCATATCACAGGGCATATTAAAAAACCTTTTTAATATTTGAATGGTTCAAATTGGACGCAGTACTAAACACATACCTATGGTTATTCAAAAATTTGTCCTTTCCTAGACTGTAGTAATCAAAATCTGTGTTATATCCAGGCTTCACTCCGACAGGTCGGTCGATGTGATTACTTATTCTCCAATGGTTTACTGACTTGTGATAGTCATTTCTATCTTTGTAATACGTGTCGTAGCCTCCGTAAGAACCGCCATAGGTTCCCCAATTTTCAAAATCTGCTTCATTACTTCTGCCTACATCTAGAAAGTGGGAAAGAGTTATTCCTTGCAGCATATAACTTGGGTTTCTTTGTAGCTGGATTACTGGAATCTGTCCAACATCGCTTTTCAGAACAAACGAGAAAAATATAATAAAGGTTCTTTATAAAATTCTTACCTATTTGATAAGGTACATAAAATCGGTCTTCGTATCTTCTTCTGTGATTTCTCCTTCGATCTTCGTAATAATGATGATAGTCTCTATACCTGATGTCGTGGTGGTCTATTCTATCGCTCCATTGATTCTGGTAACCTGGTAATCTGAATTTAAGTTTATATTTAAATTGGACCCAATAACCTCTATAATTTCAAATTTGATCAAACTGCACAGCAAACATATTATCATGTAGATAAGTTAAATACAAAATCCAATTTATTATCTTACATTTATTTGACCTCTTGATACTAGTAATTTAAAAAATAATTCGTTTTCTTATTATTGTTTCTAAAGAGAATAAAATCGACGAATAACACGCGGGTAAAGGTGCAGCGTACACCTTTACCAGCGTACACCTTTACCAGCGTACACCTTTACCAGCGTACACCTTTACCAGCGTACACCTTTAATAGTGTATCACTCGTGTCAGATCTATCATCTGTCATAATGAGGAGGTCATTTAATTTTTTTCTTGAATAAACTGTTCATATGGTCGTTCAGCAAACTCAATTGAACTCAATCTTTGGAGATATTTCATGGTTGCAATAAGTAAGTACAGAGATTAGTTAAAAAATTACATTAATGTTCTTAATAGATCTATAATCTTTAGGGTTGGCAACCCATGAATAATATCCCTGCATGCAAAGGCTATGGTAACCGCTTTCCATCAAGTGAGCTGATTGCCTCCTCGTGTTATAAAAAAAATAAAAAATGTAATCGCTATAAGACCATATCACATTTAAAATTATCGCTGTGATGAGTTTTATTCAGTACTAGAATAAATTCTTTTGTAATCTAACTGTGTGTGTACTGAGTCTATAATCTTTTCTTCTATTCTTTTCTTCTCCTCTAAAGATTACCTATCAGGTTTAGAAGACAAAAACCCTGAATGCAACATCCCAGGTCCTCTCAAGGTTTCAGGACAATTTGGCTCTAAGCTGTTCCGGTCCACTTCATAGAAGTCATAGTCCTTATCCTCGACGAAGTCCCGACGGAGGTCGAAGGCTTCTATTGGCTTGGTCATGAGCTCACAAAGGCCCTTACCACGGAATGAGGGGTCCAGTCTGGAAAAAGAAACATTATTCAACTTAGAAATGAGAAGCTAGTGTTCGGGACTGCTTTTTATGTACGAAAGAATATATATATTTTTTCTATTAATTTTATTATTTAAATATATGTCAAAATTGACTTGAAATAAAACGTTTACTTGAAGTGCACTCATTTATTCCCTTAAGTAATTTTTATAGTTAATTTCATTTTCCAAGCTTGTTATTCTAATTACTGACCCAAACAGCTAGGGTTGTTTGGTGGCTTGAGTACTTTGGTTTTGATTATATTATAAATACAAAGTATATTTCTCTATGGTCCTTAATGGGTTAATCAAAACTTAGCACCTTCGTGCTTGGAAAGGCACGTAAAGCGAGTATCATATCATCCATATACTTTTTTATGTGATGATAGGTTTTGTTATTATGGGATTTGACGGTGTTATCGCACTCTGCAAGGTTGGTGTCATACCTAGCATATTAATCTTCTTCTATACTGTTTATATCAATTAAACTTGCTTTTACTGTTCACTTCGTTTACTTGTTATCACTGCAAGCTGTTTTAACAGAAACAGATGCTTTTGGAACTCATTGGTAATTGATACCACTTTTATATTTTCCTTCTTATCAATTTTATTGTCGTATAGATTGTCAGGAACATATTGCTTCTTAGCAATAAGGCTGCCTATTTTTTGTTTCTCTATATCGTTTTCTAGTGTAGGTAAGTATATATGATTAAATGAATAAAAATAGTTTTATTTAGGCTTTTGGATCAGGGTCCAGATGTTACATCGCATGAGACCAGCAATCAGGCTCTCTCGTGCTGAGTATATGTTATGAAACAGTAAGCAGGCGAAAAGTTGATATTAAAAAGCAAAATTTTAACCATAATTCATGTATGTCAGTGTTGCATGTATGGTTGTGAACAAAATAGTGTGCGTGGTAATGCACACTGGAGCCAGACCAAGGTTGTACATAACTATAACATTATAAATATGATTCTAATGTCAACAACATAAAGTCTATTTTGAACTCGTTCTTACTTGTACCAGATTAAGGCTTCATAGGGTTAACATTAATATGATAATGGCAAAATATACCAGACGAATGCGTGGAAATTTGTGACTTTGTTCAGTAAATTGCACATTTACTCACAGATATTACTACATAGCTAAACATTGAAAATTACGTCAATTATATAGTTTTCATGTTTCATCTTTCACGTATCGTAAGTCAGAGCGATATTACGCGATAAACCTACCATACTTCACCTGTAACCAGTGGTGGATTTACACTAGGGGCAGTCGGGGCTAGTGCCCAGGGCGGCAAAATTAGGTAAATTTGAAAATAAAAATTTTACAGTGTTATCTAAATTGGCCGATATTATTAATTGATTCTTGATAATACTTTTAAATATTTTTTTATGTTATTAAAGTATATATTATATTATATAAATAATTTATATAATAAATTTTCTGAAATAAATTAGTTATTTCAATTTAAAAAAATTAAGATATCAAAAGTATGAATTTAAGTAAAATTTCAGTGATTAGATGGGGCGGCATTTTCTTCAGTGCCCAGGGGCGGCAATAAGTTTAAATCCGGCCCTGCCTGTAACTCTATAGTAGAGTTACTTACAGTTATAACTGTCTGTTAAAATATACCAAATATAAATCCATCGCTACGCTATTAAAGGCTGTTACTATTGTAACATCAATGGATGTCAAAATTTATCCGAATGACAAATTCTAATTTCAAATTTGTTTCACTACCTACAGAACTTAGACCCATTAAGTTTTTTGTCAAAGATAATATATTTTGTAGTTGAGAAGGTGGCGGGAAGACGAGGCTGAGGGTTTCTGATTTGTATAAAAACGTTAATACAATATTGACCCTCGCCATTGCGGGCGATCTGTGCTGCTCTATAAAATAAATTAAATGAGCAAAAAAAATTATTATATTTATTAACAATATTTACATTGCACCTAGTATTATCTAAAACAAATTAAGATGTTTTTACAAAATACAATAACTTGTACTTTGCTGGTGTAAAGACAAATTATAGATAGAATACCATATTTTTGGCACGTAGCCAACAACTAATTGCAAATAAAAATGGCGTAAAACAAAAATGGACGATACACATTTTGCCGCCCTTTTCACCACAAATATACTTTTCTTTATTTCTAACCATGTAGCTGAGTGCCAATTTTATTAGAGAGAGAGAGAGAGAGAATTATTATTAGAGAGAGTACGTGCAAACTTTTATCCAAGAGGCTAGCATCAACATGAATGCTAGCCTCTAAGACACATAATTGAATTTGGAGTTGTTGGCTACATGCCAAACATATGTTTAATGTTAATAACTTAAACCTCAATACGTTGCATTATATTAGTTAGTATTATAATTATATTCTTCAATCTGGACTTTCATAAGAGTGTGTGATATATCTATACGGAATAAACGCACTTTGAACTTGACTTTGACTTTGACCTTCCTTTTTGAGTGAAGTTAGTCAGTATTATCTTATTCTCATTTTGAACACACAGCATAGTACTTACTGGGATAAAATATATCCATATAAGAAGACCTTTGGAAGAGTTGGTTATCTGCCAAATTTGATACTAGGTTAAATGTCTTTGCTAGTCCAGACTGTAACAATAGTTACACTTATTGTATCGACAATGAAATTTAAATTGAAAGCTATTGCTAGTGCCTTCGATATAATATGATATTCAATTCAATTCAATTCTTTATTTTGCGTTCCATAGTTACATAATAATGTAGATCTTAAGACTATTATTGATTCTATGGACCCTGTCGGGCACAACAAATTTTAGGATATACAGGAGAAAGGTAGATTACAAAAGGCGAAAATAATCGGTAGGTTTAAGTTAGTATAAGTAATTTAATTTGTATTATGGTCAAATTCAAATATACTCATTTAAAATTATAATTATCTTGGGATTGTTTAGAATTATAAGTCAGTGTGTTTTTAAATGTAAGAAATAGATTTAAAAAAAATTAAACATTTGATTAATTTAATTGTTGTTTTCATTTACAGCTATTATATAGCCCAAATTAATCATCAATAAGAGCTTTTGTTATGGTTACTAGATAACGAAGAAATAAAGATAGCAATATGTATATAATAGGCTGGAGAAAAAGTTTCTTGGCATTTTATATGACAATTCCTAATTTGATTCTTTTTTTGAAATGTCACCTTTTTAATGTCATAAAAACCAGACAGATACAAATAGTACAGTCAAAGATATTTTATTACAAGTTTATATATACTATAAGCGAAAAGACTTTTTCCACGAACTAATAAATATCTAAAATATCTTAATATACATACAAATATACATGAACAAATATTCGTACTCATTATACAGATATAATTTTTCTGAATAGCTATAGTGTTACTCCTGTAATTAAGATTGCATTTAATTCTTATTAATTTATTTGTGCATGTTAAAATGTAAATCTTGTTGGAGTTAATAAATAAATAAATAAATAATATCTGCCACTACCGGTATTAGAACCCGGAACGTCTGGCTGAGTAGACAGGGATACTGACCACTCGCAGTCGGCATAGATAAAAAATACAATAATCGTTGTTAAATGTAAATTTTCAATTGTTAACTGGGTGTTTATCAATTTGTTGAGTTCGTGAATTAAACCAAATAGTTTAAAATATAGAGTTCAAATTATGTTACTATTATACAGCAACTGACCATTATTATGATTTTATTCAAAACACCATCAGTAGTAAACAAAAACTCACGCACCTTCGACCCAAGGTGATCGCGAGTACCTACAACAATGGGGATAGTTCCGTTGATATGAACAGACGATGGGTATTCTGCGTAATAAGTAGGCGTATTGTGAGCAGCCCCAGTGGGTTTTATGACTAGTGTAGATGTAGACACGAGAAATACATAGGTTTCATACTAATCAACTTCTATAGTTAAAATAACAACTTTCATCCACTAATATATAATTAAAACATAGATAAACATTTCGAATCAGACAAGACAGACGAAAATTAAATTTTAGGTTATTATTCTTTCATTACTATCCGACAGGAAAAAGATGTATGGATGGGTGATGTCATTAGAAGTATCTAAAATGACGATTTTTAAACTTGCTTGCCTTTTATGCTTAACACGCATCATAAAACATTCTGATTAAAATAAGTCAAAAGTGTAATCATCGTTTAAGTGTCGCCTAATTTGATGGGATCATAGAAAAATCGTGGGAAACCCTTAAATTCAATATTTACGTCCAACGTGATTTTTCTGAATCATTTGAGTTATTTGCGTACGGCATTTATCCGTCAACTTAAGGATTCTTCTACAAAGCTGAGCTGATGATGCAAGGATGAGTTTTAGGAGTTAGGGGTTAGTTCGTTATATATTATAAGCACGTATTGATTAGTAGTATTTTTTCAAGATGTTTCGGTGACCTGATGGTGGAAAGTACAACCAAATCATTAAATTACCAACTGACATTATTATTAGAATCCCCACCAACACTGCTCCACTTACCACTTTTAAGAAGTCTTCATAATTTAACTTAGAATAAGTTAATAAGTTTTTTAAGGATCCGGTCCTGATTCCGATGTTAAATTTAAATAATAATAAACTACTCAAAGAAAACCGTGTTTGTAACTGAAAAAAATCCTTTTATAATATATATTGACAAGTCTTGTCGCTTAGCAACCACAAGAAAGTCATTAAAATAAGTATTTTAAGAATTTAATTAATTATTAGTTCTTCACTTTATATCACACGATATAAAAATACAAAATATAGTCATGAAATAACAACGTTGCGTCGGTAGTGTCGCGTGGTGGGGATGAATAGATATAAATGGCGGTATCTCATTTCAAAGTGCAGTTTTCTTCTGAACACTGTCATTAGCTGATGTTATTCCCAAATTTTGTGTTAATAATCAGCGATTTCCTATGTAAAATGTGAAGTTTTATTTACTTGAGTGTGAAAAAGTTAATCTGTTACACAACTCTGACCTTAGAAAGTAATCACTGAAAATTGTGAAAAAAAAACGTGAAACCATACTATAAACTGAATTCAAAATACTAAAACGGCAAAAATAATTCAATTTAAGAAGTAAACCAATTATTTTTTGAGTTGGAGCTAATTTATTTCCAGAAACAATACAAAATGTGGCTCAGACTAATAATACAAATTGATTATTTATTAAATAAACAAAAATATTATTTTTCACTTAGTGTTTTGATATAAGTTTTTAGTTTTATTTATATTTAGAAGCTTTTCCTATTCGTTATAGGTTGCTGTTTCAGTGTAAACAGAAAGCCATCCCATACGTCATGAATGATGTTAACGCCCTATCCATGTTATGACATGGATATGAGCAGTGAGATAATACGATGTTTTCATATTCCTGGAGTTTATATGCCATTGTTATCATACGACCTGGTTGATTGCTCAGCCAGAACCCAGGTCACCAATGCGAAGGGGAATTAATTACTGGGGAGTTTTAATTGGAATTCCTGAGCACTGGGTGAGCCCCATACACGCCCGCCAACTACGTGGTGGAAACCAAATAGAAAATACCATACAGATATTAAAGTACAAGAGAACTGCAATCCTGACTGTTTAGGGAAGGTGCTGGGCTAAGTTAGTTTATTGTATAGGTTACATATCTAGGTACGTTACTCTCTCGCCAATACAGGTATGAAGGTGTATCCTGGGTCTCATTTGGTAGGCACAACAATGAAGGCACTAGAATTGCACTGATGGGCATAGAAAATGGGACAACGAGGGCAGCGTGGGGCAGTCAGTCAAGCGTCGGGAAGGAACTGGTAGATTGGTGGGGGTTAACATAATGAAATGAGCGGGTCAGGTAGCTAGGCAGATATAGGTAGGCAAATACCATGCGTCCAACTAGACTTTCCTAAACACTGCCTGTATATCGACGTGGAAGGAACACCGGGGTTGTTTTAGTGGGTAATCTCGACCTAGTCCATCTTTTGTATATACCCCTACATCTGTCTTTCCTCGAAGTGTAAGGGATGGGTTAATACATTTTCCCCCACAGAAAAACACTTCAGAACCTCGTCTTTAACAACTTAAGTATATCTTAGCCTCCTAGCCGCTCTCTTACGGCCAGTAAGCAACTGGGTTACACTGAACCTACGAACTGATACTAATCTTGCTGTTGATAAAACGAATAGATATATTAGCATTGAAATGGATACCATTACGTCATCAGCTATCAACAATAAGCATTGTAAATTTATAAGGACATATTTAGCCACAAAAATATTTCATATATCGGATAAATTTTATCGTATCTTATCTTATCTTATAAATATTCTTAGTAGATCTAAGTCTACATCATACCTTATGGTAAGTGATAATTAGGATGAAAACAGAAGCGAGATACACCTGTATTTCTCAGCCACAGAAGAACCATTTATCTTACCGCCAATTACCATAACAACCTGTTCATTTGCCTCAAAAATAATTATAGATACTAACGCCCTATTACAACTTTCTAGTCCTTTAGAGCTTTTAGCTTATAGAAACACAAACAGACAACCATGGTAAAACTATAGAGTACCTATTTTACCACCTGATTCAGTTAATATATTCACGATCACTTTAAAAACGAACTTCATATTTTGCTAGATTATATGAGGTAACTTTCCCACGTGATTATTCACACTATTGTAGACACTGCCGACCTTAAAACTGTATATTGTGGTTTAATTGTTAATAATTATATTTATCTCACTAATATTGATCTCTGTTTATTTACCTTGTGAGGTAATCATGGAGTACATCAGTAAAAAGCCTTTAACCAAATATCCGTGCTAACGAGTGTTTTATCTGAAAACCCCAAGGTTCCTGGGTGAGTCAGCACCGGCGGGGTAGTATAGGAATGAAGTAGGAATTTAAATTAAGTGTCGTATTGTGTTTTTATGGTAAATTATGTCGTTTGTACCTCTAGTGTAAGGTACAATCTTATTGAGACTTAGGTTATCGTTTGCGTTAGCCGAAAAGGTGAGCATATACAAATAAAAAGTAGTTTCAAATATTTCACAACAGAGGCGCTGTTGTCGTTTTCATACGATTTGACAGCTGATGACAACTGGAGTAAGGAAGTTACCATCTCTTGATATGAGCAATGAAGTTGAGCTATATGTAAGCAATTATATTTTGTGTTGCTTGATTTCAAAAACAGATTTCGTTTGTGATTTCAAATAACAATGGTAGTTTTGTAAACTTACCTGTAATTAAAACTCTCGCAAGGGAATCTCCTCTCCGTCGCGCACTCTCTCCTGCAGTCCTCCAGTCGCTCGCAGTCCACCACCTTTTTGACGAAGGATCGGAGTGCACGGCGCCCTGCCAGTACTCGGCGGAAGCAAGCTGCGAAGAGAAGTTAACTAAAGATATAATTAATAATAAGAATATTATACTTCCATGTATTATCTAGCCCAAAGTAATCACCTCTAAGACATATATTACAACATATATGTTTATATCAAACTATTACACATAGATAAATGAACAAGCGTGAAGAGTATTCCTCTCCTGGCTGAGTATTCAGACGGCTGATCATCAAACACGCAGCTTTTGTCAGCACCACCTGATGGTAAGCAGGAGGAAGAGTCTATGTAAGATAGCTAGTGCAGCATGCGACATACAGCCTTAGCCAGAAAGCCGCCCAGAAGGCCTTAGGCCTTTTTCTTGCCGTCCCAGAAAGAACCTTTTTATACATGGCAGGGCTGTGCGACAAAGAGAGGAGTCACGAAATCATTTTCTATGTAAAGCAGAGGTAAAAACTTGTAAAATTGACTCCGTAGACCAGCACGCGTGATCCTCAGTAGGAAAGAGAGAGGGCATTGAGCACTCTCCATGGTACAACCGATACGCACTAAGCAACGCTGTCCGAAGCAATTGCATAGGTAGGGTGTCCGTTACCTCTACTTCACCAATTATGCGCACAGCGCGAAGCTGCAATCTATCCTGAGCATCGTGGAACTATCCTAAAGGTCTTTATTTATTTATTTTAAGGGCAGTCAACAAAAACACATACCAACAAAAAATATTTAACTGTAGCGTAGACATTAAATTAAGTATAGTTTTTAATTAAAGACAGCCACGGCATGCGATGTGGACTAACAGTTATAATTATAATATCTTAAGTTTATATATATATATTAAAGTAAAATAAAGAAGAAAATAAGAAAGTAAGTAGTAATATAGAAATAGTGTTAACAATATTCCACGCAAAAATCGTGAAATAAAAATCAATTTATTTTGCCCATGCCATTGTCCATTTCTAGACACTGTCCACGGCCTCCCCCAAAATGTCTTTACCATTGGCTCGAGTTACTTAAACTTTAGTTTAGTCAACTTTAGATATTAAATATTAGTTCTATCGTTACGGCTTTTATGAAAGACTTTTGAACAAAATGCCATATTTAAGGCACGAAAAGCGATGTCCGCGTGAACTTTATTTATTTATTAAATAAATTTATTGCTGTCTATAGGTTACGTTTGGAATATAGTTTTAATAAGTAATGCATATAATCAAATACAAAATACAAAATCAAAAACGCATAACATGCTGACATAATAAATAACAACGAACCGGGGGGGCGCGCCTCCCAAGGGGGGCTTAGATATATGTCAAGGGGGGCGGAAAGCGATTGCATTTTAAAAAGAAAAAACGAAATAAATATTAACAAATAACATTACAATGTAATGTTTAATTTACATGCATAAAATTAATGAAATTAAATATCATATCCACTTATTTTGTCTTTTAAGTACCTATAATGTGCGTTGTTTTTGTATTTATTGAAAAAGTAAGGGGGGTTGGCATGAAAATATAATTAATAGTCCGGGAGCCTCAACAAAAAAAAGTTGGGAAATCCTGGTCTACAATGTCATATATGATATGTACAATAAAGTCTAATAATCAAGTCAATCAGTTTGAATTAAATTTAAAAAAAAATTTTTAAAAAACTAAACTTTTCTTTTCTCTAGGAGTAATTAAAAATTGTTCTATCAAGAAAAATGTAAGTTTACATCGGTAACTATTGATGAACAGTTGTGCTCACATGAGAATACGTTTCAATTATTAGTTTAAGCCCTAATTATAGTCATAGTTATTTATAAAATCTTAGTTTACGGATCTCAATTAATAATCCTGTTACAATACAAGGTTAAGTTTTTTTATCAAAAAGGTTACATCGATGATGCATCGTGCGCAGTTCTAAAAAATGGACACTGAGTACCAGTGTAACTGGGTAATCCTTACAAAAAGCGACAACTTAATTTAATAAACTTGATTTCTATACAACTGGGGTGGAGAACAAGGGTATATGGCCATTATTAAGCGTACAATTGTGAGTCGGGCTCGTGCACTGAGGGTTTCGTACAAATTTGTAGAAGTATAAATAATTCATATTTCTTTTTATGATTTAGTTACAACTAATTAATGGTATTCTCATTTTTCCCAAATAGTGTAATAGTGTAAGTCGGTATTACATGCCAAATTTAATAGTTTTAGGTTAAAGAAAAATACCCTATTAATTTTGATTCCCTTAAAAGTGTTGCAATATACAAGCATAAAGGTTCGTAATTTTTTAACGTTAACTAAGAAGTTTGATTATTCAGGGGTTCAATGGATTCTAGACGAGTAAATAGTTTTAACTAAAACTAGATACATCCACGCGCTTCAGAGATAAAGGCGAACGGACGGATGGACAGCACAATGATCCTATAAGGTTTCTGATTTTTCCTTTTGAGTTGCGGAACCCTAAACGTAATAGCATAAAGTCGACAGTAAATCATGACGTCATACACGTCACTATAGTTACTCTGTGTAAGGTTTGCCAAAGCAAATAATAAAGAGACGATACATGATTGTCCATCCATAGAAGCTAGCAATTTCAAGACTTCGATTATTCAATATTGAAAATGCGTTGCCATTCTGGAAGCAAGAGATTCATTTGCTTCTCATGTTGTTACTGGGATCTTAAGCATTTAACTTTTTTTTGATCTGATGGCAGTTTATAGTTTTGCAAATTTTTATCGGTTACTTTCTAAGGTCAAAGTTGATTGATTGTCGTCAGATAAAATTATTCGAATATCTTTGAAACCAATTATCGTAAAAATTAAATCATTCTAGTTTACATATATGCTCACAAAATAACTGAATTAAATTGTAATGTCAATAAATAGTAACTATTTCGCATCGAACAAGAATAGTATCACGTAAATCAAATAAGAAATCTCGACGTAATACATATTATAATTAACATAGTAATACATAGACGGCAGTGTACATATATAATCTCTCTTTTTGAAGTTGGCTACTACGCCATTCATTCTTCTTGCGACCTATCTTATTCCAGTTTTGTGTGCACAATAAATAGTGAAATAAATAAAACGCCAGTAAGTTTCTCTGCCTTTTAAATACTAAATTTACATACAACTTCATCAATTGAAAGTAATCCGAATACGCGGTGGAAGAAATGACTGGTAGTTAAACAACGTTAGACGTTTCTCTTACTTTGTTATCAACTTAAAATTTATTAATTTCTTAAGCATAGTTTTAGGATCATACCTACTAGTTTTAGCGAGATTAACAAACAATTTTTATTATTTTTTTATTTCATTAACTTATGAACACATGACAAAATGCATACAATTAAGAGGGTGGTGCTTATTTTTCAACGAACTACAGACGGTCACCCATCTAACTTTGACCTTAGAAACTGACCACTAAAATTTCAAAAAAAAAAATTTTTAAATACAACTAAAAGCTAACTTAAAAACACAAAAAAGGCATATGCTTAACTTTCTATTGTCTCTGCATACAACTGAGCATCAACTCCGAAAATAATTTTAATTGTATTAGCTTCTAAAATTGAATTTTTGATAAATTTCTTGGGGGAAAATAAACCTCCTGATAAATTTAGATTAACAAAAGATTTGATATGATATGCGCTTTCGTCATTTATTAATTGATTGATATTTTAAAGAAAGATTTTTAGAATGCACTTTGTGATTATTTATAAATATCTGATTGCCCTATTATCTATTTAAAGAATTTACTATATGTAATAATTATATGTAACAAAGTCGACAAACAATACTATGAGTGTATACAATCGGTCTCAGAAGATAAGTTGGGTACCATGTCACACCAAATTTGCCGTTGCAAATATAACTGCATAGTTAATGTTTTGTGTGATATGGTACCAAAGGGGTGATTTACTATTTCAGGCGAAGATTTTACTTTTAAATATATGTTGTACATAAAACAATTTGAACAATGTTATTGTAAATACAATTAACTGTATTAAGTACTGAAAATAATAATGAAACTTACTTGGAGCATTTTCCACTAATATAATTCTAGATCCAAATACTGTATGAACAAACAGACACATGTACAATATCGCACACACTCTCATTTTCATTACACTTTGTACGCATTATTCACATCCGATTACAATCCCACACATAACATTTTTTATGCATTTCACAATATTTTGATGAGTTTAGACGCAGAATTTAACCATGCAACCTCTTCACAGATTTTTTTTTTAATCATTCGAAAAAAATTTAAATAGGTCGCATTTGTTTTAGTTAGAATTCCCGAGTCAAAAGTTTCGCGCCAGTTTTTTGTGAAGTGAAAATTATGTTTTGCTTTTTTAAACTGTTTTTATGTAGAATTTAATGGTTTCAATTAATGGCGCTGTTTTGTGGGTCAGTGGGGTCACCGCGCGTAACATAGAACAACTGAACAGTAGCTATGTCTGACGTAAGTTTATATGTGAATGGAAAACCAACGAAAGATTTGTATGGATATAAACATTTAAAACATTGTTTCAAGTACTTACTTTTAATTGAATAAATGACAAAAGAATAACGAGAATATAACAAAATCAGTAAAAAATATGAATCAGTTATGCAATAAAATTAATTAGTATTTAATACGATATTTTATTCACCAGTTTTTTATACAACCTCATATGTCTACTAATGAATTGTTAGTCGTTAATCTCACTAAAAATCAAAACAGTTTGACCACAAGAGTGGTTTCAAACGAAAAATAATAAGGAAAATTTTGGATAATACACAAACAAAACTGTTATGGAAAATTATCTGACATTTCTTTCATAATCACTTCGGATTATTAATTTTTAATATAACCATTAGACGGACCAATCATCAAAATGTAGGTATCTTAAACAAAGATCACGGGTTAAATAAGTTTTATGTTATAGAAAAGGATCCGATTTTCAGTATACTCTAGTTATTAGACCTCTTTATAAATAAGCTATATTCGCGCCTAGATACATTATTCACTTAGCACTGGCAAAAATGGCGTTGCAAATTAAAGAATGGATTTAGCGTAGTATTGAAGAGTTTATTTTGATTGAAAGCAAAGCAACTTGCGCCTTGTTGGTCCGTAGATTGGTAAATCAAAATTTGTGATCCAGAGCTCAGCCATTATTAGGATAATAGGTTACACTTGTTTATGCTTAGTACAGAAACGGTTTCACCTATCAAACTCAATTGGGCCATTTTGGTTGGTGTTATGCTCAAAGCTTATGCCCAACAATGGGATGTCATAAGTTGTTGAAACTTATGTTGAAGACTTTAAAATAAAATTAGTATCGATGTTATGTTATTAACTTAATAAAACATTTAAATTGAGACTGTCTTATCCATATTAATCCGTCATATTGCTGATTAGCCCGATAACTTCAACACAAAGCTATTGTCTTTTAAAAGTATATGTTCGAAGCAAAAACCTAATATATCCGACCATTGTCACACACACAAGAATTAGTGTGTACTCTATGTATCATATAAACAGATTTGTATGTCATCTGAAGCTTGAATGTCATTTACGTTAGATGGACCCGTCTGTATGTTCGTTTTGGTTAAGTAGAATTTGTATTTGACGGATCTCACTGAAAGGTATTGTTATAGTGATGTGAACTCTCAATCAAAAAAATAATTACTTGACTGCATTGCCATGTGGATGTCGATAACATAACAATAATTTGAAAGAATATTTTAATCTAATTGTAAAAATTGCATTATAATTAATTAATTTAATCTAATTGTAGTATATTCTATTGCATCAAATTGAAAATATCACATCACTTATCCAACCATGAAATCTATAAAAATATTATTACCAGAAAACGATATGATACGCGGCTTTAATCCTAACTATCTTATCTTAATATAGCACCAGGATTTTCTCCTGGAGCACTTCGACCCAATCGGATCTGTTTTTCTTCCCTTATCCTAATGCCTGCTGTCTTAGAATACCTCCAAGATGTCCTTCTAAGTACGCATGGAGTCAGCAGTCTTATGTCTTCAGGACTGGGGTAGCCCAGTCCAAAGAGACCCATTCTTTTCCTACCCAGAGCATCACAGTTACTCAGGATGGCTTCCATTTGTTTAGTGTGCTCCCGACAGGCCCTACACAGAGGCGATTCAACTTCATCTTAAATAGCATGCTATAGTGGCCAGTAATAGAGTCACTTATTGCTAGCTAGCTTCCACCCATGGCTTCGCCCACTCAAAGTCAAACCTCCAATTCTTCCATAAATGAGCTATCGAAGACAAAGAGAGTTTTTCAATTTGAATCAATATATCCCGTGATAAGGGCAACCCAACAAACCAATAAACTCTTTAACTATACAATTAGTATAGACTATTGTACGGCCGCTAGTGTCTATACAAAAATAATAATTATCGAGCTAAGAATTTACTACACCAATAAATAGTTTTGTTCACCAAAACCTTTGTTTTAGGTAAACAATATACGGAACTGTTGTTAGAATACGAAGATCGAACGATATTTCAAGGTTTGTTGTTAATTTAGCTGCTTCCTACCATTGGACATATGCTTTCCTGACGAGAAACGCATGAGTTTGGACTGTAAAATATGAGCTCTTAAAGGCTTTCCCAAATACTCTGATCCCTTATAGTCTTGAGTGATATCACAACCTTTCGCTTCTTCGCTCCAATAAACGGTTCTGAGCAAAAATATAGATGTAAAAAAGCAATTCCAGCAGTAAGATTTATTTCAACCCTAACATACTACACTACATAATTAGTTAAAGGAAAATGCTACACAATAAAAGAAGGTTTTAATAACAAATAGATAATTAATTTATATTATTTTTAATCTTACATGGTCAGTTATTAACGCGATTTATACCATGCTCCTGATATTTAGGTATTAGTACTATTGAAACACAAAACAAATATTCGAAAAGTAATAGAAATAGTTTGCGTTTTGTCTAGTTACTGTTTTTTGTAACCAAAAATATTAAAGTGTTAATTTCACTGTAATATTTTTTTAAATATATTACAACATTGCCTTATTTGGCGGATGTAGATTAAAATTTAATAAAATCTGACATTGTGAGTTACTTATAAAGAGGAAAATCAGAAACAATAAGAATATCATCTAATTCGTGATGTAGCGAGAGGCGTTACTTGTAAAAGAAAATCGGGAAAACTCGAAAAAAATTAAATTCGCGAGACCTCACCATTTAAAGCGGTCGCATGGATTGTAAGCTGTTACGGATTCAATTCCGGTCTCAGAACATGAATTTTTGTAGTTTGGATGGATATTTTACTAAAAATAATTGGCATAAGATTAACTTAGTAATTTTTGAAGCACGCATAATTGTTAATATGACATCAAATAACTACAGTTTCCTACATGAGAAGGTTGCTTTACGCGTTAAAGACAACCAAGGTCTCTGTACAAGTTTAAAAATTGTACAAGATATCGGGTTTTTTGTTTCATAGAATGAAAAACGTCGTTATAGAAAATATTTAAACCCAGAAGGACTCTTTACTAATGTTTCGTAATTAAATTTAAATACTATTGTACAATTCTCTAATATTCTGTTGTGTCCTTTTAATTTTCTTTGTATGTTCATAAAATATCAAATAAATAAATAAATATGCTGAGTAACAAAGGTTCCACGTAAGTCTATCACGTTTAGCTTATGTATTTTATACGCTAAAATACTTTACAATGTCGCTGCATACTATTTCCTTGATTAATTATTACATCCAATTTGGCAGAATATAAACACGCAAGACATTTTTAAGTTTCAATCAAGGAAAGAATTTTTTTTTATAGGAAAACAATTTAATACTAAAAACAAATAAAATTAATCTAATCTTTAAAAAAAACAAGTAAAAAACACTACCAAAATCTTGTAAAACAGTGTAATAAGGCTGAACGCGAAATCTAAAATGTTCAAGGTGCTAATGTCAAAAAGATTTGATCAAAACTTACACTTGGGTAGAAAGTTATTACTCAATGTATTTCTTACTGGTTAGTTATTAATAGTGAATATTGATGGTTTTTCTTATCTAGTTTAAACTATTTTTTATATATATAAAGCACAGCAAATGACTCGACACTACCTGTGATGATAAGCAGTAACAGCAGAGTTTTACATTTTTATTTAATGTAATATTTAATTTTCGTCAATTATCTTTTCAAAAAAATCATTAAGAAAGATGCCATATATCTTTCTAACGACATTACTGCTCAATTTCCACACAGATTTCGTTTAAAAGGATATTATACCAAAATCGGTACATTCATTGAACAGTAATGTACGTACAAACAAACTCACATATATATCACACACATTTCACTTCATTTTCAGTCAGTAAAGCAAAGAGATGAAATTATAACTAGAAGAGTCTTAGAAAAATCAATAAGATCCTTCTACACGTTCGTATTTACTGCGACCGTATTGTATTTCAAACGAATTTAAACGCGGAAAAATGCAATTTGTTTTAACACACGGAAGAATTTGTAGACAACATTATTTTAAACTTTAAACATAATTTTGGATGAGACTAAGAAATATTCATAGTGTAAACGTCAAATACACGAATTTAAAAAGACAAAATTAGAAGCTGGAATATAAACTTATTCATTATAAGTAATGATAACGCATCTATACTAAAGAGGTAAAATTTATGAGGACGTAGGGGTAATCTCTGTATAATTACAAAAATAATGATAAAAATTATTTTTATAGTGGATAGAGAAAGTTATAGGCTATATAATATTTGTGACAGACCCGACTCCTCCGAAGCAGAAGGTAGTAATTACTAAGATATCATTTTGGTAACTACTTCCATGAGTGACGTCACATTCAAAGAACTCCTAAAACATTCGGCGTCTCTCAGAAAATATTGATTGCAGATATTGAGTGTTTTCTGAAATATTTATTTGATATTTATTTGTAAATATTACACAGGCCTGGGTTTAATTAGTAAACCCAAGAAAAAATCTTCAAAACGATTGAAACTATCTTTAAGGATATTGCTGTTACCAGGCGGTTGATTGTCAAGACTACATTTTATTAATAAACGCTTTGTGCTCTTAATAAACTTCTCAATAAAGCCTTCTAAAAACTAAAATCCTCTAAAATAATGAACAATGCCGAAGGCCAGCTATGATATAACATAAACAATAAGTTTCGTACACAATGATTCTAAGATTTCTGATATCAGATCTTCTATCTTCGTGGGCTGGTCTGAGTCACACGCTTAAAGTACCACATCTATATATACGCCTCACAGCTGAGGACAAGCCGTTTAACGTGAGAGAAAAGGTTGACTGCTTGTAATTAAAATCTCTCTTTTGTGAAATGGAGACTGGTGGCTTATCCATTTCTTCATATCTTTGTATAAAGCCTGTTGTCTTCTTATGTCAGTTTACTTTTAAATATATTTTGATACTAGATGGTTTTTCTATATATTTTGATCAAGATGTAAAACGTGGTTTCCATATTTTCCCTGTTCTTTCCAAGAAAACAGTCCACAGACACCTCACGCTAGCTGGCGTACCAGAGACTATATTTTATATATGGACGTCACCGGTCGTCTGGTTTTTTTTTGGTCGGAATGTAATGAAAGAATAGTAGTGAACTTAAATTTAATTTTAGAACGTGCTGAACATAATCTTGCCATTAATTATTTTATTTTATGTAAGAGTGTAATGACCTTGCCATTAGGCATTCTCTACCATCCAATCCAAAAAAGTAAAGATAAGTAAATTTTAGTAAAGATTTTAGAAAATAAATTAAGGTTATTTCTTCACTGTTTTATTACATAACTTTTAAGTACAAAAGATTCCATTAGGTCGAAGTGCTTTCGGGAATAATCCTGGCACTATATCAAGATATAACTTAACTTCCTTATTGAGAGAGGCAGAGAATGTCGTAAAATTACCTCTTTTATGCCTTGTACCAAACAACTTCCTAGCTAACCCACAATGTAGGCTCGGGCTAAATTGCTTAGACCTTCCATTATGAACCATTATTGGGTAAAAAATCTAAGTGGATATTGTACGGACTTCATTCTCGTGATTTAGGCATTCTTCTGGGAATTACCCATATAATTCATGTAAACGAATTTTATGAATGCTTATGGGAATCAAAGAAACTCGGAAGTCTTGGCACATAATGATAACCACAATGTAAATCATCGTATACGTCATTATATTACCAAGACATCGATGTCATTTTAGGTTATTAAAACGCAGCTCAATATAAATATGAACTTGTAATATAGGTATTAAAGATATATTATTTTAAGTTTTAATGAGCCAATTTTATAATTATAATTATATTATTTTTTCTTTACTAAGACAATTTACCAAGTAATTTTTTATTTATTATTAATATTGCTTTGTAATTTTTTTTAATACTTAAATACTTCTGACTTAATTATAAATTTTCATGCTGTAGATATGCTAAGCTACATAATACCACTTGTACCACTGTATTCACACTACTCATAGCAAATAAATTTGATTTGAATTAGCTTTCGAAACACGAGTTGGTATGAAAGAAGTCCACCGAATCCTGCACACTTTTAGGTGTCGTATTAAAATAAGATTCTTTGTATATTAGACGAAATATCAAAACTACCTTCATTTATTGATTTATGTAGGATAATTTATTTTCGTGAGTATATTACGTATATCTCATTATTTTATCGAGCTAAATGCATAGATACACTTCTTACAGATTATGAAGATAATTCGAAAGAATTTTAATACTATATTTACTAATCAATTTATAAACGAAAATATTTTGTGTAATATGCTATAATGTGCTGATGCGTTGAAGAAAGAAATATTGAACGTTGAAGCTGCACATAGATTTCCATATGTAACCGGAGTTTTGTGGAAGTTAGCACCGTTAGATTTATGGTGCAGTCTTTTAAACTTTCTAGGCTGATTTTCCACCAGAAATATTGCAGAAAGACGAGAGATGAAAGGTCTTTTATATACAGAACAATCGAGAAATCTGTGCGAGGGTTGCGAACGAGAAATGCGTTTGAGCATGTGTACATCACTTCTCTCACTGACTACTCTTGAGGGGGTGTAGTTTGGTTAGTAATGGTAATGGCATAGGCTTATATAATAATATTTGTCTACAGTACCGATTCTCATGGTCCGGTGTCACCCTCATCCAGGGATGTAACAATGGTAATAATGTAATCATAACACAGGTGTTACCATCACCAATATGTCCTTAGACCATCAGACAGATGGTCTACTAGTTGCTGATCTTGGCCACCATTCCGTGGCTGCCTTAGTCCACCATCCATCATTCCGTCTAGCCAAGTATCCTGCCCACCTTCATTTTGTTTCGATTTCCAATTACCCACTCATTAAGTCCTCACTTTCAATATTATCAAGTTTAAATGCATTGTAATGCTTAAGTTTTCTCAACTCAAAACAGTTTAGCTCGATGAAAAATTTGAGCACATTTTTTTACATATATAAAAACTATTTCTTATTTATATATAAATTATAAAGTATTAAATAAATTAATAAATATTTTGGTACAACCTCACGGACATAAAAACTAAACCACTCAACCTTCGCCTGACCATCACGGTTGGTGCACCGGAATATTTTGTCTATGACATAATGTTACATAGATAAATTGCTCTATAATGATCGTCGCATCAGGTCAAAGGCGGTATTCGTGGTGAAATACGAGGTCACACGCAAGCAACTTTTGACTCACTATAAAATGCTTTAAGCAAAATTTATTCCATATTTATTTCTTGTCAATAGTAGACCTGGTGAACTTTGTATCACCTACAAACTACCACTAACGTCATCTTTTAAAAGAAGCCCAAAGTAGCGATGGATTAAATGACTTTTAATGATTCTTAATGAGTTTTAATGTTCAGCATTACGGTTAGATGATTTTCCATATCAAAAAAATCTGTAGTTGTATATTTTTAAGATTATCCTAGGATTTTTATTTTAAACCAACCCTTAAATTTAACTGAATGAAATACAATAAAAAAACCATTCTAATAGTTTAACCGATTTTTTAGCTTAAGCGAGACAAACGCAATTCCTCTATATATATAAGAAAAGAAAGTACCCGACGAAGAAGTTCTTTTGGTAAATATTCCATAGCATTGATGCTTCAAATTTAATGTATTCCATTATCGTTTAAGGGATCCTTGTTTTAAAGTTATATTTAGGTTAGTATTTTCCAGAGCGTCTTACAAACGATACGAATCAGGGCCGTAGCCTGAATTGAATATAGTAAATTAACTAACATGTGTTTTACGTAATACTAATTTTTCTAATTATTATCCGTCAAAAAGCGATTCGTAGTTTGTACCGCATGACACGCGACGTTGTTGATACAAGGTGCAAACTTAACCGTTTAATAGCATCCCCAAACGATTTGGGAATTCCCCGTAAGCAGTGATTGTAATACGCTGACAGCTTTCCTGACTTACTGACTTCAACGCCATCTATGGGCAGAATAAAGGAATAGTATGATACGATTCCTTGGTTAATTCGAAGCTGCTTAGAATTCTACGCTACATTTTATTACAAACAGTTTATTACTGTATTATCATAGTCAATTGTATTTCTAAAGGTAGGGCATAGGTATTTTAGGGTAGGGCATTTCCCCATTTTACCCACTACCCCCTTACTACGTCCCTGGTGACAATTGATTCGGATCACCCGTTGGAGCTGTTCAACTTTAACGTTATTGACAGTGGAATTTAAAAATTTTCAATCATTTATAAATTATACGTAAAGAGAGGGACAAATCTGGCTGTTGCCTGTTTTTCGGGTCAAAACCACCAGTAGGTTAACGAACAGATGCCATGTTAAATTGATGTTTCATTAATATAACATGTGTGTCTGTGTGTATCTTATATATACAAATGTTTTTCTTTGAATCGTATTGGATATATAAACAACTAGCTGGCAAGCACTTCAACTATTAAATAAGTAACCGAATTGCCCGGAATATCTTTGACGTTGCGGTAGTAAAAATTTGACGATTTAATATCACCATTTCATATTACTCTTTTGGTAGCTAATTAAAATAAAACAATATTATTAGCCTTGTGGTCGTTTAAATGCATTGTTTATGAGCGACGGACAGATTCACAGATAGTATTAACATTACAATACGAGGCTGGGGGACCGACCTTCCTAGTGCATAGACGAGGGTACCGTAGGCTTTTATTTAATGACTTCATAATAAATCGTGTCATGAGCTTTTGAGTTCGTTATTTTAACACTTAATTTAGGAACCTTAGGACTTGTTTATTCGTAGCTTCAAAGACGCTATTTATTAAGGTTACTCTTTGGTTGAGAATTACGATTAGATTTTAATAGTATTAATGATAATAATATATGTCAAGCATTTAAATTAATGATTTTATCAATTATATTATCGAACTTTCTTATTTACTTTTATGTGATAGAGATAGATTTGTTAAAAATAATGTAAAGTAGCTGTGAAAGAAATGATAATTTCGAACACGTCAGTTAGATTATTAGGTTCCATTTAGGATTTTTTTTTATTACTAGTTAAGTCGGTGAACTTCAATCACCTTAGTTTATAGTTAAAAGATAGGTGAATCTATATGGTGAGTAGCATGAGACTAAATCTGTCTGATAATGAAATAACAGTTTTGAATAGCACGTCAGTTCTTTTTTATATTTTTAAACCAATTCTTAATTAAAGCGATTATTTTTATGTCTACGCAGAAGAAGATGAAATTTTAATCTACAAAGCGTATTTATATAATTAAAAATTAAAAAATAACAGGGCTTATGTGATGACTTAATTTAGGAGTTTATAATTTAACTAAAAAAATAAAATTGTCTCTAATACTGCTAAAATCAGTATGCAGTAATTTTTACTGGCTCCTGGAGTAATTTCACAGTAATTATGTAATGTAAACAATTCCCAAAAATTCAGTACTGACAAACCTTTTATGAAAAGCTTTTGACCGGGTGGCAGGTGGCGGTCTCTGTTATATATTTTTTAATATGATAAAGGTGCAATGAACGTTACGGCCTGTCTGGCTAAACACCATCACCAAAGCCTAAAGACGCTCGTAGTATTTTTGGCAAATTTCTGGAATCAACGGGGTTAGGAAATGATCTCTAAATGGCCACTAAAGATTAATAGATCAACTGGTCGAAGTAGCTTATAATATCTAAAAGTAACTAAAATTAGGATTTTAGGCACAAATGGAATAAGTCAGGCTCTAAAAGACGTTATTTCTCTGATTTTTACTATTTTTATGTAGTTTATAAGTTTGTTTCGCCGTTTATAACGAAATAACTATAGCAATAAACAGATACAAAAAATGTTTTGTATAGTATAAAAGATGGAAAACAACATACCTTCAAAGGATATACGAAGTCCAGGATCCCTTCCATATCCTGTTCCATAGTCTCCAACAGTGACAGGTCTTGAAGTGACAACTTCTCCTCCAGGTCTCACTATGTAACTAGGCACATTATTGGGTTTATCATTATCAAATTCATATACTGGTTTGATGTCTGGTCTCTCTTGATTGTAATTTGTTTGGTTTGGTTTCGGTTTTGGATTGTAACTAGGTTTCACATCTAAAGCGGTGCTTTGAGAACCATAGCCAGATGATCCTTGGTTACTTAATGAAGGGACGTTGTCTTGGGAGGGTGGATCTGGCCGGTTGATGTCGTATGAAGGTCGGTTGTAAGAACCTGCATCCTCAGGTCTGCTATTTACATATGAAGACCCGCCGTATGACGGTCTGTTATTGCCATATGAAGGTCTATCTTTATCGATTGAAGGCCTCTCATTTCCATATGAAGGCCTATCAATGGCAATTGGTCTGTCATATTGGTATATAGGCCTGTTATCAATGCTAGAAGGTCTGTAATTTCCGTATGAAGGTCTGTTATAAGATGGTACATCATTACCGTATAATGGTCTATTATTTCCATAAAAAGGCATGTCATTTCCATAAGGCCTGTTACTTCCATAGTAATGTGGATCACTATCATATAACGGCCTATCGTTTAAAGGCTTCTCTGAATAAGACGGTTTGATGGAACCATTAGTACCATAACTTACACCATACGATTGACTGTTACTCTCATGAGATGAATAATGGCTTCCATGATGCTGAATGTATTCAGTAAACGAAGGTTTATTTGAGCCTTGGTTAACATCACTACCGTATGAGTTTCCATTACTACCATATAACCCTTGGTTACCACCGTAGGAAGGCTTCTGTGGTTTCTGTGTTGTTTGCGAGCTATAACCTCCTTGACTGTGACTTTGACTTGCATAAGACGCTCCATTAATTCCAATAAGAGATTGGTTACTGTGAGAACCTTCATTCTGGCTACTGCCATAAGATGCTTGGTTACTCCCATATGAGCCTTGGTTAGTTTGATATAACGGTCTTTTAGTCACATTTGGTTTGTTATCTGGAGAACCGTACCCACTATTTTGGCTTCCGTAATTAGTACTTATGCTACCGTATTCTGAATTTTGATTATATCCACCTAAGTCTTGAGGTCGATTGTGATTATGAATTTCAGTTATAGTACCCTGTCCATAATGCTGCGAACTTTGACTATGATGGCTACTTCCATAACCATAATTGCTTTGATCATTATAGCCATAATTTTGACCATAGCTTCCCTGACTTCCATAACTTGGCCTATCATTGTAAGGTTTTTGCGGGGGTTTGTAAGGCCTTGGTGGATCATAAATCTCTACATAAATAGAGTTATCTTGACCATAATTGCTCGCATATTGACTATTGTAACTGTAACTTGGTTTTTCAATAGGTCTTGAAGGATAATCATTACTTGGCTGATTATAATTTGGTGGACCAGCAGGACGATTATCACTATAAGGTTTTATGTAACCCTCTTCTTCTGGTGGTTTTGGTTTTCTGTTAGGTCTGACTATGTAATGATAAACTGGTTTTTCTAGCCCATAAGGATCATCATGTGGCTTGTACGGTCTATTTGGTTTTTGGCCATACAAATCTGGAAGATCATCCTCCAAATGTGGTGGATGGTAGGGGTCTGGTCTCCAAAACCCTGGATCCAAAGGCCGTGTAGGTCTGTATGGATCTTGTAATTGGAAAATATCAACAGAGTCTGGTCTATTTGAATGGCTAGGTCTACTTGGCTTGTATGGTTCATTGTCAGGTTTAAAAGGTATACTTTGAGGTCTATGGTCTCCGTAGCTTGGTGGAGCATCTAACGTTGGTTTTTGGTTGGTATAATCATCTGGACGATCGTTGTCTATATAATTTTGATGATAAGGTCTATAAGGTGGTATAGGTTTGATTAGGTCTGGTCTTATAGATTCGAAAGGCCGAGAGTCATTGATGTAATCTTCTACAGGTCTTCTTGGATCGTCGTCATCAGGTCTGAATATAGGTCTATGTGTTGGCCCAGAGCTGTCTCCAGGATCATCAAACTGAGTCTGAAGGGGCTTAGGAGGTGATTGCTCGCATTGGAATCGTCGTACATAAATGTCGTAGTCTGGATGGCGGAAGATAAGGTTTTTGTCCTTTATTTCCTTTTCGCTGATGGAGCTGAGATTGCAGGTAGCATTTCCTTTTGCTCCAACACTGTAATAAATACCTTACTTTAAGTATTTTATAAACTATATTTATATTTACTAGGTGGTAGGACTGTAATTTTGGAAAACATGGATTAAGAAATTGAAAAAGCATTTGCGTTTCTATGGTACTCCAAAACTGCTCGAAATTCTAGTGTGTCTTATATTAATGGTTTTTTCAACCTCCAATGTGAACTATACCCATTAATAATGAAAGACTTCTTTTTATGGCATCTCATAATAGAGATTTGTCATCAATTAAGATTTTCATAAGACTCAACTAAATCTGAGATGCTTAGTTAAATAAGAAACCTTTTTACGATTAAAATCCATTTTAAAGGTAACTAAACTTTTCTACAACCTAACCTTTTTCTTTGAAATAGATTTATCCAAGTAATATTATATTCATTTTATAATCATAGCATTAAAAAAATTATATTGATAGTCATACGAAAATCCCGTGCTTGCGCAGGTAACAGTTATTTCTCAAAGCGCTATCTGTCTTTAGTTCATGTTAAAAACTTACCCATATTCGTAAGTTTGGCACTGTTTGTCTTGCTTGCAGAGTACCTCACATTCGCGAGAAGTTAGTTCAGATACATTTCGGTAGATGGCGTCACGGGGCAGCTGCTCGCCAATTGCAAATCTATCGAAGCAATCTGAAATTATAGTTTTTTGTTTTAATATAAACTAAATCACAATATTTGGGTAACAACATATTTAAAAACATAATATTTAGTATGTAGCTATAAACTGTATAAAAATTTCAGATTCGAAAATGAGTAGTTAATACATAAAATCGGGGAAAATCTTAATCTGTAAGAATTAGCTACAAGCTTCTAAAACAAGAGCTAATCAAATTTCAAACGTACCCCGGTGAACTGAAATTGGCGCAGATACGTGTTACATAAGTTTACTTATAATAGATTCGAATTTGCATTATCCCTATGATTAAAATAGACGTATTACACACTCGTTATATGAGTGCCTGATGGTGGAAATCCCTTCATCTCACAGAATCACAGAAACTTCTACTTCTTGTAACAATGGCAATGAGTAATCTTATATGATATTGATTCTACCAGCCCAGAGTAAGACGTGATATAAGTGAAACTTAATTTTAATTATTTTGTACGGTTGCCAAAAAAGATAAGGATAAAATCAAAGTAGGGAAATATATATTATTGGCAATTACTTATAAATTACTTAAAGTTAAAAAGTTAATGAATTTTTTGGACTGTCTATCTGTCCCTATGTCCATGCGTTGCATATTGTCGGAGATAGTGCTAATCCGAGAATCTTCCACAAGCGAATATACTGCTATAACTTGAACAATTTTATTAAATTTAAATGGATTTCGGCAATTTTTTACAATTAACTAAATTTTGCCAGAATCACGAAATTATCTAATACTTTTGTTAAGGAGATTTACACTATGACTGACAATATTCTACTACCTAAGTAGTTTTCATTTGTTTGTTAACATTTAAATGAATTTACTTTCAAAGATTCATAATTTGGGCGTTTTAACTGTTTAACAGTATTTCTTTATAACTCGTAATTGTCAACTCGTCAAAATTATTCACTCTATAATAATTACTGGGAGTGTTGAAAAATCAGTCCTTAAATTAAAAACATAATTATATAGCATTTCCTTTAACGTCTTGCATTAATATTTTTTTAAACTAAAAGTAATTTTCAATATTTTTTTTATTATACAATTTATATTTTAAAATTTCTCTATCATTTATTATAATCATAACTTTATTATGATAATGAAACAGTATACGGTGAATTGCTTCTAATATACGATAGCAGAAAAGGGAAGAATAAAGAAATACTTATTTAAATACACATCATAACATATCTATTTAGACTACAGAAACCAGACATCCCAGCAAGTAGGTAGTAACCTTTGAATCCTGCTAAGTTTGGTTTAAAAAGTCACCTTTTGGATTACCGGCGAAGACGTTGCTCTTGGCTAGGGCAGTGTCTTGTCGCACATATAGTCCTCGAGCTACTTACCATCAGGTGGTGACGAGTCATTAGCTGGGCTTTTTATTAGAATATCGTTTGTATCGTGAAGCAGTATGTTTCTTACCTTCTATTGAAGTACCGAGTTGTGAGTCGATAGTCAACGTCTGCACCGCAACAAGCAAAACCGGGCACAAAAGTATACAAAACATTTTAACTAAACAATTGACTGGCATAATCGCAGTTATTTGTTTAAAAATATGCCATTACATCATCTCTTTAACAAATTAATATATCCTCCTTCCGAAAATAGAATAGAAACTCTTTGGAGCGCTCTTTAAAAAGCCTTATTCGCGATTCGAATCTCTGTGCTAAGAAAAAAGTAATAAACTGTCAAACGGACATTCCGGTTGCCGCGAAAATGATTCCGACACGCGGCGTTGGCACAATGAATCACTTTTTCGACAAATTTTACAAATGGCGACTGGCCAGGTTGAATTTTGCAAATATTATGGCGCAAATGTTGGCTTGGGTGTGTCTTTGATACGGTCCGATGGCTGCGTCTTTAGTGAGTATGTGAATTCAAGTTGGTTAATCGAATAGTACGTGTTTTGATTGATCCAACAAAGAAAGGGTGACACAATGCTTAGATTAGGGCCATAGAATCTGACTTTCTAAAGAACTCATGATATTTAAGATGGTGAATGAGAGCCACCTTTTGAAATCTGCCGGATTATACGCTAAAGTTAAAGTTATACTCGTTAGCAAACTTCCTGTGGCAAAAAAATTTTTTTGGCTGTTTAATTTTGTTTGCCGCTAATAGCTTTTACAGTGTAGCCGGAGCTTAAGTAGACGAAGACCATAGTAAGTAACTACAAGACAGGACTTTCATCTCCAGAGTGCTCGAGCCTAGAGGGTACTTCTAGTCTTGGTTCTCGGTGCAGTTGAGTTGTGGAAGACATGAGTTTTATTAAATTCGAAACTATATAAATTCAAAAGTCAAAAACCTGCAAAACTATAGATCTCGATAGGCAGCAGAACCTAGTACCTGAATGGGGCTCAAAGAATTTAGAAATAAGCACAATACTATATTATTATATTTAGATTTCTAACGAAACTATGAAACCATTGTTATTTTATTATTATTTAATACTATATTATTGTGTGTACATTAAATATTAAATAAATACAAGTTTACAACCAAAAAGTCTACATTTCTTCCCCATTCTTCTTACTCTGTCGCAAAAAAGTAGTACCACTGCACGATTTCTACGGGCTTATAGCTATTACGCATATGGGGACTCCTTTCTCTTACCATCGGATGGTGTCAGTTTATATACAGTGCTTTTTTATTAAAAGACATAATATCTAATACTCGGGTTACTTTGACATACAAAGACGAAAGAAGCCTAACCTGAAAGAAGTACAAACAAAAAGAAATTTAACGCGCTATCAAAGAATATTAAGAACCGAGTTTGTAAAATCTATGGCCAAGTGTAATTTAACTACGTGTTAAATTGATGTTGATGACATATGGTTAAGAAAATGGATGAAGGACATATATTTATTCATAAAAAAAGAAATGGCTTTAAGAAAATATGGGGAAATTTAAAAAAAAATTGATTTTTGTTCTCGTTTTAACTTTCTAGTTTTCTCGTATATTTTGTGTTGATGTATTAACTTAAATTAAGATTCAGATAATGCCTTCAAAATCAGGTCCATTATCATATCAATAACTGTGACGTCATTATAAATTAAATCACTTTAAATTGACTTCAAAATATGGTGTTAAATATCGTAAGTTAAGTTTAAGCAGTTTTTTATATTTCCGTTACTGTTTTCCTCAAAGTACCTAGTTAGAAGTCTACTTATATATTTCATTACCAAAACTTTGAATCTCGAACATTATCGACAGACTATAAACGTCCACACAGAGTAACCATAAAAAACACCCAAGGAGTTTAAGCCATATCACTCCAACCTCTCTTATCCTCTCTTTAATTAAGATTGCATTTAATTCTTATTAATTGTAATTTTTTGTGCATGTTAAAATGTTAATCTTGTTGGAGTTAATAAATAAATAAATAAACCCTGACCCAACGCGGATTCATGGATGATAGCTATAATCCAAAAATAATTTAATATTACACAATAAACACGACCAACTTAATTAAATAATAAATAATCTTATAATAATAATCTTATCTAATAATATAAAGCTGTCACTTAGTTGCTATTTTTCGATTGAGTATCATAGAGGCATTATGAAGGATCTTTTGTCTCCCCAGCTTGTGGCTTAAATATACAACCATAACCCTTTCTAAATCTTTGGGCAGATAAAACCTGATTTTGTGACTTTGGGTAAGCCAATTTAAGAAAACTTATTCTAAATGTGGCCAGTGCATTACATTTATATATAAGATATCCCATTGATTCCTCTCTTCACTGCATGTAAATAGTATTGGGAGAGTGTATGTATTAAACAAAATTGGTGCTTTGGTAAAACAGACTCGGCGCTTGAGTCTATTTTACTAAAGCGCCAATTTTATTCAAAAAGTTTCATCATTATTTATAAAACATAAAAAGTTTTAGACTCAAATGTTATGTCCTGTACTGGAATAATAAAAATAATCACCATTCAATATTAATAAGCCCTTTATGACGAGCTGTAGTACATTTTATATAGTGTTGATGATGATGCTACTAGTTATTATAGTAATATAATAATAATGTTCTATATTTTAACAGTAAGATACAAACTAAGATAACACTAACATTCCACTTAGGTCCAAGGTAGAATAGTATATATCAAGGTAGTTGCTGAACTAGGCTGAAGTCTGTATTTCAGCATACAGCGCCTCTATTCACGGGACAATCAAAAATAAAAAGGTAAGCTATAAGAAATAACATTCTTAAAAATTTCGTTGCTAGTTAAAAAAAACAATATTTAGTTGTTAGGTATTTTATCGTTGAATAAAAACCAATGACTTTTACAACTGGCCAATTTAGGCTGCTGTATTATTATACATAGATATACATTTACACGTTTGGAATATCACGTGGAATTTACAAGTATAACCTTGACTAGGTTATGCCCTTGTTATGCTAACTTCATACTTTAAGTAGTCTCACGTCAAGCGTATTTTAGCATCATAATTTGATATTAGTACTTTTTATTAAAGTTTGAAGACCTCTGTGGTTATTAATTTACACTCAGTAGTTCAACTGTGATTCAAGATAGCGAAGCAATTTAAAATTTTTGCGACGTCTTGCTTACATAAAGATACTTGAGGACTCTCCAAGGTTCTCACTGTTATATCGTTCATTTAAATTGTTATTTAGATTTTGTATTAAAATGAAACCACCATTGCTTAAGTCTTCTTGACAACTGACACTTTTTATTTTCTTCTTTATATTTATGTCATGTACATAAAGTTTAACTTAAAACCAATTATACAACACTCACCTCCTTAAAACCCCGGTAACGCTGTAAAGGCCATCTGCGGCCAACAGTATTAGTCAGTCCAAAAAAAAAAAGCTTACATAAAATGCCACTAAAGACCAGCGTTGAAACTGATATATTATTATTATGTAACATAAACAGATAACAGATACACCTTTTGTTGTTTTCGTTTTATTTGGTCGTTTTTTTGACTCTGATATAATTTTTAAGCGATTTATAAAATATTTATTTTATTCGATAGAGTAAACTCCTGATGTTGTCTCATTATCAACAAGTTACCTGTATGAAGGAATAATGTAATAATGATATATAAATACGGGTGTATATCTGTATTTATGTATGCATGTATGTATATATATGTATCTATGTATGTAATTAGTTAAGTTTTTTTTGTGTGTTTCTCTTTTTGAATTGGCTGATGTACAATAAAGATATATTCTATTCTATTCTATATGTGCGTATGTGTATGTTGCATCGCATTGTAATATATAGTATGATTGATAGGACTATTATTTACTGTAAATAAGCATTAAATAATCTATCTTGTAAATCTGCTTTTTAGCTAGCTTTTAAGGCTTATTGTAAACTATTTTTTTAGGTACTCCTTGTCTATTGACGTTGTGTTGTAATAAATAAATTACTTTGATGAGGTAATTTGTTTATTGATGTAATGACTGTTTGTACCAAAATAAAGAGAAAATAAAGACAGCATCTGATGATGGAATCCCAGAGATATTTTGGGCAACCTTCAAATTTTATATGCTAAAATAAATATAATTTGTTCTTAAGCTATTTAAGTATTTTTAACCAATGTCCAACAAGCAGGAAGTCGACGTTACTGACGGTTTCAAATCTAATTTTGACCTTAGAAACTTACGACTCAAAATTGTGGAATAAAAGGTTTTATACAGAATTCAATTACTTCATTCTATGGAATAGTGATGTTGGCTTGAAGTAAAAATTGAGTTGAATATAATACAATATATCTTGAAATGCATAGGGAAATAAAATATATTATGTTCGTCCGGGATCGGCAAGGATTTAAAGAGGAACCTATAAGACGTTTAATGGCAGAGTGCCCTATACACGAAGCAAATACGCATTCTAGGAAGACGATTATCATTAAGATTTACATGAAGATATAAAATCAAACTGAAGTTGATAATGATTTAGCATACACATATTTCACTTTTCCAATTATGCATATTACAAAGATAATATTAATTATCCAGATACAGTGAGGTGACGTCACCTGCCTGTAGTATTTAAGAAGCATTTTTCTCCTCAGCTCCTCAAGCAAATCATTATATCCAATAAACTATTGATTGCAGATATTTTGATGGTACTGCAATGTCTCCTAACTTTTAATACTATTTATATACAAGAAAATAAAATGAAAGATGTTTAATATTCTTTTCAATGAGAATAACACAAAGTATTACATTTAACTATGTTTCAAATTCTCCTTAATATGCAATTTTAAGTTTGAGTTTCTGTTATCTTATACACTATGCCTCAGCGCTGTTTCATGGTTTTATTAGAAACATAAAAGATGCGTATCTTAATGATTACAGTTTTCAAATACACTGTTCGAGTTAAGTGATTAAGTATTCTTAAAGATGATGGTTTTATTTTTAAAATGCTATTGAAGCTTTTACTAAAGATATCTTTCAAAGAAGTAGATTATAAAGTGTTTGAGATATTTGTAATATAATTTCATTAAATTTAATTTGATAACAAACGTAGCCTGCCGAGCTGAGTTGCATGTATTTATAGGGTCTTAGGTTAAGTACAATATATAACTAACCCTATACAATCTGTTTTCTAACACAAATTAACACACGATACGGCTCCCGCGTTCACCCTATAATGAAGGGTTTACTAACTTACAAAATATAGGTAGCGCTGTTGGAAATGTATATAAATAATAATGTGTATGTATGTGTATGTGTATAATGTGTATGTATATAAATTATATATACATATATATTTTTACGAGGAGGATTCCATTTACGGACCTACCCGCCACTGGCTAAGCGACGGGCGTGTGTGGGGCTCACTCAGTACCTTATAGAGCGGCACTGAGAATACCCACTAAAACTCCCCGGTAACTCATTTCCCTTCACGGGGGTAACCTGGGTCACTATAACTAACCCTACAAAATCTGTTGTCTAGCACAAATTAAGCAAAATTAAGAGCTTGTGTGAAATATGTGTATATATAGCGATGTTACATTTCTAATCGTGTCTTGTATATAAAAATGAATTGATATTCGTTAGTCTTACTAAAACATAAGAACGACTTGATAAATATAAATAATTTTTATTGAGTTTTATTCGGTTTGATTCAGGGGTGGCTTAAAAATAAAACTAAGTGAGAAAATCCTAAAGAAAAGCTATATACAACTGAAATTTTGTTTCTGTAGTATGAATCATCTATGTGACATTCTTAACATTAAAACTGTCATTTCTCCCATCGCTACTTTGGATTTCATTTTAAAGATAGCGTTAATGATGAAGTTAAGGTGTTCACCGACTCAACTAGTTAGCATATAAATATCAGAAACATACAAACATCCATAACTCTTAAACAATACTTGTTGCTGACTGGCTAGTTCTTGTTTAATTCCATTTGTGTTTCTGTTTATATATCAGCTTCAAAAATATGCGCTAACGAAGCAGACTGAGGGTTTCATTCTCAACAATACTCATTATACAAATATCTGCCCTATCTGGATTAAATAGCCGTACCTCGGGCTAAGACTAGACTAGACAGGGTACTGGCTCAACCATCGCCCGTAATAATAAAATCAGTTAAATGCAATATGATATAATTAGGACTGTTAGCTAAGATACCGTTACAGCCGTTTTACATATTTTTAGTTATATTCAGTAAAAGATTTAAAATAAAATCTCACGTAGATCTCACAAAGGTGTTTCAGGTTATTGTACGAAGAACAAAGAGTTGGAAAGCGAAATCTTAGTAGGGATACGAACAAAAAAAAAATTAAAATAAGTTTTTACAGGTTTTTAATGTCAACCAAGTTGGTGGTGCGCCTGGTGGTATATAATGACCATCAGGCGCACCGGTAATTATAAACATAAGTTAATACTACGGGTATGTAATTAAAATCAAAAAGCTCTTTAAGTGATTACTAAGTTATTTTACGCAACTGTCATTATTTTGCCTAACCACTTCTTTGACAAATACTTTAGTATTGGAGAAGACCGCTTCTTATTTCGGATGTAATGACATTTAGAAAATAAATAAAGCAATTAATATGTCACGATTTTTAATATAACAACAATCATATTTTGTCGTGAATGAATCGTCGTTAAACAATTTACTGCCACGCTTAAGTATCATCAAGATCAGATATCAATAGTGTAGTTAGTTTTCAGTTCTTTCTCATATCGATTAAAAGCTTTAATAAAAGAATTTAACTTCAATTAAATAATAATAATAATAACAAATTTTACTGCACACAAAACATACAGAAAGAAATAAACTTACACAGTTACAATAAGCTGCCTTAAAAGCAATCTCTTCCAGACAACAATAAATAAAAGTAATATAATAATATTTCGTTGCGTGAAAGCCGGAAGCCTCGGAATAGATTCCTCCATTTTTCTTGCTGCGTTAATATTGCTATTTGATCTACTGGAATATCCATACTAAGCTTTCCTCAGAGTTAGACTAAGACACTGTA
This sequence comes from Acentria ephemerella, assembly GCA_943193645.1. Taxonomy (NCBI): domain Eukaryota; kingdom Metazoa; phylum Arthropoda; class Insecta; order Lepidoptera; family Crambidae; genus Acentria; species Acentria ephemerella. The sequence goes on along the minus strand of OW971901.1, from coordinate 2,806,878 downwards.
ATGAATGAGATAATTACCACACCTTATCGCGATCAGCAGACGTACAAGACGCGAAATTTATTATTAATTTAATAATGCGTGTGCAAATCTGTTGTAGTGATGTATCTTTTAGTATTGTGCGATAAAAATATCATAAGGGTACTTTTTTTTTGTTTGAACATAACTAGAGGATTACATGCCGTTTCGCCGAATTCCCAATTTGCGGAAAAAATCATATTTCATTAAATAAAACATAGTCTAACCTAACCTTAAAAAGTTATTATACATTTAATTTTTTTTAAAATCCACTTAGCATTGTAATGAACGTCATTTGTTTCCACTTAAATAAAAATTAACTTTAAAATAAACACTTTCATTGTTGAATGTGATTCTTTGTACAAAATTTCGAGGTAATTTTTACCGCCTATTTGAGTATTCAGCGAATTGGAAATTCGGCTAAACGGGAATTCAGCGAAATGGGAAGTCACCATCCACGTCTTGGGATATTTTTAGTATTTTCACCATACAGGACTTCAGTTTCCAGATACCAAAGTTTGATCAAAAACTTAAAAAAAAACTTAAAATTTCAGAACGTTAAATAACTGTACATTTTCACAAGTTCTCAAAAGTATTAAACTATAGGTATTATACTTTTAGTCATCCCACTATTACAAAGGTTTAAGTAATTATAAACTCATCTTCATTAGCAGCAATCTATATTTCGTCTCACTACTGGGCACAGAGCTTCCTTCATGCATAATAATATTTAATTTTCTCAAATAAATCGATAAATAAATATCGATATTTTCCCATCACTAAAGAAAGGTCAAAAAGAAAATCACAGAGGTTAAGGATGACCTGTAAGCTGTGACCGCCAATCAGATAAGAATATTCTACAACATTGTGCGCGATTGATAAATAACCACAGTAAAACACGAGTGAAGTGAGCGAAACTTAAAGTACTGGATAATTTAACTTAACATAATTGACGAGCATCTGGTCGTGTGGTCTGTACCCCTGTCTATTTATCCAGAGGTCCTGGGTTCAAATCCTGGTAAGGTGGCCAATAATTGTATAAAGAAAATGAATATTTGTTCATGACTCATGATATTTCAATCCATTACACACTGTCCACTTAACAGTGGTCACGTCAACTAGTAGTTCCCATTATTTTTAAATGTAAAAAAGTTTCAAAGTTTCAGCTTGCCTAATTTACTTTATTAATATTACTAGTTCAACGTTCCCTTTGTGTGGTATTATTATCACGGGCTGTTCAATTGTTGTTGCTATTGTAGTGGATTACATAATATTGACTGCGATAGCGGCCTTAAGTGATTTTCCATCAACATTGGACATTCATGGTGATCGTGAACTATTTAAGTGCAAACCTCCGTGAACTGTCGTTTAAAACGTGTGAATAAATAATAAAACAGTCTTAATTCATCATTTCATAATCTAAGACTTATTGGTGACATTTTTGTGTGCGGGTAGTGTTAAATAATATTGGTCCAAATAAAATATTAAAAGACATTTCATCTTGCAGTTGCTTTGACTGTCCGTATTGAACTATAGCCACTAATACGGAGCTAAATCGTATAACTACTTGGTCGAGCGCTCCGGTACATGGACAATTAGTGTAAACAGGCCAGCATCTGACGGTTCAAATCCTGAGCATTTTAGAGATTTTTTTTTTTTTTTAATACAATATTATTATTTTTTTTCTTTTATTATTCTCATCATGACTCCAACAATAAACAAATGTTCTGGTTGTAAAACAATTATCAGGAATAAAGACTTTTTGTTGTGTTTAAACTGTTCCAATAAATATGATTTACTTTGTGCCAATCTCTCGGCTACTGAATTTGCTGCCATGGGCAGGGAACAGAAACGTCTGTGGAAGTGTCCCGAATGCACTAGTAAGGAACCTAAAAAGGACAATACTAACACTCCAATAAGGTCTGAAACCCGTGTTGTTTCTCCACCAAGCAGGCAACACACTGATGTCTCTAACAGCAATATCACGCTCAGATCTAGCCAGCGTCAAAACATACAAGCTGGTTTCACGCTGGAAAATATTAGAGAGGTAATTAAGGAGGAGGTTGCCGCAGTGGTTAATCGCCAAGTCACGGAAGAATTGAGGGCAATTAAGCAGCAGATGTCGGAATACCTTGAATCTATGACATTCATCAGCAGGCAATATGAGGAACTGAAATCAGTTGTGGAAGAAAGTACTGCTACAATCTCTAAATTAAAGACGGACAACGAGTATCTTCTTTCTACAGTCAGGGACCTTACCTCTAGACTCAATATAAATGAACAACATATGCGAGACAGCAATTTGGAAATTAATGGAATTCCAGAGCATCGTTCAGAGAATCTTTCTAACACTGTTATTCAACTTAGTAATGTTGTAAAATCTCCTGTGGCGGACAATGATATTTTGAATGTTACCCGTGTCGCAAGGCTAAGTAAAGACATCAACAGGCCTCGTTCTATCATTGTTAAGCTCCGTAATCCTCGTCTGCGTGATTCGGTTCTTGCGGCTGTGCAAAAGTTCAACAAAACTAACTCGAAGGAAAAGTTAAACTCACATCATCTTGGATTGGGTGGTGCGTGCGTTCCTGTATTTGTGGCTGAGCATCTGTCTCCAACCAATAAGGCTTTGCATGCGGCTACCAGACATAAAGCCAAGGAACTGAACTATAAATTTGTATGGATTCGCAATGGTCACATATATGTACGCAGAGATGAGTCGTGTCCAGCGCTTCTCATAAAAAACCAAGATAGCTTGGGTACCTTAATTAGATATTGATTCGTTTTCCGTCTGAATGTAGTGGTGTAACTGTGAAACTATAGGGAATTTAGATATTTACTATCAAAATGTACGTGGAATTCATACTAAAACTAACACACTCTATGATAATATCTTACAATCTAACTATAATGTCATTACTTTTAATGTAGCGTGGTTAAACTCTAATATAAACGACAGTGAATTTATTGATACTCGTTACAAAGTATATCGCAGGGATCGTTCTTGTACTGTCAGTTCTAAGAGGGATGGTGGGGGGGTGCCTGTGGCTGTTTCGTGTGATATTCCATCCGTTCGTATGGAGGCTTGGGAGAGTGACTGTGAAGATTTGTGGGTTACTATTATACACAACAACATAACACGCACTACGATATACTAATATACTCTCCAACTAATCACATTATATTTTACATACACAGTAACATACCTGTTAAACATCTCCTCTAATAATGTCTGACAACCTTTCCTTTCTTACAGAAATTGAACAAATACAAGTTTCTCAATTTTATAATTGTTCACCAGAACAGTGCAAGTTATATATTTCTGAGGCTAATGACGTATTAAAGATACTTCATGTTAATATTCGTAGCATAAATAGTAATTTTACTAGTCTCATCCCTCTCCTGACTCGGATAGCAATCCCTATTGATATTATAGTTTTGTCTGAATGCTGGTTGAGTAAATGTCCGCACGTGCCTAACCTACCAGGCTTTGTTTCATATGCATCTACTTATGAGAGCCAAAACGACGGTGTAGTTGCCTATGTCAGGGAAAATCTACCATATTCTTTCGAAACACCACAATTTCTTAATGCAAACTGTATTTTAATAAAACTTTCCAACAAACTAGCTATTGTTGCCCTTTATCGCTCCCCGTCGTTTAGGAATACCGACAATTTTTTAAATTCCTTGGACCGTATTCTAAAATCAGTTGAGAGCTTTTTGAGCGTTGTTATAATTGGCGATATAAATATAAACATAAGCACTGACAGCGTTGATCCTAACTGTGAAACATACCTTAACACTGTTGCTTCATTTGCCATGTTACCTGCCTTTACCTTCCCTACACGGAATTCGAACTGCCTTGATCATGTCATACTTAGGACAAAATCAAACGCGGTTACTCTAGTCCTGGATTCATACATTACCGACCATGCACCGGTTCTACTTTGTAGCAGTTTCGACTCTAAGCTTGTTAGTTCTAAACGGTCACATATGCGTATCAATCTTGAAGCTTGTATACATGATTTGCAACGTATAGATTTCAGCCATGTTCTCAACTGCAGTGACGCTGAATCAGCTACGTCTTCTCTCATTCAGACTATCACAAATATAGTAAATATTAACTCTTACAAAATTTATATCCCATGCAGGAAACGAATTATAAAACCTTGGATCACTCCTGGTTTGCTAAGATGTTTACGTCATCGAGACAAATTATTTCTTAAAACTAAAAAAGAACCAAATAACTTAATCCTGAAAATATCTTATAATCGCTATAAAAATTTCATTAACAATCTTATTAAAAAAGTAAAAAAAACCTACGAGATAGCAGAATTTGATAAGGTACAAAAAAACCCTAAGGAAACCTGGAAATTAATAAAAACAATCGGTAATCTCAACAAAACTAAGAACTCAGCAAGTAGATTGTTAAACTCGAAAGGTGACCCAAAAACTGCAATAAATGAAGTAAACCATTATTTTGCCAACGTTGGTAAGACACTTGCACAAACATTTTTAGAATCTTCGGATCCCTTAAACTTCACAAATAATCCTACGGCCCAATCTAAAATTTCTTCGCCTTCAAATTCTATGTGTTTACAGAGTACTGATTATGTGGAGGTTGAGCACATAATAAATAATTTAAAAAATACTTCGGCAACTGGATATGACGGTGTTCCAACTTCCCTCATTAAACTGTCCAAACACATTCTGGTTCCTTTGCTCGTGCATGTCTACAACTTATGCCTATCAGATGGTATTTTCCCCTCCGTATTTAAAAAGGCCCTCGTTCATCCAGTCTATAAGGCTGGGGATAGAGATAGTGTTAACAATTACAGGCCCATATCAGTCTTAACCACCCTATCTAAAGTTTTTGAAAAGATCCTCAATAAAAGACTCACCAACTATTTAGATAGTTATAACTTAATTGCGTATAATCAGTATGGTTTTAGAAGTGGTAAGTCTACAGAGGACGCTGTCTTGGACTTGACTAAATACATTGCCCAAAATTTAAACTCCAAATTAAAAACTATTGGTATATTCCTAGACCTTTCCAAGGCTTTTGATACTGTCTCTGTTCCACTACTTCTGGATAAACTTGCTGGTATGGGTATTCGAGGGGTGGCTCATGATATTTTCAAAAGTTACCTTTGTGATAGACGCCAATGTGTTACCATCGACAACACTGAGAGCCAGGATGAACTGCTAAGTTTCGGGGTTCCTCAGGGAAGTGTACTCGGGCCGACTCTATTTATCATTTATATTAATGAACTGTGTCAGCTTAATTTACCAAAATGTAAGATTCTAACCTACGCGGATGACACAGCTCTTGTTGTTCATGGCAGAGATTGGGCGGAAGCACGTGTTAATGCTGAGTTCGCAATGCTTAATATCATGCAGTGGCTTTACAGAAATATGTTAACGCTAAATTTGGACAAAACTACGTATGTCACTTTTGCTCCTAATACTTCCTCACTTCCGTCTAATTCCTTTGATATCCGTGCCCCTGATATACGCTCTAGAGCTACTGGACCATGCGTGGATACTCAGATGTCACGTTCTTATGATGTGAAGTACCTCGGTGTTTATATAGATTGTTGCCTTTCCTGGAAAAAACATATCCAGACCACCGTTGCACGAGTACGAAAGCTAATATTCATTTTTAAAAATTTACGGTCTTTACTTGATTTTAAAACATTAAAATCTGTTTACTTTTCTTTGGGACAATCTATCATATCCTATTGCATTCCTGCTTGGGGCACCGCTGGTAAAGTACAATTCCTACGTATAGAAAGAGCACAAAGAGCAATATTGAAGGTTATGACTTCTAAACCTATCTTGTTTCCTACAACTGAATTATACATGCTTACCGACGTTCTTACTGTTAGACAAATTTATCTACTTCAAGTTGTACTTAGGAAACATTCCCAGCTAACCTTTACCTTGGACCCTCAATTGACGATGAATCTTCGGAGACCTCACAAGGTTTGTATCTGCGTTCCCTGTCGACTTATCGTATCGAAGCGTCATTTTTATTATATAGGGTCGGTGATTTATAATAAGATCAACAAAAAATTTTAAACATCTACCCAATGACATTACGTGACTGTAAATCTCACACTGCGGATTGGCTTAAAGGTTTGACCTACAATGATACCGAAGAGTTCTTCAGTAGTTGCTTATAAAGTATTTTACTCCTTCACACACACACACACACACACACGCACGCACGCACGCACACACACACACACACACACACGCACGCACGCACGCACACGCACACACACACACACACACACACACATGTATACACTTAGTGATCCATACTTCACAGGCTCACTCTCACACTTATATCATAAGTTGTTTATAAATTGTACAAACTTTGATACTGGGACTCTGTATTCTTTTTACTGGAGGTGGGCGTTAATGTCTGCGACACAGTTTTATTTTAAACTAATGTAGCCATTATCGTTTACTTTTTTATGTATGCCTATTTTTTTGTTCCAATAAATAAATAAATAAATATTACAATAGCTCCTCAAACGTATCGATATAAATAAATAAAAACAATTCAATTCATTGTATTATGAATATGTTATAATATATTTCGGATATTTATATACATTATACTATTTATGTTTCTCCGTTACTTAGTTATAACACAAGCTCTTAATGATGCTTAATTTGGGCTGGATAAAGGTCTTATATATAAAGGTCATATTATCATCTTTCATAGCGGTGATAATCATGAAGAGCTAGACCCTACGGTCCTTGTACTGGCCTCCAAGCCTCTCCTACAGCTATTCCCAGTCCACAGGCACAGAAATACAATATCTCTAGATAAAGTCGTATAAGGCATCACAAAAACTAGTCTAGACTATATACAGTCTAGCAAAAGCTTAAATTTTTAATTTACTCACGATCCCATCATGAGCCCAAACGCGCTCCTACACATACACACGTCACACACTAGGAACACTTTTCCAATACACCTGTACCTGTACCTGTGAGCTTCTCTCCTCAACTACACGACTCGCCTGAGCCGAGGTCCGAGTCTTCAGCAATGTCCTTTGGTTTGTCGTTCCCTCATGGCTCGAGCGCCTTGGAGACTCTAAAAGACAGTAGGACAACTCCCCTGGAGGTGATGCCTGTCGATTAGAACTCCTCCAGAGGCGAATCGCCCCTTAAGGTTTGAGGACTCTCCAAGGTTCTCGCCTCCTTAAAACCCCGGTAACGCTGTAAAGGCCATCCAAATTTCATCGAATAATACCAATTTCTCTCCTACCTCTTATTACCTTAAACCATTAGGCCAGTGAAGTATCTTTCACCTTCAATACACCGTTTTTTTTATATATATTAAGTTCAGCAAATGACCCGACACTACCTGACGATAAGCAGTAGAGGAGTCCATATGTGAAGATAGCCGTTCCAAATCGCGTCCGCGACAGGAGGTAATACTTGTGATAGACCAGTATTAATAACTTTTTTACCATTAGGCAATACACAGCGAATTGTATTCGTAATTAAAAGACGCGTATCTACAATATTCTCGTTTCCCTACTGTCTTAAACTTTTGCAATCACACAAAACATTATTAAACCTCGACAGACAGGGTCATTGACCTGCTGCATTGTGTGATAATTCTCGTTGTAATGTAATTAGTAATGTTTGTAACGTGTTAAATTTTACGGTGAATAATTAAACAGTGGTCTGTTTTGAGTGATTGTAATAATTAATCACAAATTACAGTTGCTGTAGCCATTAGAGGCCTTAAAGGCAGTTCTCAGAATACAATCAAAGTTACTAACGGGCTATCTCCTTAAACATCCGACTATCTACAGAACTTCAATATCGTCTATCGCGCTTCAACACACCACATAAGTAAATTTACAAAACTTATTTTTAGGCTTCACCCAAAGATCTCCAAAGCGATTGGTCGTTTATTTTTATTTTTGTTTATGACACGAACATTAATTTTAGTAAATACGTATTATTTTATTAGTGTGTTTCTAATTAATTATAGTAGATAGATAAAGTCTTTATTTTCATTTCTGCATCACACACAAAAATAGATCCAAACAGTACATTGGTTAAAAGACAAACATTTAAAAAAAGAAGAGATCAAAGACCTTTATGAGCGCTGCAAAAGTGCAAAAGAATCGCAACTCAGTGACTGATTTTGTTCATATCGGGATGTGAACAAAGCACTGATATTCTGCTACAACCCGAGGGCTTTTTATAATATAAATCATAGATAGGAAAAAGAACAATGAAATATTAAATGTGTGTACATTAATATAACTAAGATGTGAAGGAATATAACAATATTGTGTATTTTTAGATAATAAGAGTTTGTGATAAGTAGAAAGCTACGTAACTACGTAACTAGTAATAGAATCTATACCAAGTATTTGTATCAATACAGAGAAAGAGATAAGTATTACGCATAATTCTCACTATTCCGATGGAAATAAAAAAATATTTGCGTCGTTCATTACAATTCATTACGAAAACAAAAGACGATCTATACGATTCCCGGACAAAATATCGAAAATCATAATGTCAAAAGCAAAAAAGTAGAAGAAATTTAATCGAAAATAAAAAGATCGACAAGAAATAAAATAGAAAAACAAATATATCGAAAAAATATTTAAATCAGAAGAAATAGTTTTGATGATCACATTCAAAGTGAGGACACATCAAGAGTTAAAAACGAAACAACTGAATCAGCAAATATTCATAAAGATTAAACTTTCTGAACCATTCTCCGAGGATGATCTCTTATTATGTGATTGGAGTACAAAAAGAGAATGAACATTTGATTCAGTTGAAAATTTACATATCACCACTTAATTATTTATCCTAACACACTTAGACCAACATTAAAACTACCTACTGTGATTTTTATACTTCGTTTAAAAAAAAACCAAAAAAAATGAACCACGATATCTAAGGCGATCGCACAGATCGCCTTAGATATCTTAACCTACCACGGCCACCTCGGGCTTTCGTGTACATAGTTTTATCACTTAATGAAATGAAAATAGCCAATGTTCTTAGCATATAATAATGTATAAATAAAACTATACAAAAAATTACACAGTATTTGCTAACACTATTTTAAAAGATTTCACTTTAAAATAAGCAGGTGGATCTATCTTTATATATATATAGGTCCTAGCTGATATAGCAACTCACAGCCTACATTCCATGTCCTAAAACATTTGGAGGAAGTTCTTTTGTCTACAGCAAGTAACAATCAAACGACTAAAACTCTATCAGAAAGGATTTATTTTCTTTTATCTTTAATTTGCTTGTTATCTCTCTTCCTCTGATTGATAGGATTCCTCGGGTCATAAATGTCGAACCAATCAGCTCCTTTGGTCGACGCGTCTTTAGCTAAAACCACTCCTTTGTCTTCGAAGCGGAGTTTGTGGCCCAACCTGGAGAAATGTCAGCACAATTTCAATAACTTTATTACATGCAAGTGTCTACATTGGTAGATCTCAATATTAGTTTTTTTGTTCCAACATGAACACTGTAAGATCACAGCAATTAGTAAATAATAATGTTCAAATCAAATATATATAAAAATAACATAACGGGTTAGCCATTTCATTCAGTAAGTCAAGTGAATTATAACTGCGTAAATTTTTTATAAATTTTAATTTATGGAGATACCATTTTACATTGTCAAATTTTGTCATAGTTGATTTTAATTTATCATAAATTCTGTCTTAAGTTTGGATGTCGTGATTGCTGTATGCATTTCTTATGCGCATATTCACCATCGACCATCCATGGGAAATCTGTTCATTTAGTATATTACCATAAAAAAGTTCAGTTGGTAGTTTGTTTTATAACAAAAAGTTTTAAATACTTAATCATTTAAAATGAAGAGAGCAGGAGAAACACATATGTTGCCATTAGGGAAAAATTAATTAAAGTTGCCATGTAAGGGCAAATTCTATAGAATAATCTTGACCACAATAGCCGTAATTAACTGTGCCCACATTGTTGGCTGATGTTTGCAATAGTTATAGATATATTGTTTTAAACATGATCATTGTAAACAGTTATTTACGGTAACCACATAAAAGACTTCGAAATTGGGTAGATTTATGTTGTTGGGTATGAATTGGGTAGATCTGCCAATAACATCCCACCGTGCAGCAGTGCCGAAATATCGGGAACTCAAAAAAAAGGTGCATGATATGAATCCCCTAAATAACTTTTTACATTTAAGTTGACGTATATAGCGTATGTAGATTACCATGACATTATATGTATTAAGATATTTGTGATTATTTTTGTCTAGAAATAGATTTTTAACTAGTTGTTGCTAAGATATTAATTAAGTAACGAATATTCTGATATGAATAGTACATTTTTGTGTAAGCAATATTGATATTTCAAACTGTTCAAAAGTATTTGGTCGACTAGTTGGCTGTTATATATCTGACGGCGACGGCTATCTGATAGACATCGTCTCAAGGCTATAGCAATCATCACCGTACGCGTGTGTGCTTTGATAATGTGTGTGAATGATGCTTCAACTCACCACTCATCATTGTTCACGTTCTCATCATCGTTCGCTTCTTTCTCACCATCAGTTTCAACTTTCTCTTTGATCGCGTGTAGTTTGTTCTTGAATTTAGCCAGCAATTGTAAGGTGAAATTCTCTCTGCAACAAACGGAATTATTTCATACCACTCTCTCTATATAATTAATTAAATTTGGTGTATGGATTATACTGTTAGAGGTTTTAACATTTTTCAAACAACTTTTGATGATATAAAAGAAGGGACAACCTTGTTCAGTTCCTTGCCTGTTCCAAGGACAATACCCCGTAGATTTGTGAACAGTGGATTAGATTGAGGTTCAATAAGTGTGCGTATATGTGTTGTAAATGACTGCTTATTATATCAGGCTATGGCAGTATCTCTAGATGCATGAAATTCGCCTTTATGATTGTAGTAACATAATCAAAATTTGTGCTACTCAAAATAGTAACTGTGTGAAGTTGTCACCATATAACTTACTTACCATATACTTCACTTCATCATCATCATCATCATATCAACCGAAAGACATCCACTGCTAGACATACACCTCCCCCGAGGATCTCCAAGCTCCTGCTATACTTCACTCGAATGAGTGCAAATGGTTTCCCAGAAATTCACGATAAAATAAAAAACCCTAATCACTTAAAAATGTATATTGTATATGTACAGATGACAACTCGTCGATTACATCAAATACACTACAAAAACCGCCTTTATCAACAAGTGTGTAAAGTCGAATTCCCATTCGTCTTATCAATAAACTGTTAGGCTTCATACTGTGTTGACTATACAGTGCTAATAATAATTTATTTTAGATATCTTTCTTATTTTGATCAAGAGGTGGCTCCTTAAATACAACCCGATAATCTAACTCCTTAAAAAGCTCCGGCTGTATATGGAACTCAATCCTCGCAGCTTCAAGGTTCAATGTCGCGCACCCATCTTCATTACAAACAGAGAAGTAAAGCTCCCGCGACTTCGTTCGCTTGGATATCGGGAAATATCTTTTTTAGACAAAACTGAGTCAAATATATAGAGCGTAAACTTAAATACTATATATATATCACTCGTGTGGAGCACACGCACCACACCGGTGATATCTTAATATTTCTCTTCTTTATTTCATCTCTTATAGAATAGAATAGAATAGAATATAACTTTATTGTACATCAGCCAATTCAAGAAGAGAAATACACAAAAAACTTTTAACTAATTTTAAGGAGCGACCTCTCAATTTTGAGCGTAATATTTGTTCATTAATGTATCGTATTGTTTCTTATCACAAATCTTAATTTTTGTACTAAATATATTATATTTTACTTATAAAGAACACTGGACAATTAAAATTAGGTAACTAATATTCGCCCTCAAATATTGTATCTTTCGTCGAGGATAGCGCAAATCCTTATAAGTTAATCATTGGCATAATTCCGCGTATCTGTAAAGGGACCTTATTGTCTAACTTAATATCTATCGCGATTGCTTTCGTATTTAAAGTCATTACTGCGTTCTAAAATAATAAACAAGTATATTATTGTGACCTTTATAATATAATAATAAATGTATATTCTCTCATAAAATACAGTACACTGGTTTCACAATTAGATGGGGGATAGATGGGGGAAGTAGGAGACCAAAGTAAATTCAAAGACATCGGTGCGGTTTGTTTATGGGAATTATGGTATGAACACTCAGAAAATATCGCAATGGAAATATGGCGTACATCAAGCGATAGCGTAAGTCAAAGATGATAATAAGGGCGAGCTTGTTAGCGTCGTAGTTTGGTTTATGTATCTTAGTTGTTTCTGTTTCGGTTACTCTCGCCGTTAATCCGGCTAGTTACAATTACAGTTTTCACCTCGTAAACCGCATTGGTTCAGCGTGTTTTCCATGTCGGAAGCTCTATGACAAGCAGTGGGCCTTATAAATATTGATTACGATGCTGATCCGACAAAATGTTGCCAGCTGTAAAAATGCGTGTCTAAATAAAACTTTTAAAGTTACAATCTTCCTCTGTGAGACTTGATCTAGGGCAGATACGCAGGACCTGGTGAAATGCTTCGCAGAACCCAGATTCCCCCGTGAAGGGCAATGGAGTTACCGGGGAGATTTAGTGGGTATTCTCAGTGTCGCTCTATAAGGTACTGAGTGAGCCCCACACACGCCCGTCGCTTAGCCAGTGGCGGGTAGGTACGTAAATGGATTCCTCCTCGTAAAAAGGGCAGATACGCAGACTTATATATACATTAAAATAAAGGTCAAAGAGAATTTATTCATAAATAATTAAATAATTAGCTATTAAAATATTGATTTGTTCAATTGATTGACTTAAAATTTATTCTAAGTTATTCGTTAATTTAACAGAAGGCAAACCATAAAGCTGTTTCTAATATACATTCCCTAAATTAAAACTTAGCTCCGGCAGTGTAACCCATTCCCTCAAAATGTATGCAAAAAGATAAGCACGACCTTAACGTCTTTAAATGTAGGTAGCATCTTTATTCATCTAAAATAGTCTGTGGTTTCTTTTTGTCTAAAAGATATTGCCCAATGTCATATCAATCAAACCTACGTAATACGTACTCCTGACAAAAATAATAACTCAAGAAATAATTTTTGAAAAGAATATCGCATTTTGAACTCTAAATCATATTACGGGTTTTAATTCCAAAATTTAGTAAGTATACAATGAATTTTGTTCATTCTAAAACGTTTGTAATCTACAGATTTCTAATCGAACTCGACAGTCGAATTGAGTCGTTTTTTTGAAGTCAATTAAAAATAGCGAAGAAATATTCTTCGCTATTTTTTATAATATTAAAAATAACAAATAATTGAGCAGGAAACATTATAAGTGCACGATTTTTTATAATTTTTTTTACCTCATATCGTAATATTTTAATTAGAAAACACGCCGCATTATATATCCACATTAGTCATTGTTTGAAAGAATTAATGAAATCTTTTAATCAAAGATTGGGCAATTTTCTTAAAGCTAGTTCAAATTTTCCTATTCATAATAAGATAATAAGATACACTGAGATTAATTGAATTAACGTTAGCTACTAACTAAACATACAATCTTCTAAATCATCAGAATCGTTGACAATAGCTTCATCCCACGGTCCGTATATATTGTCTTTATACTTCTGCCATTTAACAAACATAATCGGACAATAAACACTCAAAATAACAACTAAAATCACAAAATAGCATAATATCGTTACCGAAATGCTATATAAACCACATAACGTTATAGCTAACGTTATAAAGTATGTTAAAATAAAAAGCTTAGTGTTTAATAACACTTTAAATAGCTGTGGGCTTAGTACAAAGAATATAACTGATACAGTTAAGAGAATAAATGCATCAAAAGGTGTTGATAATCTAGACACCAAACAAACAGATGCAAATATGGCCGCATTTATGGATAATGATTTTGATACCAGCGCCACCTTAACTTCATAGTCGAAAAATATCAAATGAATCACCATCATTATCACAGACCACGCGTATATGGTATCTGTGCTAACTGTATCAGTCAAAGTATGTAATATAGGTGACACTAAGTACCCTATTACTATATACACAAGGACTGTTTTGACTAGCTTAGCGAAATCACTACCTTCAAAACAAACGTAAATAATATAGCAAATAAAAGTCACTGCTATTGCTATTAAAATCACATAGTCAGTTTTCACATAATTATTATACATGTAAACGTAAAGAACGGCGTACAGCACACACAAACACAGCCTTAAAACGACCCGAAATGATCCTACGACCGCTTGTGTTAAAGTCACTTTTTGTACATACAAATTTTTTCTTAAGTCCTCTAAGAACTTTGAGTCGGTATAATTATCTGGATATTCTCGATTCTCGTACAAGTTTTTCACCCACGGTTTCTTCTTTGGTGTTCTTGTGAACTTCGTGTGGGATTTCCTGAAAGGTGTTTTTCTTTTATTTTTGGGTTAAGTTCTCTTGAAAAAGGGAACGCAAAAGGAACTGAAGCTCATACAGCCATGTTTGATGTAAATTTTCTTTTTCAATATTTTTAATGTGCCTTTAAAAAGTTTGGTAGAATATTGTTATTGATAATATTCTTTATGATATGTATAATCATTTTCAACACTCAGTCAATCAGTGACAACACGAAGAATACAGTCCTGGACTCATACTACACTACTACAAGTTATGGCCGATTATTCACTTTAAGCTTCCGCTATTGTACTAGGTTAGTTTTACTTATTTAATATCATTTGGACTTACAGCTCTTAATAACTCGAGATAAATTTTGATTGACCCATTCAGAGACTGGTTGTCTCTAGGATGGCGAACGTTGCCTTCGTTAAAATCAATTAACAAACAGAAAGTGAAAATAATCATGTTAATTAAGTATTTTAACCAAATTATTGCCTCAGTTTAAATTATTGGCACGTTCACAAACCTGCAGATATTAAAACTTTTGTTTTGTGTGTGGCTGTGTGTATTGTGTGATATTGAGTTCTAAAGGTTCTTTCTTCCTCGATTTTTCCTGTGCTTGAAAAAGACCCAATTTTTAAAAAAAATATTCTTTTAATTTGTATGACAAAAAGTGCTATAGTGTGTTGTGTTCTACATATGTATATCAGAATGGACTTCAATGTCAAAGAAAGTCGAAGCAGAGTTCACTGTCTCCAAATGATATGACATCAAAGTGAAACGAACCCTACCTTTTTATATAATTTGATACCTTTCCAAAATTATGATATATAATGACTACGATTTTAATTACGTTAGATTTTGTACGATTATGAACTATAGAATAATAATGCGTTCAATTGTAAACGGTTTTAGCTGCTTATTTCGATATTTCATAATCTCGCGAGTTATATTATAAACTAACGGTGTTCGCAATTATACGGTGACACCTCTAGCAATTAACGCCCTATCGATTTCATGCAATAGTTTTGGCATGATGCGCGTACAGACATACAGATAGACAAAGATTATAAAAACTATTGTTTTAGCTTCTGTTTCTCTAATAAAGACATGGTAGTTTTTTTTCAATATCTATAATTTGAAAATTAAGTGCTGTTAATTTTTCTATATGTATAGGTTAGATGAATAAATAATTCTCACCTGGCAGTTCCCTTCTTCGGTATCTTTTCCTTCATTTTCATATATTTCTTCTGTTCCTCGACATACTTTTTGTACATCTCGTTTTCCTCTTCTAACTTCTTAGGTTCGGGTACATCTTCTTTCGTTTTCACACTATCCTCTTTTGGAGCTTTCATCTCTCTCTTCAGTTGTTTTATTTCGTTTCTTATGCGGTCTCTGAAATTTGGTTTGTTTTTTTTATATCGATCGTTAGTAGCGAACAGTGATGTCAATTATTCGGATACCGTTATATGAATAAAAAATTACGTATTGAGAACACGCTCACGGCAATGACATTATTTCACACAATCCGATCGTTTCGTATAGTTACATTTTGAATTTCTACAAGATATTCAGTTTTGTAATCATAATTGTTATCTGACGGTACGTTAGGGTTTGGTAAAGAGGTGGCTAGCTATCCAAGAGAACTTACAATACCCACCTACTAAATAAATAATAAAATATAATTAGCTAAAATACTGATTAATTTTTATAACTTAAACCATCTAAATTGAGTAGGAAAATTACTGAACCCACTGGCAATTGAACCAGGACCGTATTGATATAACAATAACAGCAAAAAACAATTACCCTTTAAAAGTGAACAATATGGCTAGTATTAAAAAGTGTTACCGCCACCTACTGTCATATGAAGAGACTTAACTATTGAAAGTTTAGTTCGCCAATTTACCACTTACGGCGCCACTATTGCAATTATGATCGTGCAAAAATTACTGTATTGTATTGTCACCTTATACGAGTAAAAGCTTTAAATCGTTTAATAGAATTTAATTTATACGTTACCTAAATACAAGCGTAAACAAAAAGTAAAAAATAAACAATACGGCTGTTTAATGTGTGGTCTAAATAAAAATACGATAGAATACAATCTAATAATCTAAAAATTGTGACGTATGGTTTGCCAAAAACAAGAACTTAAATTTTAAGATTAATCATCAATTTTGTGCAAATATTTTATATTTACTAATACTATAGTACAATAAAAAAATTGATATTAAATTGTGTCTGGATAAAGGCTATTGTTATTTAGTTATTTATTTAATAATATTATAAAGAGGTATAGTTTGTCAGGTTGTAGCAGGTAATCTAGAGAACAGCTGGTTGAAACTGACAATTTAATTGTGTTGGTTCATCCTTAACGGTACTAAAGGCCGAGAGTTCCTTGCGCCGCTTCTCTGCAGCTACTAATTCGTCGAAGCGGCGGTAGGGTTAATTAGGAATATGCATACTAGTGTCAGTATTAATTTTAAAATAATTTATGACCGACAATATTTAAAAAGAAGCACTAAAATCAAAATCTGTACACAATTGTGAACTTGTTTCAATATTAATTCGGTGTCGTATTCCTCCGCCCCCACCCATCACGTTTCAATTACAAAACTGTCATAAAGAAGCACCTTTCAACCATTCATAACAATAAAATAAAATCTTAGTATTCAGGCTTGAGACTATGAACAAAAAATCGTCTCACCTTTCCTTCTGCCTTGCTAAATCTCTATCTTTGCCGAGATAATATTCTTCGGTATCACTCTCACTATCTTCTTTCCTCTTCTTATTGCTATCTTGCTCTGGACTCCTCTCTCTCTTCTTACCGCTTAATTTGTCTCTTATATTGCTAACGGCTTCTTCGGTTTTTTGTCTCTTTTCCTCATCCTCTTTACTTGATACGTTGTCCTTGTCTAAATTCTGTTCTACTTCCAATTCTAGACATAATAATTAATAATTTGTAAACTGGTTTTTAAATCATAGTTACTACACTTTTAAAATTGCAATTTCTCCTAAAGTAGTCTTCAAAAAAAATCTTAGGTTTTTGCACTCAATATATAATGGATCGTTCATGGTCTTTTATATGGCAACACAAAATAAGTCATGTACTCAATACCAACAAGCAATCGAAGCCACGTACTGAGGGTACACAATATACGTCTCTCAACCTTCTGACAATGCACACAAGCTTCCAAAAAATGAAAGTGTCTGATCGTCGCGAGTGTTAAGATATCCTCGTTAATATCACAATATTAATACATACATATTTGATAATATCATATATACCTATTTTCACATCGCTGTGGAAGATTTAATCGTGGTGGAAGATCAGCTAGTGCAGCAGCAATTTAAAGGTACTTATGTAGCAGAAGGCCACTGGGTATTCAGTGAGTATGCTACAACGTTTAATATCAAATTTTGTAAATTTTTTGTAGCCATAGGTAATAGTCAGTTAGTTTAAAATAGCAATTGTACGTACGTGCACGAACTGAATTAAATTAAAATTTAGTACTACTCTTTCAGTACAATAAAACCAAAAAAAGACAGATGACCAATGACGTCATTTGACGTTTCAAAATGGCGACTCGATGGTAATAAGACAAAAGCATATGTATCGTCTAAGTGTCAACTAACTTGACATTTCTTAAAGTCTTCTATCCCTTCTTAATAAATTTGCTAGAAAGAGACGCGAATAGCTAAAATTAAATTTAGTGCGTGTTCAACGAAATTGGACTTATGTTTTTTTATCTTATAAACATTATCAATGTTTGACAAACTAAAGCTTCAAAGGAAGTTGTTTAGGAAAGTGTCGTTGGATGCATGATATTTGCCTACCTATATCTGCTTAGCTACCTGACCCGCTCATTTCAACCCTCAGGTTTGTCGCTCCCTCATGGCTCGAGCGCCCTGGAGACTCTAAAAGACAGCGGGACACCTCCCCTGGAGGTGATGCCTGTCGATTAGAACTCCTCCAGAAGGGAATCGCCCCTTAAGGCTTGAGGACTCTCCAAGGTTCTCGCCTCCTTAAAACCCCGGTGACGCTTTTAGCAGCGGTAGCGCTAAATTAGTCAGTCCAAAAAACCGCACATTTCATTATGTTAACCCCCACCAATCTACCAGTTCCTTCCCAACGCTTGACTGACTGACATAGGTACCCGCGGTGTGCGCCACGTTGCCCTCGTTGTCCCTTCAGTGTTGTGCCTACCAAGTGAGACCCGGGATACACCTACATACCTGTATCGGCGGAGGGTAACGTACCTAGATATACCTACCTATACAATAAACTAACTTAGCCCAGCACCTTCCCTTAACAGAAGTTAATTACTTTTTAAATTTTATATGGGTAATGTATATTATATGGGTTACTAAACTGATCACAATAAATTAAATTAAACAGTCGTCATGATCATCATCAACAACCTATCTTTCCTACGTGGAAGAAACAAGTAAGCAGTTTCAGTCATAGAACCACGCTGTCACAATGCAGCTTGGTGGGTAGAAGTGGTTGCCGTTACAACCGGGATCAAGAACTTAATGTGGCTTCTGAGGCACTAAGGAGTTTGTGATAGTAAATTGATTGACCCATCTAAGGGCTAACCATGGCGAATGTTGCTTTGTTTCCGCTATCGAAAAATGTGCTCCGAATTAAACAGTTTAGTTATATAAACATTATATTTCCCGTACGAGATGCAAGCGCAGCATGAATGAAAAATAAGAAATTGTATCAAGATAACTGTTTCTTATTTCTCTAACCTAATATGAAAGAATCATTGATTGTATTTTATTTTTTTTAATTTTAACCAAAAAAGTTTTTATTTCAAAACTTTTTCTTCTAAATTTTAGGAGAAATTGCCATTTTAACGTAGGTTATCAATTAATTTATTAATATACACCAACATCACATACATGCATTAAATTTAAAAAAAAGAAAATGTCATAATACAAGCTAAATTTCTAATATATACTGCTATTACAGGTGTACACAACATTGGTAGGTACAAGGTACAGCATGTTACAAATGAAAGTAAATGAAATTATAAGTGGTTTTGAAGTTTTTTTAAATTTATCACTGAACATTATATTAAAATGTTAATGTGTAATTTTCAATACATTTTGTTATGCTGACAACTGTATGGAGAAATATAAAATGATTTAAATATTTTGAATTATTTTGAACACTAGTATTTTTTGATTTTAGATAGATTTTGGCTTGATGTACCAAAAACACCCTGTATATTACACATTTGGTCCATTGAAGTGATCATTTATTTTTACTAACCAGCAGCGGTCTTTTTGCTCAACTTAGGATCGTCCAACAAGTCGTGTGTTGATTTTGGTTTCCCTCTGTACTCCATAGCTTCACCTTCATCCTCTTCTGCTTCTTCTCCAAAAGACAGCAGACCAAAATTTCTACAAAAACATACAATTACAAGTGGATTAAATTAATTTTATATTCGGTATATTTATATATTGTACTTGATGCAAAAAAAAATATTTTTCAATATGGACAATTTGCTTCAAATATGACTTCTTGTTCAGAATTGCGGCTTACAGAAAAAAAAACTGTTTTTCATCAGTTAGTAAAACGTATTTTTAGGCCGTTGCTAGTCTGTTGTTTTTTTACACAGGTATTGTCTTCGTAACATTTATTATGGATACTAAAAATCAATATCATATACAATTTGATAAATTTAATTTTATTTTCTTGCTAGACTAGGGCAGTATGTCGCATGCTTCACTAGCTATCTTCACATATGGACTCCTCTACTGTTTATCATCAGGAGGTGACGAGTCATTTGCTGTGCTTTATATTAAAAAAAAGACCTACCATAATGTCACTAGAGGTTTTTTAAATTTTTAGGCATTCATTAATTATACTCAATTTAAGCATTTCTAATGCGCGTTGATGATAGAATATTGAACTGTTAGGTGAAACACTGCTTTAGGGAAGGTTTCAGAGCAATACAATGATGAGAAATAGTCGAAAAATAGATTTTAAATTTGACCCAAACAAACTAACAAGAAAGCAAGTTCAGTAGAACGTGGTAAAAAAGAGAGATTCGTAATAATGACAATTAAAATAAGTCAAGTGTATGGACCTTCTTAGTGTCAATGAAATTGACGCTCCTAAAAGTCATTCTATCCCTTTCATATTTAGTTGGAATGAAAGAAATGGGAGAGACTTAAATTTAATTTAGTCTGTGCACAAAGAAATCCGAACTAAATTCATGTAAAACAATAATAATTGTTTTCAATTAATTACGAGAACTTGAGTTATGAACACTAGATATAGGAGAAATATAGAAATCAACAAAAACATATTAAATAAATATATATATATATCCATGAAATGTCATAAAAAGTTCTGCCCCTACCGCGACGCAAACTTGTGACATATGCCAGCCTATTTGCGAAATTATTTTGAAAATTAAACTGATGTACTCTACTACGACGTCAGTGTAACACTAATATCGTAACGCAGTAATAAATTATTTGCAATTTTATCTGTAATTATCACTTTCACTGCCAAAATACACCTATACAAGGCGCGAAAATATTCTTGAGTCAAAAAGTCAAATCTGAGCTGTTTTTACAGAATGACTCGTTTATTTATTAAAATAAATACTTTTTCTTTCAAACAAATGGTATAAAGTACTCGCGACTCTAAAACGTCCAATTAATAGGGGGGAATACCTCGGCTGGAGATTTATGCTTCGATTATATAATGTTATTGTTCTTCAATAGATGGCGCTAGCTGCCGTGATTCATAGTAAACTACGTGTTTGCTTAGTGTCGTCAACGCACAATTTTTATATATTTTATTATACTTATTATAAAATATCACTGTTCTAAGATATTTCCATAATTAAATCAATCAGAAGTAATGGATCTTTTCGATTCTGATTATAAGGTTTTCGGATCGAACAAGGGTTTCTTTTAGAGAATGGAATATACTAACCGCAAATATAATTACAGAGTGTGTCTATAAATTGTTATCCGCTGTCTTATTCTCGTTAATAAAGACAGACAGAGACAGCAGCAGCTTTATGTAAAGCCTAATGTTACAATACGTTTGTAGTAAGGCAGATTTTTTCGTTAATTACTCACTTAACACCTTGCCGATCTTTCTTCTTTTTCTTCGGTTCTTCCTGCTTGGTCTCTTTGATCCTAACTACAATGTCAGTGAACGGGTTGATCAGCACTTCCGTGCTGATTATCTTATGAGGATGTTCTGGTCGATCGTCGGGGCCTATTAGACCCTCTGACAGCTTCAATACATTAAATATAGTTTCACCTGTTTAAGAGGAGTAAAAATTTTAACTTTAACAACAAAGTCTATATAATTTTAAAATAATTGTTGAGAAGACTTCACTTTCTATTGTTTTAGTCATTAGAAAAATATTTGCCCTTTGACATTTGTACTCAAAAAATCAAAACACATTAAGTCTCAAGATTATTTCGTTAATAAATTACGTTTCGTAATTTCTTAACTAAAAAGACAAAAAGTGAGTGCGAGCATGGATCTTTTGATAAGCCTATTTTAATGTTTAAAATTCGATAAAACGGTAGTTTATCGATGTCGATAGTAGTAGTAGAAGTCAGTTTATCGCTCTCGACATACTCGACAAATCTTACCGAATTTCTCGATAAACCCTACTACGCATACGAGATAGATAAAATTCGACTATCTTGTCAGATGTATATCAGAATTTGAAAAGAGCGCGAAAGTTTGTCGACATCCTTGATACCGTAAAATATAACAACATTAAATTAACAACATTAAACAACATATAACAACATTTAATTTCTAACATCATTTTACAATGGATATTGGTATAATTTCGGTCACAAGCAACGTGGGATGAACATGATTCTTTTGGCTTGGACGTTAAAAACCCTCTGTCGCGTCAATAAAGGAATAGCCTAAAAACGATTAATCGATGATTATTCTATGATTCAACTTAATTGATCGTCAACAAGGATGTTTGTGCACCAATACTTTCGCTACATAAAACCCACACAAACGCAATATTCAAATTATTATTATAAAAAAAGAATCTTAGTCTTTTATGCGAATTTTAGCGACTGTAGATCTCGATCGATAAGTATCTCTACCAAATGATCCGTGCTCGCGCCACTGATTTGACAAAGTCAAAGTCAAAATAACTTTATTTAAATAGAATCATTGACTAAGTTCTTTTAAATGCATTTACAATTGCCCCAGTTATAGAATTTAAATATGTACTAAATAAATTGTTAGTTTTAATTTTAAAATAATACTTATTAACACTAGTATGCATATTCCCAATTAACCCTACTACCGCTTCGACGAATTAGTAGCTGCAGAGAAGAAGCGGCGCAAGAAACTCTCAGCCTTTAGTATTTATAATGACATTTACAGATCAATTATGTATTAGTATTACAAACATATACATGTCGTGACAAAGATATCATGTGACAATACATAGAAAAAGGAATCAAAATGTATTTTTGATTCCTTTTTCACAGTAAATTAAAAAAAAACACCGACTTAAAAGAGTTTTCTAATAACTATACCACTACTAAACCCTACAACATTCCATTACACTCATCAGGCGGTCGCAATGAAGGAGATAAATAAACTCACTAAAAACATTACCCTCTTTTAGGTATGTCGGGTAGAAACAACAACCATAGGAAAATTGAAGAAAGAAGAGAATTGTCAAGCAATTTGATCGTCCACCATATCGAAAGAAGTATCAATCGCTCTCAAAAGTATCAAAACACTAGCAATACCAAGAAACTTGATGTTTGTTGCTATTGTGGAGACGAAAGATGCCCGCTCAATGGCTTTTAATTACGCTGGCTACCTTTTGCCGTCACACCGAAACACAAAGAACAGTTTCGCGATCGAAATAAGTGGTTACCTACCTGGATGATCTTCTAGACGTGTTTATAGAAATTAACATTCAATATAAATTATACAAACCAGTGACTTTTGCGAATATAGTATGTTTATTCTGTAGTTCAGGAGTAGCAGCAAGTGTGAAGAAGAATTGGGAACCATTATCATCTTTTCCGGCATTCGCCATCGCGACCAAGCCACGCCTGTTAAACCGTAGGCGAGAGTGAAATTCATCCTAAAACCGCAAACAATAATATACTCCATATTCCCTTTGCTGTGCTTAATATTAAAAAAATACTCTAGAATTATATTTTTTAAAACCGCCACATTTTAGAGCCATCTAGTTAAACATTTGTCGTTAATAAACCAGTATTTTTTTTTATCTATGAGTAATTTTAATTTCAATTTTGCTCAGGAACTGCCCAAAAAGCGCGTCTATCCTGTAGTAAATATCAACATTGTCTTTTGTTTACAGTGAAAATGTTATGTCAAACTTGTGTGAGGTGACTTTTGTTTGGAGTACGAAAAGAAATTGATTTTTCAGATTAAATGACGAATTACAGCAATTTTCTCATCCGATATCAAAGTCGTTAACTTAATTATAGTAAAATAACAATCAATTTAATTTTCTTACGAAGAGACGATACCATATGAATGTCTTTATTTCGACGTATTAACGAATAAGATACAATGCTCTTTGCTCTTGATTCTGAAGTGCAAACTAAATTTAAATTTAAGTTTAGTGCGTCTTGTTCTTTCGATATAATTGCATAAAGAGCACTTGTTTTTAACGTGACATTTAGAAAGGTGTGTTTAATTTTCCACCTTATTCAACGCCTAACATAAAACAAAAGTATTTGTCATTTTTAATTTTCGCTACCCTTTACTGTTGTTTACCAATGTATCCCATAAAAATATTTCGATCAGTAAAATAATATATAAAATAATAAATATTATAATTTTGACTTTTTTTATATAACCATAGTATTTATTAGCTTATTTTAACTTGGATAGGTTTCAGCTTGATATGATATGTACCAAACATGCTGTATAAAACACCAACAAAATAATTAAGGAAATGTTTAAAGTATTTTTTTAATGACAGGGATTAAGACTTAGCTCTCATTCACACAACACACAATTACATACAACAAACTGCTTTACAGCCGAAATAGGAAAAATGTTGATATTTACATGAACACGACTCATTAGTAGGGGTTAGAAAATGTTTAACCAGAATGGTACGTCTATTTGTCTTACTTTGAAAGGAGCTCCATATATAGATTCTCCACCAGTGCCATCACCGTTGGGGTCACCACCCTGGACTATGAAATTGGGAACCACTCTGTGGAATATTGTTCCTGAAAACACCATTTATAATATTATTTAATATACGTCTCACTAATCCTACATACACTCTTGATGCATTGCTTCCTATGTGAATTAAAACAATATTCATTTCTACACTATCAAAACATAAAATAACAGTTTAAATCATAAGTATGTTTTCAACTTAAAGCTATTTTGTTTATCAGAACTTAAATTCTTACTTTCCAGTGATAAGAATTTGCGATAATACATTCACATAGTTTTACTAGTAACTTCATGAAAAAGTTCAGTTATTGTAAAACAGAAAGCATATACAAAAGTCAAAGTCAAAATTTCTTTATTTAAATAGACTCATTTACTAAGTTCTTTTAAATCGTCATAACAGGGAATATAAATATGAGAAAAATAAACAAATGTAATTAAAGGTAATAGTGATAACTTTAAGTGGGTAGTAACCAGGTATTTACAAATTGTCCCTGTTATAGAATTTAAATATGTACTAAATAAATTGTTAGTTTTAAATTAAAACTAACACTAGTATGCATATTCCCAATTAACCCTAACACCGCTTCGATGAATTAGTAGCTGCATCGAAGAAACGGCACAAGAAACTCTCAGTATAAATTAAATATTAACCATTGTAATATCCTTCCATACATAACTGAATAAAGTTTTTGCTAGCTTTCGGTGCTTCTTTCGTCCATAACTCAATGTCAATATCGCCAACTGTTGTTTTTAATAGTACCTAAAAAATAAATGTATTGAGTTTATAACTTCAAGGACACAAATTTTTAAACAAACAAAATATAGTGATGTTTCATTCTGGGCAATGTTTTCTTTATATATTCTTTAATGTAAATGGTATAGTAAATGTCTATAAAATATTACATTTTTACAGTGAAATGTGTATGTATAATAAAATTAAACACTTCATATGTATCTACTTCCACTGTTTGAATTAACTGGAAGTTTAGGAATTATTTTAATTTTCTTTCTTAACTTCCATACGAGTGTAGGATAGAATATATCTTTAATGTACATCAACCAATTCAAAAAGAATTACTTAGGGAATAGTTTTATTTTACAGAATAGTTATCTCTTCCAAGTAACTTTAGAATGAATGTGATTAAAAATAAAGTACTCAAGGAAAGTTGGTAACATATATCTAATACATATTTATAAACTACATAATTATATAAATTAAATCTACTAAAATACATATAAACATATACTACTTAAGAGATACTAAGTATCATATAATGATGAATAATTAAAAAGACAAATAGTGGTCAAACACTTGCTATGTTATGTCTATATATGTTGTACTAAGACTGAATAAATATATTTTGACTTTAACTACAAAAAATACTAGTTTTTTATGACGAGAAATTTAGGAAATTTAGTTTAAAATACAGCTACACATAAGTGCCAGATTTCTAGTATAATAAAGGTGTTTATTTCGCCTCCTGTAGGATGAAGAATAGACACCATCAATCAAGAACTACTAAAGTATCTACAATGCTAGCATTCCAGCCATATTAACACAATCAAAATTAATAATGTTTGAGAATGTACATTTAAAAAGATTGTCAGAGTGTACCACAAGCATTGCAGTAGTTATGAAAAATTCATAATATTATGAAGATGAAGTAACAACATAGCGACCTAAATTCAACGATATATATTATTTTCTGTAATAATAAATTATGTAAAAAAGGTAAATACTCAAATAATAATGAATGAGATAGTGAATCCCTTTAAAATGCTTTGTTAAATATCTTAAATTGGGAAATAAATAAGATATAACGTAACCAAACTTACTTTTCCAAGAGCAGGAGGTTCTTGAATGTAAATATTACTCATTTTGAATAAGGATTATTTTCGAGATTTATTTATATGTTCAAATTACATAACAACATTTAATAATTCTATTTATTCATTTTAGAAAGCAAAACAGCGAAAAATCACACACAATTAAGCACAAACTAAATAGACATCTACACGTGACAGTTTTATTTTTCAGAATTTTTGGCAAAGGAATATGTAGCACACAACTTAATTTTTTATATTAAAATTTATAACACAAATTATTTTTCACAACACAAATTAATTAAATGAAGCGTTTTAATTATAATTTATACTCTTATAATTATTGACGCTGTTGGATCCCAAAGTGGGCTCTTTGAAATACTATCAAATCAAATCAAAATTACAATCATTACCTATTCAAAATTAAGACAATGGTACATTTTTTATTGATATAATTTTAGCGGAAAATCAAACTTGTATTTTTCCTGGGGCGTCCAAAAACCTAATTATGTCTTTCTGGTGTAATACGATAGATACGTAGTACCCAAAACACTCTGTGATAGGATAATACCCGTAACTATAATGTTAAGCAAATACAATATGGCGGCTTGCTTACCGAGAGTAAGTAAGTTCCAAATATGCCCGATAGAAGCGTAGTGATCGGTGATTCGCGACAGAAATGTTGCTTTCTCTAGTGGTAACACGACCAAAGGACGATGCCTCCCGAGGCCTTCGAGAACTTCGAGCGTCTCACACACTTACATACAATTACACTAGTACACTTTAATGCAATTTCATTTTAACTTAAAATTTCGATATTAAATATTTCAGCAAAAGCTTTATGAATAAAATGAAATGTATTGTGCCTCATATCTTTATAGCGTAACCTATACTTTACATAAATAAAAGTAAACATAACATTTTATAAATATATCCAATTAATGTTGAAATTATAACACCTGGCCCAATCCGATTGGTTGAATTAACGTGCCTTCTGAAGCTCGAGATTGACCCATACATAGACCAACCATGGCGAAATTTGCTTTTCGTTACTACAATCTAATTAAATATTTAATATTTCATACATTTA
Source organism: Acentria ephemerella (assembly GCA_943193645.1). Lineage (NCBI taxonomy): Eukaryota > Metazoa > Arthropoda > Insecta > Lepidoptera > Crambidae > Acentria > Acentria ephemerella. Next base: position 2,779,262 of record OW971901.1, on the reverse strand, counting down.
TAGCTATTAGCTCATGATGAAAACGTAAACATGTTGACTCTAAAATATCTGTATCAATCGGGATTTAAGTTCTCCCAGCTAGTATGATGACAGGTTTATGTTTGTATATTCCATTGAGAGGGCGGGACAGTGCTTATAGGTTTTGTTTATGAAAAAAATTATTTGTTTTTCCTGGTCACGCGAGCGATGCCTCGGGCAGCACCTAGTAATAGATAATGCTTTAATATTATAATTGAAAACAATGGCTGATAGAGCGTGACAGTTAATATAGTTATATTAAGGTAATCCAACAGGATAACCTTTGACTGAAATATTCTTAGACGCTACTGTGATCGCAATAGCTCATACAGAGAGTGACAGAAGGTTAGGTAAGGCAAAGATTTAAAGCGTATCTTCGAGATTAGTACAAATAAGTTTAGTAATGTGGATTGAATTAACGTTCCGACTTTTCGAATTATTTTCTGAATCTTATCTAAACAAATGCCATTTATAACTGCTATGGGGGTGAAGGAAGATGGCTTTAGAGATGGAAGATGTATTATGTAAATTTATGTGTTTAAATTCGTAAGAGGAATAATAAAGCTTGTAGCGTTATTAAGAGTTAAAGAAGTAACTATGAAGGCTGGTCTGGTCAGGACCCCTGTCTACTAAGCCAGAACTCCCCGGTTCGAATCGATATTTGTATGTCGAGTACAAACATTTATTTACGAGCCTTGGTTGTATGTTTATTTATAATATGTCTGATATTTATAATACATTGTTTAGGGAAGGTGCTGGGCTAAGTTAGTTTATTGTATTGATAGGTATATCTCGGTACGTTACCCTCTAGCCGATACAGGTATGTAGGTGTATCCCGGGTCTCACTTGGTAGGCACAACACTGAAGGGACAACGAGGGCAACGTGGCGCACACCGCGGAAACTTATGTCAGTCAGACAAGCGTCAGGAAGGAACTTGTTGTTTGGTGGGGGTTAACGTAATGAAATGAGTGGGTCAGGTAGCTAGGCAGATATAGGTAGGCAAATATCATGCGTCCAAAGAGACTTTAATAGACATACATATTACTATCTATTATATAACACAAGCTCTTAATGAATATTATTATTATCTTCTAAATATTCCTCTCCTCCTCACCATATAAATTCGGTTACAACAGTACTTTACAAAGAGGCTGACGACATCTCCTTCTCTCTTACATATACCGTGTGACATACACAGAATAAAACAAGCTATTCACAGACAGTTTAGTTATTTGTCGCTAGAATTAAGATGGAATGACACCGCCCCGGGGGTAGATTTACTTTACCTACCCTGTGTAAAGCCCAGAACACATCAAGAGAATCTTACCGTGTATGGAAACACTTGGATTAAATGGAAAGTGTATTGAATTTTTTTAGATCTTTTAAAGGAGAACAAATCTATCATACACTTTTAAGGCGTAACTTTGAACGTTTACGCAGTACACGCAACAAAAATTCTGAAAAGGAATATTTTTTCCCGTTGATGCAACATTTTTAATTTATAATCAGCTCCTATTGTCGCACCGTGATACTTGGACTATCCAACAAGAAAAAAAAATATGAACTCGTATCAGTAGTTCCTGAGATTATCGCGTTCAACCAAACGAACAAACATATTTTTCAGCTTTATAATATCAGTACAGATGGACATATTTTTAATAATTAAGGTAATATGTTTTAAATATCATGCATATATATGGGGAAAAATATGTGAAAAAATCTTTCATAGATATACAGTACATAAAAATATAAAACAATTGTTTTACAAGAAATATAATGATACTGTCAAATACTGTAGATTTTTTTTCTAAAATCTACCGGCTATTAATATCGGCTTTGTGTTCCCAGTAGGGTCATATCAGTCTCCCAGTGTACCACGGGTTAATAGTAGCGCTCGAATACAGTTCGTCGTCGCTTCAGTGCTACGTGAGATACGAAACAGTTGACATCTGTCTACTTTTCACAGGTGAGTGAAAATATATTTTGTTTTTAAATTATTTTTTAAGTTATAGTTCTTATTTAATTTCGCCTAAACTAAACTTTTAAAACACAATTATTGTTTAGTCTCACAGTTGTTTTCGCGCTAAAAAAAAGTTAAAATATTTTGTTAAGCATTGGTTCATATATGAACACATTAAACATCCACTTAATGTAATTTAAAACCTTTTTCTAAGTTATTAGTTTCATTAAAAATAAAGATCTTCACGGTGAAGTATCTATAACATATTGTTGGCTTAAGTAATGTAAACCCTAATTCAATGGGTTAACATTTTCCTGAATTCAGCGATTATCCCACTCAAATATTTAATTAAATAACATACATAAATAACGTTAAGTTTATACTCCTAATTTTTGTTCAGTCAAAATTAATATCTCATATTTGCGTACAGAAATTTGTGATTTTCCCATGTGACTCTTATTACCCCAAACCTTTCAGAATGTTTTAAATTGCGGGTTAATTCCAGTTTTATTTTTTATTTGATTTAAGATGGTAAGGTCAGATTTATTCCCGGAGCACGTCGACCCATGGGATCTTTTGTGCTTAAAATAGTGATAATTTAAGCTTGATCGTTTATAATATTCAAAATACTTATAATCATATTATAATGGTATTGGAGCCTTTTCTTAAGTGGTCCCAATTACCCCGTCATCAAATTATAAAGTATCTAAATAAAATTGGTAACGTTGTTTTACGGTAACGTGTGGCCAGTCTCTAAGACCAGCGATGTGATTTCAATCTTGGTGACGGACAGATTTCAAATGGTGCATTGTAGGGCCCGTAAGGGCGTTTGCCGATGGTGACCCGGTAAAATGTGCCTGCTGTCATCGCCGACATACCGGTCATTTACCGCCATTACGGTCAGCTGTTTATTGGGTAATGGGTCAACGCTTTTGAACCCCGAGTCCCACATACCCTTCAGTTGGAATCGTACTGTAGTTATAATGTGTAAATGCATTATGATGCGTAAATGCATTCTAAAACTCCTACCCCTAGAGTGTAGTTGAAACCTACGTAGATTCGAAGAGTTAGCTCAAGAGCAGAGGAGCAGGTGGCTAAGCCAGCTGAAATAACTAAGGCTGATGTTAGGTGATATCTCCTACATCTTTGAACGATTAAATCGTTCAAAGATGTAGGAGATATCACCTAACATCAGCCTTCCTTAGCTATTCAAAGATAGGGAAAGATAATCCTCAACAACTCAACAACAGTCGAGCTATGTTTAAAAACAAAATGTATTTTAGCCAGTGAATAACAGACAGACGTGTTGATGAAGCTTTACACATAAAATTGTTAATATAAATAATATAAACAACACAAAAACTGACTTCAAAATACTTAAATTAGTCTGATTTTAAATTTATCGAATAAAATATAGAATATTATATCTGATTAGGCTGAACTTGTTAGTAAGCCTCCTCCTTCCTTTATTGTATATCTAATGGTGTGTAAATAATAAAGTACAAGTGTTGCTTGACTGATATTTAGTGTCCACATAAAAACAATAAAACTGAATAATATAAGTCACTAACTTACTGAAATGGTAACATTAACTTAATATTGATTTTATGGTAAAAATGGTTACTCCTATTCTATTATATTATTACTAGGAGAATGCGTTGTGTTAATTGTAGCTATCAACGTACTAGAAAACATATTTAAATTTATGATAGTAATTATAATGTGTAAATTACATAAAATGCGATTTACTAAGCTGTTTAATGCACTGTAAAACAAAACATGTATATGTTTATAATACTAATAAATAATGACATAATTGATTTGTAAATGTCATTATAAATACTAAAGGCTGAGAATTTCTTGCGCCGCTTCTTCTCTGCAGCTACTAATTCGTCGAAGCGGTAGTAGGGTTGATTGGGAATATGCATACTAGTGTTATTTTTAATTTTAAAATAAGTATTATTGTAAAATTAAAACTAACAATTTATTTAGTCCATATTTAAATACTATAACTGGGACAATTAGTAAATGCCCGGTTGATACCCAGTAAAATTATGACTATTGCCTTTATAATTATATTTATTTGTTTTCTCATACATATTCCCTGTTGTGACGATTTAAAAGAGCTTAGTAAATAAGTCTATTTAAATAAAGTTACTTTTGACTTTTGACTTTGACTTTGTTCATTTGCTTAGCACCGATTACTATCTATCTTATAATTCAGTCTAAATATTTTTGGAGTTGTTAAGTTGTTACCAGACACAATACTTTTGAACTAGCCAATATTTAGTATTTCACTATATACCAAAGAGAGTTAAATACCAAGTAATAGATACGTGCTATAAAGTCAATTTTAGCAATATAATTCAATATTCAAACCACTTTTTAACAAAGATCGCTGTAATGTAATATTATCGTTTTCCCACTAGGACGCTACGTAATTATAAAAGCAACTTATATTATTTTTATTTCAAAAGAGCTTCGAAAAGTGAAGTGGGTTGTAACAAGGTGACAAGGAAATAACTGGGGTTAATGTGTGTCTGATTTGAGAATCACATTCTTTACTCTGTACAATTTAATATTCAGTTCTTTAATGTAATTTAAATTATATTTTAATATAGACTACAAATAAATTATTAGTGGAAAATAATAATAACATATTTATTATTATAATACTATTATTTTGAGAAATACAAAAAATAAAACTAATTGTCATAGTAAAAAAACAGTTCAAAAAAATACTTTAATCTGACTTCAAAACAATAAAACAACAAAAATTTAAAGTCAATTTTTAGTTTTAGTTTTGTTGTAAGTTTCTAAGGTCAAAGTTATTTGGACGACAGTCAGTACTGTCGACTTATCGTTATTCCGCATAGAGAAAAAAGAATGTCGTAAATCGGATCCGAAATCTTTTAGTAATCGGTGTATATTTAAACATCTCAGAGAAAAACCTCTGGCTTCAACTGAATACAATTTTTATGGGAACAAATGACACCTTTTTCACTAGAACAAACAAATAATAAGTAAATAGGATCAGAAATATGTTAGTAATCTTAATTTTTCTTTAGTAATTTATATTTAAACCTTTTTGTCGGCTACTGAGTTTTTAGTTAAATGCAGTAAAAAATCTAAATATTGATTTATTAATCTCTATAATTATTTATTTTTTTAGTCATTACGGTGTTATTTTTAAGTCATGTTCATCTTAACCAATTTATTTGATTTCCATACTATAGGTCTTAGAAGTAACTAATCTGTCTTATTGGGTCTTCCGCCATTTTGAATTTGGAGTAACCACACTTAGCTTACAATGAATGGCATTCAAACTAAACGTGTAAACAAAATAACAACCTTGTTAAAAAAGCTTATCATAGTAATCATTTTTAACCCATTCTCTATCTGAATTAGTGAGTCTGTTCTATATATAAAAGGACAGACATGTTTAATGAAAGCATTATCTGATTAAAGCCACTCGACTTTGTTGATTCGTGATAAAAATGTGGGAAATCAATCTCTGCGTTAGAGTATAGATATAATTTTATAAGTATTCTTAATGCCGTTTAATGAAGATTTACCACAGACTATTAACAATAGAAGGATATTTGTCTATGAACCGATGTGTCAAACGTATCACCATAGACTACAGAGGGCCTAGACAAGATACTTTTCTGTATATGATTTGGCAATTACAGTCGGTTCCGACAGGGATTATTGAAACATGTTGTCTTAAAAGGCAGGAACGGTAACGAATCAGATCCTACGATTGACTATAAATATCCTACCAGCTACCACTTATCATACATTGCTTTTTTTACAGTTTTAATTAACATTGAATTTAAAATTCACATTACAGATGGATACATTTTCAAAATAAACATGAAAATAACAATTATACTAGCTATATGCATCATTTCGACTTTCTGTCAAAATGTCAACAAAATCTTCGAAGATGTCAATAAGAATTACGTAATATTGAACTCCATAGCTGCAGAATTAACTTGGCAATCTTCTGTCAATCCAACTAACCCACAACTGAATGATAAGACTGCCACCTATCAGAAAAAAGTAATCACATGGCAACAGAACGTGTGTGAGCAGTTGGTAGCATTGGAAAATCTTCAGATGATGAATGCTACTCAGCGGAGGCAGATGTATATTTTGTGTAGAGGACCAAAGTTCACTTATAGAGAAGCACGGTATGTATGTAGAATATCAATAGTGTTTGGTAATTACAATCATAAATAATTAACCTTCGAAAATGCGAGATCTTTAAGGCCGTCACACTTGAGGCAGTTCGGGTCACATAATAAACATGCTGGCCTATTGTGATTTTGAATAATCAGGAGTTTGATACTGGACAGGGTAAAGTCGAAGTAAAGTAGTCTTCAAAACACGAAAATGTTAAGATTACAAAGTTTAATATATATTCCTATTCCCTAAGCACAAGCCAACAAATTCCTTATAACTATACTAACAAAATTTTAACCACCTGTGGTTTAGTGCCAGAGACCACCTACTTAAAATTTGGAACAGGATTCAATTTGAATTGGGGGCAAAAAATTTTGCTTGATTTGGATGGTGGTAGGGCTTTATCTTTCTGTTTACAGCATTCCTGTGTTCCGGCAGGAGGTAAGATAGCTGACTATCTTACTGCGATTCCTCTGTGGTTGAGGAACTCGAGTGTAGTTCACTTCCACCTTCGGCCTGATCTTCACTTACCATCAAGTGAGATGAAGATCAAGAAGTACCCTGTTAAGAATATCTTAATACCTCTTCCTGGGTAAAATTATATATTACTAACTACCGCCAGTGTGGAATAATGTCTCTTACAAATGTTATATAGTCTATAGCCTTCTCCTATAAATGGACTATCCAACACAAAGAGAGTTTTTTAATTCCAACCAGTAGTACACTATCACACACAACCTCACAAACTATACCCCTTTATAGAATTTGTGTAGATAGATTGTCAATAACTATTAATTTTGGTAGTTAAATCGTCTGTATTGATATGAATTATATATACAAACAATAGACATCCTATTGTCATGGAACTAGAGTGGGCTGGTAAAAAAAACACATTTGATAACAAAAATATCAAAAAATAATCTTTAACATTCCCAACAATTCAAGTAAAGATCCTTTTTAATTTATCATACTTATATAAAAATACTGTCCGCAAGCGACTTACGCGACATCAAATTAATTATTTCATTGCGAATGAACATTAAGTAGATACTTTGGAATTCATCAGTGGTAACAGCTTCTATTAAGGAAATTTCTCTTGAATTTAATTGGATGAGAGCTTTATATGGCTTTGATATTAATATTTTCTTTGAAGTAACTTGTAAGCATCGTTTTTAATTTAAGATCGCAGAAAAATGACTTATGTAAGGGAATTAAATGACTTATCAAAGCAAAAGATCTTTTTGCTTCCCTTTTTAAAATATAACTAGCTTTTCACATGCGGCTCCGCTCGAGTAGAATACATGTATTTTAAAATTTTTATCTAGAGAACAACCCATGTTTCTTCAACCCCTAAGAGGTTAAATAACAGCTAACATAATTCATGATACCAGTTAACAAATTTATACAAATTTAATCTTTCCTTCGATGGCACACAGATAATTTACATTACCCAAAAGGTTTCCATTGCGGATTATACTGTATATATCCCCTGTTCCAAGGCTCTGTAAGCTTCACAACAAATATAACACTCTAATAGACATATTTTGTACATCCATATACAAGCTCAAATATCAACTTCGTGGATTGCATTTCGTTTAGATATTTTATAACAAAATTTCATTATTATACTTTATTTGTAATTACAACTTATCTACTATATGCATGTAGTGTTTACCGTTTCTCTATTGTACACATTGATCAGTGGAACAATTACTGGTAAACCAAATAAATAAATATAGAGAACATTTTATTTAACAGCGTGTCAAAGCTAGATGAGACACGACTTTCGCAATCACATCTACAATACTGTAGTTTGAATAAATGTTTGAATCTCCAGCAAAGGTGTAATACCACCATCTACCTTCCATCCGACTTTCTTGAGCTAAATTATACCGCACTCTTTTTTTTAATTATAGAACATTAAGCAAAGTATATAATCAGCTACAATCAATTTACTCCAATGTGGAAATATGCTTGCCAAGCGAAAGTACTGAAAGAAAAGCCAATGTATCTACCACAGAGGCAGCCATCTTGGATTATCTGTCAAAGGTGAAAAATTGCTTCAATTCGTCAGACAAAACGTTCGCAGCTAAAATGGCGGGAAATAATGGCGTGAATAGAGATGGCGCCATTTGCTTGAAAGGAGAAGAGAATTTTGAGAAGATGATGCAATTTTCAAGAGATGAGGGAGTTTTGAAATGGGTCTGGCTTGTGTGGCGTGAGAAAATGACGGCTATGAAGGAGCCGTACAATCAAATGGTGGAAATTGAAAATGGAGCAGCTAAGCGAAATGGTATGTATTCAGACTCAATATTCGAATGCTAGGTTGAAGACTGCCGACTGTTCAGAGACCTCTTCAACCAAAATTAGTGAATTTATGGCTACTGAGGAAGTACAGAACAAAACGTTTATTGCAATTGCAATGAATGTTTATTGTTAGCGTAATCGTAATCATCTATCTATACCCATAGTATCATATAAAATTTAATGGAATTGATTACTTACAAAATTATATATTTTGTCGATTACATAATAATTTCTTTGATTTACTTATGATATTTTTGTTTTACCTTTTAATCACCATACATGCCTTTTTCTACTGTTTCTACTGGTTGATTGGTAGGCGTTAAGTCAATTATCTTTTCTAACATGAAAAATAAAGAAATTATACTCTCTCAATCTTGTTTATCATCAGTTGTCGGATCGTATAAAAACGCCAGTAACGCTTCAGTTGTGACTAAGCAGCGATGTTAACCAACCTTTAAGACAAAGCAATATGAAAGTAAATGAGAGCCAGATTAAAGGTTGGTCTACGACTAGACCACGACTAGTATGATCTCAGTGCATATCACCCTCCACATATCTGTAACCTCGTGGGTCAGGTTCAGATACTTGATATTTTTATCTGATTCGACTTACATGAGGTTTTCATCGAACGGAATGGTGACATCCACTAAGAACACGCGTGATTCTATTCGGTTCAACAGTATAATATCAGGCTTGTTAGCTAAAACAGTCCTGTACGTAATGAATGACTGGTTACAGTGGTTATGTCTGTGCAAATATTCGGTATTAGGCAGTACAGGACATCCAGAAGCTATATGCTTGAGAGACTCTCCGGGCTGGAGACAGGCTTTACATATGTCCTCTGTCACATCCTTCAGGATATATTTGCGGTAGTTACGGGTCAAGATGACCTTGTCCTGTATTGCACAGACAAACCCTTCGGTTTCCCCAAAAAGGTCACCCAAGCGCAAGCAATGCACAGAACTCTTCAGGTCTGACACTCAAGAAAAGCCTTGAAAAACCCTCGGTGCAACTCTTCTCCTGCCAGACGGCCTCTCGGTCAGAAGTACAAAGTACTGCCAGGTTTCACCTCAGCTTTGTGTCCAAGGATTAAGGGGTTAGTCCTTTGGCACATTCTTTGAAATCTCTCGCTCGCTTATTATTTATTTGTCTTAACTTACAATGGAACCATTCTAATTTCATCGTCCATACCTCAATCGATGTCAGTTTTTATATTTTAAGATTTATCTGTGATATTGATCGATGCATTAATGTTTTGTTTCTTAGGTTACCCAAACGTAGGATCATCGTGGCGAGATGAGTTAGAGATACCCAATCTGAGACATTTCTGTCGCCAACTGTATTTCGGAGTGAAGCCGCTGTACACTATGCTGCACGGAGTCATTAGGTTTTATTTAAGAAAAGTATACCGAGATGTACCGGAGAGAGGACCAATACCTGCACATTTGTTGGGTAAGAAATTGATTAGCTATATAATTATCATCACAATCAACAACAGCTTATAAACGTCAGGCTTAAACACATGCTAAGTTTGAGCCATTTCACAATCATGTTGATCCAATGAGGATTCATGAACGATAAACCATGTTAAAAATTGTTTTGTTGTAATCGAAACCAGAATGCTTGAATCACATCGCGGCCTCCTTGTATACGCAAATATGCATACGAATTAGTTTAACCTGTTAGGTCAATTTAATTTTTATTATTATCTTAAGGTTCCCCTTTCACCCAACAAACCGCATGGGCCATCGTGATTATTTATTATTATTATTCGTTAAGTCCACATCGACCAGATAAATTGATCTCTCTTTGTGGCTGCCCTTTAGAGGTCACTTCCTAGCCCCGTTGATTTCAGTAAAATCCAAATGTTTACAATTTGCAAATACCCGGTTAATAATCACCCGGTAGTTAACCCTAGTTATCACTATTACTAGTACTATACCTTTAATTTTATTTATTTATTTAACAGAACTTAGTAAATGAGTATCTTTAAATAAAGATAATTTGACTTTGACTTTTACTTTGAACCTCCTCTTTGTGTACACAAAAAAAAACATTAAAAACTCTATTTGTGAACCTGCCTGATGGCCAGTTCTTAACAATATCTGTGAAATAAGAGATGTTAATGAATCCCACAAGGGTAATAAATACTTTTTGCTTGGGTAAATTGACTTCTAACTACAAACCTTTGTCCAACGTCAAAGATGGCAATTTTTGATAATTTTTCTGTATACTCTGTATGTTGGGGACAGCCGTAAGTGATAATTGCAGAAAAAACTTCCTTCCATCTACCCAAATGATCCTGCAATTGTTAAATCTACCACCCCATCAGTACTTTTCACCAAAAAAAAGAATTGCATCTTTTCAGGTAACCTATGGTCACAAAATTGGGGTTCCCTCATTGACCTGATTACAGCCAAGTCTTTCGACTTAGACCAAAGAATCAAGAGTCTTAACTGGACTGTCCATCATATGGTTAGTTTTTGATACAAATTTATTAAAATTGCTAACAGCGTATAAAATAGGCAAGATGAAGTGACAGAAGACAGCATAGGAACGGACAAACGAGTTAAAAGTGTAAAAATTCTGAAAAGCACGTTTTAATTTTTCTAGCTTGACGATGAATGAAAGAAAGGGATAGTAATATTGTTAAACCTCTAACAGATCAATCTTTAAAATTAAAACGGTACTTATAATTTAAATGTGATATCATGGCTGTATCTGTAACTTGGAGGGCCAAGCTCTGTCAAAGGCTCTAAAAATATCCGTGCGTATATTTGATATAAACTCGATCACTCACATCCGTGGTTTCCAGGGTGTTACGGCTAGGCAGATATACATATAGTATATAGAATGGCCTTTTCACGTCACACTTCTCGAACCCTGAAATGATTCAGGCATATTCAGATATATTTGTTAAGCACTTATACCCTTGTCAAATACAAGTCAATATTACTATTTTGTTTCTAATAGGTAAAGCTTGCTGAAGATTTCTACCAATCAATGGGTCTGCCTCCAATGACAGATGAATTTTGGCGAGAATCTGTGTTCGAAAATAAAAATGGAAGAACTCTTTGTCATGGTACTGCAGCTGATATGTATAACAATGGTGACTACAGGTTAGATGAAAAAATGAAAATAAGCCCCTTTGAAAATAGTAAAAATCACTATGCAACTTTACTTTCGTGCATGTCGTCAAAGAAACAAAACTTGTCATAACTCGTATTGTAGAAATTTCTAATAGAAATTTTCTTTCATTATTTTTACTAATACAACGGTATCAGGTCTGAAATAAACGCTTTTATCATTGGAATATTTTGACAAAAACTCCATTGTATCATCCAATTAACTTCGCATACCTCAAGTCTTATTTATTCATTGAAAATAACAACTAACTCTGTTTATTAATCAATTAATCTTATACATATAAAATACACGCTCTTTGCAGGCTTCTTTATTGTGCCGGTACAACAATCGAGGATTTTTACGTGCTACATCATGAACTTGGCCATATTCAGTATTATATGGCGTATGCTAAACAACCAGGATTATTCAGGGTAAGATATAATTTCATGGTAGGGTAAGAAATTCTTCAAACAATACTATCGCACCTTCTATTCTTACAAATAATTTAAACATTCCTCTGTTTCTAGCAAGCGAATTCAGCATTACATGAGAGCATAGGAGATGCAATAATGTACGGTGTTATGACACCCCAACATCTACATCGTCTTGGATTAGTCAACGACAGTGCACTTTATGTTAATATTTCTCATACAACTAAATCTGAAATAAAATTAGAAACCGTACAAGACAATATTAATAAACCAGAGAATAATGATAGCCGAAGAATATCAAATGGAAAAATTGTAAAAGAATCAACAGCAAGCCAATTAAAAGCAAAGTTTGGTAGGTTTGTAAAGCAAACGAATAGATTTGGAATGAATGATGTAATTTCTATAGAAGACCGTGAAAATAGTAAGGAAAATATAATTGGCAAAGTCCTGTTTGATTCTAAAAATAGTACTAAAGAAGATGATTTAAAATATGTTGGTGACGTAGGAAAGGAAGATCTAACCACAGATGAAATAATTGTGCTAAAACAAGCTTTGATAAAAATACCAGAAATACCTTTCGCATTACTCCTTGACGAATACAGATGGAAATATTTTGAAGGAAGTTTGGATCCTAAGAAAAAAAATAAGGATTTTTGGGATTTAGCTCTAGAGTTGCAAGGTATTGTTCCACCAGAAGAAAGAGGGGAAGACTATTTTGATGTTGGAGCGAAGTTTCACGTTTCAGATAATACAGCGTACGTAAGGTAGGTAAAAAAACCATTCATTTGGATTCAAAATAAAATTTATTCCACCGGATGCTGGTACCTATAGATGCTAAGTTTAACTAAGGTATTATTTGATGACACTACGCACAAAAAATATGTGCTGTTTAAAGATTTCTTGAAATATCGTTGTATTTCATTGGAAGAACTTATCACAATAATTTACATACAAAAATACACAAACCATTATTCGAGCTGATATTAGTCAGTATTGATAGTAAAATAAACTGAAATTAACATTTTCATAAATTTCTTTCTCCAGATATTTTCTGAGCAGCTTCCTGCAACACCAGATCTTCGAAGCGTTATGCCGTGCTGCAGTATTTGGCAACCGTGACCTGAATGCTCAAATACCGGACACCATTAGCTTGAACAGATGCGACATTTACGGGTCCAAGGCTGCAGGAAAATTGCTCAAGTAAGTGCTTTTATGATATTTGACCGCAAACAGACTTACTTGGAACATGTCAGTGAAATTGGCCCTCTGATTTCATGTAACTCATAAATCTATGGAGATTCATACTGGGACGTCATTAGTGTAGAATCCGAAACGAAATTATTCAGCTCAAAATCAACCACGACAGAGAAAATATTTGTTTCTACTAGTTGTATTGCAATAATCTTCAGAATTAATAACCAACAAATGTGAGGTCTAGCTACATTGTTATTCAGAATTAAAACAACTTGCAGATAGAGAAACAATATTGACCATTCAAGCGACTTCTATATTCGGTATAATTTGTTTTAAATTCTATTTCAGAGATTTCATGTCGCGTGGAAACTCCCAGCATTGGCGGGAGATTCTTCATTCAACCACTGGCAACACAGACATAACAGCCTCAGCTTTACTAAGATACTACCATCCTCTTTACAATGTTTTGGAACGAATCGTTAAGAAGAATAAAATCCCACTTGGCTGGTAAAATTGCTAAAATGGACTAATGATGTATAAGAATCATGTTTATTATATACAGTACTAATAGTTTTTACTTATGAACGGTTATTAAAAATAACTTAATTATTTATTAAAACTATTTGAAATAAGCGTGGGTCTTTTTATTTTCATTTAATATTATCAAAAAGGGAAAAACTAAACCAATCAACTGTTTTATTTTTAATTTTTTACTGTTTATTAGTTTAATTTTGGTTTTATTCGACAAATAATTTCTACGGTTATTTATAGTTTTTGTGATTGTTTGTTTTGCTTAATATTTGTGTAAACGTGTCGTTTGTGTTTAGATACTAATATTAATTCTATATCCAAAACATTCTACACTGAATATTTTGTTACTTTTAATAACTAGAGTGATTGTTAAGCAATGGCAAGGAATAAATGTTTTAATTTTTTAAAATTCTTAACTTACCTGATAAGCTACAAAGTAAATAGTTTTAATATATTTTTTATATAACTTTAACGGATTTTTACCTTTTTTGAGTAATGTACTGTACTAGCAAACTATGTAGGACTTAGGAGTTTCGTATAATTGTTTTGATATTACTTTTCAATAAACAACATTTTAGTGACATACTTAGTATCACATATTATTTCTAAGATATTTTCTTCTGGTATTCCTGATATTTTTCGTTAATTCTGTTTGACTACCACTGCCTTAATCCATCCTTCTTTGGGCCGGGGGCCGGGGGCCGCATTGGGCCGGTGTTCATTGATGATTTAGGTCATAGGTCTCCAAACTTTGAAACCTTCTGCACGACCTAAGCAAACTTACGCTATTTTTGCATTTTAATTATAAAAAAACTTTAAGTTTGGAGCTAGCTGATTTACGTAGTTATTGTAAAAAATTCCAAAATTAAAAATGCGATAAAATTGAGTAATGATAGGCCTTAAGCGATAGACAAACGACAGACGATATGGACATACGTGATAGATTCATCATTCCATAAAATTATGAGTCAGTCAAGACTAATGAAAACAAATTTAAAATTAACAATAAATATCCTTTATTAACTTAATTATAAATTACAAGCATTTGTTCATTGACACTTTTATATTTAATGTAATTTATCTCTCAAGATAAGTACATTCAAGTACATAATTCATTGTCAAAATGAATATAAACTTTAATAAATTAGTTGAAAAACACATTTTTGAATAACTTAAAGCTAAGCTTATTTACAAATTGGTAAAAACATACAAAATATTTAAAAACATCTGTACATCAATTTTAATAACATAATATTTACAAAATATTTATAATATTTCTATAGGCACTTAAGAATAGTATTAAAAGCTTTTTATGTTCTCCACAAAACTTTATGTTAAAAAAATGGTTAAAAGAATAAAATTGTAAAATCGAAGCCTATTCAGGCAGTCAGGACCTTTTCTTTTTTATTTAAGCAGGTATATAAATTTAATTTAAATAGGACATACAATTGTATTTTGATTACAATCAATCTGTCAATTTGTCGCATAAACATCACCAATGTATAAAGCTATCACAATTGTCGTATAATATATAAAATTAAAATGATAGTTCTCCTGATATTTCAGCAGCTTTTTTCTCTCTCCCACACGGGATCGTATCTCTTAAGTAACTAGATAACTAGATTTTCGATCTTAAAATTATCATGAACAGGACATGTGGAAATGTTGCTAGTTGAATGAAAAAAATTACCCATTTTTACGCTGTTAAATTTTACAGTATTATCTTAGTTCTTCAGCCAGATTTATATATAGATAGACGATGTAAAGAAATATTTTTAATAACTGGCATAGGGTTTAGAAATCATTCGTAATTATAAATAAATTGATATATATATATATATATATATATATATGTATATTTATAATTACACTTGTAATGGACACTTTCAAGACAAGTCTACCTCTTATGCAAGTCATTCTTCGTTTACCAATGAATGCGTTTTCTAGTCAGTTACTAGACTAAACAAGTTTAGTTATTGAAAAAAAGTCTGAGAAGTCTTCAGACCAAATAATTAATAAAATACATATTTATTGCTAGACTGAACAGTGTTTTAGGAGGGAAATACTAAATTCTTATTCACATCTCTTTCATTAAAGCTTGATTTGTATCGTCATTAGTAAGATCATTACTTGCTTATTGTTTAATCTTCCACACTTGCTATTTACACAAATCGATAATCCTACCTTATACAAGACCAATGCCTTACGTATGGTAGAGTTAAGTCCATGATAGGTATGTATATGAATATTAACATGTGAATAACACTGGCATTTAGTTTTCCCAACAAAATGGACTTTAGTTAATCTTCTTCTTATCTAATGGGTTCCATATTGGACAGAAGAAACTGTAGTTACACAATCATGAAATCGTAAAAATTGTAAACAAAATGTTTTGTCATTAGAAGATTTTTTTTAAATATCTTTAAAAATAACGAACATACATCTTAATTCAAAAACATAAGTAACTCTTAAAGTAAAATTAAGACACATTGTACTTCAAAAACAAGTTCCAAACAAAAGTAAAATGTGTTTATGTGCTTAAAATGTGTTTTTTGTTTGAGAATTCCTTAAAAAATATGTGTAATTTTCAACGTAGATGTGTGTTTTTTCAAAAATCATCAGCGACCTATGTCCTTTTCTAGTTGAATTAAAATATACAAGTAGCAAATAAATATAATTTTAGTGCACGTACAACACAATCAAGGTATTTTTATACAATAACTCAGAAATTAACTGAATTCACTTCCGTAAGTTTTTGAAGACATTTCTGCGATTTCAATTTTATTGTGCTACCGTCCAAAATGGAAAAAAGTGAAGTTTCTGTTTGCCAATGCTATGAAAGCGTTGTGGCATGTGATATCCAGTCTACAGTATGTGCCACTCTGTGATATATCCCTGGTTGTCCTCTACTTGCGCAAGAGTATCCAGCAGACACGACGCCTATGAGATACCATCTTCCTGCTCTTTCTAACATGAGGGGGCCCCCGCTGTCACCCTGACAACTGTCTTTACCCCCACCCTTATACCCCGCGCAGAGCATCTCAGGGTATATAACTACGTTAATACCTGTAGAAGAGACACATTTCAATTAGGTATTGTCGTAACTATAATAATAATATACGTAACTATAATAATAATAACGAATGACGTAACGCCAGAATTGTCCGCCGATTCCTCTCTCTGTGGTCCTGACCCTCGGCCGTTTGGCCTCCTCTGTCGATGGATGGGAGAATTCCCATCCGTCGAGCCGTCGAGGGATTGGGAAGACTTAAAATTGATTTCGAAATAATAATAATATACGTTCATACCTATTATCTATCCCAAAGTAGTTTTGAGCATAATAACATAATGGCTCATGGATGGTTGGTGACAGTGGGACCAATGGTTTAACGTGCATGATGAAACAAGAGCTCGTGACAATCATTTAATGACCATCCATCTCGTGACAAACCATCTGAGACCAGTCAGAAAACCAACACATGCGCATGCGCACCATACTCACCATTAGCCCGATGCCACCGCTCACACACCCGATTATCTAACACGGGTACATCCACAGCCTGCAGCGTTCGAGGGCGGAGCCGTGAGCCAGGACTGAGCGCGCCCCAGCCGGCCGCCCAGCCATACTGCCCTAAAAAGTCTGACCCTCGCTCTGGTAAGCATATCGGAGCTGAAATAGGAAATAAATGTGAGAGTTAACGTCAATTAATCAAATTTAAAATCCTTAAACATAACAGAAGCCCAATTTCCTTAATAATAATGTAGATAAAGTACATAGTTCCGATCTAGCAACATTAACATGATGTTAAAATCTTATAATGGAAAACAAAACGAACGATTCGATCAATCGATTTTAGGATTTAGTGTCGATTCCGTTAACTTACAATTTTAATTAAGGCAATTAGGCTGAGCAATTATTTTTGGCAACCTACAAATTGAATAAAATAATTTATTTAATGACACAAATTATACACAAAAAAGGACTTCCATTCAGCATGTGCTGGGCTTAGTGGACACCAATTGTGATATCATAGAGTAATAGGAATCGAGGACAAGTTTGCAGATAATAAAGATAAAGTTAACAGGATTCTTTTATAAATCTAGAAATATTTCCAATAATTTTTCTTCCCCTGCGTAAAGACTTATATTGTTAAATAGTTCTTAGTTATTTTATATCACCATCAGCAAACTTTAATCTTATTACGAAGTGGAAGAAAACCTAATTAGTAACAAGTACGCAAATAGATAATGTTGAAAGTGCAATAGTACTGATATGCCATTACTGCAGCGGCCAGCAAAAGTGGCATTGATGGGCGAACATGTAAATGAGGGTACACGTAAGTCAAACTCATAGTTGTAGCCAAGCCTTCGTACTTTTCTCAAATAATGCGCCGAATATTTTAACTTAATAGTACCTTTATACAACTTTTTATTTAAAAATACATAAACTTTCCAAATTCTTCATTGAATGTTGCTCGTCAACAAATTTGAAAAGTTATTGACAACAATTTCACGCGCCAGTGTTCCATTTATCTTTTTGTCAATAAACAGTTTTCTATTTGCAAGCCAGTTCGAAGTTGAAATAAAACCTTTGATTAATAACATTCTTGATTTTCATGTTTCGAAGTAAAATATCGTTCCATTTTTAAATTACAGGCCAAATATGAGTACAAAGAAATTTATTTGGCCGCTAACACAATAGATATAAATTTTCTTACAACTTTTTCCAGTTGCTTGCATGTATTTGGCCAATACAGTAATTTTGATTTATCTCAAAGAAGGTATTCAAAATAATCACCTAATTTTCAAGCATGGTTAAGAAAATGTATTTTAATTAACTATTCATGGCTTGTATTAACTAACTTCCAAACTAGATTCAAAGTATAATCTATCATTTCTGGTAACAGTAATGTTAAAAAAATATTTTGGAATACGACACTTTATCGGGGAAAGCGGAGCTAATTGGGATTACCTGATGTAAAAAATGGACAAATACGTACCAATGTGTGGCATGTAATGCACATTTCTGTCTAACGTCAAAACAGCCACGTCAAACCTGTCGGCTTGGGGTGTAAACTTGAACAGAGGGTGGACCTGAAATTGAAATAAAATTAAACTTTAATCACTTATAACAGAATATTTCCAGGATGAATTGATTTCCTTTTTAATTATTAAATTTGTAATCGACGGCTTGGAAGACCTACGATATCAATACGATAGTACACTGCGACACTCAGAGGACTTTGACATCAATATTACCGGATTGAAAACGCTTTAACCAACTTTGTGCTACTCTGACACTGAATTTGGTCCATAAACGTAAAAATTTGTTTCGGCTTGCATTGCATATTTTCATTTTTATAATATAATATTTAGATGTATTTAATTTCTTTATTCGATTTGCTCATTTTGACAAAATGAAAAACAAATGAAAAATAGTGAGATACAAAATTTACCAAATTTGATTCTTTTTTTTAAATGACACCTTTAAAACCAGCCAGATATAAATAGTACAGCCAAAGATATTTTAATACAAGTTTATTCATGGTATATGCGAAAAGACTGACCCGACCTAATATAATAGCTATTATATTTTAAAAACATCCTAACTCAGTGCTTAACAACAAACCTCCTTTGGCTAACCGCATGAGTGGGTACTGTACTGCACGCAATCAATATCCTAACAATATTGATTTCGTGACTATATATCGTTCCATATGTGCCTGAATTAAATCAGTAGAAGGTTTTAAAGAGTTCTTAACTAATCTAATAAATCTAATCTGTTTTTTTTTCAAATTTAAGGCTTATTAAATTTTAATTAAATTAAATTTTAAGCCCCATGTTGGGCAACAAACATAATGTGAGGCGCTCAACAATGTGGTACTTGAGAGTTTTTTAGTAAGCAAGGTTTTCCAGTTCAATTGAACAATAATAAATAGAAGAGAGAGAGAGAGAGAGAGAGAGAGAGTACGATAGTAACAAATAATGAACAGACATTCAAAGTTAGGAATTGTATTTTATTCGACCTTTGTCACATTACTGTACTAATACTGACCAAGTGGCGTCACAGTACCTAACATATACACCAGCAATAACTTCCGATACTATATCTTGTGTCTCAATATACCAAGGCTCATTAAAATTTTAGATTTAAGCCAACTCAGTACTCAATCATATAAACCTGTGGAGTTCAGCTTACGAACCGAAGCTTCTACAATTTTTTTTTAAAGTCTATTGAAGTGTACAGAGTTTAATACAAAATAATACCTTAATGGTTCGCACGCCAAATGTGTATGCGGGTAAAGGCTCTGCCGCAGAGTTGATGACATAGTCGCCTAGCGTGACGCGCACGTGACGAGGCTGCGCCCGCGCAACACAATGGCCAGCCGTGACCACGTGACGCCGGGATATCAGCGACCCGCCACACCTGAAACGTAATATCTGTCACTTAGAGTATCTATTATGATTATTACAGCAGTAAATGTTATTTAAAAACAGAAATATATGTCAGTACTATATCCTATTAACTGTGATAATTTGTCACTGTGATATTAGTGTTCTGTGATATTAGTAAAAATATTTTCTAATTCTAATTTTGACCTTTTTGGATTAATATTCAGTTTTACTTTATAAACATACAATTTAACATTTCACATAGTTTGATACATACGTTTATGTAACGATAAATACTAAATAGGTGTTATAATATTTAAATACATGGAAGAATATTTAAACCAAAGAAATATAACGCTTTGATTATAATAGTCTGTTGGAAATATATTTACACAATGACAGTTTCAAGATTATCAAAGAATTAAAGATAATAACAGAAAAGTATGCAATGTTACTTTTACGCCTATTTTTCCGTTCACATACCGTAGCAAAAACAATATAACTATTTCGGTAACATTAGTTAGGTAACTCATGGGATTGCGATGGGCAATCTCTTCATGTTACGAGTACATTTTTCATAAAACAAATAAGGTTTAATAGGAATATTCAGTAGCTTACATGAGAAATTAAAAATAAATGATAAAAACCCATTAGTGAACACAAATTATTCACATCTATTTAAGAAGGTATTATTGGAAGTTATCCCACGAGTAAGGCCAAATAGTCGTAGGCTTAAGGGCCTACTACGAAAAATGAAAGGAAAAGAAATTTGACAACATTTGACATCAATTGATGTACAAAGCCTACGACTATTTGGCCTTACTTGTGGGACAACTTCCAATAATACCTTCTTAAATAGATTGTGTGTGTTGTTGTTGTTGTTGGTTTAAGTAATTGCTTGAAACTGAAAAATGATACTGCGTTTACGTGTTTCGTCTTTCGGCGAAAGCGTTTTAATTTTCACTGTTTTAGTGTAGTTTGTAACATGGACCTTTCTGAAGTTTCCAAATAAAGTGCAGTACATACATCTCTGGCTCCTTGTAAGAGGTTCAAATTTTAGTTATTTGATAGTTCTAAATCAAACTGTCCTTTTTTTAACATAATAAAAGAATGGGACTAACTTTAGAATAACTCAAAAGCAGATGCAGTGTCACGAAAAAAAAATGAAATTACATAAGGTTCCTCCACCGATCTTAAATATCATGCATGCATTCATTTATAGGTATAATAATCATATTTATATCATATTTTCTCATTATTATACATTATTTATTTATATTTCTTCGACACTTCAAAATAATGATAGAATATGATATAAATCACTAATTTGTGCGAATTTTGATTTAAGATTTTAAATAGGTCTATCCTAAGTCAGAATTCTCAAAAATTATAAATAAATACGGAAACTCTTTATAGTACACTTTAATAATAAAGGCAATATACAGATGCTACATTGTAGAGGGGTGGTCTTATCACTAATTGAAGAGATCTTCCAGACAACATTAGTATGGACACAACATACAACAAGGCGATAGCTGAAGTCGTTGGCGTACTTAAAGCGCATATTACATTATAATACTCATATGATCATCCGAATATAATTGTATTAAATTCAGAAGTCATAATAGATACATGATAAGTGAACCCATAATAAAATAAGATTAAATCAAACCTGAGTTTCTTGCCATGACATCAGGTATTCATTGACAACTAAAGTAGTATATTTCATAAATGAATATAAATTACTCAGAAAAAATATTATTTTCATGTAGTTAATGATATAAGAGAAGATTAAAAAAAAATTACAAACTTTATTTGAAATTCTTTCATTTTTGTTTTGTTGATTGATCAAATTGAGCCGTCGTCTTTGTCCGAGTGTTTTTTTGGCAAAAACTGTTTTATGTTTTATCTGGGAAGGGTATTTTAGTAGGAATACATTCAAAATTGATTAAGAATCCAGAGGAACGTACAACACTTACTTAATCGTATTAAGCGAATAGATTGAAGATCGATTTCACTGTTAAATTTTTGGGTCGATTATTACTTAATGATATACGGATCATAATTATAATATTTACAAACACCAGAAGAGGAATGTGCGAAAAAGTTGTTTGATATACAACAGAAATATATCGATTCTGCTCCAACACTCTTTAACCTCATAATTTTAAAGTAGTCCTGTCCTTTTCTAACGCATGCTTAGTTAAGATGTAAGCACATAAAAAGACAGTAACATTTTTAATTAGATTTTGAGTTTAAAGCAATGTCGAAATCAACACTAATTTAAATTCAGTACGAAGAAAAAGGTGTTAAGCTTTACAGTTGAAAGCCTACAATCCCTGCCCTTGTACCAAGAATCATTTCGATACGTGCTATCGCTTCAACTACTTTCAAAGAAGATAAAATAAATTTAAATAGAGAAGAATAATCTACAAATTAATATCTTTTAACCTTTACCAAATTTAGTGTTATTGCATCATAAAAAGGGCGGTGATACTATAGGTGATCGTAAAATGTTCGTAAACATAGAATCGTTTAAATATGTTCAATATTTATTAATTTTCATTTACAAATTATGTAGATACAAGAACATGTAACATACAAGAAATATATTATTATATTGTCTTTTGTATGTTTTTTTTTTGTATATTTGTATGTTTTGTAATATATTATTATATTGTATATACTGTCAACATAGGATCTCATTGTTATTAGAGTAAATAAAGAAAGATTATTTTCGTAACATTATATAAATAAACATCGCTATCTTTCGAAAAACTTAAATATTAGTAAGTTTGTATAAAGTCTCATAAACCAGATTTTGTTTTAAGATGGAATATTGACCATGAATCATTCGACATATGAAAATTAAAATAGATAGCTATATAATGAATAAATATAAAAAAGATTTCATTATTTTATATAACTGAATCATATACTTGATAAAAATGCAACAACATACGATAAATATGGTTTGGTAAAGAGATGTAAAGGAGAAAAAGAAAACTTAACTACCCTTACATTTTGTATCATGCAACACTGTTTTACTATTACATATACTGTATCTTTGCTTCAATTAAGGCAATTGTTTAACTTATATATTATAGTTGTTATGTAAACAACTATAATATATAAGTTAAACAATTTAAAAATTCCCCAGTTCTATGTGAACATCGCTAGAAATTCGTATCGATGCAGCCTTCTTAGGGTACGTTTGAATTGAACAATATTATCACATCAAAAGGAACTCTTTACCGTAGTAGTTCTAGCGCTCTTTTACTTCCTGTAAAGGGTATTTTTATATAGAAGCTATCAATTCAAATCAAACCAAGATTTATTGTAGCTTTGTGAAAAAATTGATTTTGCCGCACCAATACGAAATGAACCTTCAATTACGAACTACCTGCACTTTATTCCACTACTAAACTGACTTGTAAACGTCATGCTATCTCTTTCGCACATTTACCTCTCTATCCAACACTGCTTCCAACCAATAAGCTCGAATATCGACATGAGCATGTTGCATCTGCAAAATCAATGGATTATTAAATATTAGTATTATTAGTTACATTACTAAAGGCTATTTTTATTATTATTGCAAAACATCAACGCGCTTAGAAACTATGTTAAATAAGATTTACATTAAAATTTATTGATTCAAATTTCTCGATCTTCATTTAAATTTAAATTCTTATCAATATTCATTTTTTATCAATATTCATTTTTTATCAATATTTCATTTTCAAAATGTTTTTTATCAATATTTCATTAAACTTTCATTAAACCACTTCTAAAAATTTCTAAACTTGTCTTCATACAGAAGAAAGCAAAAAAATGTAATTTTAAAATACTGAGTCACAGTATTCATTGCATTTATCAAATTCTGGTACCTTTAGGGCACATTCTCAACTAAATTACTATAAACGTGAAATGAATTTTGTCAAATCAGAAGGTATTTTTGTAAACTTCCTTAAGAAGAGTACAATACAGTTGCTTTTTCAAAATCATCAAACAAACTTAGCTTTAACCGATTTCATTTTAAATTCCATTCGAAATAGATGAAGTTCAAAATTTTAATGTAAACTCCTTATTAAAAACACCACACACACTATTGTTATTACCAAAACAACACGTGTGCATATTCGCTTAAAAATATAATCACAAATCTGTTAATAAGTTTATTAGTAACAATTATTATTTTAGCATATTTAATGCGGGTATGTATAGATATGTGCACAAATTATATATACAATATAGCTCAATTATTACAGATCATGAGAAATTATATATCTGTGATAGTATATGTTTAATTGTTTATATATACAACTAAATGCCCCGGTGAACTTCGCATCATCCTTAAACTGACGGCCTAGACGACATCTCAATAATTGCAATCGTATCGCTCAACGAAAAATGTATGGGATTTGACAATTACGCTTGATAGCTAAGCGAGTGCTTATGTCAACTCCAATACAATTTACACTTACAATTCGAGTGCGATTTTTGAAATGCACCTTGTCCAGGCCCTCTGCCACTAACGCCATCTATTAAAAGTAACCCGAAGTAGAAAAGAAATGACAGTTTTTAATTTAAGCAAGTCAGACTAATCATTACATATTTATAATGATTTTTTTGAAATAGCCCTATATTATAGCGAATGTAAAAAACAACTATACAAATCGGTAAATCTGCCTTTGAGCTTCAGTAAATCTAATAAACAGCACATTTTCATTAAAAATATATATAATTCTATTTTATTAAATAAACAAAAAATAATGTCTGTTAAATAGTGTATTATATTCATTTTTGTTGCCATACACATTCTTTTCGATTGTTTAAATCTAAATAAATGAAAACACTACGTTATAAAGCATTAAATTTTTATAATTTTTATGTTAATTTTTTTATTCTCAATTGACTAAGGTAATCTGCTCTTTACGGGTTGGGTCACAGCCTTCATCTTTTTCAAGGATAAGCGATAAGACCGAAGATAAAAGCCATCTACGCTAAAATTCCTCAACCACAGAGGAACTGGCTATATTACCCCCTACTACTGGAACACTATAATGCTGTTAACATTATTATTATACCCGTTAATTGAGCAACTGCATGTTTGTTTCCATCCGTTTTCGTACAAATATCTTTGGTTGAATGAAAATTATCTACCAGGCAATAATATATACGTAGAAGGTATTAGAAATTATATACATTTTTATAAAAAAAACGTATTTCCCTGTGTTTTTGTTTGTGTGAGTTGGTATTTAATTAATGAAGTGTACATACTATTTATGTATTTAAATCTAGTTAGTATTTCGTAAGCGTGTACTTAATAAATAGCCCTTGTCCCAAGCCAACAGCTAAGGTCCTTGAAAAAAGAATTATACAAAGCTCTATACAACCTCGAGGATCCTATCCTGATGTAAGCCTGCCAGGGAAATGTTCCGAAACCAGCGTCATCACCGCCAACGATCCTCCTTTGAGCTGTCTGCTTGCCGACAGCGATGCCACAGCCTGGAACAATGGAGTTTAGCTTTTAATAACATATTTCTCTGTAACGGTGGATACACATTATACAACATATTTTCCAAGACAGTTTAGGGAAATGGAATGTTATACAAAATTATATTGTAGTACAATACAAACTTCTTGATTTAAAGAGAAGGCTACAAAGAAATATTTCGGTCCAAAAACCACATTGTTTCTTTTGTTGATATTAATTGTTGTTTTTCGAGTTTTCTATTAATTGTACCAACGCTAACCTTTAACCCTAGCAGGAGATATATGTATCTCCGATAATAATAATAATATCATTAAATAAATCAAACTCAACACGATTTTAATTTATTTACCACAAGTATAACATTCTTCAAGCAAACTACCACTAGAACACATTTTTCATAAAATTTTATTATTTTAAATTTATTTTCTAATATTGTTTATCTTTAGTTTATTACAAAAAAAAATCTGATATTAATGTGACCTTTTGGCGAATAATTTTGACGTTTGGGTCGGTCCTGTGTATATTTGATTTCGTATATTGTGTTGAAGTGTAGTGATGTGAAAATGGTGAAGTTTTATCAAAATTTTAATTATTAATTGGTATTTGTTTTATATGGAAACGGGTAAAACCATGTTGGTATAAATGGTAATTGGTCTCTCATTACTGCATTTATTTGTGCTTAAAAATATTACTTATTAATTAGTATTGTCATTGTAACGTTTGCCCAAAAAATATGGTTGCTAAGTCACCTCAAAATCTCCATAAAGAGCACTTAAAATTACACGTATATGCAGAAATATGTATTATAAGTACCTTCATAAGTGTATTTTTTCAAATCCATTGTTCCGCTCTTCTTAATTTTGTTCTTTTTATTTTTAACTTTTTTATTACTTCCTTCAGAAATAAGTAGCAGAATTGTTATCCACAGAATAATGTATTTCATTTTGATATGAAAAACCTGTCCATTTAAAAGCTATAATAAATTAACACAAACTGAAAATGTCTATTTGAAGTTAAATGAAATAATAGGAATAAAATATCTATTTGAAGTTAAATTAAATAATAAGAATAAAATTTAAGAAATACTGGCCCCGATTCCGTCGTGAACGATCTAAGTAAATTTAAGTCTAGTACTATTCTTCCAGTACAATAGAACCAACAAAGACAGATGACTGGCGACGTCATTTGACGTTTCTAAAATGGTATTAAATAAACTTAAGCATGTTTGCCTTATTTTAATGCCCATCGTATAAAATGCCCATTAAAATAAGTAGCATATATTTTCGAGTAATTTGGAATCCTATTTAATTGAACTTTTAATTTTTATAACCATTATTGACGACCCCTGTCTATTTACCCACAGGTACTAAGACCAGTCCCGAATTTGTACGATGAGTAGGTGCAAATATTTCGATGGCCACTGTTTGTATCGTTAACAGATAAGTATGTAAGGCAAAGTAAATCTTAGACTATTAAAAACTAGTTGAGTCTATATGCTTGATTTTTGACGTTTACATAAGCTGCTTTATTTAACAATAAAGGAATAGAAATGTATAAAATATCCACCTATCGTTACATTTTAAATTTTGTTTCGATTTAAGCACATTTAAATAGTATTGGCCTCCCTGTTAAAGACAATCTTCTTTATGAACCTGAATTTATTACTTTTTATTATTCAATGTATAAACGTAGCAAGTTACATTATGACTTGACAGTTTGAATTCGAGTAAACAAGATGATATACTGTAAATAATCTTCACACTGCGTTGATTATTAAATTAGTACGATGACAAGATTATTAATTATGTATATATTAAACAAGGTACAATCTCAGGTCAGGTTAAACACTCAAATATGATTGGCTATTACTCGTCAAGCTGTCAAAATCAACCATTCACAACAAAACTCTCGAATCACAGCGCTGAGTCGCGCAAATCACTTTTTAAACAGTTCACCACCAAATAAGTTTCACAAGCCATAACTTTGAAACTATTTAATCGATTCTCGAAATTTTATGTGTAAACGACCAAGAAGGCTTAATTGCACTGACAAACTAACACATGCTAGCGTGTTTACGTAAGTAACGCTTCCTGATAGGAAATAATTCTAAAGTACTGAGTACACTACGCAATAGCCTATATGGCTGATCGTTAATTTTGATCGAAATCTTTTAAAAAATTTAAAATGCAAGTGCTAGTTTGATACTTAACTGGCAAAAAGTGTTCGAATACTTTTTTCTTAAAACTGTTTAAGCTTAAGGCTAACAAAATTTTATCGAGTGCTAATTTGACGTATGTCAACATAATTTTTTAACCTTGACACTGATAATAAGTTTTTTGAGAAAATTTTAACACTAATATTCGATTTGACCACTCCACACATAACTGACTCTATATTTTTTTATGTTAAGCTCAGCAAATGATGTGTCCGTCTGTGAAAATATCTAGTGAAGCATGTGACATACTGCCCTAGGCACCCTCATCTTGCCGATCCAAAAAGTGCTATTTCACGCCTTTTTTTGGGTTATATGAAGGAGGGAATACGTGTGCCGACAATGACATATTGGATGGATTAGTATTCGTATTACTCATCAAACACGAATGCATTTACTCAACTACCCACACATACACGCACGCACACGTTCACACACAACATACATATTTAACGATACATTTCTGCGTGCACTGAATATGTCACTCAAAAATACCTTTAAAAAATACACTTAAAATATTAAAATCAGTATTCAAAAGTCTCCCATAACACAAAACAATCTAATTTGGAAGCAGCTTCAAATATAATTATGTATCAAAATGTATGAATGAATAAAATATTCCTTATGAATTACACTGGTTTCCATACACCCTATCTTATTGCTTCACTGCAATTAGGATGAAATAATAAAGGAAATTAAATTTAAATTAAATTAAAAAATAAATAAATTTAAGTTATTCGCATCTCTTTCAAACTTATTATTTAAGAAGGGATAGAATGACTTTAAGGAATGTCAAATTAGTTGGCACATAGACAATCCATACATGACTTATTTTAACGCTTAAGAGTCGCCATTTTAGAACGTCGAATGACGTCACTGATCATCTGTATTTTTTAATAGTATTGTACGTACGTTTAAGAGTAGTTCTGAGGAAAAGAGACCTATGCAAGTACCCTCGCGCTCTCCCGTGATTCGGCCCTTATGCCGCAAGGTAGGCAGGACCATGGGTTGGTGGAGGGATATCCCACGGTAAGCCTTTTTAAACGCAATCAGTTAACGCAAATGAATATCATGTGATATAGTCAATTTACCGGCGCATCGTAAAAGGAAACGAATACCCGGTTAAAAGTAATTGTTTAGAACAATATCGCTGCATGCTACTTTCTCTGAGGTCTGCGGTCGACTCGTAGTGTCGGCTTTAGGTTTCCAGTTGCAACCGCGAATGACAGTGAAATATGGGTTCTGTTAAACTTACCGTCATATTATATAAACATTCAGAATGAAAACTTATATTGCTTTTAGGCAGAATTACTATTTCCCACTGTTTGGAGGTTGGCTCATCCCCTAAAGGAATAGAAAAATTCTGGTCAGTTTGTAGGCGTTTATGTTCCGCCTAGCATCATCTTACCTAGGTTTGCCACTATAACAAGAATGTTAACAGTATTGCTGTGTTCCGGCAATGGTTGGTAGAGCTAGGTCTTCTATGGTTAACAGCAAAACCTTTATGGGCAGATTGCCCCAGCCTTATTTCATCCCCCTCAAAAAAATGTCGTCAAACTTAATACATCACCGATTGTTGTTCCGACCCGAAAAGTCACTTTACACGCCTCTTTTGAAGGAGCTTTTGATATGATATGAAAGGGTGAATATATATACATAATTAATGTCACGCTTTGGCTGTGCGACAAAATAACCAGGCAAGAACTCTCTCTGTGAATGAAGTCGAAAGTTAGACAGGAAATTTAGTACGAAAGGAAAAGGACGGTAAAAGTCTAAATTACTAACATATTAGACTATGCAATGTTATGTCACGACTTATTACTTAGTTTCTAGCCTCTGTAAGAAAAGCTCGTTGATGTATTAACAACATTTGCTATAGTTTTTATCAGGAACTCCCCGGAGCCTCGTAAGACGCGTTAAGGCGTTGGTTTCGGTACCCGTAAACCCCTTAACTCACCGACTATAGGCACTCTAGCACAAAAGATCCCATTGGGTCGACGTGCCCCGGGAATAATCCTGGCCCTACATCAAGATAAGATAAGATAGGCATTCTAACGGCGAATAATGATACCTTTATTGCCTGAGTACGTTACATTGTATTTGAATCAGTGTTCTAAAGGATAAACTAATACTGTACCTGATATCAACAAACCGTGAAATAATCGGTTTGTCCGTCCGACTGTTGCACAACCTCCTACTTGACTCATGGCTATCACAGGTCATAGACAACCACCTCCTTGTCTTACGTAATTTCCGATACTCATAATCTTTTATTGAAGAACACACAATCACTTCGTCATGCGGCCTAACAATTAAGCTGTGATATTTTTTTTTCAAAAATAAATGGAACTTTAACAGTATGCAAAATATAGTTCTTATTTAATTAATTTTGTACATTAACAAAACATTCTATATTTGTTTTTTAGTCCTTTACCTGTTGCTCTGATTCCTATACATAATTAATAAAAACTCATTTATTTAAATTATCAATCAATTATATTATTGTTTCGGTGGTATAACGAATTTTAGTGTTTTATTTAACACTTCTATCAAATACCTTTTATGTACAAGAAGGTCATTACTGATGTTAATATTAAGAAACATTTATATTGCAGGAACTGAGCCACTGAAATCACAATTATCGTATGAAGTCATAAAAAAAAATTATCAAAACCAAAACTGACATCAAAACATTTAAAAGGCTAAACAAAACTGAAAACCGACTTCAGAACACTAAAAAGGCAAAAATAATTCAATGTACGAAGAAATCCAATTTCAAGCATTTTATTTCGAGAGTAACTTAGCACCAACTCCAAAATATAACTTTAAAAGTGGAGAACATTGAATTATATTTGCCTTTTCGGTGTTTCGAAGTCGGTTTTTAGTTTGGTTTAAAACTTTTTTCTAAGTTTCAAAGATCAAAGTAAAAGACTCGTAAAGATTTAAAATAATACACGTGCCTATTAAATTAGAAAGATTTCCCTAGGACCCCATCATCTGATCCTGACTTGGTAACAATGGGACGATCTCTGGAGTACCTTAATCCACTAAAAAAGATTTTGAAAATCTGTGTTCAATTGACAGAGATATCGCGTAACAAACATTTATTAAGCTTATTGGCCTAGAGATACGAACTATCTTTTGTCGATACCGAGCACAAAGCTATTTTCTTCATCGTCGGTCCCTGCATCAATCAAAATATGTTATATAGAGATAATATTAATAATTATAAATCCAAAGAAGATAAATACCACTGCCTAACTATGGTAAAAAACATATTAAAAGTGAATAGTCGGCCTAGATTTCGTTTGTAGTTGGAAAACTGTATTCTAAGTGTTGTCTTTAAAATGAAGTGTCGGTCGGACGTGAAATTTTGCATGAAGAATCTCAACTAAAAAACATTTGTCCCTTATCTCAACAACTGAGTAGTAATATATTTAAATATAGTAAATTAAATAAATAGAAATATTTTTGGAATTTAAAATTTTCTTTCGTTTTCTATTTAATTCAATTTAAACTGCAACATGTTGCATGGATGAAAGCAACGAGGTTAGTCACCACGCACTTCTAAATTTATCTAACTTCAATAGCTCAGCTAAAACAAAGACTTGGATCTCTTCAGGTATATGTTTGATAAGTTCAAAAATTATGGTTTTCAAAGTTAAAAGAGATCTATGTTCATTGTATTTTATATTGTTTGTGGTTTAATTCTATTTGTAATTTTCTTGTTTCTCTATTGGATGTGGTCTTTACCTGTAATTGCTTAATAACATTAAGCTTAAGTTACCTTGTCTATAACGACCACTAACAAATGGTCGTTTTTTTTTTCTAATTATTTGGCCTGGTAACTAAGACCTTTAAGCCATATTTTCATTAATGTATTTTTTATCTTTATATATGGCTCCAGGATATTGGTGCAATGTAGCATTTGGCCCCATGGAGTTTTTGGCGACTAATGATAGGCCCTGCCATTTTCTTAACGACTTACGAGAAAAATGTTGAAAATGGAATGCAATGTAAGTGATTCTGATAAAATGATACGAAAATGGAATGTTATGATAATTGTTCATGACCAACTACTTTTATACCACATATTTTATACCACGTTGTTATTTATATTTGTTATACCATGATTGTAAAAAAATGAGATAAATAAAATATATGTCGGTGTAAAACAAGTGCTTGTATTAACAATAATGATTACAATGAAATGATAAGTAAATGAGAGTGAAATCATAAAATTTTAATGGAAATGAAACACTGAAAAATCTCACGTAAGTCACTAATTATCCTTGAATGATGTATTCCATATATTGCACGATTTAACAATCCTTTTTGTCATAAAACTACACCAATTTCATGACAAAAACAATGCTACAACACAATATATGAAATAATATATACAGCACCCAACAGACCCCGCCTTTACGCACCAAAAACACAGTTAATGTTTCTTGTGTAAGCATTCAATAGCTAAAAAACTTAATTGGTTTGACAAATTGTATCAGTATATTAATTATCTTGTGATATAGGAACTCTATGTTTCCTAACTGTTAATATTTTAGTTATGATCGAACGGTTCAGCTGTAACAAGAAGTTAGATTCATGTTTATGGTGACAACTCCATACTGTTTACATTTTGATCATAATAGTATATGTAATGTAATATATGTATGTAATGTAAGTAACATAATGTATTTATTCAGCCTTATATATATCATCATAATAATCTGTATCGAGTAAACAATACCGTAATAAGCTAGCGTGTGGGGTATCATTTCGTAACATAGCATCCGTATGGCTTTCCCTATTCAACGTAGGCATTTTTACTAAAACGCCTTCTGTGGAATTGATAATAATAGTTATGTATTTAGCCAACTTCAAAAGGTAATCTATTCGACTAGATTTTCGTTAGGGACTAATTGATCCGGTGAATTTTATATAACTCGCCACTACGCTATCTGTATAATGTACTTCAACCAGTGAGCATCAGAAAATCATTTGACATATTCATGTTGGTTTTACTTTAGAAGAAAAGAAGTTTAGAAATTCAAGTATCACTTATAAAATAAGTATTTTTTTTACATTTATTTTTCATTTTACATACTTTTTGTGGATTTATCTATGGTAGTTTTAGTTTCAATGCTTACATTTTACACGCCAGCAACTACATTTAAAGTAGAATCCAAATAATATTCTATGTAATTTTATATCTTAATTTCAGAAATATTCTAAAAAAAACTCACTCAACATACAAATATCTACCCATACCGAGATTTGAACCCGGGGCCTCTGGGTAAGTAGACAGGCGGCTGGCTGACAATAAATCACTATATTTGTCTTAAATAGATTAAAAGTTCTTAAGAAGAAGTCCAACTGATTATCATTAATTAAAATTTGGCACACTTCCTAGCTATATTATAATTAAAATGCATGTCTCTCAGTGTTGCGTAATGAAATAGGAAACATATCAAGCAAAGAATGTTAATGAATGTAAACTGGGTCAATTTGTAATGCATTATGCATTTATTCCAAAATAGTTCCCGTGTCCTTGAACGTTATTTCTTTCAAGGTGAAGTAAACGGGTAATTTTTTCTTCATATTTTTACACTCACATCTATTATCTACCATATCCATACCCGAGATATGGGTATGGTAGATAGATAGATAGATAAAACATTTATTTCCATTTCTACATCACACACAATCCACAAGGGTATGGGTATATAATACACGCATATAGTATGTATAAACTTGTAATAAAATATCTTTGGCTGTACTATTTGAATCTGGTTGGTTTTCATGACATTAAAAATATGACATTTCAAAAAACAGAATCAAATTAGGAAAAAATTTTTCATTTGTTTTTCTATCTGTCAAAATGAGCGAAATGAATGAAGAACTTAGGTACATTTTAAAATTTTATTACAAAATGAGGAAAAACGGCAACACAACAACAACAAAGATTTCCACCTGTATTCTCTTCACAATTCTTTAGGCAGTGTCAGGTTAACATCAAGAAAGGACTGCCAAAACTACTTGTTATATTTTTGATCAGAAGTCCCAAAATTTCTACAACAACGGAATCATGTCTCTACGTACAAGATGGCAGAAAGTCTACGAACAAAATGGCACATATATACTGTAATTAACTTTGAACATAAATGTCTTAGTTTTCATAGAAAATGCCAAGAAACTTTTTCCCCAACCTATTTTATACAGTCGTGGATGTTCATCAAAAGTAGATTAACAATTAAGTACCATGTGACAATAGTTATACAGCACTTTTTCATGTGAAGCATCTATAGCGACAGATCCGTATCCCTAGTGTAAGTTAAACCGAATTTAACCGTCTCGATCGTGTTAGTCATCATCTGTCAAATTGTATGCAATCAACATCAGCGCCTTTGTTGTGAGGTATTGGAAATGATTTTTTATAATACAACTATGATCCCAAACGTCTCGATACGATTGAAACTCAAACTTAGGGATAAAGAACGTCTGTTGACGTCGCCAAGTCATGCGTATGTGTTTTTCATTATGTCATATTCATTTCCTGTCGTAAACTATCATTATATGCCTTGTACCTTCACAAAATGATTGCGATGTTTCACATCTGCCAGGGGTACAGCGACGGCTTATCATTTTTACATTACACATCGTCGTACCTGAGTACGAAAGGTGAGCTGTATTTTTGAAATTGGTGGTTACCGAGTATTTCTTTTTGGCGCTTAATTGTTTCTAGAAACAACGTAAAATGAAGCAACGACTCTAAAAAATACTTTAATTTTGATTAGTACTTAAATTGTATTCTTTGTTTCTTCATTAAAATTTTTGTTATGTATCTTCTAGCAAATTTGGCAGTTTCACCAAACTATTTTTCCATATTTAGTGTTTTGAAGTCGATTTTTTATTAGCCAGTCAACTTTGCCTTTCATAAGCTCGTGTGACCGTAATGATCTTTTATTATGTCTATCGAAATAATATTTCAACAGGAAACCGAAAACGTCAAATTTGCAGCTGTATTACATAGCTATTAAGTCTGATTTCTATTTAAATCTGGTCTTAATTGTTTTCAAATGTCATACCACGTAACTGCGATTACAATAAAATGCATGCCACAAACAGAGTTGGCTAAGCCGACACAGTGGGCAATGTTTGTATACGTGCGATGTATTCTGAGTGACATCTTGGAATCAGCGCAAAGGGGCCACGGTGTTATATCACAGAGAAAGTCGAACAAGCCTACATATCTGACCAACATATGAAAAATGGGCTTTATGACGTAACAACCGGTTTTCGTATACCCTAACAATTATACAGCTGTTTTGACCGGAACTAGTGAAAATCCAAAGGTCACACGTTACGTACTGCCAAATTATCTAATTTCTGTTGTTTTGGAACGCGTGTTGCAACAATATGACATTTATTTTAAAGGTGACTGAGTTTATTTTCCAGTGATTCGGCAAACAATTTTGTCTTACGTAAAATGTTATTTTGATCATAGGTTTCAATAAAAATTCTTTCTCGATAATAATTAGTCATTTAAACTGATTCATGACGACGGTGATATTAAAAAATTTAATAACGCAAAATAAGTCCCCAATCTTATAGAGTTCCGTTGCGTTCAAATAAAGTAAACGACTTAATTTATTTGTAAAATAAATATAATATAAAAAAAATATCAACTGTCAACCTAATCGGCTACTGTTTTGTATTCGAAAATTAAATTTTGAATATATTTTGTTTTGTCCGCGTTTATACAGGACCGGTTTAAAAAGAAAATTAAAAGGTAAAATTAGAAAGATATATCATCATATCAGCCGTGAGATGTCCACTGTTGGGCATAGGCTCTAGGGACTCCCCACCGATCGGTTCTATGCTCACCGCATCAAAATCGTCGGTCCACCTTGTTGGCCTTCTGCTGCGTCTACCGGTACACGGCCGCTACTAACGGACTATACGAAGAAAAATTAATAATAATTCTAAATTGGTTCTTTACTAGAGAAAATCTTCTAGCTATAGCGTGCTATACAAACTGACATTTCCCATAGCTATTAAGGATTGGGATTGCTTTTAATGACAACAGATAGATAGTGGAACTCGTTGGCGTGGGGAGCTTATTTTCAATTACGAAAACTAAGGGCTAATCAAAATATGTTATCTAAAGCTTCTTTGTGCTTTGGAAGGCACGCTAAGCTGTTGGTTGGTTGGAATGACAACCGTTTTCACGTCCAAGCGGCATTGTAGCAGCGTGGTGTTGTTATGTACCAAACTCATCATGTGTGAGTGAATGTGTACAGTAAGATGAAATGATAATGAGATAAATAATGAATTATTTTTAATAAAAGCTCAGCAAATGACTCGACACCCCCTAATGATAAGCAGTAGAGGAGTCCATATGTGAAGATAGCTAGTGAAGCATGCGACATACTGCCCTAGCTACCCTCACCTTGCCGGCCTACAAAGTGCCTTTTCACGACTTTGAAGGAACGTTATCTCTCAGTACTGGACACATTAATTACAATATATAATCAATATAAGTAAGTACTTAAACTTAGTTTTTAAACCAGTTTAAAGATTACTTTCTGATGTCTTACTTTTCATATGTATATGTATTATATCTTTGCAAGAGTTTTTATTCACGTTGAAGGTGTTGGTCGTAAAAGACACGCCAATGTACTGTGAAAACGTTCAGAAACAGAAAAGTACATTTCAAGAAAAAGTTAAGTATAAAAATATTTTATTTAATCTGTGGTTCAGGAGATTCGAGCCAAATTTAGGAATCAGCTAAGTTATATGATAGTAGAGCATTCTATTCACAAAAGGAAACTAGGCTTAGCCTGACAATTTTAATATAAATTTAATTTCACGAATCTTCTCTAGTTATGTCAAATAAAAATCATAACAAAAACTGAAATCAGACAATTGTAAAAAAACCGTAGCTTTGTGTTAATTTTTTTGAGTTATAATTTAACAACCCTTTCAATATGTTACGTGAACAATATACAGCTATATTTTATACAACCTTTTTGAGAGGACGGGATATTTGTACTTTAAGGACATATTTTGACAATGTATTTTTGTATGGAGGCTTATCTAATATTTCAACAGGCTGTGGATTGAGATAAAAGAAGTTTCCACGTAATTAATTTTTTTTTTAAATAAAATATATACATTATTTATTAAACGTTTTAAAAGGTTCTCACTTTAAAAATGGAGTAGCTACCTACAATATATTATTGATTCTGGCAACACCCAGTTCTTGTTTCATTTCTACCGATATCTATTAATATCTTTCAATTTAATTCGTAGAGTAGAAAATGGCGTCACAAATTATTCTATTGAGCCACAGTCGATATCATCATACATTCAAAGAATATGATTTTAAAACATTTTAAATAATATAAAGATGTTTATTTAATCTTTTGGTAAATCTTCTTTTATATAAAAATGAGGTTCTTTAGTCTCGCTAAAACTAAGAAACGACATGACCAATTTTGAAAAATTATTCGCGATTTGTTAGATTTAATTCGAAGGAGGTTTGAAAATAAAATTATGAAAATAATATTATATTAAACTGGAAAAATCCTACAAAAAATAGTTTATAAAAATATTAAATTGATAATTAAAGCAGTCATTCCTTCCATTGCTACTTCAGGTTTATTTTAACAGATGGCGTTAATGGTAGTTTGTCAGTGAAACAGAGTTCGCCGAATCCACTAGTATTATATAAATATTATGCTTTGTGTAACTTTGAGAACTTAGAATTACAATAATATTTTATCTAAGAAAGGGTGCTTTTATTATATATTTTCTTTTGTAGGTCCATCCTAAGCAACTTACTGTATCAGAAATTTTATATTTACCGTACATTTCTTACACCAAATTAATTAAAAGCCCATCCAAAGAGTCAGGATGTCAGTTATTGTACAATCATGTAATGTTGGCAATAGACGCAATACATTGGCCTTACGTCTACTAACACAAAAGGGTAAAATATATGATAACAAAGTGAAAACAGAATCACGCAAATATAGTGCAAAAATCTCTCTTTTTTCCATTAAATAAGGTCTATTATCCAAGTTATAATAATAGACATGCGTCTGATTGTTCGATAAGAATCTTTAGCCAATACTGGCCTTGATTATGAAAACGAGTTGAAGAAGCATAGGAAATGAACGCACTAGTGGACAGAGACCTTACCGTGTGGCTCAAGTTATTAACGGAAGCGATAATGAGACATTTGAGAGAATATCTGTTACATTCATGGGTTGTTATTCTTGTTTCTTTTAGGGCTTTAGACCATATCGACCAGATAAATTGAACCTAATTTAATCTTGAGTTATTTTTGTTGATATATAAATATTCGAAAAAAATAAAAAACGGTTACATATTTACTTTGATATAAGTAAGTATAGCACAAAAATACTGTATAATAATTAGTAAGCCAACGTGTATTTATTTTACAAAGGAGTTTTTTGTAAATTAAATAATATTCTTATATTATTTATTTAAAAAAACTTCTTTGTCTATTTTATCTAAGATGATGGTGACTGAATGTCACCATCATCTTGAAACGATGGAAACTCAAGATGGAAACTCAATGTCAGCCATTTACACATTGTGTTTAATGTCTTAGAGATTAGATAATAGGCGACCGCTGTTACATGGCATTAAAAAAAATAACCTTTATTGTTTGCATATAGGTAAGTTAATTCGATCGATCTAATTGTCTATGGTAAATAGAAAGTTCAGAGATGTATGCGTTAACGCACAGTATATAAGATTGGGTCACAATATTGATGAGTTGGTGACAAAATCAGCTACATTATCATCTTGTTAATATAACTGCAAATAATATGTAATTTTGGTGTTTATTTATTATAGATCTTCCCTTGTGACTTGGACCACAGACAAATAAATGCAGTAATAGCGCTCAACGACGCGTATTTTCCGCAGTCGCCTTTCACTATGTTGGTTATGCGTTTTGGTAGGATAGTGAATTAACTTAGAACATATTGAGTCAATTATCATTAAATTTCAACATTGTGTTTATTTATAAATAAATTCTGTTTGACTGAAAAAATTCTATTTCTCAAGACAACTTCCCATTGGATCCGTAAAGTTTGTGTTTACGTGTTTAGAAAACAAATTGCTATTGCTATTGGTATATTCAATAATTTAAGTATTATTATATTAAAACATTAATTAATACTAAAAATTACACTGTTTGTTACACCCCCGAACACACACATACTACACACATACGTGTGCGTAAATATATACAAGCAGCTTTGAATTTGAATTCTAAAAGTAAGAAATTTCACAGACATTATAAATATGTAAATGTGAAATAAAGTTAATAATCTTCTTCTCTGCAAATGAATAATCAATAGCATAATGAATAATAGTTTTTAACCTAATCTTTAAAAGCTACAACTTGGGGATACTTGACATAGATTGGAATATCCAAATTGCTCAAACTACATATGTATTATTAAGAAATATTTCAAGAAGAATATTGCAAAAGATTCCACGAGGTATGGCAACACTATATGAATCATACGAAGTCCGGTTTGCGAAATAAGGTGTTGGATTTTACACTTTTTTACCTTACTGGTACTAACTAGAACCTTATGAAATTTGACCTTATTAATTATAGTTCTGAAAGCTCGTTGTTTATTGCGCGAAACAATAACAAAAATAATGTAATGTTTATCATGATTAGGATCTGGATGGGTGAACATATTTTTCTTATATCTAATGATGAAACCTTCTAATAAAGTACTTCATAAAACTCTCTCAAGTTAAGAAACTATTTGTAATCGGAATCTCCTTTGTCTTTAAAAATAAAACTCCTGTTCATATGTATCCTGTGAAGATTATTCAAAAAAGGAACTGAAAAAAATATTTAATAAGCCTTACCTTTTTACTCTGCAGCAAAAAAATATATTCTTAAATATTCGCGTAAAATATGTATTAAAAAAACAATAACAAAAAGGTTTAGTTAGTTAGTTAGAAAGTAAGAAAGCAAGACATAGTTAGAATAGAGTAGAATTAAAAAGATATATAGGGTATATATTAAAATATAATATATATTGTATTAACATTATATTAAAAAATTCTCTTATAATGTACCTGGTGTCCTCATCTTCTTGGTATCTTCTAAGAACTAGATTCCTAGCTATGTCTTGCCGACCGACCACTGAGCTCACTTATTTCTAGTTTCTATTAGTTACCAGTGCCTTTAGTTCGTCTATCACACCGATATGTAACATGCAAAAGATCAAAATTGTTCTATTTAAAACCAAACCTTCGATTTCTGTCTTAGAATTTGCAATTATATTTGTGATCTATTGTATCTAAGTCATTTCTAAGATTTATTTAAACTTCATAAGCGTTACAATGAAATACAAATAGTTTTGTGTCAGGTAACTACATTTTCGAGTGCATTTCCAACGATTACACGTTGATGTTCGTTAGTTTATTACACATAGTGCTTGTTACGCAATGGTGTGATAAAACGTCATACACCCTCGAAGCGTTCACTTACTTTCGTCGTTTATAACAGGACCATAATTAAAACCTTCATTGGAGCTGTAATCAATGCTCTTCGAATCTTGAACTCCAAGGATTCCAGCTTTGGCGACTCTGTGACAACATCCTTTAAGCAACCCGCCACAAGTTCCATCTAGCAATCCTCCAACCATCCAGCAATATATAAAAAACTCACAAGTACCACCTTGAGAACACTTTTTATCATCCTGTCTGTCTTTAAGCGGATTCGATAGTGTGTTCGGCAGTGCGTTCGTCAGCGTGCTCGCGCTTTCTTGCGCGCTACTGTGTAACACTCTACCTTTTCTTACTCGAGTAATATCTTTTACAATCTTGGTTATTCTCGCCATCTGTTCGTCAGATATTGGCTTGAATTCGGGCAGAGTTCGCGCAGTAATATTAGGGAATACGTCACTTCTCGCTAGATTCGTTTGTGTTTGCACAAACATAGGTTTTTGTAAGGCATTTCCCTTTCTTCCTTGAGCTCGGTGGTCGATGGCATCTGTTCAAATTAAAAGAAAAAGATGTTGAAAAGACAAAGTATTTACAAAAGATAAGAAAGCATAACCACAACCAAATTTTTACGATATGGAAATTAGAAAATAAATTATTGAAATATAATAAATAAATGATGTTTAAATAAGATATTTGTGAGTATAATGGTTTGATCAAGGAAAAAATTGTGTTATAAGCATACACAGGACTAGATTCAATATTATGTACAGGCAACAGCACATAGAGCATAGCACTACAAAGCTGCTTCTTTTGCAAAGGTTTCAGAGTCCTTAAGAGCGTAGTCAAGGTCAAACTAAGGCCAGAGGTCCGGTGTTCTAGTCATGGCCTGAGCTAATGTTTGTGTAATAAACGAGTTTTATTGTTTTCATATATATTTGTTTTAGAACAATTGTTTATATATCTTTTACTGATTGAGTAGCGGGTGCTGTGACGAAAGGTTTGGATAAACCACTCGACGTAATATAAATTAGATTTCGACTACAAATGGAACTTACAAAATTCAAAACAAATTCTAAGTACAGATTAATATAATAGGTTGATGTATATACTATAATCTATTCTATTTCATCAAAAGTTAAAGAAGAAGCGCTTTGAATCCTATAGAGCGGTTACATACCAGATTCCCTTATGTAAGTTTCAATCGTATCGAGACACGTCGGTTGTAGTTGCGTTCGCTGATGCATATTTAAATAGCCGTTTCCACACAATTTGACAGCTGACGACAAACAGAATCAAGACGGTTTAATTAAACTAAAATTTATTTTTCCCATTGGAAAAATGAATGAAGGAAGAAATGATGAAAGAAATGAAAAGAAGAAAGAAAACCCCAGATGAAATTGTACGTACCATTGTACCTACAAACATATATATCGGGGGTATCCTTTTCATTGGATCATGAAAAGATTCGAGTTACCGAGAAGTTTCAGGTATTCCCAAGGAATTAAGCAAACTTAGTGCGGGCATAATACAAAAAAGTTGATTAGGAAATCGCGTTTGTAGATTTTGGGTTCCCACATTCATTCAGCTCAGCATTATTATTATGAATGCTATGTAGTTTTAAATGAGAAAATTAGCAGAATTGTGCTTTTATGACTACACTCTAACCCAGACGTTCCCAAACTTATTTTGTGTACTGCCCACTTTGAGAATAAATTATTTTTTAGCGCCCCCATTTTTAACTAATATTAGTTGATGTTCACAAGTTGTAGTTGAAAATCGATAGCTCATGCAGTCAGTGTCTAAGAGGCTTCCTAGCTAAATGAAATTATAAATCACCCACCCCCCAAGCATCTACACAATGTGTCCATTTTTTTTCTAGGTCTCTTACCCTTCAGGCCTACAGCGCCCACAAGGGGGCGTTATCGCCCACTTTGAGAAAGGCTGCTCTAAGCGGTAGGGAATTTAATTTAGCGCTCTCAGCATTTTATATGGCATTTAAAAAAATATTATTTGAGCTCTTGTATTATTATGAGAACGATTTATACATATATTTTGAAAAGTCTTTAGTCCCTTGTAATAATTTAAACGAAAAAGTACTGACTGCTCTCGACAGCATATCCTATATATAAAACAATTATCTTTCTTTTCATACAAAACGGAGGTCTACCTCTTTTGTGCAGACCTTACGTAATGTTCAGTACTCTTTTTATTTACTGAGGAAGTGGACCGTGTCGTCAGCAAAAAAATCGGAACTATTTTATAAAACAGCTTTAAACACTAACATTCAATTTTAAAGTGATTATAATTCGTGTCAGTCGGTAAACTTACTTAGTTATATTATAAAAAAATACTTTTTTAACAGTTATATAACATCGATATCGATATTTTTATAAATTATATAGTTTTGGTAACTGTATTAATTGGAATAGTGACGTTTAAAAGAGGTGGAGATATCTCTGGAATACCCCTATGAATATTTCAGACAGATAAATAGATGAAGATTAATGTTTGGCCATGAAGAATAAATAGGACAATATAAAAATCACACTCACATCTGCCATCATCTAAAAAGTAACTTTTTTTTGTTTTTTTTTTTTTGACTAACGCTGTTGGCCGCAGATGGCCTTTACAGCGTTACCGGGGTTTTAAGGTGGCGAGAACCTTAAAGAGTCCTCAAGCGTTAAGGGGTGATTCGTCTCTGGAGGAGTTCTAAACGACAGATATCACCTCCAGGGGAGGTGTCCCGCTGTCTCTTAGAGTCTCCCGGGCTCTCGAGCCATGAGGGAATAAAAAGTAGCGTTATCAGGGGTTTGTTCTGACGATAACGGAAAACGGAAAAATCGATCGTTAATAACATAAATTTGAAGCGAGACGGTAGGTAATACAATAATAAATAATATACTGAACAAACACACAGTCAATAAAACTATGAATTGTCAACAAATCGTACTTATTCTGCCTCTGTAATATAATAAGTCGTCATACTTAGTGTAGATTAGCGCCTTTTTTAAAAATGATGAGTTTGTGATTCTTGATCCCATCATACATAAATTAACATGATCCGATACAAAATAATCATGTTTCATAAACAAAATTACTTTTTATTCGACAAAACGAAGTTTGCCGAGTAACTTGCTCGGGTACTGACCTAATTTTTATTCTACCCTCTTTCCCATTTCGATTAACAAGCAGTTGGCTTGTTTCTGTGTGAAGGGAATAGTAGCTAGAGTAATTAAAGGGTATGGGAGGAACTAACAGCTATTGTCTCCAGAATGTCAACGTTCTGGTAGTGTCAAATGAATTCATGTTATCGCTGGAGTCAAAAACGAGGGTTTCCACTTACCATCAGT
Source organism: Acentria ephemerella (assembly GCA_943193645.1). NCBI lineage: Eukaryota > Metazoa > Arthropoda > Insecta > Lepidoptera > Crambidae > Acentria > Acentria ephemerella. The sequence goes on along the minus strand of OW971901.1, from coordinate 2,735,538 downwards.
AGAGCCTTCGTATTATTAATTTAATAACGGAAATAACGGAACATATCAAATAGAATATAGTACAAAAGATGTGGCTTATTTGTAAAAGAAATCTTGCACTCTTTGTCACCAAAAAATTGTGCTATACGAGTATATTATTAAGTATGTTAATTTATATGTTGTTGTTATGTTTAAAATATTATATGTTTGTTGTTTTTTTAACTTCATGTTAAAAAAACATATCATGCGTTCCTATTTGCATAAAACATATTATGCAAATATAATATTATTAACGCCTTTTCTGCTAACCGTACCTAATTGTCTGTTTTACTTTCACATTCTTCGTGCGTTACGCTGCTCGCGTAATATTATACAATTACATCTATTTGTATAACACCGTTTTGTCTGACCTTACATTACTTATGTGAATCTTCAACTAGAGACTCTGATTTTAAATTTTACAAACTTTGGATGATGGTAAGCAGAGTCCATATGCGAAGATTGGGAGTGTAGCATGCGATACTAGACCTCCACCTTGCCAGCCAAAAAACCGATATGTTACTCATGTTTAAATTATCTTTTTATATATTAATATGAATTACTTTTCGTCCGTTTAAACAAAACGCCTGGTTTAAAAATAAATCCACTAAGGAAAATTCTTAAGAAGCTTGCGCGTACGTCATCCTTCTTTAAAATCCATGTATTAAAAATGCGAAATATACAATTAGATTTCCTCGTGGTTTTTGTGCTTGAACCACTCTGTATTAGATTTAAAAGAAACATTTCATTCTAATTAGTCAACCAATTTTTGAGTGTTAATGAGACCAACAAACAGCAAATCATTTCTATATTTTAGAAGAAAAACTAAACAATATTGGAACTTTTTAAAGTTGAAGCTACAAATTTATTATTTATTGCAATTTTATAGCATAATCTTCATTCCCAATTAAGGTTTCAATCGGTTTGATACCAAAATAACAGTAATTAGACATTCGCGTGCATAGTTTCATAATTCATCGCCTTTTCTTATTTCCTTCTCATAGAAAACCTATTTCGTGAACCTGTGAGACTCAATGACATGCATCGTTAGAAGGAGACGGGATGTGTGCTCTATATGTGAGAGGGAGACGAGCGTATGTTTGTGTGTGCCGTCACATGCCACTGCGCAAGGTAGTGAAATCTCTTTGTTAAGGGTAAGGCTAATTTAGAAGATATTTAAATATAGTAAATTTATGCATTTCGTGTTTATTGCATAATAATCTAGTAAAATGGAGAGCTAATGATATGTCCATCAGTAAAGCAGTGTAATTAGTATAATAGTAATATAATTAATTAATCATTTGTCAATTATTTACTAGCATTTGTATTTAACCATCACAATTATATAGCACGCCACTTTCTAAACTCAAACAACCCCATGACAAACGACCATAGACAGGCATAGCTAGCATAGAGAATTATTTACTATTTTCTTCACACTGATATCACAGTTATAGCCAAATAATCAATATCGTTAGTGTTTTTCCTATCCATACAAAATACTAATTGAAAAATTAACCAGTTCTCGTTTCTGTCGACCTCTAGGAAACTTATTTCGACTCCAAGGAGTCGAATATCGACCGTTTTGGAAATCAGTCGTGTAAGTGCTCAGAGCACTATATCGCATATTGCACCAGCTATCTTTGCAAATATACATTTTTCATTGCATATTATTTATACTTCAATAAAAGGGTAAAAGGGTAGTTGATGAAAGTTATATATATCTGTGCAAAGAAAAGACACACTGCAGAAACAACTGCATATCTGTGATTAAGCGATACGTTTAAGCAACTATCACAAGTGGACAAAAAACGCTCCTTTTGAAAAGTTGATACAGAACAGTGACTTCACATTATCATTAAATCTAGCAAGTTGTATCGGTACCTGCATAAAAATGATATCTTTGTAATTCAATATTTTATTAAAGTGTTTTTTCGAAAGATACAAAGGAAACATACTTTTCAAAGCTTTTGTGATAAGAAATTTTCGAAATATATATGTAATTTTCATTTTCATTTAAAGATCATTCCTATGTTATATTATAATATCTTCGCCTTAAGTTAAACCAGCGTGTTTCGATGTAAGTATTGAGTATTTACAATATGACATCTATAAAACGCAACGGTAAACGGTTGCATACAACTTTTTTTTTAATATGAAAGAATTTGGAATTACCGTTATGATTATAGCGAAATCATGATTTTGATCGTGTTTGTGGCTACTACATAAATAACAAATTATTACTTAACTCTTATATAATACGGTCGGATTTAAATAATCAATATCTCTACATAGAAAAATGAGCAAAGGACATTGACCTTTAATAAGTTACAAAGATATTGTTCTTTGTATAAAATGTTAAATTTTAAATGTTGCATTTCGGTTAAGTATAGTTACTTTCTGAAATGTTAAACATAATTTTTACACAGTTTTGGAAATAAATATATTCTATTCTATTCAAAATTTGTCTTTAATCAAGATCTTCATCTGTCCAATCGCGATAAGTACGAATTTGTTTACAAGCCATAGATGTTTGTGTATATATTACTATCTATACTTCGCCATTATCTAGTATCCAAAATACAAGCTCTTAGTGCTTAAATTGGGCTAGATAATAGGTATTGCAAAAACCATTTAAAGTTTCACAAATAAAAACTTCTGTCGGAATTTTATGTCATTCTTAACTGTAGCAGATTGAATATACTTTACGAAAATTTTCCAATAATAGTAAATGAGACATTTTTCCTTAAGTGTAAGTTGATGGCAACATTGTAGCACGCAAGTTAAGATAAAGTAAAGGTTATGAAATATAAAATGTAGCCTTATAAATTCATCGTCATGAATAGCCTATATACGTCTAAATACTGCGTTTGTATTAGGGAAAAAAGTAGAGACTATAACATTACCACACTGGTAATGCGACTCGGTAAAAGTGGTTGCCGTAACAACCAGGATCAACGCTTACAATGCTTTCCGAAGTATGGAGGAGCTCGCTGTAACAGAGATAAGAGATCTACCATGACGAAAGTGGCTTTGACTTCGTTATCGTTATCACAGCGCACAAACCATAAAGGCAACGAACTCCTTTTTACTGTTTATTATTCATTTATTAATAATTTAGTTACAAAAGATTACTTTGAACACCCGATAAAAACTATTTTAATATATTTAAAAGATTTATCACGAGCAAAACGCATAACAGTGTTTTTATGTACCCAACTTTAATAAGTTATTCCCCGTTAAATACCGTTGTTTATACTCTATTATATTTGTTATAGTGTGTTATTCCTAAAAAAACATTGCGAAATGCCAAATGCGAAGTATCATTATTCTTTCCACGTTATAAAATCTTTCATCGACGGATAAAATTAATTATTTTTGAATTTAAAATGTATTATTGTAACTATTCTGATTGTATTCATCAATATGAGTGAATTATCTATTACAAATATATATTTTAAATGCAAAAATAATTAAATTTATCCGTATATTAAGTCTTATACACCTAAGTCTGTTTTTACACGGTAGATTGGTTCCAGAAGAAGCCGTGTAAAAAAAGACCGTGTAAAAACAGACTTAGGTGTACACCAGTTGGAAACTAACTCTTGTTACATAGAACTAAGTTGCCCATAAACGTGATAGTGTTTAATTTCACTGCAGTCACGTATACAAACTTTTGGAAAGATACATAAAATTTCAAATCGTGCTAAATGGAATAAAATCGTGTAAAAAAATTAAAAATATTCAATTTTCAAACCGTGTTATATCAAAACCGTGTACAAAAAGACCGTGTAAAAACAGACTTAGGTGTATTTAAATCATATCTTTATCATACTATAACTATGTATATGAATGCTATATGGCACAGAAACAAATAAAATAATTGTACTAAATGGCTGTAAACTTGTCTTTCCTTATTATAATTTGTGTATACGTATATAAAATCAAAACTTAATTGTCCGCTGAAATCTTGGAGCTCTTAAAGGAGGTTTGGAATTTTTTACTGTCAATATTAAGCCAAAAACTCAAAACTTTCAGTTTTATAATAATATTTTTCAATCTTCACTCTCATAAGAGTATTTAATTTACGTAGATTGAATAAATGTATTTTGACTTTCACTTTAAATAGATCTTATTAAGATTTGACATATGATATTTATAATATAAGAAAAATACCATTTACGCCAGCAAGGAGGTGGCTAAGCCGTATTTAGCATGTACTAGTTATCGTATAAGGAGTCCAGCTTACCATAACTAAAGGAACAAAGTATTTATTTATTCTAAATGCACTATTTTAAAGGCGAGAGCGTTGTTTCAATCTATTTACGTCGCTCGAGCTTTAAAACACTGTTTGTTTTGTCGTATACACTCTTAAATAATTAAATAAATTGAATTTATTTAGTTTTATGAATATGTAAGGAAACTACGTCTTTTTGTTTACATACAAGAAAGAGTTGTAAGTATTATGAATTGAGCTAAATCTTGGAAAAATATAATTTTCTGAAAAAAATTCACCTTTCTTGCATTATCCAAAGGATGATATTTTCATGTTTTATATTGTTTACGGGATTTTCTAGGTAAAAGATTTCTCTGGTTTACTTTCATTTAATTTCATTTTCAATTTTTTTTATCATTCACATTTTTATAGAAGGCTCAGCAAATGACTCTACACCACCTGATGGTAAGCAGTAGAGGAGTCCATGTGTGAAGATTGCTAGAGCGGCATGCGTCATACTGCCCTAGCCTCCTCCACCTTGCCGGCCCAAAAAGTGCTCTTTCACGACTCTTTTGAAGAAACCCATGTTGTATGAAGGATGGAATACATGTGCCGGTTAGGAGTTCCACGCTCTAGCTGTACGACAGAGAAAGAAGTCACTTTGTGCGAAGTAGACGTGGCGATAATTAAAGAGTAACTCCGTAGACAAACATGTGTGTTGAGTAGGAGAGGAGAGGGAGAATTAATTAGTTTTATAACCTCTCTTTCCCAGATGATAACTCCCTTCACATAATTCGCGGGGTCAGTCTATTATGAAGTCTATAGTTTAAGATTTGATTTATTTGAGAATGAGCTCTGTATACTTAATAACAGCGTTTACTCTACATCGAAATAAATGATGTAGGCTCTAAGATGGATAGAAATACGAATTTGAAATACTCCTTTAGCTAATTTTGAATATTATCTTTAGTTTTCTTTTTATATTTTATCTTATATTGATAAGTAATATATTCATAATGATCTGCCTCCTCAAATAGCAAAATGTTTGTCGTAGTTCACACATCATTTTTCAAACTCATTTCTTAGATAGTTCAACTGACAGGATCATCTAAATGACAACATCACGCGCTTCCGCCATTTTAAATTTAAAATCATGACAAACGCATTTCGTCTGTAGAAAGTTTACCAGAAAAAACCAAACGAAAGGCGACGAACCAAACGCATCTCGGCCTTCAATTTGTAATGGTGACGCTTTTTGTCAGAACCGAACAATAGGATGAATGTCAAAATATCGGTCAAGTGTGAGTCGTGCTAGATATTAATACTTTTTTATAAACAGCTATAATTAAATATGTCCTTTCTTACTTGAAATTCGAAACCGAATAGAATTTGAAATTACAAAAAAAATTTTTTTACATAATATCTTTTAACTTTTACATCGTGGTTTTTCTTTTTAAAAGACATGCATAATTTTGCTCTAATTGTTACTAAAATGTTAATCGAAATGTAATCGTAATACAAGTAATGTGTTGAATGTATTGTATTGTTTGTTGGTATTGTATGTATTGTAATGTAACATTACAGAGAATTTATAAAGAAATATTGAGAATAATATAAACGTGCACAGAATTTTCCTGCTAGACACAACAATTTTAAGAAGTGAGAAATAACAAATATACAATTTAAAACAAAACAGAGCATAACCCCGCCACGTACCAATGTTTTTAAATTTAGAATTCATATGTACGTATATTCGATGCTTTTACGGTGAAGCATAACATCGTGAACAAACCTGAGCTTGACCAACCCGCACTTGGACAGCATGGTGGACCTTATCACCCTAATTTAGGGTAGGCTGGAGCCCCTTGGTGGGGACGTATATCAGATGTTAATGAATTTAAAACAACTTTATTCACTGTAAAATTAATGGATTTTTAAACGGCCTTTGATAATATGGGCAAGAATGATAATCTAATGGAGTCTTCTAAATCGGCTAAGGCTACTGGAGATCAAAAGACATACAACTCTAAGTATATACGTGCGTAAAACATTACCCTCCTTCTGCATCACATGGGTAAGAATATAACTGCTTAAAAGGTGACATATGAAAACACCGGACAGGGTATATCAAATAATTTCAAAGAAAGTACGAAACTTCAAAAACATTTCACTTTCCACTAAAAGTGATAAAATACCTCGTCTTCATTCAAGACTGTGTGTTACAGACTCCCATAACTCTATGAGAAAAACTGCTTCGTAAACAGAAGAAGCGTTGAACAATATACAACAATTTCTATATCTCCCGACCGTGAGAGACGCAGGGTGAAAAGGCTCGTTTCACTGATTTTTCAACACAAAAACCGAGATAAGCCATGTGAATTCACATTGTTCACTAGGAAGGTGTTGTGTTTGTGTGAAATTGTTTATTTTAATGTACAACTTGTCATACAATTTAATAATGACTGCAAAATTCATGTCGACCTAATTTAAGTAGGTTTTAAATAAAGAAAATAATTTATTTAGTGTCCTACATACAGGTAATGTTCAATCAAATATTTTTTGTTTATAACGACAATGTAACATTACTCTTGTGTTGTTATTGTTGATTAAAATCCAATTAAGGAAACGATTCTGTCGGTTTAACGCATCCGATTTAGTGTTCTATATCCGTTTGTAGCTGCTCGGAAACTCATTGGTAATTTTTCAACAAAGTAATACCCTGAAAGCGCGTGCGCCATTCAAAGTATTAAGTAAGTAGCAGATTGCTGATTGTCCCTAGCCAATCACACTCAGTTAGCCTAATTTTATTGTAGATAGGAGATCAGGAACTCTCTCGTTAAAAGAAGTTTCTTGTAAATCAATGAACAGTGAATTCAACGCGAATGTTAATAAGCCGATTGCTTTGCACCAATTGCAAGATCGTAACTGATCAGAATCCTGATGAAAAGAGTGGTTAGCTTTTCAAATTTGGATCTATCGATCTATTAGATCACGCAGACGCAATGGTAGAAGGAATTATGTCATACAATTACGTGTGTGTGCGCCATAAGGGCACAACTAGTTTCAGAGACATTATTCACGCTTCCTTGATGGTTTGTGTACTTAAATATATTTCAATCACACGTTGGGCTAGCAACTTCAGATAAAAAATTAAGAAAATCACTTATATTAAAGTACAGAATGGATTGATTACGTGGGTTAAAAAGTATATATATACTTTCATTTATTAATTTTATTCAAACGTAATACAAAACAGATTCAGCGTCAACGTTGACGAAAATATAACTACATACACTAATTCTCAGATACGCCTGATGTGTGCTGATGGCCAGTTCGTAACATCGTCTCCAAATAAGTATAAAATGTATAAAGCATCATTATAATCAATAACCTTTACCTCCTTGGATAACGACGTTGTTATACTTTTAAGAAAGGACATCAATCTTTAAACCAAAAAAAATGTCAGAATAACTACTGTGTTCAGACATCCAGCAAACAGATCTGACGTCATTATATAAAAAAGCAAAACATGGGAACACAGCCTTAACTCTCTTTAATTAATGAAAAAAATGATATCACCTCATTTGTTGCCTACTGAAACCTTCGGTCCGAGCTGTATTTTTATATCGCATTCGACAGCTTTGTTGTACGAGCACAGCGCGTTTTCAAAATATTTTATAAATACCTATTTTCAATTCAATTACAATATATTTTCAAATACAATGAAGAAACTGAATTAAAATTTTTCTGACCCGAGACTAAAAATGGCGAAATTAGCTTTGTTTTCGTAATTGCAACTAGAACGCTCAAACCAGCGAGCTATACCTTATACCTTGTAAATACTCTTTTTGATATTGTTATATAATAATTAACAGAATTAAAGTCAGAGACAATCGAAGTTTAGAGTGGACAAAGCAATCTAACAGTTTTAAGAAGTTATTTTTTTTATATTTTTTGAAAACTGACAGCTTTATTATCCTAATATCTCAGAGGCGTTGAACAGTTTGTGTTTTCTTAAAGATTATTAAAATGTTAATTTTAATTATACATATAATAATATTTATGTCACCATTAGTTTTATTTGGTATACATATTCATAAATAAGTCACCAAGAAATAAATTAGATCTGTAAGTCATCGCAGCAGAGTATTTAAACTATAAAACCGTACAATCCAGTTATAACTGATTTAAAATAGACCATATTTTCCCGGAAGCCTCAATTTGGTACATCAACTTTAGTTGTCCCAAAATACTACCCTATTTTACAACAACTTTTGTAGTCAAAAAACCAAAATTTTTTTTGATACATCTCATTTACAACATAATAAGTTTGAGTCTGTGTATAAGCAAAACGAAAACATCTCAGGTTCTATAACTTGATATACGAACGGATCCAATAAAAGTGAACATAAATTTATCACAGTTATTTTACTCATATAAACATAATATTATTAGTAGTGGAAAAGATCTTCCTGTCAGAGCGAGAAGACAAATAAATTGTACTGATCAGAGAGGGAAGGCATTACATCATTTAGTTACGTCCGCGGTTACGCAATGGTACGTTGAAAGTAAGGCTAGAAAGTACGACTATCGTGAAGATTTAGGTGCTGCCTAGGGTTGCCAGCTGTTCGGGAAAGGCTATCTTATCTCGCTATCATATCTATTAGTCATTTAAACTATCTTTCAGGGCCAGCGGATTCATGGCCTTGTGGCTGTGATTAGTGTGTTAGCAAGTGTTTTGTAATGACGCATGTGGCGACTTGGTGAAATGTTAAAATGAGTCAGAGTCCTCACCGACATAGACAATGGCGGTCAGCACGTTGAAAACGCTCAATGGGTAGTTTATACCGTGTTCCACATACTCCTATAGCATGCAAGCTGTCCGCTTGATAAAAAAATGATGGCATTTTATACTTGTCAGCCGACAAACCCAAGGAACTCCAAACCGATACATCTATCAAGCGGTTTCTCATAAACTAAACTAGATCGTTGGTCCATACAATATGAGCCTACAAACGCTGCATCTTCCTGTTACTTTAATAATTTGTTTATTTACTAACAATACACGCAAGAATGCTGTACACGCCTGTAATAGGTGTACACATCAGGACATTTTTATCATATTTGTGTTTTTGTACAGATTAATGTGTATGCTGTTGGTGTGTCTTATGTAAATAATACTGCCAAAACAATTTTTGTCGGAACACAATAATGCTGTAAACTTTGCTGCTATGCCGACAGACTTAGGCAAGATGGCCATACGAGACAGGCGGGAATAGAAAAAGCCCTACTTAATGAACTACGTAAAACCATACGATATTTCCATTTATTTAATATATCCTAGCTTAAACCGTAATTGACTTAAAAACAATTATATATATTATACATAAATATTGGCATTGAAAAAACAAACTAATAGTAAGTAAAAAAAAATCAACACCTAAATAACAAAACATCCATCAATATTACGAGTATTTTAATTAAATAAAATAAAATATGTATTTCCCACTATACTAACTCACCAATTCTACGCAAAATTATTGCTAATACGACTAACAAAATGATATTCTTTTTAACTTGCAATTTGTTCGATTTACTCTGGTCTGAAATAACAATTATTATTGGTATTAATATCATCATATACGTACGCGCTGGGCACGCCTTCCTACAGGGTATTTAAACTATATTCTACTCTAAAAAAATTCGCTGAAAATAAAATTGTATTCGTCATTTATTTCCCATTAGTGACAGCCCTGTGCCTCAAGTCTGTTTTACTGATTTGGTTAGATTGTCATAATGACCCAGATAAGGAAAGCCACAACACAATAAATTTTAACGATTTTCCATTTCAATAAATTTACGTTGGTAGTGTCAACTGACTAACTCATATGGCTAATTGAAGTTTCAAAATATTTACTGCTTACTCTTTACCTATGTAAAATATCTCTCTCTATCCCTTTTTAGGTTTTACTTCAATAAAAGTTGCAATGAGGTTATTAAATAGTATTGAAAGGGTTGTGCACATTTTAATTTAATTTATTAAGAAAAAATACATTTCTATCGTAATATGATAGTTTAGCCATGCTAGTGCAGGCAAGGTGATGCCTTAGTTACGCCCCATTTTCTCCGTACCAACATATCCTTCATGCCTCTTCTAGAGAAGCCTATCTTGTATGAAGGAGGAAGTACGTATGCTGATAAGAAACAGATAAAAATTAATGCACATATAAAAGCCGATTGGACATTACCAACTTTCAGCACAGAAGCAAAATACATCGGTTTAAAAATATTTTACTAACTAACCGAATTTTTTTCCAGTAGGTAGGTAAAGATCATTAAGATATATCATTAAGATATGATTATTATTTAGTGCTAGATTGGTTTATGTGTGTGCGGCAAGGTAATTTTGTATTATATTCTAATTTTCTTATTGAGTGTATTTAAAGCCGACATATGTAAGTAAACAACGATAAATACAAGTAAAATAACGCCATCTATTGATAAATTTTAGAACTTAAATAAAACTACTTTTCTTAACATTTTTCACAGAGTTATTAATTAACTATAAAAATTGTTTTAACTCCTCTAAAATTGCTTGTGTTCCACCTCCCCTAACAGAAGAACTCCCCTGCAGCAAATAAAAGGTCTTAACAACTCTCCGCTGCTAATCGAATTACAGCACGTAATACGAGGAGTTACATCCATTAATATTACATGCAAGTTGAACAGAGCGCATAAAATGGGTTCTTTCGAAATAGTCGAGAAACATCACCTTTTTTGTTCGACGGCGGTCGAGGTGTCTTGGGCAGATGTCACATGATACTTTACGTATCTTTGTCTATAGACTTCCCCTACCAACCAGAGTTAAGTCATTTGTAGTGTCACTACAAAAAAAATAAAGAACGAACGAAGAATAAACGTTTAAAATAGTTTAAACGTTTATTTTTCCCTATTAACTCATTGCGCACTGACGTTACTTCATGGGAGAGAAATTTTGCTATGTTTACCTGGATGGCTCAATGGTTGGAAGTTAGAAGATACAAAGGTCATGGTTTTTACTTCAACCAACATGAATTGGGCACAAAGCAAGGGTAGAACAAAAAAATACATAAGGCGAACCGACGGAAATCCTTGCGACTGCATAACATACTTCTAGGTACCGTTATTGTAAAATTAATTGTGATTTCTTCTACTGGAGACCAAATAAACTCATATTAAATTTGAAAGCATATACATAACGAATACCATCTGCGAATTCAAAAGTCAATTATAAACAGCAATTTGCATACAACACGCATCCACTCACGCAAATATGAAAATCGAGAGTTGTACTGTAAACAATGTAAAATATACTTAATATTTAGGTAGTTAAGATCGATTTTTCTGTGATTTTTTTATGGTACGCGTAAGGTTTTTTCGCAATATGCCACAGAGTAAAATTGGCAGTCATTTTTCGTTTCCCTATATCGAACTAAATAGATTTAAATTGCAAATTCGTTTTGTGGATAGTAGTCCGTTTACATAAATAAAATATTTATGTAAACGTTTTTGTCTTAAATGATATTTCAAAAACCAAATACTTAGCTAGTGTAATGAATTTTAAATACAAAATGATTATTTTGCAATTAATTTAATGTCATTAAATTCTGATACAAATAATAAATTCTGATAGAAAACATAGAGTACCTTTTTGAAGATTACTACTCGAATTACATATGACGCTTGATATTTTGACAATTATCTATAAAATTGTAACGGGCTGCGATGTATAGCTAAAGGTCTAACTGAAAATAAAGGCTACGTTTTTAAATTAATATTAACGTAGAAGAACCGAATTGAATATGCGCACTAAATAATTTTTATAAGGTTTAAAAAACTTATATTATAAGTACAAGTTACACGTGGTTTTACATGTAATAAAATCTAGAAAATTATATTCTAAGGCTTCAAATCGTGATGGAAACATCGTTTTCCGCATATTATTTTATTTGAAGGAATAATGAACCTTATAGGTTACAGTTTACGGATACCATTTGAACTTACATCCAAAATTACTTCCGAACTTCATATGATGTCGCTGCAACTCGTGAGGTCTTTGTACAGTGACAATAGAACTTTTACTCAATTGTGTGGTAATATTGATCTCAAAAACGATGTTTTCGTGGGTGACGCATTGCCACCATTCAGTCGAATGGAAACCTTAACATATGCAATTTACGGGACAAACTTGCATACTGCCAGTTTTATTTTTATATACTAAAAAATTGTTTCATTTCCTATTTTCGGAGAATAAAATTGTAATCTCTATCTGGAATTAATAAGAACAAAAAGCTGAAAAACGTGAACAAAATTTACATTTTTTTTTGTTTTTTTTTGTCTGACTAATGCTGTTGACCTTTACAGCGTTACCGGGGTTTGAAAATTTACATTTAAAAACATCTAACAGTTATGGATGCAGTATTGCAGTATAAAAAATATATATTTATGCGTGTCAGTTGTGAAAAATCATTACAAACAACATTGGTTTTGAGAAAATCAATAGTTATAAATATTACTAATATGGTTTACTGTTATCAAAGGCGAATTTTTTTTTAGGCATTTGGATATTGTTAAAATAAGAAGTTTAAGATTTTCTGTGAATAAAATCAATCTGTGAATTTAATAATCAGTTTAAAATTAAATCAGTTTAAAAGTAAACCAATATGTTGTTGTTATTGTGAATTGTATTAACAGTAACTGTAATATAACAAAGCGTACATTTATTAAAATTTTACCGAAAATAAAAAAAACTGATTTCAAACCAAATTTAAAATATTTTTCATTAAATTAAAATAATTTATAAGTTATAATTTTTATTTTTAATCTTCACTCCTTTATTACTTTTATGTATAAAATGCAACGTGAAAAACTTAACGTTCATTCATTTATTTTCATTTTATCAAATCACCAATTCGGTTTTAATTATTATTACTAGCTGAGACAGACATAATTCTATCAAAAACTATCGGTGTGTAAAACAAAAAATATTTTTAAGTTTTCATGAACTTTTCTCTTCGAAAAAACCATACTCTAGCTTTACCAATATTTCAAAAGTATATTAATGGAATTAGTCCAGCCTTTTTTGGGTTTGGAGCACAGTAACACATTTGGCGATTCAATTTTATTTGTTTAAATTATTGTAAGCGCAAAGTTTTATTATAGTACATAAAAATTTTCTGTGACCATATTTTCGCTGTCATGATTGTGTTTCTCTCTATCTGTCACAAAGCTTTTACTCATTCATCGTCGAGTGACGTAATGCATCTGTTATGCATATCACGGGACCCTAAAACATCTCTGTCCAACCGTGTATAGTTAGTAAGAGCAATCAATGCTTAAAGTTATTATTTCTGCCAACACACTATTTTTTACCATTACCACTATATTTACCCATAGCAAGAAGCTTTTCTTTCAGATAAATTAATGCTATATTTGTTCTGTAATTATACGAATATCCATCTCACTCTGATTCTTCTAGAGCGAACGAAAGATAAAAAGCTGTGGTACCACCAACGCGATCTTGCAAATATGCCCTAATAATCTAACTTCATTGTTAACTTAGAAACTATTTCTTCGTTAATCATAATATATTTTAACCGGCTTCAAAAAGGATCAGGACGTCGATTTTGATAATTCGCTGCCTATTTATTCTAACATGTTTATTAATATAAGTATATAAGATAGGCTTTATATATATATATATATATATATATATATATATATTACTTTATTGTAATACATTTAGATACATTATTATATATTTAGTGGTTAATTTTGTAAAGTATTAATATTTAAATTGATTATGTTTTTTCTTCAATCAGTACATGCGATTTTATTTTCCCCACACACATGTCCTATCGCAGATCGGAATTTCAATTGTATAAAACACCATTCTGATCTTTTTCTTGTTTTCATTTCTTATTTATGTGTACACAATAAATGGTTAAGTAAATTAAAATAAAAAAAGTTTTTTGTCTCAGATATACTAAAAAGTTGTTTCCGTAAAAATTTCTTCCTGATCCGATAAAGATCTTCGAATATAGAGAACGGAAATCTTCAACAAAGAACAGTCTAGCTATATTATAAAACAATATGAGTTTCGACTGGTGAATGACATGTACACAAGTCGATAGAGTCAGCCATCTAACTTTTATTTAAACTAAACAAATGCCAATCAAAACCCAATGAAAAAAATGTTAGACAAATCTGAAAATGCATTTAAAACATTAGGATTTCGTACTTCGTTATTTCTCGAAAATATTGGAAATGAAGTGACACAAATACGTACAAATAAGACAAGTTCATAAATTGAATATTTGTCTGTATTTCATTGTGCTAAAGTCCTTTTTAAGATTCGAGTAAAGTTTTCATATGTACAAAAACCAAAGAACTGATTTTGCAATCGTATCGCACCCAATATTCATTACATCATAATTTCCTTCATTGCTCTACCATTTTGGGAAAGCTAGTGGTTTGTTTTCGCCATAATAACGACTGTCAACATGACCATTACAATAGTTTTCTATGTTATAATAAACACATAAGACATTTGGAAATACTATTGACGATAATGACTTTTTAAATAAGATACTATGAGCGTGTGAAATTTTGATGATATAACGAACTAAGTAGAGTAATTATAATGTGAATGTATTAATAATTTGAGAAGCGATTGTAATTAAAATTGAATTATCGAATAGTCAGTACAACTGTGTACTAAGCCAGAGGTCCCGGGTTCGAATTCCAGTAGTGCTAGATATTTGTATGATAATTACAAGTATTTGTATATAT
Organism: Acentria ephemerella; assembly: GCA_943193645.1. NCBI lineage: Eukaryota > Metazoa > Arthropoda > Insecta > Lepidoptera > Crambidae > Acentria > Acentria ephemerella. The sequence goes on along the minus strand of OW971901.1, from coordinate 2,720,474 downwards.
TTAGAATATTTCTAAAATTTGTATACATATGTATTTATATGTCTGTATTTCTCCGTTATTTGGTATAAAAGCTCTTAATGATGCTTAGTTTGGGATTGATAATATGTTTGAGTGTTAGAGATATAATAATAATAAATATTATTAGAATTGAAGTTTTTGTAATATTTATCATCTATATAAGCTGTAGTAGCAATTTATGAAACAACAATTTTGCGGAGCATGTCAGTTAGGCAATTTTCCTAGTAAATAGGCTTAACGATTTTGTGACTCCTTTCTCTGTTGCACAGCTAGATCGTGAAACTTCTTGCCGGCACACGTATTCTCTCCTTCATATAACAAGGGATCCTTTAAAAGGGCCGAAAAAGCACTTTTTGAGCAGGCAAGGTGAGGGTGCCTAGGGCAGTATGTCGCATGCTTCACTAGCTATCTTCACATATGGATTCCTCTTCTCGAATTTATGATAACAATATGATAATGACATTTCTTATTTTTTTTAATCCAAAAATGCAATAATAATAAAAATTAATTCATTTATTTCGACCATCTCACTCATTAGATATTTTAAAAATTATTATTCATTACTGCCGCGAATTTGCGTGGATGAGGGAAAATAACAAAATGTCGTACGTAGGTAGTATTCATTATCTTTAAGGATTAAAATAATGTCAATAAAAAAAAATACCAAAAAAAGGTTGTGTTGAGTCATCCTTAAAAGATATATGCGCTCACTGACTTTTTTTAGATATTTCAAAGGAGAATTCCTGAGAATTAGTAATTTTTTAAATTAGTATTTTTTAGTATTTGCGATCCGAACTCCAGTTATCCCTGTCACCCGATTTTATAAATTTTCTCCACCTTTGTGTTTCCTCAAATCATAAATGAATTAATAATGGGGAAGTGTTTTACTCTACGTGAGATTACATTTCGCATTATCAAAGAGTTTGCGTAACACTGTACGGATGATCAAAGCATGAAACGGCTGCTATGTAACAGTGCATTACCAATCAATACGTTTGTTTCCTAACAATTACATACTTATATAGTTACAAGGCAAAGTGGGTATATATAGCTATGATTTCACGTCAATGTACCTATACAGTACTAGCTTGTGCGTGTAACTTAATTTCGCGTAAATGGTGGTTAACGCAGAAGCCGAGTCACAAGATCAGAGGATAAAAATTATCTTGATACAAATGAAAGCAATTCAGTATTCTACCGAGAGTTTCATTTTGAACTTGTACTGCACTGAACCAACCTGTGAACTTTGTACCATCTACAAATGACCACTAACGTAATCTTTTAAAATAAATCCTAAGTAGCGATCGAAGAAATAACAGTTAATATTTAGCACGTTAGTTATACAATTATTGATTAATTTACTAACTTTAATGTATTATTATTATTATTTTGCTTTTTGTGGCATTTTCCTTATAATTATTGTTTTTAAACTACTCCCAAATTAAAGCAAACAAAACACAATAAAATATATTCGAAACAGTCAATCCGCTTTTGAGTTTTAACGAGATTGAGGAATAGATTTATGTTTTTTTATGTAAGAAGAAGACGTTATTGGCTTAGATTCAAGAAATAATATTACTATTTGAGCTGTCATCGTTAATAAGCCTGTTGAGTGTCTATATATATAAAGATAACAGTATTCATATTACAAAGTAAATTTATTAAAAGTAAAAGACTTATCTAAATTAAATTAAATAGATATTATTTTATATTCGTCAAGTCCGAGAACTAAGAACATTATTAGAATTTTTTTTTAATGATAAACGCCGCTGTGTTCATTTGGTTGGGGTCTATCAGATCTAGGTCATTTCCAAGTTTTGACCCCAAGGACGCTCTCTGTTAACATATTACATTACTTACTATTTTACATTAACATTTTAATTAACATGTGTTAATTCGTTTTGAATAATTATGATATTTATAAATGCGTTTAAAAAGTTTATTTGTATTTAATTATAAACCACATACTTCTTATAATTATTCCATTACCATTACCATTGTCACAAATTTAATGTGATTAAATAAATCATAAATTCTTAACGGAACTTAGCTCACCTCGACAAATGATAAATACCGAAAACGGAAGCGAGTTACACCATAGAGAAATAAGGTATCTTACCTCCAACTGCCGATCCATAATTTTTTCAAAAAAGTACCTCAGTTCTTTTTTATATTCATAATTATTGAAGCCACACGAACAACGTAACATTTTAAACGTTTAAAGATACGGAGTTTATTAGAGTGTAAATTTTTGATTATATAACAGTTTGTGTACAAAGGTCATTCAAAATGTTATTTAATTCCGGGGCCGATAGAAAACTTATTTGCATGACACACGGTCATGTCAGATCCTTCAAAAACTCTACAACAATATATCAGTTAGGTAACTCCTTTCACAAACTTACCTCTCTCCGAAAACGCATCGTTGCCGATATCCTGGATGCTCTGGCTTTGTTCTTCTGTTCCAACTTCGTTTAACCCAAAATTTTGGTCTCGGAAGATCACATTGTCAATAGTTCCTGGACCCGCGTGAGAATTGGTTTGAACCAAAGAGTTTACACTATCCGTCGCGTACGGGAACACCACTCGCGGACTCCGCGCCTTCCAATCGTTCAACCCGCCATAAAAACTGTTTCGCACTGCTGGAAATGTAGGCGCATTATGATAAGGATCGAAGCTAAAACTAGGTGCGTAAGGCCGTCCAAACCGTCCCTGATAATACTGTGGTGGCTGAAAAGCTCTAAACCTCGGTAGCGGCTCGTAAAACCTCTCGTTTCCAGATGGGAACTCGTCTTTTGGAGTCGTTTCTATCCGAGTATCATCAGGAGACGTGAAATCGTAATCCGGATCATCGAATTTGACTTTCTCATGAGTCAAATCGATTTCACCGCGCCCTAACGGTTGGCGACTCTCGGATTCATCTAAGAAGAGAACCCTGGAACGGCTTTTTCTCTTGTAGTAACTTTTAGGCACAAACATGACATTATTGTAAGGGTTCTGGTAGACAAGACTCAACGCACGGCTCGGCTCGACGGCTGCGACGGACGCCGCCACGACGAGAAACACTTTCCAACTATTTTCGCTGAACATGTTAATACGGTCAATGCCCCGATTTCACTTTCATTGTACACTGGGGATGCCGTTTTATGATCGTTCGTGCCTAGGGGTGACCTAGTACATTTTTGTTACGTATTTTTATTAGGTGGAAGATTTTTAAATGAACATTTTAGTTAAGGTCGCGTGCGGTCGGTGTGGCGGTTCGAGGCGGACTGACAGTCGCCCCCACTGTGCAGGCGCAGCTATTATATAAAACTGCATGGTTATGGAATGTTTATGTAATTGGTGACGTCGTCGACGGAGAGATAAACAAATTATGCTATAACTTCTTAGTGGGACGGACTCTTTCTTTTCTCGTGACCTTATTTAGTTAGTAATTAATGGTTATACACTATTTTGTTAAACCAATGTTTAGATATTTTAATAATTTGACACACAAAATCAGTTTTGATTAATTTAATACAAAATTTTAACAACACCACATTGACCTATATTGTTGGTGATAGCGGTTGCCGTAACAGCCGGGATCAACATAACCTGATTTCCACAGAAAAGAAGAGCTTGTAATAGTAAATTTGAAATTGACGCGCTAGGACCAGACAACTTTTTAATTTTAAAACTTACCGCACCTTTCTTTATCTTTATTTTTTTACCAATATTTGCGCTCCGCGTTTTGCCCAAAATAGGATATTTTAACGTGGAGTAACTTAGTTGTAGAGTCATTAGATCGCTTATATTGACCAAATATAACCAAAATAGCTTTTTTTTCGTAATTAAAACAAGAACGATAGGACCATTACCCCAACTTATTTCAGTAGTTATCATAAACCTGCATTTTAATGGCTATTAGCGCAAAACAACACTTGAATAAGCGATTTTTCATTTCTCTAAGAAAAGACATCAACGCGCTCGCCACTATTTAACTGAACAATTAACCCCCTTACGTGTACAACAAGATTGAAAGTAATTGTTTTTTCTCACTCGTATGCAAGATGGAAAAAAACAAAAGATATTTTTAATGCAATAAGTTTATTGATATTTAATGTTACCAGGCTGTAAATGACTCGGGGTTTTATATAGTAATAGATATCTTTTTTATGTGTAATTCTTTACTGAAAATATAATTTAAAGATATGCTACAGTAGTGTATATTTGAGCAGAATATATAAAAAAAGATTTAGTTTGGTGTAAACTCCAATAAATACAAATAAAAGTATAGCTCTTTGTTTTATTCGTCTAACCACCATTAATAAAACCAAAAATAGTTTACAGGTTTACATTTTTTTAAACGTCACAGTATATACAGAAAATATTTTCAATAATAATTAATTCGTTTAACCTCATTTATCATTTAGCAGTATCAGATAAATATTACGGTTTCTTAATTGCTTTTTTTTTCTCTAGATCTTTATATTCTAAAATATGTTTAGTATAATAGCGTGAAAAAAGTTGTAAAACTTTATATGCGATTCATGAAATGATAGATTTAGTGCTTTGTTTTATTGATTATTAAAAGTAATAAAGCTATTTTAAGTTAATTGATTTATATATAAAGATCATAAGATACGAAGAACATATGAATTATTTGGTATGTACTATTTTAGACATCAACAGAATCTATGTACTTAATCGATATTTAAATATAATTAAATATATACTTTTGAATTAGATTTACGTATCTATAAAATATTTTGATACTGTTAATGTATAAAATATTGAAATAAACTCAAAAATATTAGACGCGTCACGCGTCGTCTTCATTGTTATATTTATTGATTCGTATCTTTTAATCGATCCAGCTTACTTCATTTAGATAATCAACAATGCAATGCATTATTTAATAAGCTAGTAAAATATAATGCTTACATACAGAACAGCGCCATCTATCAAACGTCAAAAGAATCAATAGTAATCAGTAAAAGTTGCCACAGCCTTCATCTAAGCAGCCCAGTTGACATTTAAATTACACTACTTTAGACAGGTGGCTAATGGTAGAAGTTAATTTTTAATGAGAGATCTTTGAATTCACATCTCTTTTTAAAGTTATTGTGTTTCTTCCCATGTAGCAAGGCCTATGCCCAACAGTGGGGTGTATAATGGATTTTGATGATGATGATGGCTTTGCTATATAAATTATTTATTTAAAAATATCTGGTGGGGGGCCACCCTTATCAATTAAAGGTATAAAATACTCTACAACCTATTTTCAGACCTACAAAATATTAACAGATAATTTCATTAAAATCGGTTAATCCATTTCGGAGGAGTTCGTTTTTATATATAACTAGTTGCTCCGGTGAACTCTGTTTCTCCTACAAACCACCACTAACGCCATCTATTGAAAGAAACACAAAGTAGCGATGAAAGAAATGACAGCTTAAATGTTTAAGATGTCAGTTACGCGATTTTCCATACTATATGTTTTAGTAGTATATTTTTAAGCATTTCCCAGTCTTTTTTATTTTTAAAGGTTTCAAAATAAGAATCGAGTCTAAACGAAACTAACGAACAGTAATTCATATTTATATACAAGAAGTAGAAGAAGAAGATTTATTTATTATACTAACAGGAAATAACTATAGTGTGCTTAAGCCTCTGCAATCGTATTGCAATTAATCACTTATACAGGTGAACTGGAGGACTGACATGAATCAATTTTACAGGCTTCAATTTGGTTGCGCATGCTCCGGTCTTTTAGGCTCAGGTAGCTTAGGCATAAAAATATTATGATTGACAGTATTTAATAAAAATTTAAATTAAATGTTTCTGTTATTTTTTTTATAGCAGGAATAAATGTTATCTTATACTATCTCATATTGTTAACTAGTTAAAAACTGAAATTTCTATATTTATTTTTAATAAATGCCTTGTAAAGAAATATATAATTATGATAAAAGATCAATGACAATAATTATTTATCCGCGCCGAAGTATGCATAACTTATTTTGGGCGCCATGTTACTGGCGCCTGCGCAGAGAAATTTAATGCCACAATATACAGCACTACAGTATACTAGCAGAGCTTTTTATTTGCATGATTAGTCCTACCAGCATTACTGACCTCTGGTTAAGAAGACCACTCAACCAGAGGTCCAAGGCTCCAGGATGGAGCAGATATTTCTATCTTGCTTACTATATTCATGATTTCTAGATATTTGTGTGTGATAAAGAATCCTAGAAGAAACGAAATCGCGGGCAACAGCTAATATTTTAACAATTAGTTATGATACTGATCCACTGCGTATTATTTAACTATGATTTAAGAGAAAATTGTGTCCACACGACTGTGTCTGTGAAAGATGTTTTGGTAATTAAGTATCGATTCAATTTATGTCTTAACCGTATCCGTGACTGAGTGGTTTAGTTAAATAATTGAGAAATTTGAAACTTTATGGTATTGACTGGCTAAATATGATAAGCAATTAAGTTGGGTATTTTTTGAGCCGCGTTATACTCCCAATAATCTATGTATAATTTAAAACCAGTCGTTTTCATTGTACGACTTAGCAACTTAAGCGAAGACACAAACTTTAAACTTTTCAATATTAATAAAATTACAATATAATACAATTATGATTAAAAGAAAATTTATTACCATGTTAACAGTGTTGCAATAAAGTATGTTTCGTCTACAGTATATATAATTTACACTGCTGGGCACAAAATACAAAAGATCCCATTTGGTCGACGTGCTCTGGGAATAATTCTGGCCGAAAATCCTGGCCATCAAGATAAGATACACTGCTGAGCAAAAACCTTCCCTCATGCTGGCTCAATGCGGTATGATGGATGAAAGCGGTTGCCATCACAACCAGCGCCAGCCTTCTGAAGCACGGAGGAGCTCTAGATAACAAGTTTGATTGACCCATCCAGGGACCAACCATGGCGCAAGTTGTTTTATTTTTGCTATCGAAATCACAGAGTTCGAACTTCATAAATAATATGTTAAATATATTTACTTTTAAAAAAGTTATTTGACTACACTATCCACAAAACTGACGTTTCGTGAGCGTTTTTAATCTTTAATTTTGAAACAAATTATATATCTAAAGAAATTTCAACCAAAATTAAATGCTATAAAATATTATTCTAACTCTTCCTTCCCATATAACTTTTGACTTGGGGGATGGCAGTCGAAGCTACCATACACGAAAAGCGATTAGTAACGCAACCGTAAGGTTTTCAGAAGTATTCAATACAGTTACTAACGGCACACGCCGCATCATCGATATTGTGCAAAAACTCACGGTCCACACCAAATGAGCAGTGACAGTAAGTTATATTATTATTAGTTATTGTCGGCTGTTACACTACAACGCATTCTGCTCCAGAACGCTTGTGTAGATAAGACGGTTCTGATCGAACTTTTATAGTCCATCACAAACGAGCTCTATTGTTAGGTATGATATAATGAACACAGTATACGTAATTCCTCTGATATCTTCGTACTAACACGGCGGACTTCTGTAGTTCATATGCGCATGCGACGAAGACTCAGTATCGTACGGTACCCTTAGTAAGTTATAATCGAATAAAACTGTTTCGATCGTATTTAGCGTTGTAAGCTATCAAATTAAATGTAAACTACAGAAGCCCCTCTATAGTGAAGTTCGCTTACCGCAACTACGATAAAAATTATTCGATACAATTGAAATTCACAATAGGGGTATGGAGCTGCGCCGCCTCGTCTGATTAATGCAGCGGAACTCCAATCCTCCCGCGAGGAAGAATGGAATCACCAGAGATATTTAGTGAGTATGACTTGTGCTATTCTGGACTGGCTGGCTTTGGGAACCACTCTGAGCGATTCCCACATATGCTTGCCTCTTAGCCAATGGCGGGGAGGTCCGTAATCGGATTCCTGGTCACTTAAAAAAACAAAATGGTAATAAAGCTGCGTTGCCAGCCTGTAAATAATTTTTTATCTATAACAGCTACTACATTGGTCTTATAATCTTGCAACGCGCCTAGAAATGATACTTACCAAGAATAAAAGGTTTATACTTTACTTAACCGACTTCAAAAAAGAGTAGGATCTGAAATTGACAGTATTTTTTACTCAAATACTCGAATAGTATATAGCTATTCGAGTATTTTTAACAAACGACAAATAGCCAGGCAAGTGGACAACACTGACGGTTTATCCCATTCAACTTTAGCCTAAGAAACTCAACACTCAAAACAATGAAAAAAAAAGTTTTGCCCAAAGTTAAAAACCGTCATCAAAACTCTAAAAAGGTTTTCAGATTTGATTAAAACTTTTTAGTGGCATTAAACATATCGTTTTTTTTTTATTATCGTAATTATACTGTAAGGTGACTCTAATGAACTTTGACCTTAATGATGTCGTCGTAGAGTTGACATTCTCTAGATATTAATTTCTCACTTTAACGGAGTGCACTCTCGCAACGGAACCAACTGTCCCACCTCATATAGAAGACGTTCTGAATCAATAACTGATCAAGAAATTAAATATAAAGCACATATACTGGCAGAATATGCGAATACATATACTGTTAAATCAAACGGTGCAAAGACAAATTTAAAATCCAGTAGGTGGTAATCAAGAATTTATTAATAAGCGAAAGAACTCGTAAAATCCGGTTACACTGTAAATTCGAACTACAGGGAACGGCCAAATTGGTCAGTCCAAAAAATACTAACTAAAACTAATCCATGGTGCTCGATTAAACATCTAAAGTAAAGTTTTCAATTTGACAGACCAGTGTGACATCTCAAAATGTTGCCCGATAATGGCTAATTTAAGTATCGAAATATTTTTTTTTCGTAAAAAGCATAATCTCAATCTTGGTAAAAAAAACAAATTGATATATTTTTATACACTAATTCGCTAAATGTTGTTTAAGTGAATTGATTCTTTTCGTTCAACAAATACCATAATAATTTTGTTAGATTAAGCATATTTTTCAAAGCATTGTAGCTTTAAAATTATATTTGTAAACAATTATAGGTGGGTTTAGTTCATTGATATCGTAATATCGACCTTACCCAATCATTACCAAAATTCTACAACTTGTGGTAACACTCCACTTGTCATTGGGTCTGTCGAAATAGTAAATCTACTTTTGAGGAAACCAGTCACATCCCTACGCACAGCAAGAAACACGTAGTTTAAAGTAAAGATTACCCAAACCTGTTGATACTCCAATGATAAGAAACGATAGAAAAAATAGACTAAATACTTTTGATATTATAAAGTTGTATTCTATACATTTGCGTGTACTTACAAAGCTAACATGAGTGTTAGAATAAAATATAATGTATCTTTATTGTATATCAACCAATTAAAAAAAACATAAGGAACAGTTCACCAATTTTGTAAAAATGGCCTTATCGCTAAAAGCGATCTCTTCCAGTAACATTAGGGTGGAAATGATTAACAATAATGTTCTCCAGGGAAGTTGGTGTCGTATGACGAATACATACGTGACATACTAATACTAATAATATGATATTATATTATGTAATTAAATGGTGTGAAATGAATAAATATTGAATATCCAAGCTATCGAGGGTTTGCTATAGCTCCGAAGATGTTCACAGATCCTAATATATTATACACTAAAAGATTCCCTGAAAAATAATGTAAATCAGCAAAATTTGGTTGAGATAATCACATTCCTACCTTTGTATATCTGTGATTATGCGGGTCATCACACACCATCACAGACATCCTTCATTCCAAGTCACAGACAATCCTTTTTCTGAAGTCAGATAAAATATTTCAATATCTCAATGATCGCCAAAGTAAAAGTGAATTCTTCCAACAAACAACATGTTAACTTCTGAGTCAGATAAAATGAGATTTTAATGACACGCGAGTTTCTCGCAGTTAGATAATACATATATGCACGGTTTCGGGTTCGCGACCAGTTTACGGTAAATTACACAAACACATTTGTCACATTGGCAAAAGAAAGCATCTTGTTATTTTTATAGATGATGATGCTGGTGGCGAGTGGCCGATCAGTTTGTTATTATCCGCTTACAATTAAGAATATTGGTCGCGCGAAATCTCTCTTACTATCAAAGAAAGCTTCTCAAAGTATCAAAGAACGCAAATAATCACGTGGCTCCTGACAGTAAGTGTAACCACCGCATTTAGATAATTGTAGAGCCAAAAAAACACTCCACATGGAGGCAGCAATAAATAAGTCCTCTAAAGTTACTTATTCTTAATTATTGACTACGAGAACTCTGCACAATTTCTTGTCTATGCATAATAGACAATACAGAAGGTAACGAAGGTTTGAATACTTTCGATTATGAAAACAAATTATGTTTCGCCGTCGTTAATCCCAAATTGGAATAAAGAGTTATTAAATGTACAGTTCTTCTGTACTTACGTTAAAAATAAATTTTATTGTATTATTTTTTATTCTAATTCAATATTTATTTACACCATTACAACAGCAGTCTGCGCAATTTTTTCCTCAATTCAACAAAAGAGAAGCTCAAAACTTAACCAACTCGATCAATTATTAAATTTTTCCACAACTACATACTTTCGATAATGTCTCTATGAAGTGAAGTGAAGCTATAATAATCGAGATAGCGAGACGGGTATACCTTTTTGTAACAGAAAAATGGCGAAATACGGATCTACACTTAATGCGTACTCGTACGTTCAGATCTCGTTGACACTAGCGCCGCTACTGACGGAATCACTAAAAAAGCTTATTTAAAAACTGTTTGCTTTAACAGCATAGTTTATGAAATTGCGGCGAAAATTGGAAGTACACAACTTATTATTATAAGTTTGATTTTTTACGTTGACAGTGGCGCCACAGATATCGCAAGCGTAAAATTGTAGCGTTCTAAAGATAGGCTTTTAAGAAAACAGCCGGCCAGTACACTTCAGAGCGCGGGCAAGCGCTGACGACAAAAAAATTAAAAGATAAAAAATAGTCAATATAAAAGTTAATCGCGTTTTTAAATTCGGGAATCGTAAAAAGTTTTTAAAACGAATTCTTATGAAAAGATATTATTGTAATTATTGAGTTTTGTAAAAGTGAGAGAAAGTGTATTTAGTTTATAAGTGAAAGGGGATACTGAGGTGGGTACCTAACTATAGTGATCTCCAAAGCCTGTTTTGATTTGTGAGATGATCAAGTCTAACGTTTTGAATAAGATGTGTTGTGACACAGTTTTATGAAAGTTTCGTGCGAGATTGGATCTCTTTGTCTCCTTTACTTTTTTAATTTTGGCACATTTTTTAGCGCGAAAACCCTACGGTTGGTACAGTGCAGTTTTCACAATGAATCGTTGTATTTACGGTTAATATCTTATTACTTGTTATTAAAGCCTCAATTAACAATCAATATCGTATTAAAAATATTACTGTACGCACAATATGTATGAAAGAAACACTTGAGATGTTTGGGCCGTATCACCATTACGATGGCCCAATGTGGGTTTGCAAATGAAAATGGTTGTCGTAATAACGGGAACAATAGCTTATCGTGTCGTGAAGCACAGAGCAGCTTGAGATCTTTGCTTTTGATTGACTCATCTGGAATCAAAATGACGACAATTTCTATGTTTTTGGTATCGAAAAAAACAAATAACTTAAGCTCCTTTTTTATGGTGGCATATTTGCCTAATAGATAGAGAGATATATATTTTATTTGCATCATAATAAACACTCACATTTATAAAACTTAAAATTAACAAAAGACTTAAAAACACATACAGAAATAAAATAAATTGTGTGTCACAGCGATGCAAACAGGCAATGTATTTGCCTAACTAAAGCTAACCGCTGATACTCAGCTTCATGCATAGACAATATAGTGTATAATTTGACAGATCTAAGAATAATTAACTTCACAGGCATTAACATCTGTCTCTAGAATTCAATGAATGTTTTAAAGAATTTCCTTGATATTTATGGTATTTATTGCTGGGGTAGTGGTTACTACTTGCTATCAGGCCATTGGCTTTCTCCGCATTTTTTGACATACAAATAGCTTTATTCTTATTATACAAGTTAAAATTTTACATAGAAAACGTCATGTACACAGGCGAGCTTAACACACAATTGAGTTTTCTACTTACAAACCTTTGACACCGAGTGTGATTTGTTTTGGTAGTCTACACAACTTTGAAATTTTATTAAAATATGAAAATAGACGCTATATTAATATTATAATCATATATATACGTAAACTCTATACGGTAACGTTTGTTATGAATATAGATCTCTTCTGAAACTGCTGGACTGTTTTTTATAAATTTTTTTGTGTTATTTTTTTGGTTTGTCATAAGCTATTTTTTATATCAGTAGGTATGTGATAAGGGTGGCCCTCTTACCAATTAAGAAATAATTTATGTGTCAAAACAACATTTACCGGGTTAATATATGTATAAATACCATAAGAAGGCCAGAATTACTCAGGTTTTCTCTCTTTCATATAATATGGGCTACTTCAAAAGAGTTAGGAAAAGACCATCAAATATGAGATGAGGTGGCTAGGGTATGTGCCATGCTGCACCACCTTCCCATGCCTACTTACCATCAGGCGTTGTTGAGTCATTTTTTGTGATATTAAAAATATAAAATTTCGAAAATAAGCAGAAATGAAATAAAATTTGAGAATTAATTATATATTTTTTAAACTTATTAGTATCGTGTGATATATAGACGTTGAGTTTTGACATATTATACAATATATGAAATATGTATGTTGAACGCGTCGTAATCAAAACCGTCTGACCATAGTTTGAAACACAGCATTGGTTTGTTTACGGGCCCGCCAAAACCATCCGTAAATATAAGAAGAAATAAACTCGAAGTGGATTGTTTTGTTTACAGGCTTTGAATTTGGACTTACATGAAAAATATTTCATAGCTTTCTAAGTAATCCATCCTTAGATTGCTTACTGAAACCCAGAATAATTGTAAAGAAGCCAACATTGAATGCCACTTTCACTGTAAGGTAAAGTGAAGTAAAAGTATTTGAATACTACAATTAGTAAATGGAATACTTATCCTTTGTATATAATGCATAGCTTGTTTCAAAGACCATCCGGTAGAAAAAACTTTCCTTTTCTCATAAGATATTGAGTATTGGGAAGCCTCTGAGTCTTTTGAGTCCTTTTTAGCTCGGCTTCTAAAAGAGAACGAAAGTATAAGTCACGAGAAATGTTGCAATTTAAGAACTCTTACAATAGACATAAAAATAATTAATTAAGAATCCTAATGTTTAAAGAACGACTTATGTTAATAAGATTAAATGTTAAATAGTATACAAAAACATTTAAGGGACATCCAATTCTTGCCTGCATTAACGTTCGTTGTCAAGTACTGTTGTACTTGTACTGTCTAGTGATTTCCTAGATACTAATTCTTTATAGCACCTACCATCAGGTGGACTTTCTGATGGACTATTCGATGATGTAAAATTTAATAATTGACTCTTCTCATTGAAGAATAAATTGGAACAAGCTTGGTACTTTCTTTCGTCAGGTCGCGACCCACAAGTGCGTCGGCGCGTGCGCGCTTTCCAGAACTAATTGATGCTTTAATTTACGCCAAGATTAACAAATAACAACGCACTTTTGGCTTCTTAACGAAATCTTTGATATTTGTTCAGTATTTTTCCTTTCGCTTTTGAATTTAAAGCGTGTGAATTTGGAAATATCTGCACTATACCTAACAATAAATCGGAATCAAATATTTATTTATTTATACTTTATTGCACACATAAACGTACAATTGGGCGACTTAAGCCTTTTAAATATTCTCTTCCAGTCCTCCAAAAAGGTCTGTCTGGAATAATTAGGGTAAATGCTTCAATAAAATTGTTCTAGAAATCAAATTCAAATAAATACGCTTAACATATAATTGACAAATATTAAATGTATATATTAAAACATTCAAATATATAAGTATATTAGCTGACCCGGCAAACGTAGTTTTGTCATATTAATTATTTAAAAAATAAATTGTGAAGAAGGTCACCCCTATCACTTAGAAATATAAAAAATAGCCTATAGCCTATTTTCAGACCTACCAGATAAAAAAACCAGACAAACCAAAAAGACAGAAAAAAAGACAAAAAAATTCATAAAAATTGATCTAGCTGTTTTGGAGAACAAACACGAGATGTTTTATATATATTAGTTAAATTATATACAAAACAGATAAATATATATTCAATAATTACAAAAATAATAATAACTATAAGGATAGATTTACGGCATGAAAGAAAAAAATAAGAAATGAAAAAAAAATGTATGATATTTTTACTTTACAAAAAAAATGTCAATCATGTAATAATAAACATATAGTTGTAGTATTACCTTTTGTTTTGCTATTTTATAGCAAAATTCTTATATGCTATTCCATACTTTAATCTATACCTCTGCCAAATTTCATCCAGACGCGTCCAGCCATTTTGGCCTAATTGAGTGATTGACAATAAAATAAACGTGAATTAAACCGAGGGTATCTCAAATAAATTTCTTATTATTTATAATTACTTCAAACATAGTGAAAAAAAATAATTGATAGATAGCTCTTAATAATAATTTATTTATTTTTTCAGCTAAACAATTTTAAACATCGTTAAGTCAAGACTAAACACACGATATGTCAGAACACGGCTCACGATCGACATGTCAGCGGTGAACAATGGAACTACAATTATTAAAAAATGGCCGACAGACAGCAACACAACCCGCAGACCTTCCGATAAAGTACAAAAGCAAAAGAAGAACTTTGTGAATGGAACGTTTACAGGAAGTGTTATAAGATGGCGGACGAGGACAAAATGGCGGCTTTCCAAAGTGTTAATTCCGTTGATGATTTTGAACGTAACGAGGCAAGTGGAGACCGTAGAGTGTAAGTATTAACTTATAATAATTAATAATTCACATACTAAAAAATATAAATATATGGCGTGTAATTCAAAAGTAAATTTTCCTTCAACTGTAAGTGGTAAAAATAACTGAAAGCTAAATAGCTTATTTACATAACTTGTGTCTAATACAAGAATAACATACAGAATCTAAGTGTATTTAATAATTATTGAACACTACGGACATGAGCTATGAAAAATCGTGATAGTGATTTAGATTTGGTATAATAAAAGGTATGAGAGTTGTGTGTGTGTGTGTGTGTATATGTGATATGAGTGAGAGAGTGTAAGTGTTGTGTGGGGTTTGGCATGTATTCTATGAGTGGGTTTGTTTAATTAAGTTCATCGGGATATATTTAAGTGATCTCTTGAATCAACTGCTCTATGTTCTTATAGTCGTTCTGATCTAACCATTTTAAAACAATATAATAATATCCTTGAATGGTTTACACTTGAAACCACCAAAATGATAAAATATATTCTCCAGCATTCACCAGCCGTGTCCTGGCTTCTATTTTCGGGTACCCATCCACTTGTACCTTCGGCACAGAAGTCAGACCTTGCACTTTGTCACTGGAGTGCTGGCTTCAAGGCGGAACTAGAGCCAGAAGCTGTGGGGGAGGCTGGCTGTTTTCGTGCTGCGTGCCCAAAGAACCCGAGAGGAGTGATAGCTTCGAAAATAGGTAATATAGTCATCAATACTCGATACAACTCGCACGGGGCCTTGGTCGGGTTTTACCAAACAAATAACCGAAATCACGCGTTCCGATGTCAGTAGCAGTTGACAAGCCGTCTTTAATATATTTTGTTTATTTATAACAAAGATTTCTGCAGGCTTGCAGTCAGACAGACAAAACTTCAATGTCAAAACTTAATATTATTTATGCAAATCAAATTTAAATACAATATAAATAATAATCAAATTTCAAAAATTCAAAAATATAATTAACTGTTATGCGTAGTTATTACTGCATACATACCGTCTCCTGTTCTTGGTGACGTCCTGATGATATGTAAACAATCTAACAGTCAATCGCTATCTTTAATCAGGTTTTGAAATGATAACAACAATACTCTCTTAATTATTTATTTAACAATTTAAGTTCACGAAAATACAATTAAAAGGACACAACAGAATATTAGAGAATTGTACAAAGGTACTGCGTATTTCTATAAGAAATCTCTTCCTGCAGCCCCGTATATAGCATTTATTGTCGCTTTTCAAATGCCAAATGAACAGTTTTTCACCCAATACTTGTATAATTTGTAGAGTGTGTAGTAGAGTACATTTTGTGACTGCTTTCTCTGTCGCACAGCTAGAGCGTGGAATTCCTTATCAGCACCCGTATCCTTCATACAACATGGGTTCTTTTAAAAGAGGCATGAAAAAGCACTTTTTGGGCCGGCAAGGTGAGGACGGCTAGGGCAGTATGTCGCATGCTTCACTAGCTATCTTCATGTAAGGACTCCTCTACTGCTTATCATCAGGTCGAGTCATTTGCTGAGCTTATTATAAAAAAAATCATCGCCTCCTTCCTCTAAGTAAATCACGATCAATATTCTCAAGCATGTCAGACAACGTGTCCCTCGGAACACTTAGAACCAACTGAAATAGAGCGCTATGGTCTTCAATTGGTTCGAAATCGCGAATGAAAATACATGATGCCACGGCGTTGCTTACGACGTTGCTTACGGCTACAATCTCGTAATCGGGAACGAAATTTTGAAGCACCATGCTGTACATTACACTCTATAAAAAAGTTGTTTAGATTATTTGTGTCAAAAAAAATATTACCATATTTGTCTCCTGTTAATATATTTTTTTTATATACTTGTCTCTTTTCATCTTCAGTATACCCTCATCAGAATGGAAATTTAGCAAAGCTGTACCGCCAAAGCTCCGGCAGATACCACAAAGAAACGTGATGCCAACTAACATGTTCAGGAGACGGTTCGACGACGATAATACTCAAGTATAAAGCACATGATTAATCTTTCTTTTTGAGTGACATAGATTTGATTTGATAAAGGAGGAAACAATGAGGAAATGTAGATGCTTCTAAAAACTTTATGGAGTTATGGGGAAGGCGTTTCTTCAGCTTATATTTATTTAAATTAAGTAATTCCGTATAGGTTTATTTTTAATTTAAAAATCACACAATTAATATACAAAATTCATATAACGCTATATACAATTGATACACAAAAGTTGTCAAACTATCTAAAAACTTATGTAGAAATTCATCAAATATAACTCTCGCTTCGAAAATATTACCCAAAATAGGTTGATAGATAATGATGCTCTCAGGTGGACTGCGGACTGCCTTCCTCAAAAATACTCCAGAAGAGAATCATCGGTGGGCGAGAGGCAAGATTCGCAGAGTTCCCCTGGCAAGCACATGTTAGAATATCTGAGTTTCAATGCGGTGGAGTTCTAGGTAAGTTCAACCACTATTTAAACGGTAATTTATTAAAAATTTCTCACGTAATCACAATTTTAGTTGGCAATACCTCTTACTATCAATCCGACTGACAAGATAACGAGCAATGATTAATGAAACCATTAAGTCTAAGAAGATATGCATGCTTCTTTAACTAACATTTATCAATCCTTCATCTTGTGATGTTTGATGATATTAAGGTATAAAATTCAATACACGTTTCGAAATAAAGCATTATTTGTCCTTTTGTATTTCCTGTAAATTCCTGGCAACGTTATAACGTTACAACGTTGTAACGTTATAACGTTGCGTTTTCATTAGTTATCTCAAGCTCCACGATGCTTTCGAAGGCATACCAAGCATTTGGTCCCGGTGGTTATGGCGAACGCTTTTACCCACCAACCAAACGTGGAGGTGTTATGGAACAAATTCCTCGTGTGTTTCTCCCATATAGGAAGGCCTGAACGCAGCTATAAGACGTATATAGCCAACTTATCACTAAATGATACATCACCCGTCTCTTGCATACTACTGTTTCGTGTATTTGGTGCAATAACAAATTATATATAGTAGTCGTAAATGTTATAACTTCTGTTGCAGTGTCGCGGTGGTATGTCGCCACTGCGGCTCACTGTGTGTCGCGTGCGCGTCCACGCGACATATCCGTGTGGCTCGGAGCATTGGACACTACCGCTGGCTCCAACACAGCAAGGAAACTGGGGTACAGCAGAATATTTATTTATTTAAACTTTAATGTCCAAACAATATATATACAGCGGACTTGACTATAAAATCGTTCTCTACTAGTCAATAATTAATCCAAGCAGACAATTTATAGTAACATAACCCTTTGGGCTCCAAACTGTTTTCATAAAAGTTTCCACATTCCATATGACAATAGAATGGTCAGAAACAGGTCAGTATTTCTAGAATGTTCCCTCGTGTCTTACATTAAAAAAAACAGCAAAATTCTATTTGAAGTTCATCAAAACTGCTCGAGAAAAAAATGGCCACACGTAGTGGACATAGGAGTTGGTGGAAAATTATCTATGGGCCACAACGTGTGGACATAGGAGCCCAAAGGGATAATATATAAATATTATGAAGATTTGATACTGAACCCATATTATTTAAAATATACATTGAATATAGATGGAAGAAGATAGGTAGGTCTACTGTGGGATGCTACTTGCGTCGACACTTTTGTTTGCTTTGTGTCAACTTCCAAATACAGATTCAACGCCTGCTGCTTCTACTGAATTACTCAAACAACGCAAACATGCTAGCCTTTTGAGTCTTTGGACCTTGGAGTCCAGGAGCTCACCAAATTCTTGGGGAAATTGCTTGTTGTTTTTATTGTTGAATCTGTGAAATGAAAAGTGTCAATTAGGCTGATATTTAGTTCTCAAAACGAATCAGCTTCCCTTTATTTGTATAAATGTATAAATTTTTAGAATATCACATATTTGAATATAATAGCAGTGTTTAAGAACTTGTTTTAGTATCATTGTGGTATTTTCAAAATTTTTCGAGTCTCAATTTACCAATATGATTTTAATCCTTCCCCTTCGTCTTCATTAGCGGTCCTTCCTATATGGAAACAGGAATTTGGGCCAATTCCACGTTGGTCCAATTTTAATTTGTTGGTCAGTCTAAGTACGAAGGAGCTCAACTAATCAAATTTTATTTGACCCATCCAGGTATCGACCATGGTAAACTTTTGTTTTCTTAATTAAGTCCATATCAATAGAAACATTATCTCAACGAGGTCTATAACATCAAAAACTAAATATTTCTTTATCACTCACTCTAGAGTTGTTCAGAAGATACTCCACCCTCTTTTCCAATTCCGGATGACACAGCCAGATCGCTATGATATAGCTCTTCTGAAGCTATCCCGACCAATCACATACGCTGGTCACATATTACCGATATGTCTTCCGGACATTGATATGGAGCTACGTGGGAGGGCAGGTGTCATAGCTGGCTGGGGCAAGACTGATACTAGCAACGGACACACAGGCACCAACTTATTGAGATCTGCCACTGTTCCTATACTGAGTGAGTACTTTTTATAAAAAGGTCTAATGCTGTCAAAGTACTTAATTACGCCCGACTTCCTTCTTCAATTAAGCCCATCAGGAGTTTGTGCCATAAGACCACTCGCCCAATGTGAGTTACGAAAGTGGTTGTCGAGACAACCGTACTAGACTCAAAATGAGAATAGTATCGCACCTCTGACGATCTTAACTCCACAAAGGAAGTCCAACAAACATTACATTAAAACCTTATTTTCATTGTGAATTATAAAACCATTGCCAAGGCGTTTAATAAAATAAAAAAATATATATTAAGCTTAATTCTGTAGTCGTTTTGGCAAAACATATGGAAGTCACTGACGTGAAGTTAGTGTCATGTCTATGACGTCACAATTTGCTGTCAACTCCATGCTATTCTTATTTTGAATCCATAGTAATAACCCGGACCAATGGCTAACGTGCCTACAGCAACGCGAAGAAGGTCGAAAAAACATATTTTGAATAATTCATTCGGAACCTACCGATCTGAAAGTTGGTCAAATTGTGATATCAGTGACATAAACCTTAATTCTCATAAGTAAATTTGAGTATGGTTTGCAAAAAATTTGCCTAAATCTATCAAGACCTTGAAATGACGTCAGGTATAGCGAGAAGCAATGTGCGAATGATACGAACTCTTTCAAAAAAAGGGCCTATTAATTCCTTCAAAGCAGGCAGCGCTTGCAATAGCTATATAATCATGTCATCTTTAAACTTTTAGAAAAATTCAACCTTCAGTAAGAATTGATAATCTGTGCTGATTTTTACAGGCAAAGAGCAGTGTATCAAATGGCATCAAAGCAAACAGATTTCAGTGGAAATCCACTCAGAAATGATCTGCGCTGGACATTCAGACGGGCACCAGGACGCCTGTTTGGGTAAGTTCATTTTTTCTTAATAATTATCCAAAGATAGACAAATATCTTAAGTTTATTGTAGCGAAGCACTATCATCCCTTTGAGCAAAAAGATCAAAGACTTTTTCAATCTTTCTCATTCAGGAGCTCATTGGGAGTTACATACGAGACAAAAGCACTTATATTTCTGGAATAAAGGTATTCAATCACCTACCAATATATATTAAATCACTGGAGGGTACACTATTTAAACATAAATTAAAAGCTTTTTACAATTTAAATGAATATTATCTTTAAAAAATTGTAAAAAGTAAATTATAATACTAATTAAATAAAAATTATTTAGCACAATTTTAATACTCTACGCCCTAAAATGGCAATCCGTTGTATCTTAATTGAATGTAATTATATGATCAATTGTACACAGAATCACAATAAAGTTTTGTCTTATCTTATCTTATCTTGGTTTAGTGATTCTAGCTCTCTGGTATCTATTACAAAAACAAAGCGGATTTCGCCATGTTTGGTCCCTGGATGGGCCAATCAAATTTGTTATTAGATCCACCGAGCTTCGAAAGCCGCGTTACCCGTTGATCCAAGTTGATACGGCAACCGTTTACAACCAACCGGCATTAGGCTAGCGTGATGGCATTATAGCCAAAACTCTTCATATGTATCTGCTATATATAAAGGCCTATACAGTGAGACGTATATAGGATGTTGATTGATTGATTCAAAGCTTGAAAATAACTCCAGATGATAGAGTCCATATGCTATGATATATTGCAACTCGAACACTGTTCTAGCTGATTGAAAATACAAAGATGTTAGTCTTCTTACAATACAAAGATGTTAGTCGTCTTCTTTAAGGACAAAGATAAAAAAAAACTAAAATTTTGCAACTTAATTTAATTATATTACAGGAGATTCAGGAGGTCCTCTGATAGTTCAAGACAATGGACGCTACTACTTAGTTGGTATCACTTCTGCTGGCTTCGGCTGCGGCGTGGACCATCAACCAGGAATATATCACAATGTACAAGTGACAGCTGCTTGGATCAGAACTGTCATATCGCCTGTCATTAATTACAATGGATTCTAGAAAAGTGCTCTACATTTTTTATAAGAAGCTGTTCCGTAATATTATATTTACTAGCAATACTAAGGGTCAACACATGATAGCGCAGAATCGAAGTGTACCGTCAAATTCGCCTTTTTTCCCCTCTCTTAAGAAATATGACCATTTATTGTAATAATAATGAATTTTCTATTTAGTAGAGGTATCCCCATATGATGTTTAAAAAAATACCAAAATAATAATGTTATTGTGAAAAACTGCACTGAAAACGAAATGAATATTGAACAAATAATGTTAAACAAAGTTGTCTACTTTCACAACCACTTTTTTAAGTACAATACAATAAAATACAATCCATACACAATTTTAGAAGGTAAATAGAAAAGCATTTTATGATGTCTATTATTATTACTTTTCTTCCTTTTTTATTTTTAAATTCATATAATTAGAGAGAGATCTACTGTACTTAAATTTCAATAAAGCGTTGTTATGTCCATACCTATATACCATACTCTACTGAGTAACCCAATGAGGGAATAAAATGTAAACACAGAAATATAGAGTTTTGATTCTGTTTGATAGAGTTTGCTTTTGGCATAAGAATTGGATTGAACCAGCGCCATATTGTGCGTGATGTTATAGACGTTAAAGTAACACTTGAGTTATAAAAAATACGATACATCTAATTTATTTTTTTAAATATTCTTGAACAAACACGCCATGCGAAAATACACAGGCTTAGAAGATTCATTTTGTTTATTCTTGGTGATACTTTAAAATATTTACTTATTTTTTTGCAAACCATTGATTTCAATTTTTTTTGTTGACCATTCTTTCTAGAGTTTGGACAGTCAAATATGCGTCCTACTTTTGTTTCAATAGAGTGCTTATTCTTTTATTTAGCTACATAAACTATTTTCGGTAATTAGCTACAATCTAAGTAATTTAAATATATTTAATTTACAGTACAAATAATAGGTACTTTAATATAAAATGAAATGTCAAAAGACAGTAATGATTACAATACAAAAATTGTGATACCGATTTGTATTCTATTTTTCCGAATCCGGCGTAATCGCATCTCTTTCATTCTAATTTAATAAGAAAAGAACAAGTGCACATCTTTAGGTTGTCAATTGAATTGTTCTATTCTTTTCCAATGTCATAAGAGTGAAAGAGAAGCTATAATAAGGCAGTCCAACCCGAAAACTCTTATTTTTACGTGTGATTTTCTTTTTTATTCCACTTATGAGAGTAGTTTGCGTTAACCCACATCATTTAAAATTTCATTGTCCATTGACGGTTGGGTCAGCTGGGATAATTTTGAGTACGATAAAGTCAAATTTTTTCCCTCAAAAAATACGCAGGAAAAGTTCCTTCTTGAAGCGTTGAGTTTTGACATATTCTATATGAAAAACATGTCAAAATTTCACCCCGCATTAGCATCACCATTCAAAGGTAGGTTATTGAAATCAAGGATCAGTAATAAAGATTATATAACAGGCTGTCACACAAAGCCTAGTGCTGTTCTGTCACTGCGACCTATTGTAGACTATTAGGATAAATTCTAGACTACTAAGATCTATTGTAACTTACACATACAAAAGTCTGTCTTTTGTTGTTAATGTTAAAATACAATTTAAGGAACGATTCCGAAGACTTAGTATGCTTTATGTACTGTGGTTTGCTTTAAACAACTTTCCTTTCCAACGCGCTATTCCAATTACGGCTGATATAACTATTTTGATCTCTTAATTTAAAAAGAATTATTTATTAATTGATTTACTTAATTTATTCCATTACTTTGTTACTGTTTAATTTGTTATGCAATAAACTTTGAAAAATTTATTTGTTTTTTTATTTGTGTGCGATATATTTTTTCTATTATAATATTTTAGAGCAGAAATTCCTAAATTATTTTGGACAATAGACTCCATTAGACTGAATGAACTGATACGTCGGACTTCATAGTCAAATTATCTACTTTTAAAAACTACTCAGTTTCTTTTTAACGTAATTGAAATTGAGAAGTTTATTTTGGGATTTGATTCATTTTGTTAACAATCATTTTGAGATTAATGCTTAATGTAGAGCCGGTAAAAAAAAATTTAAAAGTATATATTTTTTAATTTCTAAAACAGGGATTCTCAAAGTGGTGGATATCGCTTGCGGTTGTAATTAGCTTCCCAGGAGTTGAATTAACTTAACTAACCGCAAATTTAATAAATTTGTAACTACTTTGAATCAATTGGATAGAAATAGTGATAAAATTTTTATATAATAGTGTTGAGAATATTGAAAAATAAGTAAACGTTTATGTCTTACATCTTGCTTTTTTATTATTTATAGACAGTTATCAAAATAGACACTAATTTAAAATAGATTAGCCAACCAGTATTACAACAGCCGCCATTATACAATCTCAAGTGTATCATAATGGTAAATGCCTAGGGACTTAACATAGGTTAATATATTTAACACATCTTTGCAGCTTAACATACCCTAAAGGCTTTGTAAATAAATCTGCTTGCATCTCCCAAGAAGGTATAAAGTGTAAGACAGTAATCTTTTCCAATATTTGATCTCTAATAAAATGAAATCTAGTGTCTATATGCTTGATTCTACTATGATAGATTGGATTCAAAGCAATATTTTTGGCACTTTGACTGTCGTTGTATAAAGGGACTACATCCAATTTACCACTTACCTCTCATAAGAGTCAGCGAAGAAAAATTGCTTCCTTTGCAGCAGATGTAAAAACCATCTACTCAGCTTCAGTTCAGAATAAGGCTACCGTAAATAAGAAATAGGTCAATTTGCCAATTTAAAAACATAACCTCCATAAGATCGCTGATCAGTTAAATTATTTGCCCAATCTGCATCATCAGCCATGTGGCTCTATCGCCTATTCCAGTTGATGTGTGGAGAGCACAAAAGACCAGCTACCAACTGTCCCAATCTAACTCACTATAGTGAACACAAAAATGACAAAGTATTATTCGTCGTAATACATTTGTACCTGATTTCTTTTCATTTAGTAGTTTCGTCCTTATCTTCACTTATCAGGTGCGATGAAGGACATGCTACATGAAAAATGAATGAACTTAAAAAATCAATGGTACTAAAAATATTTAAATAATTGCGATGTGAGTTGACTTAATGTAAGTATAAAAATGTACAATATGCTACCACAAAGTTTTATTGAATTGCCTCTGCATAAATTTAAGTCAACTATTAAAAGTTGTTTGATGAAAAAGGTATTACAAGGTGGAAGATTATTTTAAAGATAATAATTTGTGGCCATTATAATTTGCTTCTCTGCACTTATTTATTATATTTTGCAATATTTAAAAATAGATTTTTGATTGCACTGTAAAACAAAACATGTATCTGTTTGTAATACTAATACATAATGACATATTGATTGGTAAATGTCATTATAAATACTAAAGGCTGAGAGTTTCTTGCGCCGCTTCTTCTCTGCAGCTTCTAATTCGTCGAAGCGGTAGTAGGGTTAATTGGAAATATGCATACTAGTATTATTTTTAATTTTAAAATATATATTATTTTAAAATTAAAACTAACAATTTATTTAGTACATATTTTAATACTAGGACAATTTGTCAATGCCCGGTTGATACCCACTTAAAGTTATGACTATTGCATTTAATTACATTATATTGTTTTTCTCATACATATTCCCTGTTGTGACGATTTAAAAGAACTTAGTAAATGAGTCTATTTAAATAAAGTTATTTTTGACTTTGACTTTGAGTGCCTTGTAAAGTAACTGACCTTATCCTTCCCTATCCTAATCAGGAGCGCGCGTGCTACCTATATTTTACTACACGCCCAAAGAGATTACGTGATACCTTTCTTTGTCACAAAGCTAGAGCGTGGAATTCCTTACCAGCACACGTATTCCCTCCTTCAAACAACATGGGTTCCTTTAAAAGAGGCGTGAAAAGGCACATCTTCTGCCGGCAGAAGAAGCTAAGACAGTAGGTAGAAGTGACTAGGACAGTACGTCGCATGCTGCACTAGCTCTTCGATCATATGGACTATTACCATCAGGCGGTGTCGAACCATTTGCCGTGCATTTTTATTAAAAAAAAAATCTAGAGAAACTTCTAGAATATGACCCTATAAGAACCTTTAATCAACCACCCTAACTAGTAACGCGTTAAAATTTAAAAAGCGTTCTCAAGACTATTTCATCAAAATGTGAATGTCTTGATATGGAAACCAGTTCATAAAGCAGATGACAAATTAATTTATACTCTAAGGCTGTGTCTTAAAAGTAATATCCCACTAACACTACGAATGAATAACTGAACCGGTCGTTGTATGATATTGAAATCGCTTTTGAGCCTTAGTGTGGCAGAAATAGTGTTCATTTTGAAATAGTGGCCGCAATAAATACTTACTCAGTGAAACGTGTAGGAAATGTCAAATAACCATAGCCGGCAATGTCGCGGCCGCGCGACGACGCATTCTAAATTCAAATTTAAAAAGGTCTGTTTGTGAAGTTTTATTTTTAATTAGTCATACAAGAGGTTCGAGGTGGTAAAACTTTTAGTGTTTTTTTTTGTTATTGCAGTGCTACAAAATGGCGGGTAGAATTACTTTATTTTGTCTGTTTGTGTGTATCATGGCGTCGGTTTTGGATGGACAGACCTTGGGTGGTAAGTGAAAGGTTTTATTTTCAATAGTGATGTGACATACAGATCTTAAATGTATACTTACGAAGGTATTTCCACTATATTCCTTTTGTTATGATTATTTTACATAGACAAGAAGAGAAAGTTTACTACAGTTTATTTACCGCATAGCATAATGGTTTGGCACTCGTGACTTGGAAACAATTTTTTTACCACACTACCGCATAATTCGGTGTTAATGAAAGTAACATTATTTGTAAATTATTCTATACGTTGATAAAACAAAGAAAATTTTTATTTGGCTAATGACTCTTTAATTATCATGAAATTGCATTACAATAAACCTATGATGAATAAAATATTTTAAATACACTTTGACTTTGACTTTAATCGCATATTTCATCAATTTCACATTAGATGTACAGTCGATAACAAATGTTATTGATAATTAAATGTGAAATGACTATTTTATAAGCGCAAGCAATTAATGTAAATATTAATGTAGTATATAATCTATTGAAACATTTTCACAGTCCCATTGATAAATCTTGTTGGCGCCATTAGCTCTATTGAACAAAAGAGTTTTTTATTTGACTCGGTCGATGCGGTAATAGGGTTAATTGGGAATATGCATACTAGTGTCATTTTTAATTTTAAAATAAATATTATTTTAAAATTAAAACTAACAATTTATTTAGTACATATTTAAATACTATAACTGGGACAATTTGTAAATGCCCGGTTGATACCCACTTAAAGTTATGACTATTGCCTTTAATTACATTATTTGTTTTTCTCATACTTATTCCCTGTTTTGACGATTTAAAAGAACTTAGTAAATGAGTCTATTTAAATAAAGTCATTTTTGACTTTGACTTTGACTTTGAAAAAACTATCAATCAATGATTCTTCTGCTTGTTCGGTAATGGATAGCCTTAGTAGTAACATGGGACGTTTCACAAAATAAAAATATTATTTATTTTGTTTATTTGCAACTCGTCCTTAACGGGCCGAAGGATGAAGCACGAGTTGATGAACTACTCTATTGAGAAGATCTAACGGAAGTCGAAAGTCATAGAGGGTTGTAATTAATTCTAAAAAAATACCATCAGATGGAGGCAATTTGAGTAAGCTAACCTTTTGCTCACTAAACTCAAACCGGAATCATATCCTTGGAGACTTAAGAACATAACAATTTACCTGTATTCAAAACATTGGATATCAAGACAAACGTTGAGTCATCGTTGCCTACACAAAATATGTTTATGTCCTAACAAAACTGTAACAGCGTCATTACACATCCCGAGCGTGGACTGCGTGGACACGTGCTTCCTCATAACATGGCACCGGTGGACAACCAGCCGCGATATACTCCCGGCACTTCGAGTCCATTAACACATTCAATGCCCAATAAAAATGCCCATATTTGCACTGTTTATTAAATATTTTTTCCAATTAAACTTTAACTATTTCGCAACATTGAGGTGCTGACTGTGACTCCCTGTGTATTCATAAACATCAAATTATAATCTATTTAAGAATATTTCCAACAGCGCTACCTATATTTTGTAAGTTAGTAAACCCTTCATTATATGGTGAACACGGGAGCCGTGTCGTGTGCGTGGAATGTGTTAAAATTGAACTGTGTTTGGATTGTTCTGTTGGTTCCCAAAAAATTAGTTACTTTTGAAATAACCAATATTAAACAACTGTATACATGTCAATTTAAGTACATGGTTTCTTTTGTTTGTGTGTGTTTTACTTAAATTTGTCTTAAATAAAAAATATAATTTATTGAATCACATACGATACTTCCTTTTGTCGAAATGGACGCTTGTGTGAATGAATATGAATATTACTTATTTCTCATTTTTTCTCAATCTATATACATAAAAAATCCTTTGATCAGATTGTTAAGACATTAAATTAGTTCTGGCTAAGATGAATTTAAATAGATACTATATTAATATCCAAATTATAAACGAAAATTGATTCATGATTTATGTTATATACTGTGTTGAAACGGGTTATGCGAAAATGAACCTTCAAGTTGCTAAGATAGAGCTCTATAGATAACTTGTTTTTATAAGGAGTTAGCACGGTCTTAACTCACTGGCACCATCTGATATTGCCTGTCAAAGTCTTTGACTTTGACTCTGATAACTTTGATAAAAATAAAAGTTACAAAATATCATATACGCTTATTCACTGACACTTATTGAACATGATTTTATGCTATCTGTTTGTAAATCTACCGCAATTTTGAAGGCAGAATAGGTTAGAATCGAAGCATGATTTGTCCCTCTCTTTTTGCCTTCATATTACACAATACAATATTGTTTTTACATAATAAACAACGTAATACGTTATCAGCGAGAAATCAGGTTTTTACTGTGTATATCTATCTCTGTGAGAAACTTATTGTTTGAGACAAAAGAGTACTTATATTGAAACCATTAAATACGCGTTGACGTGATAAAAATAATAAATTCTATTTCTCCTCAAATAATTTCGATTTTAAATAATCAGTTAGTGAAAAATGTATGGAATTTGATATCAGTCCTCGCTTAACTGTCGAGTGTAATTGTCAAATCCAATAAATTAGGAAATTATAAAGATTTTCAATGAGCGACGCATTGTATATGGCGCAGGCTCACTTAGCCTGGCCTTCATTTTGTTTTTTTTTTAAATAAGGGGAATGCTTTTGTTCATAGTTTGACTGAAAGAGAACTTTAACTTATTAAATAGTCGTAACCACCAAATATAGTAAAACAAGTGTGTGATTTATTACAAAAATAATAATATAAAAGAGCTTTTTTTCTGTATTTGTTAGTCTTAATACACTGAAATTATGCATAACTAAGTGAAAAATTAAAATCGATCATAATTGGAAATCAAAATTATTTTAATCTACTTTCATGTATATTGTATAGATCCTAAATGTTAATCTGTCCCTTTGCACGTCAATTAGAAAAAAAAATCCAATTGCATAAAATATATAATACAATATAAGTACGTTTATTCTGCTTGTTGGCCCACTCACGCCCAGTAAGTAAACAGCACAATATCAGGTTACTTTTAATAGTTAAAAAGCGAAGCTCAGACAATATTGTACTTTAGAAATTTTAAAATGTTCCCAATTACAATTTTCTTTGATTACATTGTTACAATGACAGTTATTCTGTCAAGCCAAACCAGCCAAGCCAGTTAACTAAAACAAAGGTTATAAAGTTAAACGAGTCATCTCCAAAAGGCTCTCTAATTTTAAAGCCTTAAGAATCAATTTTGGCTACATCACTTTAGACTAATTTTACGCAGCGACAGTTTACTGTTGGGCGAATGCTACAATCGTTTTGATGAGTATTTGGGTTAAGTTTTGTGAAACAATACCTTACGTTACAATGCTCTGAATGTCATTGAGTGTAAGAACCTATGAAGACATAAATACTTAATTGATATAAAAGAACAGTAGCCCAATTATTTTAGTTTAAACGAGCTTCTCCCTGCGGCTTCGTCCGCGTAAATGTCAGTATATGGGAAGTCACGGTTTAAAATCCTATTGAAGGAAATGATCCTTTACAACAACGAATTCCTGCAATTTTCCCCCTTTTTAATTGTACTGCAAAATTAAAAAAGAAATATTTTATTTCAGAGCATTATGTATCCATAAGAATAATTGTTGTTAATAACAAGAATTCTTACAGTCAAAATCTAAAATTTCTTTCATCTCGAGTAAATCCGTCCGTAAATCTACTGGAAGGGTCTTGTCCTGTGAACCATTGTCCTTAGAAAAACAGTCAAGTAATTGGATGAAAAATGTTAAAATCCAGAATCTATAATAATACTTTGAATGTAAAATGTGGTTTATATAAAGAAAGGGGATTCTCCGGGTAATCAGGGGAATATTGCAGAAATTTCCCTCATCTTTTAAAAAATATATATTTGATAAATAACGACACAATTCTGTCATTATTTTGGCATTGCAATACAATTTTATTTTTATTAACAACAGTAGTATTTAATAATGTGGCTATTACTAAATCTTAAAAATATGCAACTCAATGTTGCACCTTAGCATTGTGGACTCTGGTCGATCTGCCGTCATCTCTAAGATAACGTTATAATTGAATACGCATTGTAAGCTGGAATAAATTTATTAATTAACATAATTAATCCATTCCATATCATGGCTGGTATAGTCAAGAGTTGAATCATACTTCAACTCTTAAGGAAAACACGCTAAGACTCAGTTCCACGAAATTTAACGAAACTTCTTTTAAATACTGTTTTTATCCCATTTTTATCACATAATAGTAAATAATAATTAGTAAAATTTATTTTAAATAGTATCATATTATTACCTGTGTTGCCTGCAATCAATAATTAAAAACATTACATACATTTGTTACTTTGAGTAACAAATTTAGGCTTGGTTAATAATTACAGATAAATAATTATGCGTCAATACAAAGTGGTCGCTAATCATTTATATTCGTCATACCTATAATTATTTAGTCCCGTCGTGAGTAATTTCTTTATCAATTAGGTAATACCAGACTGCATTGTGTAGTCACAGTGATTTGGAGTGCATTCTAATAAAAACAAAGTTTCAAAATAAAATTTGAAAATATAAAATTTGAATTTCTAAATTTATAACTAAAATCTGACTTAAAAACATTGAAAGGGTAAAAATTTATTTAATTTCAGTCTCTATCTTTGGAAACGGTAGAAACTTCAGCTTCGAAAAACTAGAAAATTCAAAAAATACGGTTGAATTACATATATTCTTTTCTATATTTTTTCGTTTTATAAAAACCTTTTTACAACTTTCGTGTGAAAAGTCTAAAATAAAAGTTATATAAGCGAGCATGAACGACTTATAGAAAATATTTCTTACGCACACTCAAAATAAATGTTTTTAACAAGGTAAAAAAAAAATATATTCAAATTTAAAATTTGTCAATAATTTATTGTCAGAATTAATTTGTCAAAAAATTACGCAATATTTTTTATCAAAATGATTTTTTTCAACAATTTTAACTTGAGAGTAATATTGTAATTTTCAGACTAGTGTTATGGATACTAGATAACGGATATATATGGATAGTAATAAATTTATATAGTATATTTCTCCGTTATCATTTATGATACTTTATTTGGACTAGATAATTGTGATAATTTACAAATTATAAAAAATATACAAAAACATATGACTTGACAACAAATGGTCTTACGAATCATACTAACTATAGCTTATATCTACTACTGACGTCGGGCCGGTCGAAACGGGTCGTCGGGCTTAGTATACAAAAATACTGACAGTTGATCGTAATGGCTATCAATATAATACTATAATCTACAAAGTGCAGGCATTTATACAGAGTGGAGGCGACAATACAAAATACATAAATTTGAATATTTTGAAATTATCGAACAGCTTACTTGATCTGATTATTTCTATGAATACATCCTATACTTGAATTTTATGATTTATATATCTGAGATGTAAACCGAAAATTTACTTCATCATTTTAGGTCCAATGCACGACAAAGTAGTGGTATGCTACGTAGCATCTTGGGCAGTGTACAGGCCCGGTGCAGGGAAGTACGTGCTGGAAGACCTGGAGCCATCACTGTGTACCCATCTAGTCTACTCTTTCGCTGGTCTGGATGCTGAGAAGATGACCATTAGAAGTCTTGGTGAGAACACTTTTTATTTCGATAGCGTATCTACTTATCTAGCCATCAGCTAGAACAGATCTTCCTTCATTAGTAAATCTCTGGATGGTTTTTAAGAACCCTGACAAAATCTGGTTGTCATCAATAGAGATGTCAATTAGTGGGCTCTGGTTACGATTATGCAAACAAATCAACTTTTACCATGATTGTAAATCAAAATTTGTTATCTGAAGTTCCTCCGTACTTCGTGTATGTCAAACAGTTAATTCCGATTCTCACCCAATAACATACATTGGGCCAGCCTAGTGGTATCCAAACTTCTGTGTTTCTCCTGTGTTTGCAGGTCTGTTATGGCATGCATATAGGCTATAGTGAAGCGTATAACACTATACACACCGGTGTAGGGGTAAGCGCTTGACGAGCAGCCTGAGAGGTCCGATATATGCGTCAACACTGATCCCGCGCGCCGGCACTTTTCTATCGCGGCCGCGCTGCACATACGCATTTATTGTCGGACTATCCTTTTATTGTAACATTATACCAGCTTATAAATACAGTCCACCTACAGTTTTTTTCGTGGTAGTTAGTTCCCCCTTAGCTCAACACAAGGAACTACGCCAGCAGCTGTTAATGATGATGATTGATCATCAATCAGGACCAACAACATATCATGCTTTCTAAAGCACTAAAAAGCTCGAGATCAACCCAAACTAGGGCACTCAGTCAATCCTCAGCACCTCTAAATGCTAAATTATTAGGGTATAGATTACCACTACGCTCCACTGCTGTTGAAACTTGGTTCATTTGTTTGTTCTTTCACAGACCCATGGCAAGACCTTGAAGTAGATTACGGCAAAGGCGGATATAAACGCCTGGTCAATTTAAAGAACCGCTACCCTCACTTGAAGGTGACCATTGCCATTGGAGGGTGGAACGAAGGCTCCCTCAACTATTCCAAGATGGCTGCCTCTCCTGAAACTAGGGAACGCTTCATAAAGAGCGTATTAGCATTCTTGGAGTAAGTATAATTTTTGTGGAGATTTTTTTTAATTTATGTCCCTGCCTTCTTATTGTCTAAATCTGAATTTATCGTTAGAGCTTTTATTCTCACATACACTGTACTTCCATTGCCATGTAACTTATAATTGTAATGTTTGCTTGTTAATATTGATCTCGAAAGCTATCACTTTTAGTTACGCAATAGGATCATGTATAGATATGTCATTTCATTGTGTTTATATAGGTTAATAGAATATGACTACTTTGTAGAGACATAGGGTGATTTAATAAGGCACTTATCACGTCTCTATATATGTATTTGTTAGTAAGTAAAATAAAAATGCACTGTAACAAAACACAAAACAATATAATACTGAACACTGAATGGTAACAAATTTTAAAAGGCTTATGGAGTACTTACTAAATTGCCTTAAATACAATAAGAATTTTTTGAACATTCTATTTGAATATCCACAACAATGAATAACTACAATCTTCTTCTTATATATATAATAAAAATAAATTTATTTTGTTAATCCCGGTAAAACTCAAGAATATCTTGACCTGTTTGGATATTTTTTATTGTGTTGTATTCGGGATAATTCAGGGGTAGTTTAAAAATAAAAATGACTGTGAAAATCCTAAAAACATATAGCTCAATATTGATATAAACATAAAAGCTGTCATTTCTTCCACCACTACTTCGGGTTAATTTG
Source organism: Acentria ephemerella (assembly GCA_943193645.1). Classification (NCBI taxonomy): domain Eukaryota; kingdom Metazoa; phylum Arthropoda; class Insecta; order Lepidoptera; family Crambidae; genus Acentria; species Acentria ephemerella. Next base: position 2,687,010 of record OW971901.1, on the reverse strand, counting down.
ATAGATGGCGTTGGTGGTTGTTTGTCGTGAAACAAAGTTCACTGCATCAACTAGTTACTACGATAAAATAGCATCAGGTAACTGGTAACGTTTTCCGTCGACGGCCAACAGTATAATGAACAGGTAGAGAGTTACAACCGCAAAAATTGGAGGATTGATGGTTTTTTAAATATTGACAGCATTAATGAAAGGATGAAACTGTATGCTATAACATCTCGATTTTATAGCGTATAAACGTATTTTGCGAAAGCTAACAAAGAGTACGGCTGAAACAACGTAAAATGGACAGTAATCTTAACCTCAGCATGATGATTAGGTCAAATATTCTATTAGGTCTATATTAATATATAGTTATATCTGTTTCCATTATTTCATTCCAGTCAATACAAGTTTGACGGTCTCGACTTGGATTGGGAGTACCCTGCTAGAAGAGATGGAAGACCCGGAGACAAAGCGAATTACGTTGCTTTAGTAAAGGTGAGTCCCCAAAATCCTTTTCATAACCTCAAAGGTCTTTCTGAAGGTACGTGGCCTTATTATTCAGGGTTAGAAGAAATTAGTCTATTATAGAACCCGCCATGTTTTTAAATTTTTTCACAATTTTACAATTTCAGCAGAATTAAATTTACTGTATAATCTAATAATAATCTATATACGGATAATTCTGATAACGTTCCACCCGCTGTTTCGTCCACGTGTAATACATGATTTTATATATTTTTTTTATTTACATTACAACCCTCTGTTTTATCCTGATAAGAGTTGAATTTTCAAAAAATCTTAGCGAACAGTTACATCGTTATAACAACATGAAAGATAACATAATTAATTATTCAAAATCCAACCTTTTATGGGTTATCTTATGGTATTATCTATATGGAAATGCATTCAAAAAAATATTTTATCGGGAATCTAATAAGATCAGTCTTAATTATAAATATCATTCATGATAATAACTTCAAAAGTGACAGATTTTTATATAAATTAAAAGCACGTATTTCTCTCCTTTAGGAGACGAATTTGTGTCTCTGTCGTTATAACAATTAGTAGCCAAATTTCGGATTGATCTGTTGAACTCTTTGAGCTATGCGTTGACTATGTATAACTTCAAAACTGACAGATTTGTATATAAATTACAAAACCAAATGGAAAACCAAGAGGTTCAAAATTCTTAGTCTTAGTGGGAGTCTACGTCAGACTCCCGACCCGTCCAGTAGTTTAAGCTGTGCGTTGCTAGATCAGACAGTTAGTCACCTTTTCCTTTTTATATTTAGATGTGAAACATGTCTAAACTCAACACCCCGCAAGCATAACCCATAGAAAAACTAGCATAGAATAACAAGAGTAACAATGCGGCTTAAATGGTGGATAACTTGATTTTATATACGATAAGGTAATATTCCTTCAACTCCTAAATTGTTTCTCAAAACTAAAGCGAATTTATTTTCTGTTTGAGTACTCCAATGAAAAGTAAGGTTTCCTACAACCGCGTGTAATGTTTAAATATTACTTATTTCCAGAAACAGTAGTAACTAAAAAAAACTCCCTCTCCTTTCCTACTAAGGAATACGCGTGCTGGTCTACGGAGTCAGCCCTTTACTGTAGCGACGTCTACTTTACGTACTAAGAGATTTAGTGACTCCTTTCTCTGTCGCACAACTAGAGCATAGAATTCCTTACCAGCACACGTATCCCTCCTTCTTATAACATGGGTTCCTTTAAAAGAGGCGTGAAAAAGCACTTTTTGGGCCAGCAAGGTGAGGGTGGCTAGGGCAGTATATCACATGCTTCACTAGCTATCTTCACATGTGGACTCGTCTACTGCTTATCATCAGGTGGTGTCGAGTCATTTTCTGAGCTTTTTATAAAAAAAAAACTTGTGACTATAATTTATTTTGTAGGAACTTAGTGATGCCTTCAAACCCAAGGGGTACATTCTTACAGCGGCATTGGGTGCTGGTAAGGATACCATGGACGCTGCGTATGACTTGGCTAAGTTGAGCAGGTGCGTTTTTATTTAATTACCCGCTATATATAAGGCTATATAACCTATATAGCCTTATATAGTTTATATAGCCTTCCCTGATAAATGGACTGTCCAACACAAAGAGAGTAATTTAATTCTAACCAGTAGTTCCAGAGATTACCCCCTACAACCTCGCAATCTTTACCTCTTTATAATATTAATATAGGTTAAAACGCCAATATTCTCGAAAGGCCACGTGCCACGGGTCATTGCAGTTTCAATGGAATGGAACTATCTTGATCGTGATCCTTGTCTTTTGTCAAACGGCGCCTGTCTTGTGCAATATTAGAAACAATTTTTACGTATACACGATAAAGCTGAACGCAACTACGATCCAAACGTCTTTATACGATTGAAAATCATACTATGGGTACAGTATTATTAACTTACGTATATGAACTTATAACGAGGTAAAGTAAGCTTTATATCTATGACGACACAATATGCTGTCACAAGACCCACTTGTCTTGTGTGCACTTCTAAAACTGGACCTATTTATCACTTTTTTAATAAAAATCCGTTTGCATTCTTATATAATCTCGTCTTTGTTTGCTGCATATCTTAGCTCAGTGAATGTTTTAAATGAATGTTAACATACTGGGCATAGATTTTTTGGAAGAAAATAATGGCTCTAGTGGTATTATCCAAGGAGAAAACAAGAGATTACTCTATAAAGCACAAATGCCTACATGTTTCGTTCGAGGGTGTTAATGTAGACATAAAATAATATATATTAATTTCATCAGGTACTTAACCCTTATTCATATGATGTGCTATGATTACCACGGCACTTGGGACGGAAGAGTAGGCGCCAATGCACCGTTGAGAGGAAGCGATGATTCTGACATCTTAAGTGTGGTGAGTGATACTATACTAAAAACCATTTTAAAGAGAACTTGAGAACCTATACAAGATACATTTCGTTAATATCAACCGAATCCCTAAACGAAAAATGTATCGAATTTGACAATTACGCTTGATAGCTAAGCGAGGACTAATGTCAAACCCCATACATTTTTACATTTAGCGATTCGATTTTGATTGTCCAAAAACAGTTTGACTAAGCCCTGTGGGTAGTTAGAAATAGTTGCGTTTGAAATGTATTTATGTTGCACGAGAGCATTACTATCGATGAAAGTTGTTGGGGTAGATTTTGTTCGGGCACCTGGTGAAACGTGTAAAAACTTGCATTTAATGTGTTTAAATCTTGTAACCTCGACGAAATCATTAGTAGAAATAAGTAGCTCACCTGAACCCGGCGTTCAATTCCATGATAAACTTTGATGTCTGCTGAGGTTTGTCATAATCACGGCAAGACGTGACTGTAGCAAAATGTCTTGAATTGAAATATGCCTCAGACTTATTATTACAGCCATCATCCCATCTTGACGCCCTGCGACAAGATGGGATGATGAGTGTCGCCGAAAATCGAGAGCAGTGGCGTGCATTAGGGGAGACCTATGTCTAGCAGTGTACAAGTATAAAATAGGTCGATTATGATGATGATGATGATGATGAGGTGGTCAAGAACTACTCCACCTTCTAGTGTCAATTTTTAACAATTTATATTATGAGATTGGCATGTAGTTTAACTTCTGCGATTCTGAATAAAGATTTTTTTAATATAATCTATTCTTCTTCAAATCGTAGGAGTTCACAATCAAGTACATGCTAGAGCATGGTGTGAGTCCTTACAAACTCGTGCTGGGACTTCCCATGTATGGCAGGACATTCCTCCTGAAAGACCCTTCCGCTGCAGTGGTCTTGGGTCAGACAGCAGTCCAGGCCGCAGGGTTCAAGGGTCCGTACACTGGTGAGGCTGGCTTCATGGGATATAATGAGGTATGTATACATCACTATTCTAAATCGTTTCTACACAGCCGTTTGTCTAGTGGTCGTGTCTACACCCCTGTCTTCTTAATGTAATATTTCTGGTTTAAATCTCAAATAGAAAAATTTTCTATGAGTACGAACATTTATTTACTTAGTATATTTCTAAAGTTATCTAAATTTAACCGTTATCTAGTATCCATAACACATAAGATGATTGTTTACATTTCCAGATATGCCAAGAAATATCAAACAAATCGTCCAACTGGTCTCACCACTGGGACGATCAGTCTGCTACTCCTTACTTGCAAGATGGCGCCAGAGTCATCGTTTACGACAATCCTCGCTCAATTGCTATTAAAGTCAAGTAAGTTTGAAACTTGTAGCATGTGCATTATACGCGTCTGGCAGAAACCACTCGACAAGAAATTGCTGTGCACATTGTGAATTATAATTTTTCATTTGAGTTATCCACAGTTATCTTTAAGTTAAACTGAGAGTTTTTATGAGTTTGATATCGAGAGTATAAACACTCAATCAATGCATTTAACCGAGTGTTTTAAGTGCGTTTATGAATTTGATTATGTTTATGATATTTTTAGAACTGCCATAGACTACGGCCTTGGCGGGCTTATGGTCTGGAGCATAGATACGGATGACTTCAAAGGAGTTTGTGACAAAGAAGCAAACGCGTATGCAGACTTCACGGATCGCTACAACAAGATGGTGGATGATCCAGTATTGAATGAGGCTTTGAAGACATTGAATTTACCTAATTGTAAGAATTATACTTACTTCTAGTTTTGGACATAAATTGTAATATTGATGATGCTGCAGACGATGAATTCCCTGATTTGCTTGCTTGACATACAAAATTTAATTATCATTTCAGCAAACCGTCTAGGAAAACGTTCTGCATACTCCGTCTCAAATGGGAAACTTCAATTACGAATCCCGGAACCACAGTTCACGAACTACCCCTTGATGGAAACCATCAATGAAGCAACCATACTCGCCATAGAAGAGAAGAGAATAGAAGATGAAATGAAGGTAGTTAACGAACAGAATATCATAGATCAGGACAAGAAGAAGAATAAGCCTGGAGCTGCGAGTTCTTTAACGAATAGCTTATTTTTGATTTGTATTAATTTATTATTATTCAGACTATAAGTTCGTTTTAGAATTCATAATTTTAATTATCCAAAAAACACTCATAAATATGTAATATTTTTTTATTTATGATTTAAATTAAAAGTTTTGTTTCGCCCCCTTATACTGCACTGGAGTATTGATAACTTCAAAATAACACATCACAAGGATTTATTTAAAATTGTTTTATATTTCAATTATTTTGATAATATTTCAAGATTTGATATAGACTTCATTTAACATGTAAAAAATATTGTAACTATATATTTTTTTTAATCAAAAGTGTGTAAATATAATATATACATTATACTTCTTTATGTAATATTTTACGCCTCCTTTATATATAGCTGTATATACAATAAATTTAAATTTAAAAGGTAAGAAATTATAACATGATATTAATTACATCAGTTATTTAAATAAAATTACAATTATACAATTTCATAAAATTTCCATCGAATTTATTAACACAAAAACTTTTTAGTAAAATTTTAAACAATGACGTGTATCATATTTAAAATTAATTACGAAGCAATTTTTATTGAATAAACATTTTTATTTTGATTTTTTGATTACAAAGCAAGTTTTTAAAATAAATTTAAGTTACGTTAAATATTTTCTGTATATATATAATTAAGCATTTACATATTAAAAAGATTTACGACAAAACAGAGTAACATTTGTACGTAATATTTTCGTTTTCATACGACGTAATCTTATAAGATGAATTGACATAAAAATTTATCTTATTATTCCTACACTTGTAGAAATACTCTAGTTTTTTTGTTTAAATTTATTTTTTAGTATTCCACTTAGAACATCTATTGTGATATATTTTTTTACTTTGATAATGAAAAATAAATAAGGATACGAGATGATGTGTTTATTTTTATTTAATGACCAATTAATGACTGCTCGACATAATTTCTCAAAAATTATCTTTAAAATAAATATATTTATATAGTTGAAGAATTAATATTTTTTAACCTATGATAGATATCAAACTACAAAAGTCCCGAGACAGGAATTGAGTCGATAAATAAGTTTATTTATTTATTTAATAAATTGTAATAATTTGACTAATATACGAACTTAGTTTTATTCATTGAAAAAGTATTTTTTCTTGGTAACTTGAACCGATTTTTTGATGTTTTTTTAGGTGTATCTTATAAATAAATTTCCAAATAAAAAAAAATCAGTACAGAGACGGAAATCTAGGCAAGTTGACAAGATAAATTTACTTTTTCTTTGAAAAAGATTTTTACTCTCTCTTGTCTCTCTCTCTTTTTATGTGTTTAAAATTCATTTTTGTTTTTTAAATTTTTTTAAATATCTTTTTAGAGATTTCATTTTACAACTGGTGGTAGGAAGCACATCTTCCGACTCCCAGTCCTTATACTTCCAAAAACTCCAGTCCGCGTACTGAAGTTTTTGTAAAGCTAATAGTTAGCTACCAAAATAGAAAATTTGCCGAAATAGAGACTATTTTGTAGGAAACTGTCCATAAAATTGTCTAACTCTGAATCTATATTGTTAGATAAGAAGAAGAACTAGGGTGGAATTGTTTTTTTCACCTCCGAACACTATATAAGGCGTCTCAACCCCGCCGCGAGCTCTCTTACTCTGCGCCTAGCCTTCGTCGAACGATCATACATTTTCTGTTACTCTGTTTCTGTTATTTTAGCCCACATGTTTAAATTTTGTTCTGTTAATTTCTAATTAAAAATAATTTCAATGCAGTTGTAATGATTAGTCTTTTTAAAAAAAATAAATTCCTAGCCACTTTATAAGAATATCTATAGCTTTCATTTTGATGTACGCCATATTTCCGTTGCTGTTTACCATTGTGTAATAAGACTCAAAAGTGAAAAGGGGAAATCAAACATTAGAACAATAGTAGTCCATATATTTCCAATAACATCACAATATAATCATAGCAACAAGAGGTATGTTACTTACATTACTATTTGTACGAGCACCACCAACCAAGACGGCTGTCCGACCCATACTCTTTCTAATCTGTGGTCCGACCGCAACTGCCTGAACTAACTCTGTGCTATTGACATTATGACCTACAGACTAGTATCTTATAATCTTTAAAACATCGATTAACTATCGATTACGTGGTTATCCATTATAATAGAATTACACTTTATAATTACTATTTACAATAAGTTGTATATATATTAAGTTCGCATCAATCATGACTATAAAGACGAAAGCTATCACCATAGAAATGAAGTTACACATTAAGGTCCCTAACTATGACATTAAAGAAAACACTTTATTCGTTCTATACTTTAATTACTTTATTTAATAGCTTAAGCATTTAAATATAAGAAATGGAAAAATAAATAGATATATTAGTAAAGAATAAAATTTATAAGTCTTCGTAGGGAGATCCACAACGGACGTTATAGAAATGATCGCACACCTGAAACATAGATTATGTAATTTAAAACTAAAACTAAAATGATAATAAGATTTTAACGAGTGGATAACTTCTTCTGAATACTTCTAATAAATTGTAAATAATTAATTTTATAATTATTTTTTTAAATATTGCACATATAAAGGTACAATTGGCAGCCTTAATACCGTAAGCATTCTCTACCAGTCAACCAGAGAGTTAAGCCCAGAACTACGAACTAATCGCTTGAAAGCTAATATAATTTTAATTTAAGACAAAATTAAATAAAAAGTAAACAAAAGAATGAAACCTATTGACCTGAAATTGTTCATTGAAGAGAGTGCCGTTGCCACACAAACCAGTGTCAACAAGCCGCTGACGCCAGCAGAAGTGGAATGCCTGAAATTATAATAAATACAATACAATAGAATAGAATATAATATATCTTTATTTTACATCAGCCAATTCACAAGAAAAGTTTAACTAATTTTTTACAAAGGTAATAACGCTAATCTTTTAACACACTCGAAAAGACTCTTATTACATTACTATTAGTGTCAAAAAAAACACAATACCGTTAGTAATATATGAATAAACAAAGCATTCTCAATTTTACCAGAAAATAGTTATTTTTAACCGGTAACAAAAAGACAATTATGTCACTGAAAATTCGTATTACATTTGGAAGAACAATGTATGTAATCGGAGCACTGGATTATTTCGTGACAGTCAAAAACCTAATCCTATTTACATATATTTTAATGGTTAATCTACGAAAGAATTTATGTTTAAAAGAATTTAGCCTCAAATATATTCACGATAACGTTGATTTATTTTTCAATGAAGATTTTTCCGTTGTCCGATTTAGTAGCCGACTTACAACTATTAATAAGCCCAAATTAATCGTCGCCATGTCTGCTGGAGGATAAGGAGCTCGCTGGGGTTGTAGTTCGAGCGCACTAGTTTCGATTACGAAAACAAAACAACTCTCGCCACGGTTCGTCCCTGGATGGGTCAAACAAAGTTTGTTACCTCAAGCTCTTTCATGCAACGTCTCGGTTACGGCAACCACTTTGACGCATAAGCCCGCTTTAGGTCAGCGTGGTGGAGTTATGGCTCTAACTCGTCATGTGATTTTCCCATGATAGAAGACCACTGTTCAACAGTGGAACTCTTATAGGCTATTGTTGATGACAACTGCAGATGCTGAGATGCCTTTGAAAATCACGTGCGTCACTTGACAAGTTCAGTCGTTACAGATCGTGATAGACATTAACAGCTCTTGTCTCCAGAATTAAGAACTCACTTGATACAAGTTACTGATATCAAGTGAGATCTTATAGTTGCTGGTGACTTCGTATAGCCTCTTGACTACTCCAGGTTTTTCTAAACTCCACCACGATATATTGATATTCTCTAAAAGAGTGAAGAAGTGAGAAAAATACTTCAATAAAACCTAAACCAGAATGTAGTAGTTGTTTAGTTCAATACTATTAAAAGCAGAAAGCAAATAATTGATTTTTTGATGCCCAATGATAAGTAAGACGATGTTTAAGAAGATAGGATATTTAGAAATAAAAAAATTATTAAAAAGCTATACGATACGGTGAGATAGAATGAAATATATCAATAGAAGTAATGTGATATTATTTCATACTTATCACTACATATTATAATATGTTTGTTTTATAAAACAAACTCCCCCGCCGCGTATGTTAGCGATAAACTCCAAAACTAATGTTCGGATTTTCACGCGGTTCTTACCAATAAATAGGGTTATGAGGTAGGTTTAGGTATTAGTATATAGTTTTATATACCCTGGGCGCAGTCTGGGCAACCGCTTTTTCCCATTTGAATGTTATATCTTTTATTTCTGCGTGCAAAGAAGCAATATTTTTTTATTAGTTAGATGTACAATAAAAACATATTCTATTCTATTCTATTCTATTTATAAGCCATGGTTACAAATTACCTTCGGCCCGTCTGCTTGCTTGATATTCATTGATATATAATATCAGGGGAAAGTTGAAATGTCTCCTTACCTGACATCCAGAGTCAACATCCGCGTAGTACCCCCTCGATCTCCCGTGGCACGAGAATAACGTCTTGGGAGCTTCATGGAAGACCGGATACAGCGGTGGTTCGTGCGGCAAGTGAAGATCATGATAATAGTCGTGCGGTAGCTGACATACGACCGCTACGAGCACTGCGTAAAAATTAAAATATATGCCGGTTTAATTATCAAATTATCAGAAGCACATAATAAGTAAGCAGAAGTTATGAACGCGATAACTTTGAATCAAAGCTCCCGAAGTCCCGATCTACTGAGTAATTGACTGAATGCAGATTTGGAGCAATCTCCGTCCGTCTCGCCTCACAACCCACTACACTTTCGCTCTGCTAATCGCCTTCGATTACTAAATAGCGCTCTATACTATTTAATTTTAATGTTATTCATTAAAATTTTAGAATATATCAACATCTTCTTTCATTAAAAATAAATAGCAGTTCGTTAGTCACGCTTAAACTCAATAACGGCTCGACCTCTTGAATCAATGTTTTAAATTTTGTTCGTCGAAAGATAATAAGAAAAATCCAAAAAGAATATCTAAAAAATATTACTTAATAGTTAATTCAATCCATCAATCAATACATTTATTGTCAATCGCACGGTTATTAGAAAATGAGCTAACTGATTTGCAAATCTATCATTTCTTCAAAGTGGCGACACTTTGATAGATGACAATCAATGCTGAAAAACGTAGTTGTAATAAATACTGTTTGTTGATACGGCCTTGACAACGTTACCAAAGTTTTAAGAAGGCGTAAACCTCCGGGATCCTAAAGCCTTAGGAAGGATTCGCCTCTCGAGGATTTCTAATCGATAGACATCACCTCCAGACGAGGTATCCCGCTGTCTCTTAGTTTCAGGGCGCTCGAGCCATCAGGGAAGAAAAACGTAGTGTTCATACACTCTTTAAAGTCAAAGTAAAAGCGATCACTTACGAAAAACATGACAGACTTATTATATTTAGATAAATTGTACAAAATTTATATAGTATCTTATTGTGGAATGCATAAAAAATATAATTGACATAGATAGCGTCTCCTTAGGTACAAACAATAAAAGATATTAATTGTCAGCGAGTACTTTCCAATCATATGAGGTCATTGAGGTGGTATTGGCATTCCTACAAACAGGTTGACACTGTACGTATTGTATTGTAACCTTGTTAAGGTGAACTTAGATATGTCAGAAGACAAGCAGATATCTCCTGCGGCTTAATTATGTAAAGTTATCATCTATCTAAGTCTTCCTAACTTCAAATAGATATATAGTCTTAGAACGCTGTGCCAATTCTACAAAAAGTTCGTAATGGAGCTTAGCTTTTGACCTTTATTTCACCTGATGGTAAAGTTGAAAATTTATGCGCCCAACACCCGAATTCTTCAACCACAGATGAATGATTTAATGTTAGTTATCTTTCCTCAACCACAGATGTTAAGCTATCTTAACTCCAACTGCCCAAACACAACAAAGCTGTTAACATTATTGTAATGGCGGCAATGTTAGCGAAGATAATGGCAGCTAGCCATATGGACTTACAAACAGGCCCACCACCATCCAAACCGATTGAAATCACTATCAAAAATTCCGGCACTAGTTAGTAATATCAATCGCTGGTCTACAAACCCGGTGTGCTTATTTAAATCGAAACTAAAACATGTTTTAATCTATATACTACGAATTAATAGTGAACGGTCCTTATTAATCTTAGTAGAATTTTTTTGTTATTTAATAAATATAATGGTGTCTGAAAAAATTCGTTATTACATATTCACGTTTTTTTGCAGTTCGAAGATTATAGTGAGATTTACTTGCGATATTTTTTACGCAACAATTTTAATCGTAGTGCGCGCTTAGCCTAAACGCTGTAGTTTAGCTTCGATTTCTTTTCATTATAACATTCTTAAATTCTGACACTCAAATTTATTATATTATTTAGTCCTTGTGATATTTACCCAATATGATATAGCCCAAGCATATTGTGATATTAATTCTAGATATCAGAAAATATATTAAATAATTTTGTAATAAAATATTAGTTAGAAATATAAATTCTAAAAAAAATATGTGAGTAAAAAATCATTTATTCAGTCTTGGTACATTACATACTCTTATGAAAGTATATAATTTTAAAGAATATAAAATACTGTAATTTAATAATATAATTATAATACTGAAAATATTGATTTATAAGTTTAATATTAATAATAATATTAATTATTAGCTTAATAATAATAGTAAAATTTAACAATTCGCAAAACTTCCAGCAAAATCTATTATATAGCGGTTAATTAATTTATTATAAGGAAGGACAATTGTACAGCCATTTAGTAAATTTATCTTATTTGACACTGCACACACACACACAGCAGACGATATAGTTATAATGTGACATTTAAATATTCGTGATTATATTAATCCGAACATGCGGGTGCGTTCTAACCACTTAGCCAAAGAGCTTATGCCTTTCTTCCATGTAGGAAAGCCTGTGCCCTATGTAGTGGAACGTATGTAGGCTGTAGATGAAACAATCCGATACCAATTCAACTAACATTTGCCTCAGCTGAGACACGAAATCAAGATCAGAACCAATTTATCAAGGTAGTTCAATTCGCGAGCGAAAATGAGTTTTACATAATTAGTATGAGTACAGTACATTTATATTACAACCTCTGTACCAATTTCCTCACTACTAATGATTCGTACTTTAAATAAACTAATTACCATGTAATCAATACAAATCAAAATTAATTTGGTTATGGGATTATTAAGATAACATTTTAAAAAATTGATGTACTTTAAAAATGTTAGGATTAACCTTAGAAATGAAAATAAAGTTATTATTTGAAACTTTGACAAATATGAAAAACAAAATAAACTTAAGGAGTTGAGAAAATATATTTTCTATTTATAGTGTTCTGATGACGATTTTTAAATAAGTTTTAATAAATTCTGATATATAATGATATTAATTTAAAGTTAATAATATTATACTTTTTAATGTTGTATTGTTATTTATATAAATTTATGATTCAACAAATTGTCTATGTTTTGACGTTGAAGGTATACGTTCGTATAATTTAAAAAACATAGACTAGAAAAAAGCTCTAGCTGCAGGGCGCCATCCGACGATCTTGTACGGGTGACATTTCTTTATCCAAAGATTATGCATATTCTAGATTGAATCCCAATGTGTTAATAAAAAATTAAAAATGTAAATTGAAAAACATACCCATGAAGTACACAAGCGCATGCTGAAACATTTTCTATAATAAAAAAAAATAATAAAAAAATAAATCAAAATTAGAACAGCACGCCTGTTCAACGCGCAAAGAGATTAAGCAAACTAAATCCATAAAGTAATCCATATCGAATTTAGAATGCGATCGATATTGATCCTTGAATGATATTATGCAGTAATACACAAGTAATATATTAACTATTAATTGGTAGATAAAAAATATTTAGGTATTTAATATCAAAACATAATCTGTTGAAATATTTATACCAATGAAAATGAAGAAAATAATAAATACCTCTGAACTTTGACAAATTCAACTACTGAAGTGAAAATTGAGACAATCGAATGAATTTATTTGTTCCACCTAGTCACAATTTCTTCTTTTTGCCTTACTAGCTTACTTCATCTTACAATGTCGTAATTATAAAATATTTTTTGCTGAGCTCATAATGCATAGTATCATTGATCGATGCTTATTGATTTTTGCGCTTGTAAGGTCAAAGGCTTGTTTGTGGCCTTGCGCAAGCGCCGCTTGACCATAACTACGACCACATGTGGGGGCACTACACTTTATCAATTGTGATATAATGAGGTCAATTTGAAGACATTAAAAATCTTTTTTCACGTTTTCCTAACAGTCACACGAAATCCCTTCTTCATAAAACATGTGTTCCTTCAATATAAGGCATGAAAAGGCAATTTCGGCTGGCATGGTGGTATTGCTTCTGCATTAGTTATCTTTGCATATGAGCTTCTCCAACTGCTTACGAACAGGGGGTTAAGTTCCATTTACGGTGCTTTTTATTAGAGAAATCCTTTGTTATATGAAGAAGGGAATATGTGTAGAGAATCCACGCTCTGGTTGTGCAACAAAAAAACCGAAAACAATGGAAACAGTGAATTCATATACTACTTACTTCTGAATCACGTGCGGAAGGAAGAGGGATAAGGTCAAAAAAGCTCCTAAGAGTACTCACCATTATGGAGACCATAGACAAGGACCACGACCGAAATTAGATTTAGAGGATTAGAAAGTTATATCTCTTATGATAAATTACGTAAAAAGACAGAAGTTTTAATTATTTTTGCTTTCTATTTGACTGAAGACCTATTGAACATTACCTGCCTATAGTGACAAGCGTAATTCGCTCCACTGTAGCGGAGAAACAAAATCCCATTTTATAACAATATACTTACTAGCTTTTGCCCCTTTGCGAGAATCGTTACGCTGTGTCGTCGTTATTTTTATCCAGTACCCCTATTGTGAGTTTCAATCGTATCGACAAGTTTCGATCGTAATCGTTCAACTGATATTCGTATATATATTTATAAATAGTGGTTTCCAATACTCCAAAACACAGGCGCTGCTGTTGTTTGCATATAATTTTATAGCTGACGACAAAAACTGATCGTGATGTTAATCATGAAACCTGATCCCCTACCTCTGAACCCCTGAACGAATGTTCAATTCGATTGAAACTCACACTAGTGGTACAGGGAACTGGAGTTTCTCTCAGAATAAAAAAAATAACTAATATGCTATTCGAGACTATTATTTAAAAATACAAGATACGAGTAAAAAATCCAACTAAACTTTCGTACTTTTTTCTTAATACATTATTAAGATTTACAAATATGATAACAACATAGTAGCTACATGTTACAATAGTAAGGGAATTCGATAATGATACGAAGTTTTCTTCCAAGTGATATCTATGGGCTTGTGTGTGTGTGAGAGAGAGAGAGAAAGAGTGGCGGGAAGATGTAACCTATCTACTTTTCGTATTTACTTGGTGTAAGTGGATTTATCCAAAGAAGTCTGTTAATTAGGCTGTATAGTATAGGGGCAGGCTACAACTAAAGACAACGACGTTATGAAGCCAGTCTAAAATTGACAGCACCTAGTAGTTATTAGATTAGTATCTAAATTCGTATTTTAATGTCAAGGCTTGTTAACGGACGTTATGTTATATCTATTTTGTAACCCATAAAGGTTCGTGAATTTCATGACCTTTTGATTCGGAACTCGACCAAAGACAAAACTACAACCTTATCAAGGAGCAGGTATACAATCTGAACTTATATTTATATTCAGTCTCATTAACTTCTAGATAAAATTTAGCAATAATTTTAATAGTTTTAGAGGAACCAAATTCTAGTACCTACTTTAAAGTGTAAACCTTTGTGTACGTACATACTTAAAAATAAGTCGCATACACTTTGCAATTACATTGAAATGTTGTGAAATACATATATTATCTAAATTAAGTGTATTTGGTTGGTAATATTGACATTGATATGTCTACTCGAGGTCTCAAGGGAGCGCTGATTGATGTCTGCTATTATCCTTAAGTTATATTAAATATTTAGATAAAAAAACAATAACAATAAATCACATTATTTTGTATAAACTATTATATAATGTACTGTTCTCCCTCTCTCTCTCGCTCTCTGTGTGTTCGTAGTGTAACCTTGTCAGCTCTTATGATTTATTTTTATTTAATTATATCTTCAGTGTATTTATGAAGATGTAGTATATTATTCAGTACTTTATTTAATAAGTGGCGAACCGAGCTCTATCACCTATCAGTTTTGTATTATATTTATACGTTTCTACTGACTTTTATGACGTTTTCTTTATTCTCTCGTATTCTGCATTGTAAACGTAATAAATACACTTTTTTTTTTAATATTATCATTGTTATTTTGATGATAGTCATAATCTAAAGTGCACGCACTAATTGTACTTCCATAATGAGTACCAACGTAAACTAGATAGTGAAATTACTGTAACATAAGAACACACTAATCCCTTTCGAAAAATGTTCATTTACTTATTTGTTTGTGTTTTAGCTGTATATTGTCAAACCTGTGTAGTGTATTTTATGAGAGTATAATCAAATTATTATTATTATTGTTATTCTTAATATTAAACACAAAAAAAGTATACTGTACAAGGTTCCAAAATCCGAGATCATGTACAGAAAAATACTTGTGTGTAATTTTTGTGTTTGAATAAGATAAAACACTGAAGTAATAATTAAATAAGATATCATTCGCAAGAGCACCGTTACACTTCAGATACACCCACAGAGAGAATTACATATGATATGGACATAAATTGGGAGCGCACAAACCATAATAAAAGTTAATTTAATAAACAACAAACTGTCATCCCAAAGTATTATAAAACTTAATCATTTAATTATATTTGAATACCACATTTGGTGAAATATGAGATACGTAACGTTTTATTATTAGATCTCCTTGTATCGTATTGTGGGCTAATAAATTATTATTACATATCATACAACTTTTTTACACCTAAAATTAACCAATACACCAATTCTATTGCGCTATCTTGTCTTGTGGCGCACCAATGTACTAGCTATTGACCTCCTCGGTAACACTCGCTTGTTCGCAAAGAATATAATACTCCTCTGCTTGTTCGACAGTTATCTCTAAGTCGATCCCGACTTAATGTTGAACAAGCGAGTGTTAAAAGTTTGTTTGATTAACATTTAGTAAAATACAAGCACAAAATAATAAATATATTTTTATGACCATAATACTCTCTTTGATTCAATTTATTACTAGCCAAGTATTTCAGTTAGTTATACTGATCTAAACTATAGTTTGACTATTATAACAAAACGCATATCCAGGCCAGGAAAGCATCAAAAAAATGCAATAATGTCAATTTGACATAACTTTGACTTAAAAAAACAGCTGTCGAAAAACACGACTAAATTGTAAATATCTTATAATTCATTGAATTATGCCTTTAATTATTATTTGCGGCACTCCTGTCAGCGGTAAAACGACAAGAGCTTACGAAATGAAGGAGTTTTTCGAGAAAACGCACAAAAAACAAGTGGAAATTGTGTCCGAAGACGATGCTATAGTAAAGTTAGGTTATGACAAAAATAATACTTATTTGGACTCACAAAAAGAAAAACGTGTGAGGGGTTACCTAAAATCAGAAGTGATACGTCTTATTGGCAAAGATAACGTGATAATATTGGATGGGAGTAACTATATAAAAGGTTTGTAGTACATAAATTGAAGGCCTCATACTGGACAAGCAAGGCGTAAAAATAATTTGTATTTTACTTTACTATTTTAACAACAAAGTAGATAATATTTGTATATCTATTCTTAGGTTGTCTGTGAAGTCGACCAATTGGACAGTAGGGTTGACTTTAATCACCTTAATTTAGCCTAGGCTCTAAATGAGCTGTTGATATCGATATGTAGCTAGAAAATCATCTCCACCTGTCATAAAAAAATTTAATATCAATGTTACCATTACTTGTAATAAGGTTGTGTCTGTAGTTCAAGTAAACTGATCAAAACTATGATAATTTAATAGTAAGTTAAAATAAAAAAATTATTGGGCGCTTTTATTAGGCTTATATTACTGCTCAATTCTATAACAAGCTGTATCTTCCTTGGTCCAAGACTGTTTCTTATTTATAATACATAATGATTGTAATTAACTCCACAGGTTACCGCTATGAACTTTATTGTGCTTCTAAAGCTTCAAAATCCACACAATGCACAGTATACACAATATGCTCTGATGAGTATGCATGGTCAGTGAATCTGAAACGCACAAACACACTGAATACAGATGAAACTGATTGTAATACTGTGCCTTACACTGAAGAGGTTTTTAACGCTCTAACTAGGTTGAGGTATGTTGGTCTAGTTAATAAAACTTCTTTTTGTTATAAGTAGGGGCTGAAGATAAATGGTTGTGGTTATAGTATGATGGCATGATGCATTAAAAATCCATTTTAATTAATAAGGTCATTGAATAATATGTATCAAGTGGATCTACTTACATAATAAACATAAATATAATAAACCTAATTTTAAGGCTTCTACACAATGATGAGTCAGCAAAAGTCAACTTATATGCAAAACATTCTTATAATGACAGGAGGCAATAGTTTGTAATGTATCAGCTGTTTATTCTGTCTATGTTAAATAAATAAAATGACATCAATCACTAAAACAATTTGTTTAGAGATGCCCCATGAGCCTGACATAGTCGCCTAGAGCATTCTAAAGCCTCATTAAAAATGTTAGAATAAATATATATATATACAAATTTAACATCTGCCTGTATATAATAATATTCCATAAAAAGCATTGACTGAAACCATCAACAATAAGAGTCCAAGCCAGTCCAGAAGATGTCTTTTCACACAGCCCTAGAAGGCACCCAAAGAAAAGAAAATATACTGCAGTAATCCATATTTTAGATATACATAAAAGAATATGTGACTGGACTGAATAGCTCTCTGAAGTTGAGATGAAGACAGTAAACTGTGAAAGTTACAAAAAGATTTATTTAATTATGTTTCTTCTGCCACAAACCTATAATGGATGTGTGAGCTACAAGAGGCTGTAAGTTGACAGAAACTATTCATAATATAGTACATTTCAGGTTTGAAGAACCAAACAGCAACAACCGATGGGACAGCCCCTTGTTCACAGTGCAACCAACTGATGACCTTGATTTAGAAGGAATATACAAAGTCCTGTTTGAGAAGAAGCCACCTCCACCAAATATGAGCACACAGAATGTATGTATCAATATTTACAAATTTAATGAATCTACTAAAGCTAATCTCTACTATGCATTACTCTGTGGCTAGTAGTGTAAGATATCCATCCTCATCATAGAAAATGGTCAGTTTTTTTTTCATTCAGGTGTTGGTAATAGAACAGATAAAAAAAATATTAAGCTTTTTTACTACTATATTAAATTAAAAATTACAAATAACTCAGTATTTATGTTACATGTAGTACCAACTATATTTCTCAAAAATTAAAAAATCAACTTAAAAACACTGTGTAATACTTTATTCAGTTATTTCCTTAAATATTTATTCTAATCAAATAACTCTGTTTTTCCAGCCGGCCCTGACCTCCACAAATTTTCTTTACGAACTGGACAGAATAACACAGACTATATCAAAAGAGATACTCGAAGCAAAGCAACTTAACATAAGTGGTCAAGTGAAGTTTCCCGACTACCCGGGGTGTGTTTTAGAACCTGGTTTTTTGGAATTTGTTAACCCCCAAAAACTATTAAGGTTGCGAAGACAGTTCTTGACATATGCTAAAATGAACCACTCAAACGAAGAAACTAATAAGATTGGGAGATATTTTATACAGTATTTAAATAAAACTTTAATGGAATAGCAATCGATGTTTATCTTTGCAGCTTTTACTTGTTACTATCGTGCGTACATGCAAGACCACCTCATATTGGAAATTAAATCAAACAAAAGCATTAAGGTTGCTTGTAGCTGAACAGTTTTTGATCAACAGAAGTTCTTTTCATAAGAAATAATGCGAGAATTTGTATACGATATTGTACCTTGTATTTACCTAACCCATAGATAAGATATTTATCTAAACTAAGAACCATTGAAATATGCATATATTTTTATTTATAGTTTAACTGTCAAAATGAGTTTGCGAATAGGCTGGCTGGTCAGTTCCGGGGAGTTTTTAGATGCACTTGTTCTACAGTGGAAGATACTGATATTTTGATAATGGTGACGAGATGAAATAAAATGCATTCACTCCAATAAAATGAGTTTAATCTCTTTACAGTGTACTTATAAAAATAACAGGCAATTCTCTTTAGATAACAAATGCCTTGCGTCTATCTAAAACGAGTTACATTCACATTACTTAAATTTACAAAAACGAAGAAGGCTGGAGGCTTAAAGTCACTCTTCATTCTTCTTCAGAAGGTGATATAACGAGTTTTAGACACCGTTCTTTTATTCTTTTCTAACTGGATTGTAATGAAAGAGGTGCACTGAAATTTGATTTTAAAATGTGCGCAACTATCTGGTGTGTATTCGGGAAGGTTTAAATTATTATAATCAGGACCGAGATCGTTATTTTCAGTCAGTTTTATACAATATTACAAAGACAATTTATGGAAATATAATCTCTTTTCGATAAGCCACATTTTTAGACTTACTTTATTTAAATATTTTTTTATATTGTTGTGGTTATTTAGATATTTTATTATTAGCACTTGTTAAACTTTAAAAAACTATAAGAGTTTAAATTTGATTTACTTTTTCTATTGTTTATTTTAAATAAAAATGTGTTCTGCAATATAATTATTAGATAGCGCCACCTTTCTATGATGTAAGAATTTATATAGAAGTAACTTGTCTTGACAATTTAACAAAAAAAAAGGAATTGGTAAAACAGAGAAATAAACAAAAAAGTGGGGTTTGAATTTCAATGTGTTTTTCAATAAATAGTCGTCTTGTGTTCGACGCTCAAAACAGAGTAATCATATATAAATTGCCATATTCTCGCAGACTCAATTGAATAAACCATAATCATTCCGTCTGTCTTAATAGTTGTTTGAGTCAGTTATAATAATAACAGTCACAACGACTTTTAGCTTTTAAAATAAACTAATATTATGCTTAAATACCAAAGCAGAAGACTAAGATAGCAGACTTGCTTCCGGACCATCTTAGGCGAGAATTAAACTCCTCAGATATGGATTGCTAAGGCGACACTGGCGGATCCACAAACATTAGACCAAGAGAAGAAGTATGCCGTTATATTGGATAAAGTCGTCAAAGAAAACATCACAATAAGGTGTTTTTCTCATCCGGAATATACGACGTACCAGCATACCCTTCTGATATGTAACACCATGTGTGAAGTGTTCTTGGGCGAAAGCACATTAGATGTAGATTCTGTCCGCGTGTTTTTGCAGGCGTTGGTCATGATCTTCGGGAGACGGGTATTGGACACCTTGGATCAGTCACTAGCAGCAGCTGGATTGACTGTCGTGATAGACGAGATCGATCCGCGAGACGAGGGCGCGATTAATGAGCTGAGAGAGGATCCAGAAACCAAAATCTGCCTCGAGAGAATGAAATTAGGGTCCACCAGCAATCCTCGGGTAGTGGCCCTGGCATATTGTGGATCGGTGCTATTACTTCCAGGAAAACAATTATCAGAGGCATCTTATAAAACATGGACAGAGAGAAGGGTGCGAGGGCTGGCCGCGAGTATGGGCACTGCCATTGACACATCTATTATAACACATTTTGATCTCCGATCCGCTGTAAGAATCTATCAGAAGTTAAGCATGCTCGTGCCATTGAGGGCTACATTAATACGTGTCTTGTTTGCTGCATCGGGTGTTGGGACAGAGGTTACAGCGTTATCCTCGGCAATGTTGAACCTTTTAGCGTGGTCAGAAATGAACCACATACGAATGATTCAAGAATATATCTTCGGCCGGTTCCCGGAGCTCTTGGCCATGAAACAGCTTCAAGGCTCCTCAATCGGTGTCCTTAGAACAGCCTGGGACTACCTTAATAGCCTTGATGAAAGAAATGCGTCCCTTTTTTTTGTGACGCTGAGGAGAAGCTCTACCAGCCGATCCCCTAACCTCTGGGGAGGAGGAAGAGGGGGGTGTGTAGGGCTCTCACCCACTAAACTCCTCAGCGACGCACCTACCTACCCGCTTTCCATCGACAACACGGGATGGCCCGAAGACATTTCGCCGTAGTATCGATGGAGCGGCCTGACCGTGGTTTGGTCCCATCTCGGAGTACTTTGCGGGGGATAAGTGTTTGAGTCAGTTATAATAATAACAGTCACAACGACTTTTAGCTTTTAAAATAAACTAATATTATGCTTAAATACCAAATTTATTTGGAATATTTTCATTCCTAAGCTATTGTTCACAAGCTCTTAAAACGTGATTATTATTTAAACTTCAGTTTTGACATTTCTTTAAATTATAAAATTAATAGACAATGCAAAATTCTTTAGTAAATAAAAGCAGTCCCGAACATCCTCCCAAGAGACAAAAAAAAAGAAAAAGAAAAAAAAACCAAAACGCTGTATGTACCGTCAAAATAAAATCTATATACATCAAAGATCTGCCTCGAGAGAATGAAATTAGGGTCCACCAGCAATCCTCGGGTAGTGGCCCTGGCATATTGTGGATCGGTGCTATTACTTGCAGGAAAACAATTATCAGAGGCATCTTATAAAACATGGACAGAGAGAAGGGTGCGAGGGCTGGCCGCGAGTATGGGCACTGCCATTGACACATCTATTATAACACATTTTGATCTCCGATCCGCTGTAAGAATCTATCAGAAGTTAAACATGCTCGTGCCATTGAGGGCTACACTAATACGTGTCTTGTTTGCTGCATCGGGTGTTGGGACAGAGGTTGCAGCGTTATCCTCGGCAATGTTGAACCTTTTAGCGTGGTCAGAAATGAACCACATACGAATGATTCAAGAATATATCTTCGGCCGGTTCCCGGAGCTCTTGGCCATGAAACAGCTTCAAGGCTCCTCAATCGGTGTCCTTAGAACAGCCTGGGACTACCTTAATAGCCTTGATGAAAGGGAGCGCCCCTACGCGAAGTTGTTGTACAGCTCGCAGCAAACAAAAGCTTTGCAGAGGGACAATTTCGTTCTTATAACCGACGCTGCCCACGCGGTGGGTACTTACTTACATAGTTCCCTTGCCAACTACCAGGGTGATACGCAGGGCACTGCTGGAGCCGCAATAAAGAAGATCGTTAAAGAATACCTATTTAGCCTAGAAAGGACAGGGCAGCTTGTGGTACAGGCGGCCCAGTACGCGACAATGGATGAAAGACTCGTTGATAATATCCCCAAAGCTGACCTATTATTTAGACAGCAGTTGGACGACCTTGACACGGAGGTGAGAGCGTTGATCAGAGAATAAAATCATGCGACCTCTGAGTAGGAGCAGGTTGTTTATGTCCACTATAGCTATTAAGAAAAACTATTAACATTGAAGAAAAATGCAAGTCTAGAAGACAATTGATTCTTAAGCAGCCAACAGAGGTTCAGAAGTGATCACGACATATCTGTATCTTTTTAAGAGGTCTTTTTTCAAACCTAGCAGCTAAACGAAAATAAAATGTCTTCATCTAAGGATGCTCAGAGGCCCGAAGCCGATCTGATAGAGGTGGAATTTTTGTATATCCGCTTTTTATTTGATTATAAATTTAATTAAAAATGTTGTCTCTCCTTGTTTATACCCTATATTTAACAAATCGATAGATAATGTTATGGTTTGTGTTTCCTATTTAAAAGAAAATACTCTAAAACGAAAGATAACAGGGACCCCACAAAAAGAGATAAATGCGTCCAAAATAAATGCGTCCTTTTTTTTTGTGACGCTGAGGAGAAGCTCTACCAGCCGATCCCCTAACCTCTGGGGAGGAGGAAGAGGGGGGGGTGTAGGGCTCTCACCCACTAAACTCCTCAGCGACGCACCTACCTACCCGCTTTCCATCGACAACACGGGATGGCCCGAAGACATTTCGCCGTAGTATCGATGGAGCGGCCTGACCGTGGTTTGGTCCCATCTCGGAGTACTTTGCGGGGGATAAGTGTTTGAGTCAGTTATAATAATAACAGTCACAACGACTTTTAGCTTTTAAAATAAACTAATATTATGCTTAAATACCAAAGCAGAAGACTAAGATAGCAGACTTGCTTCCGGACCATCTTAGGCGAGAATTAAACTCCTCAGATATGGATTGCTAAGACAAAACAGACGTATAACTCAAGAAGACATTGATAAATGTCGGCTGTCCATTCACACTTTTTGTGACGCTAGCAAAGTCGCTTACGCATCAGCAGTGTTTCTTCGGAGCCAGTATAAAAAGAGGGTGACTATTCAATTATTATCAGCAAAGTCCCGATTGTCTCCTAGTAAAGGAAATGGGGATATCTCAATACCTCGTCTGGAACTTCTTGCGGCTACTATTGGGACCCGTTTATATGTTCAAACGAAGAATGCTTTAAATATGGAACACGAGAGATATTTTTGGACGGATTCCAATGTGGTGCTGTCCTGGATTCAGAATGAGGGAGACTGGGGAGTTTTTGTGAAGAATAGAGTGAGAGAAATACGCGGGCTTACGAAAAAAGAGGATTGGTACCACATTGCAGGCGCATTGAACCCAGCTGATCTTCCATCTAGAGGCTGTCACGCAGACATCTTACAAGAATCATTATGGTGGACAGGGCCTGACTGGTTGAAGTTGAACGTAGAGGATTGGCCGATAGCTAGATGTAAGCAGTCTTCGGAAATTAGTATACAATCGGAAGATACTGTTAAAAATAATTTGACAACGGTAACAGCTATGGAGAAATTTTCCGAGCACTTGTTATATTTTTCTAACTATAATTCTATAAAGAGAACACTTTCCTGGATTTTACGTTTTTATAATAACGCAAAAGGAACAACAGTGATAAAAAACAATAATTTAATTATAGACGAGATAAGGGTAGCAGAGAAGATTTTGTTTAAGCTTATACAGACTGAAACTTATGGAACAAATAAAACCTACAAAGACTTGCGTACTATTATCGATAGTGATGGGTTAATTAGATTCAAGACAAAACTTTTTTCAGAAGAAATTCCTTCGTGTTATAGATTTCCAGTTTTGTTACCAGGGAGTCACCCGATCATACAAAGATTAGTTATTTGGAAGCACAAGCAATTGTACCATGCGGGCACACAGACTCTTTTAGCGAATTTAAGACAAGACTTATGGATAACCGGCGTGCGTCTTTTGGTTAAAAAGTTGTCGAGGAATTGTGTCATTTGTCGTAGAAATAGGGGGAAGCCTTGTACTACACCTCTAGTCCCTTTACCGGCTAATAGGACAAACACAGGTAAACCTTTTGAAGTGAGCGGAGTTGATTTAGCAGGGCCACTTTTACTGCGAAATGATAACAAAGTATGGATAGTTTTATATACATGCGCCGTTTATCGAGCTATACTTTTAGAACGTACGTAACGTAACGTTTTAACACATTAACAATTGTAAGTGACGGGTCAAGGGGGCGACAAATCTGGTTGAGTTTTTAGCTTGTTCTTCTCTGTTAAAGATCGCCCTGTAGATTTACGAAAAGATGGCACTAATTGAAGTAAATAAGTGTTTATATGTGTATCAAAGTTGAGTATATATTGACTGTAAAGGCTTTTTTTTAATCTGTTAAAGCTGACAGCAATTCTACCATACCTGCTCGCGTAGGTATGGTCTTAGAAGATCCATTTAAATATTAATTGTCGCAAGTTTCCCGGGAGTAAATCGCAGACTAACAAAATAAAGTAGTTGCTGTTAACTGACCTTCCCAAAATATGTTAGTTGAAGGAAACAATATCTATTGTGTAGTTATGGTTTGATTTTTCTTTCCGATACTGCTGTTGTTAGAACGAGTGACTTCAAAATGGCTAGCTTTGATAAGAAATAAGAGTATTTCTGTCACATTTTGTATAAATTCATTGTTATTATAATTAAAAAGAATTTTCGAATAAGTTGCCCAAAAGACGCAAGACATTTCAATTTCAACTAAATTAGTATCAATTTTTAATAGTTTCTAGAACTTTCATAAAAACATTTAAGTTTTACCTCATGATAAATTACAAGATTTTAATCTTTATCGTGGCATTATAATGATTTAACAATCGGTTGGGATGGGTTTTACTATAATATAAGACCCATTACAAACCATAAGTTGTATCATTATAAAGATAAATAAGATTAATCTTTAATTTTCGACAACAAATTTTGAAATTATTATCGTGTGTTACTTCATAAAAACCATTGTTCAAGTCAAACAAAACGCATATATGTTTTTACAAAAACCCTATTTCCTATCATTTTATTATTAACATTTTTATTAACTACTACTCAATAATACTTAAATATGTGAGACCGACATTTTAACTAAAGCGCGCGTCACAGATATAGCGCAGGGACATCTCTATATAATCACAGGTTGAATTATACGTGTCACCGTCGTCGACATTATATTATACAGGATTTTTTAAAAAGTTTATAAGGCTGAGGGAGGACGTGTATTAAAACAATTATTGTTAGCTATCATAATAATAGAACACATAAGCATACCCTAGAAAATAACTTTTAGATTTAGATAATCGGGTTTACTTTTGCAATTATAGAGTCGCTCCAAAATATATTTTTTCAATGGATACCTCAAAAAAATCTTCCTGTATATTATTACGTCTAATTTGTTTCCTATATTTAGACTTCACTTCGCAAACAATAAAATGTAAAAAGACATTAATTTGTTATTTATATAGAAATCTTAGTAAAGCAATTATTTGTCAAAGTCTAAATACTTATATAATGCAGACTTGTCAATGTACGTCTAAATATAAAATGCCTATCTAATTGTAAATATATCATTTTTTATATTTTTATTACATCTTCCCCTTTGTCGCTAATCTGATTTTCTATGTATTCAAAATACCAGTTTAATTTTTCGTTACCATCTTTTACACATAAGGTTCAACGAAATAAGTTTATATTTTCATTAAATAAGAATAACTATCATAAATTTGGACGACAAACTCTAATTACGGAACTGTCAGTTTTCGTTGCATACAACAGTTCAATACACTTCAAAAGCTGCGTTTAGACAGGGCTAAGGTTATTTTAATAATTACCTATACAGCTTTCAATTAAGACTTATTGCTAACCAATTTCCAAACAAATATAACTATTGGTTTAATACTTAACGGGTTAAACTTGTGTGTAACTATTTCTAACGCATATATTTCCTATTCACTCATTTCTCGCTACTGGATAAATATAAACTTCATTTATATAACTTAGTACAATACAACAGATCATTGTATACAAAAAATATCTTATCACTAAACACATAACCCGTTTCATTTAACATAGTAGGTTAATAAATAAAATAAACAATAATATTTCTACACACATGCATTTACAAACTAAAGTATTAATTGTGATATTCTTGTAGAAAAAACATAGGCAAAAGGGTATTTGAGTTTATAATTATTAAATAATCCCAGAATAAATTGTAAATTACCACTCGAATCATAAATTTTACGAGATGATTAGTTCAGTTAGCCATTAACTACTAAAACTGTCATGGCGTCGCGAAAAATCCCGGTAAATTTTCGGAGGATGTTTACAAAAATTAAGATTACTAACAAACGGCAAAAAAAAGTTCAATTAAGGTTAAGAACTATTCTATGATAACGCTATGTTTTCTATTACAAAAAAGAAGGAGAAAAGACTAAGAAATATATATTTTAGCGCTGTAAAGGTAAGGAGAACAAATGAAATCGAATTAAGATTTGATTTTAGCATTACTTGTTGACCCGATGAACTTTGCATCACCTTCCAACTACCACTAACGCCATCTATGAAAAGAAACCCGAAGCATCGATGGAAGAAATGACAGTAATAATGTTCAGCATGTCAGTTAGACGATTTTCCATAAATTCCTAACTAAGAAGAAAACTATTTAAACTTTGTTAAATTTAAAATAGCATTGAACGATTAGAAATATATCTTTAAATTTATTAATTTTCAAAATTAAATCCACTTCACTGGATCTTACTTGCGGATATCTAGATTATTACACAAGACAATAATTTTTATTATTAAATAAGGAATGAGAGTCATGTAACGTTGGGCAGCAACCAGAACGCATAACGTCATAATAGTTCAAGCACATTAAATTAATTAATTGAAATTCTATATAAAACAAAACGCATTCAAGTCAAGATTATTAAACGTTCGGAGATCTTCCATTTACTAAAAATTTTAAGGTTTAAAAATATCAAAGTCGTACCTCGGACTTGGCCTTACAAAAATTTATTTATCTAATATTATATAGAATAGTTTCTCTTTTGTGTTATCATTATTTGAGAAAAAATTTGACCCTCTGGACGTAACAAAGCAAGCGTGACCATCACCAAGGACGCCATGACAGGATCTTTACTTCAAAAAAGTAAACAATTAGATGTGAATTTTTTTTTTTAAATAAATATCTATTGTAAAAAATGTCGCATTTAACTTATTTTCCAAATACTCTTGCCTTCCCTATTCACCAACAAAATCAACCTTATGTTCACAAAAAAAAAGTCGATATAATAATTACTTATAAAAGAATTTAACAAATTACATTAAAAAAAAACATTTTCCGTACAACGATCGTCTCAGACGTGAGTTCTCATGGAGAATGAGATGAAAATAGGTGAGCTAGTTATGTTTTAATTATATACAGGGTGTTGCCGGGAAGTCTAAAATAGATACCTCACATTGAAGTGGAATTCATATTAATAAAGGGACGCCGTTGTATCTAACTATGAACTTTCTGCCATTTTAATAGATTTTGAGATAAACAGTAAATGCAGAAGTAATTTAACTTCAAACAAATTGAAAGGTTTGCCTGATATCGAGTAGAAATTTCTGTGAAAGTGATTGAAAGATGTGATTTTAAATAGATTGTTCTAAATTTTAAACCTGATCGGATCTATAAAAATATTTTTCAAAATTTCTGTAAGTCGTTTCAACTCATAAAATAGTCAGTTTCATATTAAGAAAAAAAAATTCAAAATCGTGTATTTACAACTAAACGTGCAGATATAAAATTATTGGGCGTCTTTGGTTTTTCTCTGTTGATATCTTTACCAAAAAAAGTTCTATTAAATATAAATAATTAATTTTCAAACTCAATCCCCACTTTGAACTGTTATAATTATATTTGTATTATTACAATTTATTATCCTACCTGACAAACTTATCTGAGCGACTAATTTCTGTTAACTGTATCACCATCGAACCCACGTGACTCGTAATGTCGATTGTTTCATCAATAAATTTTCCTACACACGAAGAACACAGAATTGTACTCGTGCTGCATCATGGAATTGGGATTTTGGGCATACTTTGTTTTAACGCCCGTTTCTTCTTTCTGCAAAAATAACTTTCATATTTAAGATCTAAAGGTCTTTAATATTTTATACACGGGCAGGTCTTTAATATTTTATTCAACTATTTCTAGAATTTCTTTACACAGCTAAAGTTAAAGCCACCGAATAATAAAGAATACTCTGGTTCTTTATTATAACGTTACCAGTCTTGTAATATCAATTTTCAAAATGTGTTAGCGAATAGACTACCAAAACTTCAAATCGATCCCACCAAATTTATAATAATATAAACATTCCGTATCGATAAGATCTTTGATATAACAAATCTTTTCAATTTCTAATAAAAATATATATGTCTAAATGAAATATATATCGCTACTATTTTATAAATTAGTTAAAATTATATCATGTACTAATGCAAATAAAAATCGTAACCTTACCAATATATCGAAGCCAACATCACGAATTATATCCAAAAGTATATCATAAGGCGGTTCAATACTGTTTTCCGTTGTCATGTCACTTTAAAAAAAACAATAATTATTTAGAAACTCTCTACAGTTATAAGAAAGAAATAAATTAAATTAAAGCAAAATCACCTGCAGCTATCACACTATATACTACTGTGTGTCCACTGTGTAACAGAGTTCATACCAGAGTATACAGACTGGTATGAAAATTCTTGCCAGTACAAAAATCCTACCACGAAGAGTATGTGTGGTCACTATAAAGTACTGTATGTACACTGTGTAACAAAGTTCATACCAGAGTATACAGACTGGTATGAAATTTCTTGCCAGTACAAAAATCCTACCACGAAGAGTATGTGTGGTCACTATAAAGTACTGTATGTACACTGTGTAACAAAGTTCATACCAGAGTATACAGACTGGTATGAAATTTCTTGCCAGTACAAAAATCCTACCACGAAGACTATGTGTGGTCAGTTTTTTCAGATTACAAAGTTAATAATAATACTGAACAGAGTGACTTAACCTTTCACTTTATACGATCTACATTAAATTATTATTTATTTATTTATTTATTTAACAATTTATGTACACACAAAGACAATTAAAAGGACACAACATAATATCAGAGAATTGTACAAAGGTACTGCTTAAGGTACTGTTATTTACTGGGTATCATAAAAAAAAATTACACATAATGTTTAGTACATATACTATGAACGTGAAACCTAGTCATATAAATACTAAGGTGATATCAAAAATTGTAAATTAAATATGTATCGTACGTATAGCTTGACAATTCGATTTGATACAAATTTATAAAGTAGGTAATTAAGCAAATACAACCACTATGTATAGTGAAGTGAAGCTTACATTGAACCCATAAAGTTTTTTGATCCTTGTCAGAATCAGGATCTTTCAAGGTAATATTTTTCCAAAAATCGCCTTTTCCCACTTACTGTATATATGTATATTTTTTAAAATATACAAATGCTAAAAGCAAGAACTTCCTTAAAGAGAGTACACCTTATGTACATGCAGCTATAATAGTGTGTTTCCTCAGACAAAAA
This sequence comes from Acentria ephemerella, assembly GCA_943193645.1. Classification (NCBI taxonomy): domain Eukaryota; kingdom Metazoa; phylum Arthropoda; class Insecta; order Lepidoptera; family Crambidae; genus Acentria; species Acentria ephemerella. The sequence goes on along the minus strand of OW971901.1, from coordinate 2,656,951 downwards.
TATTCCCGTAACTTCAACTCTTAAGGCAGCAGGCCTTACTAACCCGTCTAGAATATCCACCCTGTATAAGTCTTTTTCTCGGCCTAAAGCTTTTTATTACAATAGACTCACTCTAAGTAAGTTCTTTTGACTCGTAATAATTCACCATTATATGCAACCCTATTTTAATATGCAATTAATTAGCGACTTACCTATAGTGGTATAGCAGTGGCCCCAGATTGACCCAGTAGCCCCCCGGCTTCAAAATGGCGTATATTCTTTCTACAAACTCTATCACATTTGGCGCGCAGTCTATGAAGAAACACGTGGCCACACAATCCCACTCATTTAAAGTTGTATATACCTAAAAATTTGTACACACGGTAAAATCGCGCTCGATACACAGGATGGTTTTTATTTGATCTGATGTAATTATTTTTTTATGATTTTAGCTTAAATATCACTTGTTTCAAATTAATTTCTTCAAATATATATATAATACTTATAGTGTTTTACACCGTTTTATCTATTTGAATGTTGAGAGAACAAAAACGCAGTACGTTGCACTTAGAATTATAGACCTTGAGAAAGTCTCCAGCTGTCATGCTAAAATTATGGTTAGGCCTTTCCCCGCTAGGCCTCACATCAGGAAACCGAGCCCCCATCAGCTGATGCTCGCACGTTATATTGTTGACATACTGATGTACCCAGGGATGTACCGTGTATTTGTTCGCCTGCAAATGTCAATAATATTATGATGGAATAAAGAACTAATGGACGAGAAAAGCGATAGTAATGTTGCCTCGCAATCAAAAATAATAATAAAGTTTATTTCTGAAAAAATGTTTACTATTTTTAAACCATGTTGTGACAGTTGCGCTAGAAGACCCCACTCTTCAATATCAAACAATATAATATCATTATCCATTGAAGCACAATCCAAAATATAATATAATACAAAAAAAATTACGTTTATTACACTTTCAAAATATATTTTCGGATGTAAAAGGGAACTAAAAAATATTTCTTTGTTATAGCATACGATACTGCGAGGAAGAATACGAATCTAATGTCCACTTCCTCTTCAAAATCGGTCAAACCGCACACGTGAAAAACATTACCCCGCTTCTGGGCCAGTTGGGTTAAAAAGTAATGAACAAGCCATATTAGTTTTTGTGTATATACAAAGCAAATTCATTTACTCGCCGACGATACAGATAATAAAATATCCAGATTATAGTATTACTCAGAACGTAGGGTCGTTCTGACTGCAATGACAATTTATTATATTAATAAATGTCACTGTAAATATAATAGAATAGAATATATCTTTATTGTACATCAGCCAGTCCAAGAAGAGAAATACACAAAAACAAATTAACTAATTTTGTACAAAGGGCGGTATTACAACGTCATTTTGCAATTTAACTCGCGAGATTATTAACTGTCGTAATATTAAGAATAGCAACAAGCGATATTTTCCGGTAAACGTATACGTATAAGTCTAAAAAAAATCGTATTAATTTCAAAACTGAGATATAAGATATAATGTAATAAGCCTTGCAAAGTATATATGTTTCGCATAATTCCGGAATTGTTTACGTGGCGCGGGATATATATGACGTTTAACCAATATGCGCGCAACGCGATACTCAGATATTGTCGAAGGAATCGTAATTGTAAGCAATATTTTCTGAGTCAAGTCAAGCCAAACGCACGGAAGTTGCCCCTAAAATGTTTGTCAATACTAATGATATCTTTGTTATTTATACGTTTATATACATAGTTAACGTGGGTAAACTAATTGTATAAATATTTTATCCTCATCCATAACATAAGCTAGCTGTCTTATTTTTAGCTAGTTAATTAGAGTAAGTATGAGAAATATAAGTATTTTCATACATTCTTAAGGCGTACAATGTAAAATCCATATTTTAATAATTAATATTATGTGAGATATTGTACTCAAATAAGATTTTTTAAATAATAATCTTTATTTATCAATCACTCGTATATAAATAAGGTTCTAAAATTTTAAATGGTATCGACTCACCTCAGCACACCTGTTTAGTATGAAGTTGCTGGCAAACAACATGAACAGGGAAAACTCATTCCCCTGGCAAGTGTACCCCCTGGCCGCTATTTCCCATGCCAGCCGACCAAGCCCCGCCCCAGGCACTAAAACTTTAACATGGCTAAGGTCACTGAAACAACAAAAAATTATTACCAAAATATAATACACATTTATTATTTACGTCTACTTTATAAGTATTATGTTAAGTACTTAGTTCAAACATAGTCTTCTCTCCACTTATACTAACACATTTTAACCTTGGATATTAACTATTTCGACCGTACGTATTTCGATCGCTGTTTTGATGTTAACAGAAATGTGTATTTGAGATCTCCTTCACTGTTGCCACGTCTACTTTGCGCACTAAGAGATTTTGTGACTCCTTTCTCTGTCGCACAGCTAGAGCGTGGAATTCCTTACCAGCACACGTATTCCCTCCTTCTTACAACAAGGGTTCCTCTAAAAGAGGCGTGAAAAAGCACTTTTTGGGCCGGCAAGGTGAGGGTGGCTAGGGCAGTATGTCGCATGCTTCACTAGCTATCTTTACATAAAGACTCTACTCTACTCTACTGCTTATCATCAGGTGGTGTCGAGTCATTTGCTGTGCTTTATATTTTTAAAAAATATATATCCCCGGTCAAGTATTTTCCTGGCATGAAGCCAAAGTTGAAACAATTATAATATTAAACCCTCTTTGCTCAATACTCTTTTTTAATACAAATGTAACCTCAACCGTTTTTATGTGTATAATAAAGGATCAGTACCAGAAACCATCTAAATTCCGAAATAAAAATCGATCAGATACGTTTCTAACTGAACAATTACAGATGGGGTCGGATTCTAACGATCCAGTATATATCCAGCATATGTTACCTACAGATAGCGATCGGCCTACAGCAGTTTATTTACCATGCAACTCTTTAAGCATGGAATACTTTCACTTGCCTTAAAGTAAAATCTAAGATATCGAAATCCATTAAGCTGGATTCCAATAATCTGTTGAATTTTGACATATTTCGCACGTTTAATATGTCAAAGTCAATGCCTCGTAATAAAAACCATCTGGAGATAGGATTTTTGAATCAGCATCATAGCTACTCAAGATGTTGACATACGAGAAGATAGACACATAACATCATGTGTACATACTGTTATAATGTTTTACTGCATATAAACTAACACTGGCCTTATTCGTTAATAAATTATTAAATATATTCGTTAATCAATCCTGTCGCTGTGTAGTCATTTTATTAAAATATTATATTTAAATATTTTTATTTAAAGTGAACAGAAACTCACTTGTACTCATCGTGTGGATACCGTTCTTCTAATTCATCCAAAATTGGCTTATAGCACTGTTCCCGCTCCGGGGCACCGAGCTCACTCCAGTCGCGGACAATGTTTTTAAGAACCGATTGCACCTGGAAAACGTAATGTTACATTAGTATATAGACGACATTTTATAATTAGGGTAATAGACAACTTATGTTGATTTAAACAACACGTCCATTTTTTTTATATATATAAAGCTCAGCAAATGACTCGACACCACCTGATGATAAGCAGTAGAGGAGTCCATATGTGAAGATAGCTAGTGAAGCATACGACATATTGCCCTAGCCACCCTCACCTTGCCGGCCCAAAAAGTGCTTTTTCACGCGTCTTTTAAAGGAACCCATATTGTAAGGAGGGAATATGTGTGCTGGTAAGGAATTCCACGCTCTAGCTTTGCATCAGAGAAAGGAGTCACAAAATCTCTTAGCGCGCAAACCAAACCAAATATTGCCGAAACAATAGCAGATCTCCAATCAAAATTTCCTTCCATCTAACGTAACGTTAAGAGTTGGCTAGCTACCTAATAATATTTGTAATCTATGCATTTACATGCAACCTTGTGGAGCTCGTTAAAGATCCAAATGCTCTGGTTTCGATACCAAACACCAAGCTAATTTCGTCTTGGTTGGTCCCTGAATGGGTCAATTATTATTATGTCCAGCTCTTCTGTGCTTCGAAAGGCACGTTAAACCGATGGTCCTTGCTGTTGATCAAGCCGCATTGGACCAGTGTCGTAATGATATAGTCTAAACTGCTCGTGCTCCCCCATGTAAGAAGGCCTGTACCCGGCAACGAGACGTATAATGATAAATGATAGATGTAGATAATGATAATTCATTGTTGTAAAAATACAGTCCAAATGATTTTAATTGTTTATATTCATATTTATTTTGCAGTTTTTTGCGAAATATCCAAATTAGGCACTAAGTCCAGAGTCCGGAATGGACCCTGTAACCTCTTACAATCCGGGTGACTGTTTAGAGTTTAATACCACTGTAAATTTCTTATGATTTGTTCTGCTTTTACTGTCGACCACAATGATATTATTATTACTTATACAAATATCTACCGACGAAGATTCGTCCGAGTAAGGCATTGGTGACTATTTTGTTGGCATAAAAATCATGTAATCTGCCTCTCTTCCTTTCTTTCTTAAATAAGAATAGAAACTATTTATATTGTGACAGCTGACAGTAGTTTAATATAAGGTAAATTTACTTCTGCACTTTAAACTTAAATTGTTTCATTCACCGTCATTTTCAAATTCGCGATTTGATAACGAATGGGTTTTCCTATATTCAAATGAAAAGTCTTTATATTTCATACTGGCCGTATTGTTAGCAGTTAAGAGGAGAGAGATTTTCGAGGCCGACAAGAGTAAGCTCTAAAAACCAAAAACTATTTCCTAATAAGATATTCGGAATGGGATGGTTGGAAAGATGTAGAAGTAATGAAAATTCATTGTCTCAGTCGGTAATTGATTTACCGTGATCTTTTATAACGATGATGATAATGGGATATGGCTTGTCGTCGGGGATACTGCAAATCCGCAAATCTGTTTAGGTATTTTAGTCTTATATGGGAATGTTACAATTTGATTAGTTTCTTATTTTATACTATTGGCTACATTTTACCAGATACGCGGAATTATCCAAAGCAAGTGATGTTCCTTATATTATACTGACCTTTTCAACATCATGTTGCATCTTATGCTGTTTCTGCGACGCAATTGCACAACTATTATAATCACAGCCAAAACTCTCCGTGCCATTCGTACCCATATCGCTATTACTGTGGTCCACGTTCTCGAACATTGTGTCGACGTCTTTGATTATTAAGTGGACTATACTATTGTTTACGTCTAGACACTTTTTGAACTTGGTGAGATATGTTTTGTACTTATCAAGGCGCCTTTGGTGGGTTAGTGGCAGCGTTGATATTATCTTTTCCGATTTGTGTATGCGATCGAGGCAGCATAACCTTAAACATATGAACAGTTTATAACAAACTGACTTTATAAAAAATAAAACGCGATAAAATACTGGTTTAGTGGACCTGTGTAATTGAAAGCCTAGTTGTCAAAGGCTGAAGAAATGGCATCATCTTTAATTGTTATCGAGCCTTTTGTTATGTAACTACAGTGATAATTATGTAATTCAAGTGATAAAAGATTTTTGCGTATCCGTTATGATGCTACTAGACGAGACACCGACGAAATCAGTATAAAAACTTTCAAGGTCGATACTTTTATTTATTAAAGAGACATATCTTTCACAAAATAGATTAAAGTTAACTTTATGCAATGGAAATTTTAAGTATCATTTGTTTTGACCGGAATCATAAATAAGCGATGTGTCACAAACACGTGTAGCTCTGTTTACTGTTTGAAAAATATTACATCATTTTCAAACACTGATTTGTGCACAATTTGCATACATAATTATCCAAGTACGTTTTAACAATACCACAACAACTACATAACACAAGCACTTCTGCAAATATTACCCTTGTTACAACTGCATTAGATTGATGTAAAATCATATGTGTTTCACTAAATGTGCCATCGAAAGTACAACTATGTAGCATGGTAATGAAATTACTCATAGGTTTTGTGTTGTTTCGATTTTTTAATTTGAATGCCTAAACTAGGATTAAAATCTGTAACTGCCGCAATTGATTGCTAAAATAATATATATTAGTACTAATAAACTATATGTCTATGAATATTCAGCTTTATAATTGTTAATAATTTGCTGTCAAAGTTTTAATTAAATATATATTAATTTTTAGTTGATGTTTGTTTATTTTTTAATCGAGACAGCTATGCTTGTTTTCCTTGATCGAATCAAAATAATAAGATCACAAGAGAAGTACGCTCGCCGACGTATCAAAAGAATTGCGATCTGCAGTGACAGTGGGCAGAGCACATAGCCATGAGGAATAACGGCCGTCGGGCGGAAAGGTTCTCGAGCCTGCCGCGTACTGGGTGACACTGGTAACCTTACACAAGGCTGACCGCATCTTGTGAGGCATACAAACCCTCCATTCTGATAAAGGTCGCGGGTAGCTACTCCATACGGTGTACGCAGCACCGAGCGGTTTGGAGTTCTTAGGGGAGACCTACGTTGAAGATGAATTTACGTTCAAAGGAAACCTCTGGTTGAATAAATTCGTTTGTGCTTCACTCACAATGCAATGCAGGGTTAGCGGCTACCAGGAGCTATGTACGAATTTGAGTAAAAGTGGCGTGGTTCTACGCTGCTCCTGATTCCTTCGCCACTTAATTACAAATTTCACGTCATTAGCTATGATTAGGGAAGGTAGATAACAGAACCAAAACTCTCTTATATTGGGCGTGAAATAATTCAATATTTTGGTTTAATGGGAAAAACAGATATTCGCACGTAGTCTAGGTACATAAAAACATCACTCGTGTTAGTTCATATTTGTATATAGCGAACTTAGAAAAGCTGTTATACCTTTTCTTGAAACTTTGATGTGCATATGAATTTGAGTGAGTTAGTTGAAAACTTGCAAATTTATATGCACCTTAATATATACTTAACTTTAAACACCTATATATTTGTTTTAATTTCTATTTCAATTGTTTTGATTTTTAAGCTTATTAAAGTTGTTATACTGACTTCATTCAAATTAATAATTTTAAGCCCCAACAAATTAAGGAATCAACTAGTAATCAACCAACTTAGTGTTTTTAACACGTTGACGGACAGTAGGAACAAGCGAAGTTCGAAAATTGACACCATATGTTTTTGTGATTTTTAGAATGTTAGAAGTTTTTTTTCTGTTTAAAGTATAAAATGAATAATAAACAAATACATACCAGTATAGTTATATAAATAATAATAAATATCGTTAAACGTATCAATAAGAACTATAAATTCAATAGAAAACACGATCGCACTAACTCCCTTCACAACCACGTGCATACTGAATCTGCAACTCGTATAACAGGTGAAATATGAACTTCAACCTAAAAAGATGTTTTCAAAACACGACACTATGCTTCTACGTATACGCCAGTAAGTGCACATTTGTGCTGCTATAGCCGTAGTGTCTAAAAACGACCGTTTCGTTTTGGACGGCTATAGCAGTCATGCCACATTGTGAACTTCGCTTTGACGGCTATAGCCGCAATTGTCCGTCAACGTGTTAATATTACAATAAGATAATTAAATTCACCAATCCATGAAAAAATTCAAAACAGTAATTTTAAGTCATGAAAGTTATTGGTCACTGTTTCTGTCTGGGATTCCAGTATGAAGATAAAAAATAAAATGTATTACTTGACTTGTTTCAGAGATTACCTCATAACTTCCTAACTTAACTTATTTATATTATATTACAAAAGTAGATGAGTAACCACTTGGATGTTAGTAAGTAATACAAAAGAAAGGATCAAAGAAGGAAAGTAAATAACTTAAATGTAATATAACATGTAATCTATGTATTTAATTGCAAATAAAATTGAGTGCTGATATCAGATCAGTTTTATGTTAAAGTTTATCAAGCAATGTTTTAAATTGTGTTCTATAGCTGTGCCTTATTAAAATAAATAATAATCCTAAATACTTTCTATTTTAGCATTCATTTTCTTATATCTGTTTCCACAAACTAACTCTAATTTTTCTGGATACTGCATCATCACTCTTTAACACTAAAGGTTCATGGCATTAGCAGTATAAAACTATTCCTATAATATAAGGTCTTCCTAGTGAAGTCATGTAATAAATCTGATAACCGATATACAGATTAAAAATAGAAAAATAAATTGAAGGAAATGGTCAAATATTGCAAACCATATATTATAGAAAATCTTCCAATATGAGAATTGCACCACTAATGCAATTATTGCAATCCTTCAATCTTATCCTTCTCATATCAAAGTCTACTATCCCATCACAACATATTGTATAGCATCATGAGTGCACATAATTTTTCCTGTTTCTATCAGACTAGCAAATACTTAAAGTACCAACAGTAATTGATAAAACAAAATGACAAAAACTGCTCTATGCGATAGACAATTAGGATCACTTAACCACACGTGCGACAGACGTAAACAAAGCCTATTGTTGTATCTAAATAGGTTAATTATATCAGTAAATATCTGAACAAAGGCCTGTTGCTATGCACTCTTTTTATGTATTTATGACAAAAAATAATGTCTGAAACGTTTTCAATTACTTTATATATTATTTCTTTATAACTTAAGAAGATATTTACTCACTTATAAAACTTAAAAGCGTTTACAACAGCAAGGAAATGCGCCCGCTCCTTAACTTCGTCAATCTCTTCATTGGGCGCTGCGTATGCCATTTTGAGTGATGTTATTGGTCCGGGAAAAGAATATGCAAACAAATAATGTCTATAATAATAACCTGGCACAATATTTATAGAGATTTTATCATAATTTTGAAACGAAAGCAAATAGCAAATTTTCTACTGGATCCTACAGTTGTGACAGATGATGTCTTTTTTGTTTGTTTTTTTTTTGTTAATTTTTTTCCTATGAAATGGAAGGCAAAGGAAACTGAAGCGCATACAACCATTTCTTCTTTTTTCTATTTATGGCTCCAGGAAACCGGAGTATCGTTACCCCATAGAGTTTTTGGCGACTAATGGTTGGCTCCACCGTTTTGTTAATGACTTACGAAAGAATTTTGTTTTTTTGTTATATTCACTTTATTATAAGGAAAGCAAAGGCAACTAAAACCCACACAGCCACATCTTATGTGACTATTTCTTTATTTTTGCTCCAGGATACTTTGCCCCAAGTAGTTTTTGGTGACTAACGGTAGGCTCCACCATTTTGTTAGTGATTACTATAAAATTATACGAAAATTAGAATGGAGTGATACAATGACTATAAATACATGACCTTGCCCTATAAATGAATCATTGGCAATGAAACACTGAATAATTTCACGTAAATCACGTATGCTTAATGCTAAATGATATATTTCATATATTACACGATATAACGATCGTTTTTGGCATGAAATAACACCAATTACATAACAAACATTTAACTACAACACAATATTCCAAATCCTCCGAAATTACGCGCCAAAAACTAAAAGGATGTTTTCGTCGTAATAAGATGGCAATGGATTTTTAGCATTTAGCCATGAGAGGTAGACTGAATTGGAGTTTATAAAATTAAATATATTGTACTGTGAATATAAAAAAGCAGAAGAAAATTTAATTTAAAAAAATTATCACAAAATACTTTAATAATAATGTAACGCATGGTATTCGATTAAATAATAATTAATGTAAAACGAAACGCAGTTAAAATGTCGGAAAAAGGAATTGATTTGTGTTTGTCAACAGTTTATTGATTTTTCGTGTATCAAATAAATTGAAGAAAAATTTGATTAGTGGGTTTTAGGAATTAACTGTAACGTCAAAAAATATTAATAAAGTAAACAGCGAATACGCAAAATAATCTAAGACAAAAGTACTAAAACTTTTAGTTTGTTCTTTTTGTTCTGTTATTGTTTTATGGTAAAATTATTTCGATCTAATAAAATTATTTCGACAGCTTCCTGTATCACCACGAGAAGTGCGTATGTTCTTACTTTAAATTTGAATACTACGCCGCATTGGCACTACTTTAGAAAAATCAATAAAGCCTGCATTGAATTTTTTGCTATGGTTTAATTTATTGTGCGGCAAATATGTTTTTTTTAATGTAATCATGAACTAGGGGGCATCATTATCAATAAAAATGATGGAGGGTATATTGTCCCAGAGGGTAACGCCATTGCTTAAGTGTGTGGTGTTATTCTTATTTATATTTACTGCTAAAGTCTTAACTTCGCGCCCCCAAGATTCAGAACACTACAGGAATGGGATACACCAGTCTAAGCCAGTGCATTATGTTAGAACCTTCACTAAATACCATCATCGGAGAACAATTCCATGGAACAACATTCATGATCTGTATTGGTCAACTCAAGATCACTCGAAAAGCAAAAGAAGTATTAGGAGTGTAGAATACTGGCCTGAGGAAAATATAGACCGAATAGTTCCTCAATATTCCCCAACAAAAACAATCAGAAAGAGGAGTGTCCTAAAATCAAACTTTAATTTTAAAAATAATGTATTTATTCCAAAAATTAAAAAAAGGAGTGCCAGTTTAGCTGCAAATGTGGGTTTCCAAGAATCTGAAATTAAAAGCTTAGATAAAAAAGATACTGCTATTGCATCCAGCACTACAAGCAAAGATGACCCTAATGTCAAAAACAAATTATCTTTAGATAAAAAAACCAAAGATAAAATAAGTAGTATAAAAAAGTCACCTATAATGTGTCTGTATAAATTGAATCGTGTGGCAGTTAGCGTAACTCCATCATATAATGACGAAAAGAATGCACAGTCAATGGTTGAAAATTATAGTCATGGTTTGTATTTACTAACTAACTTAATAAATTCATTTAAGTATTATACTAAGCTACCAAAACAAAAATAGGACCTCTATGAAGAAATTGGCTCTTCAAACTAATTACCCATCTGATATCCTAAAAAATTATTACAATTTCAAAGTGTATTTTAAATAAACACAATCATGAAATATACAAAATATGTGTGTGCTATAAATTTTGTTTCAAATAAAACCTATTAATTCTAGATATTGGGTTAATATCAGAAACAGTGCTACCTGATGGAAGTTCAGAGTCTGTTGAGCAGTGCACAGACACTAAAGCAGCCTGCTACACATTGTGGCATCGTCGTCAAGATGGGAACATCACTATTCTTGGTCAAGGTAATTTTATTTTATTTTTATAGGTACAGATTCAGACTTATACAAAATATTGATGTATCATTCACAGGGAATAAATCTTGTTTTTAATCAACATTTGTAACATTAGATTTCATCATTCTAGGAAATTTAAAAATATTGTATTAATAAACAGAGTTGCAATGAAAATATGCCCACAAAGGACAGAACCCACTGAGGCTGTATATAAGTGAGAATTTTTGTAATGTTTAAATTACTATGAACCTTGTCACATAGAAACTGGCCTTAATCCATATCAGAAGATTTTCAACTTAAATAAAAGCATTGGCTTTACTAGTTCATACAATTGTTATTCTAATATTAATTGAATCTTATTCATTTGATAATTTCATTACATTAACAGCCAATGTCTTAAGTTAATATTATATTTTTATATCCACAGCATATAATTGACAGATAATAATTAAATCATTCAAAATCATGAATAGCAGCTATATTTTTATACAGAATATAATTTGTGTGGTGCATCCTGAAACCATAAAAATAGTCAGCATATTCTACCTAAAAATAACAAGTAAACTTTCAATTTAGTTTTATCTAAAATATACAATATTCACAGTTTCCATGCTTTTCATTAATCAGGACACATTATACCTCTACAGGTTTATTATATTTAACATGCACTAATTACTCATTGAAGTTTTGTAAAAACTACATAATATTATGTAGTTTTTACAAAACTTGTGTGAAAATGTCTTTTCGCATATAGTATAAACTTGTAATAAAATATCTTTGGTTGTGCTATTTGTATCTGGCTGGTTCTCATGACATTAAAAGGTGACATTTCAAAAAAAGAATCAAATTAGGAAAATTAGGTTTCCCACTATTTTTCACTTGTTTTTTTTTTCAATTTTATTACTAAAAAGGAAAAATGCAATACCGCGAAAAAAAATGTGACGTTTATGGAAATAATGCAGTGTCAGTAAGAGTAGCCCAAAGTTGGTTTAAGCATTTTCAATCTGGGAATTTTGATGCCAAATATGCAACTCGCACTGGTCGCCCTGTTACGGATAAAATGGACGCTATTTTTGAAAAAGTGGAGCAAGATCGACATATCAGCAGTTACGACATAGTTGAAGAATGGGAATTGACCACAAAACAGTTTTGACCCATTTGAAAAAAGCTAAATACATAAAAATGCTTTGTGCCAAAATATTTGGGTGCCACACGAGCTCTCTAAAAAAACCTAAGGAATGTGTACTCATTTTTGATTCTTTATTGAGACGTAATGAAACCGAATAGTTTTTGAAGAGGTTGATAACTGGTAATGATCATGGATCACCTATGACCAGAACGTGTGAAAAAGTGGTCAAAGGTCGGTCAACCTGGCTAACTAGCAGTAAGGTGATGCTGTGTCTATGGTGGAATTGGAAGGTCATTGTTCGTTACGAGCTTTTACCGCCGGGCAGAACCATCGATTCGGAACTCTACTGCTGACTGATGAGATTTAAGCAAGAAGTTGAGAGAAAGCGGCCGGAATTGATTAATAAAAAGAGTCTGGTCTTTCTTCTACGCTAGATCACATACATCTTTAGCCACTCAGCAAAAATTATCCGCCGTATAGCCCTGACCTTGCACCTTCAGATGTCCACCTGTTTCGGTCTCTTCAGAATTCTTTAGGCAGTGTCAGCTTAACATCAAGAGAGCACCGCCAAAACTACTTGTTGCGTTTTTTTGATCAGAAGTCCCAAAATATCTACAGTAACGGGATCATGTCTCTACCTACGAGATGGCAGAAAGTCTATGAACAAAATGGCACATATATTCTGTAATTAAATGTAATTTCATAATGTTAATTTCAGGTTGCTGGCATTCATCTCAGCGTGATGGTCAGAATACTTGTGATAAGTGCACTCCGATCGATAAAATGTTGGAAACAAAGTTCTGCTGCTGCACAAGATCATACTGCAATGCTGATTTTTGTAAGTTTGACTAACTACTACAAACCTTAATTAATAATTTTACATTAGTATTTACAATTACAATGGTATTTAAAACTTCAGCCCTTTTGTTTATTCTCCTCAAAACCGTCTCATTCTTAACTCTAGCTTTCCACAATATACTGAATTTCCCTCTATTATCCCACATTTCGAATGATTGCATTCGCTACCATTTAGTGCATAGATTTGCTTGTCGAATAGAATAGAATATCTTTATTGTATATCAACCAATTCAAAGAAAGAAATACATAGGGAACAAGTGATCAGTTTTGTACAAAGGGCAACTTTATCGCTTGTAATAATTAATACATTTTCATTACAGTGTCACTTAAAGAAGAAACTGTAACAATCAAAGCAGAGTCTACAATGGAAACATCAAATCTAGGACCTAACTATTCCCATGTGGTTGCATCTATTATATTAGCTATTGCTGCCATTGTAGTAACCATCGCATTGATAAAACAATTGTATTGTAAGAGGCCACAAGAGAAACAAGAACTTAGCCTCACTGGACAAGTGGAGAAAGGTATTAATTTATATATAATATTTTCATAAGTCTTATAAAAATAGTTAAGTAATAGCTTATATATATATAGAAAAAATATATATAAACTTAAGATATAATAATTATAACTGTTAGTCCACATCGCATGCCGTGGCTGTCTTCAATTAAAAACTATACTTAATTTAATGTCTACACTACAGTTGAATATTTTTTGTTGGTATGTGTTTTTGTTGACTGCCCTTAAAATAAATAAATAATGCCGTTCTCGTCTAAGGTATCAGCAGATTTTTTTCTAATTTACTTCATTGTTTAACAGTATTCAATTATGTAAATTGGAATTGTCAATCTGGAATTTTTTGGAAAAATATAATTGTTCTAGTTGCATTACATAGGAAGGAAACAAGATATAAGTTTGTATGGAAAAAGATCCCTCTTTTTTCCTGTTAAATATTTCTCATTACATATTTATTATATTGTTTTAGGTGATATAATGGGTAGTGGCCCGGACGCGTTAGCTACTGGTCTACTTTGCGTCGATAATTTAACGCTCATCGAACACATAGGTAAGTTCTCTCTAAACAAGAGTCGCAGACAAACATATGCCTCCCTAAGATGACCTTGACCTTGACCTTGTGTTATTAAAAGTACTCTTTCAATCATTGCCATTATTACAACACAGTCAGTCAAGTTCTCTAATCTCAATAGCTTTCTGAAAAAATAACAGTTTTTTTGCCAGGATTACATACTTAGGTGCTATATATTTTTCTTGAGTCGCTTAATAGTGTATTTGATGTGAAATCTGTTTAGTTTAATGTCAAAAATAATTACTGCATCGTGCAATATATGGTATACATAATCGAGCAGCAATTTGGTGACATTCTGTGAGATCACTCTTTCCCATTATCATTCAAACATTTGCAAAACAAGTCCGTTTTACCGTCAATTCTCCTAGTCATTGACATAATTTTCGCCTGCGGTTTGTCGCAAAACAACCCCACGAAACAAAAAAAGCCAAAGAACCTATAAATTCTTGATTATTTTAGGTCAAGGCAAGTTCGGATCAGTATGGCGAGGTACACTAGGATCCACAGCTGTTGCAGTCAAATTATATTCAAATGTGAGCGCATGGCAGAAAGAGGCGGCTATATATGCGCTGCCGCATCTATCTCACCCTAACATATTGAAGTATTATGGTAAGTAGTTAGTTACAAACATGGTCTTGTCTCCACTTATACTGACACATTTTTTCCTTGGATATTAACTATTTCGACCGTGAAGCAGTTCGCTGTTTTGACGTTAACGGAAAGGTGTATATGAGAACTTTTTTATTTTATAAATAAATACATTGAATGGTGACTATTCTACTGGCATCCATTTAAACTAGAATTAATTTATATGCTTCTCTTTCATTCCAATTATTAAAAAAAATATAGAATTACTTTTAGAAAAGTCAAATTAACACTTAGACAATCCGCCTTTTACTTGCGGCTTATTTTAGAAGGCGCGATGTACTAAGGCAATTTTGTTTTGGAATCGACATTTTGAAAATTTCAAATGACGTCACTGTTGATCTGCTCTTTTCTGATAGGGTTGTAATGAAAGAGTATCAGAATCAGAGCCAATTTTATTGATTTTGTATCACAAGAAAAATAAAGCAATATATATATATATATATATTGCTTTATTAGTATATAGAGGAGTATTAGATTAGAGCTTAGATATATATCTAATACTCCTCAAACATATACTTTGAGGAGTTATTACACGCGCCCAAAAACACCTTAAATATATGAGCGCATAGACGAAATAAATAATATGAAACAAATTTTGTTAAGGGACTACATAAAAATTCTGTTACTACTTTGCATTTGTCGTCACATGTAATGGTCGAATGGAGCGTTTTCGGACGACTTCTAACTGCTCCGAAATCAAGAGAGACAAGATATCCTATATTGTCCCAGATGTCGACATCAAGCCGAAACCGGGGATAGGCCAATATTTATCACTATCAGAGTCATAATAGTTATCACTAAAATATTTAAAAAATCTGAGACATAAATAATTTGTATATCGGTAATGCAATAGTGCAGACGCATACAATATTTGTCAAAATGGAATAGAATAGAAGAAAAATTTATTTGGTACATATTACAGTTTAGATATTGCGTTAAATACAATTAAAGCTAACTTACCAATGAAGTCACCAACTATTGTTCCACTGAGCATATTATCGCGACAGGGACCATCAGGACGCTGGTATTCTGCGGATTCTGTTAAAAGCAAAAACTGTCATCATCGTCATCACATGGTCAGGTCTTCGTACATGGGCTATACTCAGCATATCATGGTGGCACGGGTGGTTGCCGTAATACCGGTAGCAACAGCTTAAGAGAAAAGATCTATTAAACAAATATTGCTGAAAATTATGGTGTATAATTTATAATCTCATGCATTTACAACCTTATTCATTCCAGGGAGTGACACAAGAACGAGTTTAACTGAAGGGGGCCGGGAACAATTAGTTGTATTAGAGTTGTGCACTAGTACATTACGTTCGCGGCTCGAACAAGGTCCTGTAACATGGTTGGAGTTCGCCACGATCGCTCACGGCCTTGCTTCGGCCCTTGCGCACTTGCACACGCCAGGTTAGTATAGTATCTGGCACGAAGGACCAAAATATTTGCGAGTTCAGTAAAGTGTAAGTAAATTTGAGCGGACGCCCAAACCGCTGATATTCATATCGTATACTCGATATTCATGTCGTTCAAAGAAAAAGAAGAGACAGAAGAATCTTATTCTTATTTTAAATAGTCTTTTTTATATTTTAAATAAGATGATATGATGGGCTTTTTCTTTAAATAAGTACATATTTCAATTTCATATCCGCTCTACAGAGTGACGATTTAACTATGCCAACATGCCCAAACTGAGGAACACAGGTTTTCATCTTTATACTTGTTTACAGTGGGCAGCAAGCCATGCGTGGTTCATCGCGATGTGAACAGTAACAACGTATTAGTAACAAACAGTGGACACGCCAGACTGGCGGACTTAGGGCTGGCGCAGGTATTACACGCCAAACGAGACAAGCAGCCGAGCAGGATCACTGAGGTAGGAAGATAGATAAGTAACAATAGCAAGCGGCATTAACTTACTTCAATTCGCAAAAGAATTTACGTCGTTTTAAGTGTCGCGTCCAGACAATTAGGAATTATGCGATTTAAAAAAATGTTTATATATTATTGTCTTTTTTTATGAAGTAATGTTAACTATATATTTAAATTATTTAGATAATCATTGACGACCCACCAATACCATATCGTTCACAAAATTGGATTCTGAGTATTTTTAATTATAACTAGGCTGGAACGTTGCGGTACTTAGCGCCGGAAGCGCTAGAGGGCGCGTTAGACCTGAGCGGCGCACGCGCAGCGCTGTGCGCGGTGGACGTGTTCGCGCTGGGGCTGGTGCTGTGGGAGGCGCTGTGGGTGTGCGCCGGCGCGCACGGCGGCCGCGCGCCCGCCTACATGCCGCCCTACCACGCCGCCCTGCCGCAGCGGCCGGCGCTGCACCACGTACAGGTCAGTGCCCGCCCCCGGCACCACGCGGCCGCGCGCCCTCGTACTTGCCGCCCTACCACGCCGCCCTGCCGCAGCGGCCGGCGCTGCACCACGTACAGGTCAGTGCCCGCCCCCGGCACCACGCGGCCGCGCGCCCTCGTACTTGCCGCCCTACCACGCCGCCCTGCCGCAGCGGCCGGCGCTGCACCACGTACAGGTCAGTGCCCGCCCCCGGCACCACGCGGCCGCGCGCCCTCGTACTTGCCGCCCTACCACGCCGCCCTGCCGCAGCGGCCGGCGCTGCACCACGTACAGGTCAGTGCCCGCCCCCGGCACCACGCGGCCGCGCGCCCTCGTACTTGCCGCCCTACCACGCCGCCCTGCCGCAGCGGCCGGCGCTGCACCACGTACAGGTCAGTGCCCGCCCCCGGCACCACGCGGCCGCGCGCCCTCGTACTTGCCGCCCTACCACGCCGCCCTGCCGCAGCGGCCGGCGCTGCACCACGTACAGGTCAGTGCCCGCCCCCGGCACCACGCGGCCGCGCGCCCTCGTACTTGCCGCCCTACCACGCCGCCCTGCCGCAGCGGCCGGCGCTGCACCACGTACAGGTCAGTGCCCGCCCCCGGCACCACGCGGCCGCGCGCCCTCGTACTTGCCGCCCTACCACGCCGCCCTGCCGCAGCGGCCGGCGCTGCACCACGTACAGGTCAGTGCCCGCCCCCGGCACCACGCGGCCGCGCGCCCTCGTACTTGCCGCCCTACCACGCCGCCCTGCCGCAGCGGCCGGCGCTGCACCACGTACAGGTCAGTGCTCGCCCCCGGCACCACATACAGTACTTATTATTCATTTAATTACTATAAAATATGCACTAAGTTTGCCTGATAATTTACAGAATAATGAACCTTACGCGTTCACGTTCACAGACGGTAGTGTCCCGTAACAAAGTGCGACCGCCTTTGCCTAAAGGGCCGGTGCCTGAAGCGAGAGCCCTGAAGATAGCTACGGATACCTGCGAGGAATGCTGGGATCACGACGCTGAAGCTAGGTATGAACGAATTGAAAGATGCAGTATTTAATCCTGATTGAGTAAGTTTGCAATCTGAATCAATGCTAAATAAATATGTTTCCTCCTCGAAGGTTGACAGCAGTATGCGTTGAAGAACGTATGGCGGAACTGAAGCTAATGTTGCAAGCACAAGGACCCGTCATACATGACAACAAGCTACACCCTCACCCGCCAGGTAAAAATATATGGGTGTCCGACAAACAAACATAGACAACAACGACTTTTGAATTGCTTAAAATTAATTTTTCCCGTATTACCCTAAAAATTTGACAGCTTAAGCGATATTTCCATATATTATAGATTGACCTAACATAAGGCATTTGTTGTGGAATTGGGCCTTTTTAAAAACCAATAATAAGTAATCATGTGACAATTTGCTCTTGCTTACTTAGGTCAAATTACGAAAATTTTGAAAATAACGGTTTTGGTTTTGAAATTGGAAATAACAGTTTTACTAGTTACGTAACGGTTTTATTTATGGGCGTTATAACCACATTTTATCTCTCTCCAGAATTCTACGCTCCACCAGAAATCGACAAGAACTCTAACTGTACTAGTACCCAAATAAGCGACGTCTCAGTTCCTTTACTAGACCGCGCACTAGTCGGAAGAAACGCTTGCATCGAGAGAAACACGCACTCAAATATACAGACACACACTGTTCAACTCATACATAAAAGTCTTAAAGACATCACGCAAGAAACTAAACCTCAGAGATTGGAAGAAAACTGCCTTTCCGTGGCAAGAACTCACAGAGTGTTAGAACACGAAAGGCTAAACGAAATCCGTTCTTACCAAAGACCGTTGGACTACGTACAAAATGACGTCACTTCCCTTGAAGATAAAGCGCCAAAAGCCACTAATATCTTACAGGAAGTTAAAGTCGAAAAACCAAAATGGGGCATCAGAAAGTTCTTTGAAAGATTAAACAAGAAAATGGACACTGAAGTCAAACTAATGCCTGAAACATCAACTCAGAATGGGAAAACGATGACATCAATAGTAGAGAAATGTAATAACTACGATAGACCGACCGATTTAGTTCTGAATCAAGATAGGATGTACAATTTGGAAGGTCCCACCCTTTCCCCGCCAAACAGGACCTTATCACCAACCATGTTGATCGAATCTGATTTGAACAAAGAAAACAATGTGTTCGGCTTCCGGGAATTGCCGAGTGAAATCGATCCGAAAAATCAAGGTCAGATCTTCGCTGTCATCGTTCCTAAAGCGAAACCGGAATCACAAACTTCTAAAAACAGCGACGAGAGCATAAACAAATTCAATAACTCATCGCAAAGTATTTTTAAAGCGAGCTCTGAATCTGAAGATTCTACAGTGAAAAAACGTTTGAGTAGCGAGCATAAGAACAGTTCTGGGAGATCTTCCCGAGCTAGTATCAATTTAGAACTCCAATATATCAGTCAAGCTGAGCCATTTGATAGTCCCTTCGATTTGAACTCTGATTGTTCGAGCAGCGAAGACGAACACCTAATGCTGCTATCCGAAAACGACGGATCAAAGATTACAATGCAGACAATACCAAAAGACATAGAAAAGAAACGATATCAGAACGAGGTTTTAAAGGAATCAAGTCAAGTCACAGATTTCGGTTTTAACAAATACCAGAATAAGTACACGAATTTCGACAATGAATTCAGTTATTCAAACGATAAAGAGAATTTGGGGTATAGTGGCGATAATCCAGTGTATTTAGCAGCTTTAAACGGAGAAATCGTTACTGATATAAGGCATATAAATGGAGATGAGCCTAAATCCCCTAAACCTAGTTTAAAGAGTTTAACAATCAAAAGGCAGCATTCTTTAGAACAGGTTTCAGAGATTTTTTCCTCGTCCGGGGATTTGAATTTGTTGAATCCAGCTGGTAGGGTGAAGACGCCGGGAGACTTACCGGTAGCAGTGAGGAAGGCAAGACGGGACAGAGCTTTGCAGAAGGGCAGAGCTAGTGAATGCAACAGGTTGAGTCTATACGACGATCGAATGATGTTTGGTAACAGCTTATAAGCTTCACAATCATCGATCATTAACCTATAATTATTTATAATGCTATTTCATGTTACATTTCAAGGTTAGCAAGACAATATGGTAAAATAACGTTAACGTCAACAGCGTTTTTTTATCAAACTGAAATTTAAATTCCATAGCGTTTTTAAATTCATTTAAATACGACACCCACTAAAAGGATCACACGATACAATGTTAAACTTTGAACTGTAAAAATAAATGTTCATAGCCCAGAATCGAAATTCTAACTAATTATGACCAACGGTAAACTAAATCTAAGCTCTATGTTATATTGCTTTAAGAGTTATTGTCAACTCTATTTCAATAATTTGAAACTTGTTTTTCTATTGCTGTTAAATTATTATCAATGGAATAATGATAGTTATGAACTTGAGTATTGTGAGTAAAAATAGTCCTAGGTGTAACGCGTCTCTGTCGTTAAGACAAAGTCGTATGATATGAAGGCATATTTTTATTGGCGCGCTAACGTCGCATTACCCGTTCAGTGTGTGACGAGTCTTACACACGAATATTCGCTATTTGAGTACATATTTTTAGAATTTAATGCGTTTTCAGAATTTCTAAAATTCTGATATTGATATTGCACAGATTTATTAACACTCAGTTAAATAAATAAAAATATAATGGTATCTCAAATATGACAAAACATACGAAGGAGCATTTTTTGTCTCACTCGAACATTATAGCTTATAATAAAAAGGCAGCCATTTTTAGTTGCAGTCTTTATTCGACTAGCAGTATAAGGCTTTTGTATATATTGTGTTTATTCCGCATTGAATGTAAATTAAATATTAGTTCTCATTATAAGCCTTATTATATAAAAACTAAGTTTAAATTTTAAAAATGGTTACCTCAATTTGAATTTAGTTGTTATTACTTTGATAATTAAATAGGTCTTGATACAAATTTTGTTGTATATTTTCACGTTATAGTACTAAATTTACGTTCAGTATCTCCCTTTTAATCCGATATAGATAGAGAAAGACAAAACTATTTTTAGAAATATCATGTTTGATGACAGATTTACGGTTCACGTGTAGTATCATAATTTCTATCATTTAATAAAATATCATTATTTATAATACTTATTTTTAAATAAGTTGGCTATTTATCTCTATCTTGCTGGTTTTGAATGAAAGGGAGGTATTGAATGGTAGTGGTATGTGCCACAGAATTTGGATCATTTTGTAAATTTATTTAGGAAAGACTTTATTGGAAATAAAACGAGGAGGTGTGCTTTATTTATTTTTAATTTCGTTATATTAAACTTGTGTTACACGTAGAGCTCCCGAGGATATGTAATTAACGTTCTTGTTCAGAACAATCAATTTGTAAGTTTATAATGGATGGACATATTCATATAAATTAAATTAAAAATAAAGACACTATTTCTACATACTCACACCAACTCAGTTTCACCTTATCAACACAATTCACCACGTCCAACACCAAAGAGATTTCGTGACTCGTTTCTCTGTTGCACCGCCAATGGAATGCTTTACCGGCACACGTATGCCCAAGGCTCTTAAAATATGCATGAAACTTCCGGACCGGAAAGGTCAGGAAAGCTAGGACTAGCTATCTTCGCATATGGACTCCTAATACTTATCATCAGACGGTGAAGTATTTTCCATGCTATTTATATTAAAAAATTGCTACCAAATTAAAATTGAAACGTAAAAACTAAACTTTTTAATGTCATACTTCTTAGACGCTTCATATGACGTATTTTGCATATCTGATCCAGAGACATGGTAAATGGTATTGGTGAGATTTAAAAGGTATGGCACAGTGTTTTAATCTACTGCTACAGAGTGATACAGTAGGTCGTCGCAGACCTCAATTCCGTTTTCCATAAGTAGTCTGCGTTTGCGCATACATTTTCAAATCGTCTTATATTTTATGTTATCTCAGAACAATGTTTTATTATAATTATGTTTGATATTTATTTTTTCATCTTATATTTTAATTATAGTTATTAAGAGTAAATTATAAGATTTTTTAAGAATATGTTGATATGAAACGACCTGTTTCAGTGTGTATATATTATTCGTGTCAATATATCCCGGCGGGACAAATTTACAAGCGTGTCTGTTGTTCACAATCTTTATTTAAATACTGGAAATGTTATTATGAGATAAAGTGTTACTAATTAACAACTGATATGAAAATAAAACTATAGATTGTTACAATGTAAGCGTACTAGAGGATTTTATTTTTGTCACTATATCCAAAGATGGAATTTATATTTTACTACCAATAATCGAAAACGAAAAACAGATTTTAACCTTAGTCATAATGACTTATACTTATCAATTTTGTCAGTAACAAGAGCAATACAGTTTTTTTTCTTTGTGTAGTGACATATAAAACATTCTGTATATACGAGTAAGCGTATCATCCATATTTCAAAGTAGGAAGAGTTATTTTAGCTTGGCTGTCAAAACTGGTTCATGCGTCGTAATACCATTCATTAAAAAGATGGATTATGTAATCTCAAAATTTTATTGGTCCTACTATTGTCTTTTCTAGAGTACAACCGTCACAACATAAAGATTAACTCGATATTAATAAACAGTTTTGGCAATGTATGTGTGGTGAGCTATATTAAGCTTTTAGATTATAAATGGTTATTTGTTTTCTCTGTTCAACGTACGTGGTGTGAGCAGCACAGACTATCACTTGTCATTCCTACAGTACACTTTAGCTTTGTTGATAATATAAAAATGTATGTACCTAAATGTAAAACCACGAAATATACTATGTTTTTATAAAATAAAACTTGTTTCATTTATTTATTTTATCGTTTTCATGTTGCTTTTCAAGAATTATGTTTCCACAAAATTGAAGGTAATATTATTTTCTTATCAAAACATTTTAACGTCATGGTTTAGTTATTGTGTTTCGATTGCTCGACCAAGCCGATTTGCATTTGTTAATCATATTGTAAAAGTTGAAAAGTAAAAAACTATCGTAGGCGTCACCTCCACGGAGGTTATGTCGGCGGTTATGATGCGCCATGCCATCTTTAACTGCAACTTTGAATCAATCCACACTCGTATTGCGGCGATACCGGTGACGAAGAAACCTAACGCCCCGACCCGCTTACGCAGACCAAGGAATGTCCTTCATGATCCGGACGATCCAATTACGAGTGCAAACGCGCTCCTGCACACACACACATCACGCACTAGGTACACTTTTCCTATACACCGTACCCGTACAAGGGTGCGAAGACCCGGTCTACATTCGTCGCGCTATACCAGGTACAGATACGTACCTGGGCGCTTCTCTCCTTCACGATACGACTCACCTGAGCCGAGGTCCGAGCCTTTAGAGGCGCCCTCAGGTTTGTCGCTCCCTCATGGTTCGAGTGCCCTGGAGAATCTAAGAAACAGCGGGACACCTCCCCCGGAGGTGATGCCTGTCGATTAGAATTCCTCCAGAGGCGAATCGCCCCTTAAGGCTTGAGGACTCTCCAAGGTTCTCGCCTCCTTAAAACCCCGGTAACGCTGTAAAGGCCATCTGCGGCCAACAGTATTAGTCAGTCCAAAAAAAAGACAACGAACAAAACGTCAAAATACTCCCTGCGTATCCAACTAATAAATCGTTACACGCTAGCCACTAGAAGCGACGTGCACGCAGCGTATTCGCCGCGAGATTCGATTACACTCTTTTCAATGGAACATGTGTAAACGAATCTGCGCACAAATTTGTTTTTATCGCAGAAATTTGTAAATGAAATAAAATAAAATATCCCTTAAACCGAACGTTGTGCAAATATCAATATTTAGATTTTCCAATACAACGCACCGTCCTACAAGGGTGAGAAGACCCGATCTACACTCGTCGCGCTATACCAAGTTACAGGTACCTGGGCCCTTCACTCCCCCACGACACGGCTCGCCTGAGCCGAGGTTTTCAGAGGCACCCTCAGATTTATCGCTCCTTTATGGTTCGAGTGCCTTGGAGACTAAGAGACAGCGGGACACATCTGGAGGTGGTGCCTGTGGTTTAGAAATCCTCCAGAGGCGAATCGCCCCTTAAGGCTTGAAGAGTCTTCAAAGTTCTCGCCTCCTTTAAACCCCGGTAATGTTGTAAAGGCCAACTTCGGCCAACAGCATTAGTCATTTAAAAAAAATCTATTAAGCTAACTGTGTGAAATAACATACCAAAAAACAGAATCAGTAGCAATAATGAACCTCCACGTTTTAACCTTTATACGTTCACTGCACAGCCACTAATATCTTTCAAATTATGCCTTGTACCGGTCTGATTTTTAAAATTAATAAAAATAGAGCCCTAATGACTGTAATTAGTTAAGCCGTTTAAACTGTAGGCTACAATGGAACAGACATACTGAACCAGACAGCGAAATGTATATACCCTTCTTCTGGGTAAGTTCAATAAATAATAACTGTTTCATATTTCGGACCTTAAAAACTATGGGGATCTTATATTTTTAAAATAAAAAAGTAATGTTCAGTAAAAATTCCCTTTATTTACATTACATATAACAAATGGTAATAATTATACAATGTTTATAGTATGAAACAATGTAACATAATATATTCATTATCCCAGTAACTTCATAATTACTTCTATAATTAATTTACAAATGAAAAATATTTTGAATATATCACAATTATGTAATTTTTCTCTATAAAGTACAACATATAAGAGCACAACTACAAAAGCTTTTGAAATACATATAATTGTAAAGTGATTTTATTATAGTTTAGATATTTCTTGAAAAGACTGGCGAAAATCAAATATATACAGAGTGTCAAGAAAGTCATGTATATAATCACGATCTATGACCAGAAATAAAATTATGACCTCAATAAAAGTGACATGGATTTCGAAATTTATTAAATTTTAGTATTTTTAATTTTAATAACGTCCTATGCTTCAATATTTCACGTCAATCTCTAAAGGGAATAAATCAAAACACAACAAAATAACAATAAATTGTACAATGGTACTGCTTATTTCTATTAGAAATCTCTGTCAGCAGCCCCACATATGGAAAATGGATTTTTTTTTATTTTGTTTGTCAAAAGAACAAGTTTTAATTTGTAGAGTTGGTATCACTGGCAACTTAAAAAGAAAAAAAAACGTCAGAGACAACATTGTTATT
The DNA here is from genome assembly GCA_943193645.1 of Acentria ephemerella. NCBI lineage: Eukaryota > Metazoa > Arthropoda > Insecta > Lepidoptera > Crambidae > Acentria > Acentria ephemerella. Next base: position 2,631,476 of record OW971901.1, on the reverse strand, counting down.
GAGTTCTTAATTTGATTGAATTTATTTACATCACGTGGCATTATTTACTCAATGGCTTTCTAGACAATCTGTATAGTGCGTATGCTTCACAAATGGTAAACTATAGATATAAGAACACGAGAGTAAGGCAATCATGAACTATACATAATTTTGAAACTCATGACTCCAAGGAGAAAGGACTTGTCTTTGGTTCATCCAGTTACGTTTAATTAAGAACAAACGGTCGCAAAACAAGCTTCACACTTCAGTTGACACTTATAACCAGTGATTAAGGTATCACAAGACTGGTTGCATACTATGGGTATGTTTCCGGATACGTATCATTTTGATTTGGTAGTGATCTGATGATGATCGTTATATAACTCCTCAACAAGCAGCAGTCAGGCGAAGGCGATATTTAAAATAAAATAGATACCATTTTTATGATTTATAATTGTACTACTTTTTTCAACCTGACAAAACGCTATGCTGACTGTCACCCACCTAGGATTTGACCTTGAAAATGTATCATATAAATTCTTTATGTTCAAAATTTTACAAAAACCACAGACTAACTGAGTACTTTCTCCTTTCTTGAAATAAAGTTTGAGATTATCGTATGGACATTTTGTTAAGGCATGATCTTCGAGTATTAAGGCGCCATTACGGACAACAATTTTTCGAACAATTCTGTCACTTTATATTGACATTTATACATGTCATTTGAGACATGACTGGTGAAACAATTAGTATAGGTCGATTAAGGTCTACCATTAGTAATAAACAATCAAAGATCATAGAAGAAGAATATGTGAATTAAAAAATTATTCTAGTATAGTATTTATAAACCTTACATCAAAATATTTGACTTAGCTGCGAAAATGTACTATTCACATCACGGACAGGTAACTAACTGTTTTAAAAAATGACTGTCAGTAAAAAGTATAAAAATAAAAAAATAAAATATTATCGTTTTTTTTAACAAAATGAGTTAATTTAATGAGAATCAAATGCGATTATGGCGCGGCCTAATGAAATATTTTAATTTTTTTAACAAACCATGCGTCAAGACACTGAAATGTCATTGGTCTTACGTGACAATATGCTTACTCCATCCTGTTATTTTTTTGACTAAATAGTTCGTATTTTGTGTCACTTGCCTTGTTTTAAACTAAACCAAATTAGTGTTACAATTCTATTCTTAACTACATTTATCCCTGTCTTTCTTTTCTTTTTTCTACGGAGAAAGAGAGAGGCAAGTGTCACTGATATAAGTTCAATTAATAAAAAAATATTTTATTAAGATACGCCATTTAAAATTAACAAATAAATAATGGAATGAAAATAATAATATAAACAAAAAATAATATAATTAATATCACTCTTTTATGTTCTTTTTAGACATGGGACCATTCAGATTAAATACATACCAACTTCAGTTGTACAGTTTGGACATAAAGTATTAAATTGATGGTTCTAAAAAATCAGATTTACGGCCTTACTAAAAATCTGTGTAATAAACATTGTTTGACATTTTGAATTCGAATAAAAACAAATTGGAATTCCGAGCTAGTAGATATAGTTATTAAATAAATACTACTCTATAAAAATTATTAAAGAGATTTTTTAAAAAGTTGTTGTCACGGATAGTTTAAGCTGAAATCAATTACAATTTGACTATTAGTAAAATAATTTTATGAATGTAATTATTACATTTTTAAATAACTCTGTATTTATAAATATATGGGCTTGGTTTAAAAAAAACCTTGGTATTATGACAAAATTATCGTCCCATAAAGCTGTAGATTGATGACAGCTTTTTAAATATTTTGTAAGTAACAATTTAAATAGTTATGTATGACTAAATATTTACCCGAATTGCCCCATTCCACTATAAATAATACATTAACTGTAAAATAAGTAACCTTAAACCATTTATACTTTGAACATCCTAACACCTAAAATAAAATGAAAAAATGTTTTATAAACTTACGAAACATGTCAATTGTTTCAAAGGTCAAATACTTTAATATTGTATAGTAATTTGATTACAGTTTAAAAAAAACAAATTAAGGAAAAATCGAACTAAGAACCACTTCCGTTTCCTGATCTACGATGCGTAATTTACGCTGCGTGATTTACGGTACCGATTTAACGTTAATATATATCTTCGACACAAGACCTGTATCGAATTGCCTCGCAAACAACAATAAATTAAGTAAGCTCATGCAACCGAATGTAGTTTAAATCACGCGCGGTAATTTACGCTAGATAACTTCTTTATCGAATCACGTATCAAATTGTGATTAAATAATAAACAATACTATCATTAACACTAGATTTACCAGACCAGTCATTTAGACTGGTCGTGCAATTTCAATTCAAAATTCCTACTATATTACACATTTTTTTTTCATAAATGATGTTATGACTTTTGTATCTATAATTAGAGAATACGTTTTATAAACTTAATGTTATTTTATATACATTAGTAACAAATATAATTTTTGTTGTTGACATATATTCAAATCGCTGGTATATCTAGTGTTAAGATACATTTTTTGAATTACCCAAATAATTACCTAGTATTGCTAGTTGCAAAAATGTAATGACGTGGTAAATTTCGTAATCTTTCGTTAAGGAAGTAACTTATATAGAAGATTAAACCAAAAATATAGGCGCACACAATAAATACTTCGCGTAAAGACTTGAAGCTGGCGACTGATCTCGTTATAGTCATAGCCGCGTCATCTTCCGAAACGATAGTTCACGTCACGCAAGCCTATAGTTTGTATGTAATGATTTATAGGGCGATACCAAACTGGGTTGTTTAGTAATTCATACAGTCCATAACTAAATAATTATTTGAGTATATAAATACATTTGTACTATCAAATTATTGGAACGTAAGTTTATACCCCACAGTGTGATGAATGAATTATAAGTCCCCGTTTATAAAAAAAAACCTTATAAACATAAAATAATAACGCCCCAGAAGGAATGTTCACCTAATTTGAAGATGTGGAGGAGAGTGGAAGAACACAATAAAAATTATTTAAATTGGACAAGCCATTCTTGAGTTTTAGCGACTAACGAACATCAATTCATTTTTACATATTAGAAGATGTCAACATTAACTTTCATATACACGAGCCTACGATCTGTAGAGGAATCGGTTTAGGCAACACGTTTGACAGATCGTTTGACAGCTCGGTTGGCATAGAACTATGCTCCTAGCCTGGGCGTTGTTATTGTATGCTTCTTATATTAGACCCCAGAATATCTACCGTTACATATATATCCTTTACAGTGACACGATTATATAAAGTATTATATGTCATATTAGTTAGCATAACAGCTAAAATCGAGCCCGCAAATCATTGGTATAGCAATCATTATTTTTCCTTTTTTGGAATCTATTAATAAAAATAATCTATTTTCGTATAATTTCAAAGATTTTCAAACACCATAGATCCGTGCAATATTAAGAGATTACTTGATGTTACTGGAGCGTCGACATTATGGTAAGTGACGTTATTACGTGATTTGACCTGACAATAACTTTATTTTCACACCGAAATACTGACATATAACATATAATTCTTTTATCTATACTTCTATCTCCAGAAATAAACACATACAGTATGTATGAAAATAACACCACAATGTATACGTTAATTACATCGAAATAAGAGAATGCAATAAAGAAAACTCACTTTAGTCTACAATTAATGTATCCGTAGACTTGTAAACTACTAGAGTCGGCATGAGTTTAAATATGGGTTAAAAAAAGTAAAAGCTATTTACTAGTCTGCTTGTAATTAGTTTAAAACGGAACTTAGAATTTAAATTTAGATAGCACAAAAGATAAATGTACACTCAAGATAATTCAAAATCTTTCAACATGATATTTTTTTCATACACATTGCAACGGATATTTAATATGAGAAATATCAGTCCTAGCGGATAACTCAAAGGTTAACTACATTTACGTGGTCTGCTCATACGGTAACTTCCAAGTAATTCGATTTGTTATCTGTGAAATAAAAATATAAACTTACAACCTGCTCAGAAATGGCATGAGTGTCAAGTAGTCATCTGAAAAATAGGAAGAGAATAGTTTGTAAATAAGCTTTTTTATACTGATAAACATCTGCAATGTGTGTGATTCGTTAAAAATTTATTTGTTAAAAATTTATATGTATTGTGATATTAAATAATAATAACTCCCTAAACAAAAATTACGCCAATACCCTAGGGGTATTATTCCCTAGGGGAAATGATATTTAGACGGGGTTTAGTAGTTCGAGGAACTAAATAAGTCTTTAACCCGAGGGAAACTGTGCTTTTCGTTACGAGTACAAGGAAAGTAAATATAAAAACTAGAAATACAAATTTCTGCTATACGGAAGTATAAACAAAACTCTTCAATTAACACATTCAATGCCCAATAAAAATGCATATTTGCACTGTTTATTAAATATTTTTTCAAATAAAGCATTAACTATTTCGCAACATTGAAGTGCCGACTGTGACTCCCTGTGTATTCACAAACATCAAATTATAATCTATTTAAGAACATTTCCAACAACGCTACCTATATTTTGAAAGTTAGTAAACCCTTCATTATAGGGTGAACGCGGGAGCCGTGTCGTGTGCGTGGAATGTGTTAAGAAAACAAGTGAATACCGGATGGCCTCGTTCCCGCCTATTTTCATTCTGTGCCCGGTCAGCATTCAGACATTATTTATCATTTACATCATTGAAAAAATTGTAAATTTTGAGCAATTTATCTATGTTAGTTATTAATCTGTTATTTCAAAATTCCAACAATGATGACGCGGTGTAATGTTCTATAGAAAGTTTAATTGACTTTATAAAATAGAACTAGTTTTCAGTTAAAATTTGACAGCTGTCAGTGGAAATCGATTCCCCCTTAGAGCTGGTGATACCTCGCTCCTCAGGAAAATTTAGATCTATCATACTTTCCGAGTATAAGTAATGAAAACAAAATTATTACTTCGCTCGCACTGTGATATAAATAATAGTTTTATGCTTAGAACTTGTTAGAATATATATACATGAAATTCCAATTGCTCGCTCAATAGTGTGCGTGTGCGTGCGAGTGTGAGTGTGTGCGTGCGTGTGTGAGTGTGTGCGTGCGTGTGTGAGTGTGTGCGTGTGGGTGCGTACGTGTGCGTACGCGCGCGTGTGTTTGTGTGTGTGTGTACCAACAGAACATCTGGCATCTGTCCACGTATGCGTGTACGTTTGTATTGAATATAAGACATTTAGTATGTTTCTGAATTATTAATATATGTGGCGAGGGATGTAAAGTGTGTTGTTGTATTTTTGTGTGTGGATATATTATTTCAGTGTATGACTGAATAAACCCTGTTTATCATTTTACTTAATATAAAAATACTTACGTGCTTCTATTTCTTTGATACCTAGCCGCTATTTTGAAGGCGACATACGGCCACAGGAACATGAACAGTAGTGTTGGCGGACTTAGCTCCTGCCACGGCCACCGCCAGCCTCTAGATATTTGTTGCTGTAAAAACCGACAGACAATAAAGCAACTAATTGAGAAACTATGTTTTAATTTAATTAATAAATAGTGTATCTTATTATAAGAAAATATATCAGAAGCAAAAATATATCTGAGTTAATCATTTTAAGATAAATCGATTTACTTAACCATTTATTACAAGTCGCCCAAAAACGCTCCATATCATCAAGCCGCAGACGTCATATACAATATCTTTGATATTTTTGTCTGTGCATTTACATAAATACTAAAATTTGTTTCGTTAAGTATTGGTTAACTAAAAGTAGTAATTTTTTTAACGAATGATTAAACATTCCCTTTTGAAAATATAATTTCAGAAGCATAAGAACCAAATATACTTTGCAAAGTCGAAGTCAATTTAGAATATCTCATACTATTTAAATAAATCAGATGCTTAATTTTCTGAATGTTTATTTGATTTATTATGACATAGTATTATTCAATATAATTTTTTTTTTCTTTTCGTTTTTGGCTTGGACGTCTTGAACATTAGCCACGACGGGGTTAAAAGGTAGGGTAACGATTTAAATAGGAAACATGAAGGTGGATTTACAAGGATCAAGAGAGTTTGGAAGTATATAAGGTAAAATTATAGCTTAACATTGTTACGAATTTGATAATCTGAGATAGCACAATACACGTTTTTAATATGAAAATGTTATAAAGAAATAGCAAAGGAAAAGGAATCTGAAGAGAAGTGACTATAAAAGAGTAGCCATTAAAAAAAGGAAAATAAGGTTCAAGTACCATTATATTTGATTTATCATTATTGTCCTAATAGCACAAGTTATGTCGCGTATCCGACGATAATAAAATACAAATATAAATCTCCTTACTTGCGCAAGCCGTTCACCTTCCACTGCTCGTCTCAGCGCTGCCACGTCGGCTTCAAGCCTTGCCAATGTCCCAGGCAGGGCTTCTAGCACCTTTAGATCTATTACACGAAATATACATCTTATATATAAAAATTTAAGGCTAGTAATAAGTCTCGATAAAACTTAAAAACGGCTTGAGAGATTTTTAATAATTTTATATTGGTTTATTCGATATGATTCAGGGATGATTAAAAAATAAATGCAACTGGAAATATCTTATACTGAATATTGGTTACATAGAATGGAAAATCGTCAACTGTCATGCTAAACATTAAAAAGCTGTCAAAATATCTTTATTTAAATAGACTCATTTACTAAGTTCTTTTAAATCGTCATAACAGGGAATATGTATGAGAAAAACAAATAAATGTAATTAAAGGCAATAGTGATAACTTTAGGTATCAACCGAGCATTTACAAATTGTCCCAGTTATAGAATTTAAATATGTACGAAATAGATGTCATTTGTTTCATCTGTTACTTCGAGTTTCTTTTAATTAAAAAGCTTAGGCTTTAGTGGTAGTTTGAAACAAAGTTCACCGGATCAACTAGTAATTAGTATATAGTAGTAGTAGTAGTTAGTGTGTATAGTAGAAGTTATTAGTATATATATTTTACTAACAATATTAAAAGTTTTATGTACAATGTTTATGTCACCGTAAAATTGTGAAATTACGGTGACATATATTGCGATTATACAAACTTGCGAAATACAGTGAGAAGAAACAAACAATTTTGTTATAAAATGCATAGCAAATGACTCGACACCGCCTGATGCCGACTTAAAAGCATTATCTTCGCCTCTTTTAAAGGAACCCATGTTGTTTGAAGGAGGGAATACCGGTGAAGGATACCACACTATGGCTGTGCAACCCGTCATTATATGATGTTCCACCAATCAGCTTAAAAGTCGCGTGCCGTAGGATGCCAGTTCTCAATTTGGTCGGAAAAGATTTCATTAAATTTAAAACGGTTTGTTGTTGAACACAATATTACGAAAGTTTATAATCTCGTATAAGTTAGATTATCGTGGAAAATTTGTTGAAAATCTAACTTAATCTAACTTATATCTTTAACGCTTATTAGCGCTGTGTAGTGTTCCTTGAGTGCTTATTTCGTATTCTGAGTTCAAGTATCTTTTTTAGCTGTGAAAATGGTATAGCTTCATGCCCACAATCGATCGCTACATCGTGAATATATCGAAAACATAGTCCAGTACCGTTAGGTGACTTTCATAAGATATTCATTTTTATCATAACTGTAGCTTTTAATACTTATTTTTATTAAATTCATCCGTATCAAACATAACATTTCATTTTACCTGTATGTCATCAACAAAATGGCAGCTAACCTTTTATTTCCAAAATCCTACCTACATAAGACATGGCTGTATGGGCTTTAGATTCCCTTGCCTTCCCGTTTATAGAGAATTTTATAAAAAAGTTATATGACAGTTATATTTATTGCTATCCTTTTCTTAAACATAACGTGAGAATGGAATATACTACGCTTAAATTTAAAATAATTTAGTAACGTAAGAATCAGATCTGATATTAGTTAAAACTCACGTGTAAGTTGTGATGAGATTTGATGCGCGTGTCCATTACTTAGTCGAGGCGCCGCAACCACTCTCTGAGGCGGCTCTGGGTCACTCTGTAATGACGCATACATTAGCTCCGATTCCGTTGAAGTACACAAACTTAATTAAATGTATGTTCAATACAAATCTCTCAGTACAATACAACCAAAAAGACAGATGATTAGTGAAGTCATTTGACGTTTCTAAAATGGCGACTCTTAAGCATTTTTTATGTAAAGCATCACAAAACATGCCAATCAAAACTTAGACAATCATACAAGACATGCAGATAACTAAAATTTAATTTAGAGCGTTAACAACGGAATTGGGGCTATTGACTGATACTTAAGTAAAACATTAATATCTGTTTCAATAATCTATCTACGTATGTGTTTCTTACAAGGTGTTGAATTGGAAAATACTCGTAAAATATTATATCATTGCTTGTGTAAAATAGCCGCCCTTGTTTTACACTGACTTATATTTACTTGCTTAATCTTTTACTATTTACAAACATGGTATAACAAAATATAAATAACAACTTCGTGGTATAAAATATGTGGTATCAAATGTATGTGGTCATGAGTAGCTTGTAAGCGAATACATAAGATAAATTATTGTCACTTAAATGTATTTTTGGTACATAACCTATAAAATGAACATAGGACTTATTTTTAAATAAATAATGACAATTTCTTAAATCATTTTTTTTAATCGCTGATAATAATAAAAAAAATTCTTACGAAATGGTTTTTAACTAAAGACTAAGAAAAATTTATTGTAAATAAAATTAATGTCAATCTCAAAGCAATTGCTATGATATTAATATTGAAATATAGCTATTTATATTGATCAAACTAGCAGTGAATGAGGCTATAAAGCCTCATCTACCACAAATAGTTGACTTTAAACTTTATACTTCCTTATATTTGTTCACAGTTAGTTTGTGAAATAACCCCATATGTCATAACCACTCATCAGAACCAAATCGTGTTAACTCCAAATTTTAGTTTGTAAAATAGTCCATATGGACCAAGAATTTAAGCTCAAATTTCTATATGTCTATAGATATGAATTTTTTAAACAAATTACCAATATTTTTGTTAATTCATGTTGTTAAAAATATGTAGAAGTTCTTTAAGTAATTAATATCCATAATCGTGTTAGTTACACCATTTTAATTCATGAACAAATAGACCGGTATTATAGAACTCTTCTTGTAAGATTTCTCTTTGTCAAAGAGTAGAATAACTATCTATGTTCTTATTTAGGTTAACTTTTTACTAGATTCCGGTCGAGTGGCGTTCTGTCAAACACAATTGTCATATAGACATTAACCTTCCCAAATAAATAGATTATCCAACACAATAAGAAATTTTTAATTCCAACCAGTAGTTCCACAAATTACCCCTACAACCCTCACAAACTTATTATAGTATAGATAAGTGTATATGGTTATGTAGTCTCGGCGGAAAATGAACAAAAATATTCTTTTCTTTCTCATCACTATAGTTGTTGAGTGGCTACAGCATGTAAAGGCTAATTATACGTACAACACTCACATCAACAGTGTCAATGAACTCGTCGTCGGATTCGTGTCTCGTTCTAGAAGGCGACGACGTACGAACTGGCGACGATGCTCCGCTGTCTGACCTTGAGCCTAAAAGGATTTTATTGTGTATTGTATTTATTATATTTATAAAAATTTAAGGCATGGTTACTAAAATTACTATTCTTAATTTAATATTATTCCTTTGCCTTTCCTTTTATAAAAAAAAACTATTTATATGTCATCGATGCTTCTCATCTTTCAATATTATCATCAAAAGTCTATATACGACCCCCTGCTGGGCACAGACCTTCGTATACGGAAGAAACTCTTGATGAGTTTGGGCTAAAACCCACCACGCTAGACCAATGCAGGTTAGTTGACAGTCAGAAATATTTAGCCTATAACACCACTGTTTTTGTCAATAAATTTCCTGAATAACTGAGTAACCATATCATTCAAATCATTTTCAAATAACCAATCGATCTGTCATGTTAAATCCATAAAAAAATATGTTTATGATGACAAATAGTAATCGAAAGATTCAAGTAACTAATAAAATAGACTCGCAATACTCACATATAGGAGAGTCTTCAGTTTTTGGTTTAGTGAAAACATCTCCCGTTATTAGTTGAAGATCAGCGTTGGGGAATGCTCGTTCATCATCCTCCACGGACAGGAACGACGCCACGTCTGAGCTGTATGACATAGTTTCTACAATCTGTAAACAATTTTAAGGAATGTTTAAGGTACTATGAAAAACTTGCATTTGAACATTATTTTACACAATTGTAGCAATTATGACCGGGTTGACTGATTGTAAAAATTATTTATTATCGTAACAAAATCTTCTCTTATATATAAAAACTAGTTAAGTCTAGTGAAATTTGTATCACGTTAGCTTAAACGATAGGTGCACTCGATGAGTATACAGACACTAAAATTATCGCCACTACCGCCATCTATCATAAGTTATTTGAATAAAAGATGGATGAAATGACAGTTTTGAATAGCACGTCAGAAGATTTTCCATACGAAACTACTAATTTTAAATTATTATTTTATAATTTTCGTTTAGGAATTTCCATAGTTTTCCTATTTTAAACCACTCTAGAATGAAACCTAATAAACTACATAAATTAGTCAAATCGGTCAAGCCGTTCTTGAGTTTTGGCGAAAAAACGAATAGCTTTATATTTTATATACAAAAGACGAAGAAGAAGATATATAGAAGGTTTAATACAATAATAATTAGAAGTTGGTAATAAAAATGTCATTTCTTCGATTGTTACTTCGGGATTCTTTTAATAGATGGCGTTAGTGGTCAAAGTTCATGGGGTTACCAAATGGCGCGTAATTATTATTTCATATATGCACAAAGCAATGTGCACCAACTGACACGTAGAGTAACTTATGGAAGCTTCGCATTCCTTACCTTAAAGTGAAAAAAGGGAAATACTTAAAAAAATTTTTTTTTTTTAATTGAATATACCATGGTAATGTTTTTAATTTATACAAATACGGTAAGTATTTATTGGGGGCCGTTCAAGTATTACGTAAGCACCTTCTCTGTTTTGCTTATTTTGGATGACATGGGGGAGTAGGGTCTAGATGATGATTACGTCATCGTTAGTTATTTACTTTTTTACACGAATGGCAACCCTCACATTGTCTATGCGTGAAAACGAAACGCATTCTCGGGGATTCCCGCAAATAATGCATATGTTTAGGCACTCAGTTTGGGAACCGATTAGGGATTAGGGGAATTACCGCACGCTATTCACTAGTCTAATTAATGCATCTATCAGTATTGTTTTGTTTGGATACTAAATGTATTGTAAGGATTGAAAGTCTTTACGTTTTGTAACAATAAATACGTTTTGGATTTTCCTATTTTTAAAATGACAATATAAAAAAACATTTATAACTAAAATGTTTACGTAAGCATAGGTGGAGGGGGTAAGAGCTTTGCTTACTTTTGATGACAAGGAGAGGGGGGGGGGGGGGGTAAAAATGATAAGAAATCTGCTTACGTAATACTAGAACGTCCCCTTGGATGTTTATTGACTTTCTGTTGTAGAGTTCGTCATTGGTGTACTATTCTTATTTCGACTGCAGTCATACTTCAAATACTATTCAATAAATGATTGGCATAAAGGTTTTACATGAAAGCCATTAAACTGACAAATTTAAAAAAATGCGCTGCTTGGTAATAGATTGTTGCGCAGAATGTACTCTGTTCCTGCTGAAGTATTTTCCAATTGTCAAGCATAACAGTGTGTCATTCTGTATAATGTTAACAATGTTTACCTTTTGCAACTCTTCCACATAGGATTGCATGGCTTCGTCACGTGACATATTTCCTAGTTTGTTCCAGGACTCCCATTTTGCCCTGGAAATGAGATTTTATTAAGTATTATATATATATAGCCCTTGTGTTGGTTTCGTTCAAAAGGATCTTCATCCTTTTATATTGTAGCCTTTTATTCTTTCGCCAACATTTCTTTAACCGCTAAGTACCTAGCCAATCAGCTTTTAAAGATTGTCAGTATTTGTAATAATATTCGGATATTGAAATATAATACTCATTATTAGGTTATTATTAAAGATCTGTCCGTCCTTCCTTAAGACGGTAATCTATCGCAATTTCGGTTAAGTCGTTGGCAACATAGTTACTACCGAAAAAGATATTATATTCTGTTCTTTATTATAATGGAGAATAGAATTGAATATCTTTTTACCAAAACTGTGTTTAAACGATAAAAATATATTTCAGATAGTAGGTATCAAACAGAGAATAGTAATTTATTTAAAAACATTCTTCGTAGCGAAGATATGTCAAGTAGAGAGGAGACGGACATGATCACATAAACAAAATTAACCTGTTAACCACATCCCAGAAACCTGGTTTAGGTTTATCACACGGTCCTTCTGTTGCTTGCTTGAAATAGCTGTAGAATCTGAGCATCAACTCATGGCTGGGTTGGTACGAACCTGGAAAAATATATTGAATACATTTTAATGACAGAACAGTATGTATGGAAAATCGTGATTTCTTTTAATATATGGATTTAGTGGTGAAACAAAGTACCAGGTGTACTTTGTCAACTAGTATACAATAAACTTTTCCACCTACATACCTGTCAAACTTTAAAAATCGAACGGTTTATTTTTAAATCTCATAATATTGCGGCTTCGTCATTCGTAAGTTCGACGGGTCAGGTAGTAATAATATAAATTCCAAGTATATAGTGCAATGTTATCATTATATATTTTATATAAAAGTCATTAGTCAGACTTTGAACTCTCGATTCTATTATATTACTAAATATTGTCGTAGATAAACACAAGCAGAGCCATCCTACAGTCCCAAACATGTTCAATATTTACACAAATAGTTGTTCAATGACTCCACACCACTTTGTACCAAACAATCACATATGAAAACGGTACCAAACAATCACATATGAAAACACGACAGCATAAACATGTTGCTCTACAGTAATCAGACTAAAGAAAAATGGGGCAGATATGAACATAAATAAATCTGAATTTTATCATCAACATTTGCTTATCGTCTTACTGCTGGGCCTGAAAAAACACAAAGAGACCTATAATCTTCACATACAGTGGGCGCACTACGACATTCGATTAATTATGTGTGCAAATTGGTTGTAACTAAAGTTAGCCTATCGCCCGGGCTTGCCGCCATGTCACATGTCGGCAACGACTAGGGCTCGCCCAAAACATTTTACCAAGTCGCCGCCTGCGCCAATCGTTTTAGCGTACCCTACGTTGCATCATTTGTAACCTGTCCGTCAGCCACAGTAATACAGCCACCAACTGCATGCTCCCAGCCCACTCCACAGGCTGGAGAAATGCCACCAGAGGGCCCTGAAAAGAGCCCTTTTGCTGGCGATTGAAACCGGTATCAAAACCACAATGTTTCTATTTCGGTAATAATTTCGTGACCGCCCAGACCTACGTCATCTGGATCCGTTAGTGAACTGCTCCTTATACAGGAGTATATTGCTATAGATTAAGTTGAATTTAATCATCTTCTCTCCTCTCTCCCAAATTACCATGCCTAAAAAGATTCAAAGTATGTGAACATTTTGTTGCTGAACAGTCTATAAATTTGCCATGATAAAAACAATTTAATAAATAATTATGTTTAAGTTTGACATCTATAAGTTAAGCATGATAATTTTTTTCTATCAATTTCCATATTCCTTTAAAAATAGTAATACATAATCATTTTATCAACATAAACAACATATTTGATAAAAGTGAGTGAACGATTGATGTGGCCACATCTTATGTAACAGCAAAGGAAATTAGAGTAAACAGGAGACACTATGGTAACAGAGAAATGGCACAAGATGCAGAGGTTACTCAATAAGACATTAACATTTGGACAAGGACAAGATTAGCAGCAGACCAGAAGATTGTCTTCTATTGCGTAATAGTGAGAGGTTGCTTTGCAGAAACACAGTCTAAGTTAAGACACTATATTATATAGAAAATAAATATTTGAGTTTACAGATTATATTTTCATTTATAACAGTCAAAAAAATATCATTGTAAACACTTTATCTATAACACAAGCTCCACATTATACTAATTTCTGTGGTGTGCCTGATGAATATTGAAATTTCTTGGCAAAATACAAAATTATTATATGTATCACATAAATAGTAATTATACTATCTATTGGAATATATTACACACAGAAACCTTGAAGTAAATATCAGTTTTATCTATAACATGTTATTAATTACTTTTTTATCTTTCATTACTTCTATGTGGGGAAAAATAAGCCATAGAAAACATTACATTCTTGCATAATTTATGAGTGACATGCCATATGGTTATAGTATGTGTACCTAAATTATTTAACGATTTGTGTAGTAACTTAAGCATATTTTTATATAACAGGATTTGCTTTTGACTAATGGCTTCAAGTTTCTAAAACAGAATAACTAAGAACTTCTTAATGTCAGCATTTCAAAACTATTTTCATTTATTTTAGTTGTCTTTTAACCATTACTTCTCCTAAAGATCATCCCCTTATTAATTTTATCAAATATATATACAGTCAACCCTCCTATAACGCGGTGAGTGCATACCGCGTTATATGGAAACCGCATTATAAGTAAATCGGATTTAAGCATACAAACCAGGCTAATTCATAGCACGTTCTATGGAAACCGTCTACCGCGTTGTATGGAAACAGCGTTATAAGAAATGCTAAATTAGTACAAATCACATCATTCGTACCGCATTCTATGGACCAATAAGGACAACATTTTAGTTTTATTTGAGTTAAAGAGTTTATATAAAGAAATGATACCAAAACTAAAAAAAATGTTTTCCAACAAAAACAAAAGACTTTTATAAAATTTAATCTTTCAACACCATCTTTCAACTCGTCTTCTTTTAATAGGCGAAATGTCTTCCTCACTTGGCTCACGTTCACTTTGGTTCTCGATTGTAGCTTTTTTTCTAACTCCACTAAAACCTCTCTATAGGGAGCTAAACAATTTCTTAACTCTCTTTTAAACTTTGCGCTACGCACCGTTGAATGATCAGTTTGAATGAAATGGAGTTCTAATTCTTTAGCCAAATTTAGCCCTTTTTCACATTATAATTAAAAAAAGCCATAATGAACTAAACATTCATAGGCTACGTAGAAGTACCCGCGCTGTTAGTGTACAGTGTTATAGGAGTGCTGACGCATTTTTACCACTGCGTTATATGGAAACCGCATTCTGAGAGTACTGCATTATAGGAGGGTTGACTGTATAATATTAAAACTCAAATTCTAGATCAATGTTTTACAATCTATCTACTACTATACTACTTTACTCTTTACTTTTTCTGAGATTATGCTTATTAATTCTATATATAATAATATAACTTGTCACATCAATGTAACAAATGTCAACTGAGCTTTAATAGCAACTTTCTCAAAGTCAGCTCAGTGCTTATAAGTTAAAAACTTATGATAACACATTACCATTTGTATAGAAGACTATGTTTATATAAAAGATTTTTTTAATTTGTTTTTGTTTTTACAGTGTTCATAATTTTTCATTTAATTATATGATTTCAGGAGCTCAAGCCAACTTATTTATTTCATAAATACAAAAATAATTATCTATGGATAATATTTAAGGTCCAAATTACTCAAATATTAGGTCAAAATACATTTCATATAAAATTTAAAACAAACAAATTGTTTTGGCCATTCCATTTATTTTAAAATAAATAAAAGGTTCAATAAAGTGAATGGTGATTCTCTTTTTGCCTTTCACTTTACTTGGTGTTACTTGAAAGTGATGACTATCTTAAGATATATGAGATGGTATAAAATAGACTTGCTGTTAAGCCTGTTCCACCTTAAATACAATTCCCAACCCTACATCATACTTATTGAAATTAGTTGATTTCAGACAGTTGTGATGGACCATATAAATAGTTTATACATATGAATTATAGAATGATTTGTTGAATACATATTAAACTCATACATGTCTATTTAAATTCATTTATCACATGCAAGTGGTTTAATTAAATACATTTTCAAATCAAAAAAAAGACAAAGAAATGCGAATTGTTTTTATGTACTTAATTATTTGATTATTGGGTAATTAAACTTATGGAAAGATATCTTTTAACAATGATTACTGACCACTTTTCGGGAGACTCCTTATAACATTAACAGCAGCATTAAATTTCTCCTCCAAGGACATTATTGACAACAAAATACCAAACACTTCTTTTACAAATTGTTTCAATTACTATTCGCACTTTGGACTTATTTATACAAATCACTAAACCGCACCATATCACATCGAAATCTTCCTTATTAACAGATCTATCTACCTTATTAAAAAAGGTAGACAGTGCCTTTTCACTGCTACCCTATCAAATATTCAGCGATAGGAAATAAGTAGTAAAAATAATATTTTTGACTTTGAGGTAATGAAAAAAGTGATTACTAAATTAAATAGTGAGGTGAAAGATATGCGAATAATTTTTTTTCTTCCAATTATTTGGCCTAGTAACTAAGATCTTTAAGCCATATCTTCATTAATGTAGTTTTTATCTTTATTTATGGCTCCAGGATACTGGTGCAATGTAGCCCTTTGCCCCATGGAGTTTTTGGCGACTAATGGTAGGCCCGCTATTTTGTTAATGACTTACGAGAAAAAAATTTCTAAATGGAATGCAATGTAAGCGATTATGCTAAAATGATACGAAAGTGGAATGTTATGATATTGATTACGACGAAATGATAAGTAAATGAGAATGAAATCATATAATGTTTTAAATAAATGAACTTACCCTACAAATGAATGAATGGAAATGAAACACTGAAAAATCTCACGTAAGTCACTAATCAACGCTGAATGATGTATTCCATATATTGCATGACTTAACGATCCTTTTTGCCATAAAACTACACCAATTTTATGACAAAAACAACACTACAACACAATATATGAAATAAAACACACAGCACCAAACCGCCCCCCGCCATTACGCGCCAAAAACTCAATCTAAATATTATAAAATACAAGTCATAGATTATTTAAAATAGGTTCCAAGGGTTGAAAAAAGTACAAGCTAAGAAATTAACAAACCATAGTTTTCCGATAGTCATAATCTCTCAAGTAATTTATTTATACTTTTGTCATTTAAACTGTGTTTAATTAATATTAGTTTAATCAAATAAATTATAATCAAAAATATTTTTACGACTCCTTTGCCTTTTTTGCATTTTTTACTGACAAACTAAAGTGTCAACTTCTAAGTTCCGCTGTCAAGTCCGTTCTTCATTCTTTTCAAAGAAAATTCCTTTTATAAAGGTAAAAATCCTTTATTATTAGTGAAATCTTACTATTTTAGTTAACAGTTATTAATACAGCGACGTTCTATAGACTGAGCGAGTTTTCTTTTCTATTTATTTTGTGCCTTGTGTATTATACTAGTGAAAAACTGCATTTGGTTCCGGCATTGAATGTGCTAATTTACGATCAATCATGTATTTATCCTTTGAAATACCAGGCATAATTTTATGTTGATCCTTGTATACATCTAGAAAAAAGTATTAAAAATTTTGATTGCGTTTGCATTCTCAAATTAACCATTAGAGTGTAGTTTACCTATGTAATGTGTTGAGAAATTATTTTATGTATTTCTGTATTTATTCCTGGGATTTTGATGTTGCTATAATGTTCAACCGTAATCTGCATAGTTTATTTTGCCATTTGCAACAAATCTGAAGCGCGGGTCTTAATTTTAACGTTTTTTTTTATATCTAGTACCACAATTTTGTTCTCGACCGCAAACCACACAAATGTTTATTTTTAATAGTATCATATTTCAATGATTGTACCTTATTTTAAAAATATATTTAAATAATAAAATTTTGTAAGGCCGTACATAAATCTATATATAGTGATAAGGATTTGATGCAGAACTACGAATAGGTTAACTCTGTAGGCATTAGTCTTTAGTTTAAGTATTTAATTAATCTTGTGTGATTGTGCATTTATCCATAAGAATATTTATATTTGGTTATCTATTAATCTTTATAGGAATTCAATATTAGTCCACCATAAGCTCCTCAAAGGAAACCAAGATGCCAGAGTTGACTGAACTGGACAAAGCCACAGCTTCCATGACTGAGAAGCGCAAGGAAGAGACTGCCTCATCTGACAGTGACTCTGATGACACTATACCAGAATTGGAGGATGCTGGTAAGCAGTTTTTTTCAAAAAGATCCATTTCATAATAAAACTTGTATTTAGATTTTAAAAAGAGGATAGATATACTACAAAGTGTTCTCAATTATCTGTAATCAATATAGTATTCTTAGTTAGATGTAATCTTCTTATCTCTTAACCCCTATAAATATTAAAGTTCTCTTGCCTATTATTCCTTAACAATTCATTGAAACAAAATGGAGGTCAGTTGGTAACTTTACTGTGGTGGGCTTATATATTTTTCTATAAATGCACTTATATGTGGCTTTCTCAGAACCAACTAGCATTGCATAGTACAATTATGCATAGCATTGGTTTCCCTTCACTAGATGCCAGGTTGAGCTCTAGGCAAACACATTGAGCCCTAGCCAGCTGACACTTTGTTCATAACCTAAGAAATTGAATATTGCAAACCAGTCTTAAACCATATTCACAATATATATATTATATTTAGAAATAAGTAGTACCTTTGTAAATTCTCTCCATTTTAATGTATCTTATTAGATTCTTTGTATAAATATAATATAGTATAAATTGTTTAATAAGTTTGAATATGGTAGTTTCCCTGTGGTACCAGTACCTCTGTGGTCTACTTGAGATAAATTTTCTTCTTTATTTTCTTTTTTAAATTCACCTGGCAAGCTGACAGTATTGTTGTGTTCTCTGTCACACTAATCACCATATTGTCAATAGGAGCACCTGGTGCAGGTGGTATCGCCAACCCAATCGCAGGCATTGACATTGTGTCAAAAGCAAAACAGTCGCGAGGGGAGAAGAAAGCGCGGAAAATCATGAGCAAGCTTGGACTTAAACCGGTAATTTAAAATATAATTTATAACTCACAAATATGATAGACTTTATGCAATCAAATCTATTATGATTCTTATGACTAAATGAGTCTTGAAAGTAAATTGATTGAAAGAGATCATGGAATAAAAATGTATTTTATGGGAAATACTAAATGACCAACTAACAATTACATACTTGGATATTTAACATTGCACAGTAAATAGGAGTGTGTTTATGTATGATATTTAGTTATTTAGGAAATGCATCCATGTTGTAATATAAATTCTAAACTCTTATTATATGACAATATTGGGTATAAAGTAAATACTTATTTCTTATAAAAATAAAACTTTTCAGGTACAAGGAGTGAACAGGGTGACCATCAGGAAGTCAAAGAACATTCTGTTTGTGATAAATTCGCCTGATGTATACAAGAACCCACACTCAGATACATATATTGTGTTTGGTGAGGCTAAAATTGAAGATCTGTCACAGCAGGTAATGATGTCATGTGTTTGTCTTGTTCATTGTTCTTAACACTACTGTAATGTTGGGCTGACACATTTTTTATTCCTGTTTTCATCTACTCCAGGGATTCTAAAAAAAATTTGAGGAAGAGACTTCTTTTACAAAATTATCTGATGCCTCAGACCCCCCATAGCCAAAATTATTTTTAAAAACCTCTAGAATTTTTCCTGTTAATACTAAATACATATGAATTTAAAAACTTAATAACTTTTCTTTAATGTGGGTGGATCTCTACCACTTTTGGAATTCTTAATCTAGGCCATTCTTAAACTCATAAAGTTTCAGCACTGAAAGCACTGTTGCTTGTAACTTGAATAAATTTTTGTTTTCGACAAAGCTTGCGACACTTGCAATTTTGCCCTTTTAAGTGTATATTTTTAGGTAGAAAAATATATTATAATATTTTTTCACCACGGTCAAAATCATAGTGTCCATATTGTCATATGAATTATTTCTAGTTTATCTGATTTTAAGGCATCGTCATCGTCGACCTACTATACACTCGTCAACTGCTGGACATACCATGCTACTGCACCCTATATTCGGCGAGTCTTATCCACTTGTCCAGTCCAGCCAGCTTATGAAGCCTATTTTTCTTATATTTTAAGGTATATTCAACAAAGTTATATTGTTTTTTACAGGCGACAATGGCTGCCGCTGAAAGGTTTAAGGCACCGGAGACTGCCGCCGCTGGCAACGACACTGCCGCCACTGGCACGGTAAGTTTTTGTGGCTTTAAACATTCTCCCATAAAATATCGAATCTTTCAATGTATAACTACAATAAATGTACTAAAAAAATTAATTACAATCATTTTTGATTTCTTAAGTGTTATAAAATTTTGTTTGGCATAATATTAATAAACTCATTTATTAGATACTATATTGCAAAAATATTGAAATGAATTAATGCAATTTCCTTATTTTGTATATAAGTGTTTTCTCATTTCTAATCTTTGAGTATGATAACCCCTTTGGGGTGTAAGCCACCTCCATCCCTTCCATTTGTCTATCTTGGGCAATTTCAATCTATATTTGTTTGATATAAGCAAATAAAATTAACTTTGAATATCCTACATTTTTTTTGTTCTACTGAACAATCTTCTTAATATCCACCTATTTTCCGCAGACGGTAGCTCCCATCGCCGAGGAAGAAGACGAAGAAGGCGTAGACGAGGCTGGCGTGGATGAGAAGGACGTAGAGATAGTGATGTCTCAGGCCAACGTCTCCAGAGCCAAAGCGGTCCGGGCGTTGCGGAACAACCAATCTGACATCGTTAATGCTATTATGGTATGTCTCATTTTAGATACACTAAGAATTTTAATAATAACAACATTACGGCTGGTATTCACCAATGCTAGAATAGGCATTCATTATTTAAGTTATTGACAAAGTCAAATTACATTACATATTCTTTTGACAGTCAACATTGAACAACATAATCAAGATCGAAGAAGACGTCAAGAGACTATATATCACAATAAGCACACATTTATAATAATCTTCATAAATTTCTTAATTTTTAGTTTTCAATAGAGTTTAAGGATATTAAAATGTTTTAAATTATGTTTTTTGTTTGTTACAGGAACTTACGATGTAGACTGGTCACAAGTGGTTAGGTTAAGTCAGTGTTAGCAGGGCTTCGCCCCATCATAACGAATCCAAAGGTGTTTGGGTCGCGCGCTTTCTAACGCAAAGCTCGTCAATTTAAGCATAATCTTGGATAGGATTACAATTATTTTTATAATTATAAGTGTCTTAAGAAAAGAGATTGTTTTTGATAAAGCAAAATTGTATTGATTGGAATTTAAACTCGGACAACGTGACTTTCTGCGATTAAGCATTACACACGATTTATTTTTGTGTAGTCCAGTCTACCACGTGAATTTGACTTGTAACTTGATGAGACGCGATAAACTCCTGGAAAATTTCTAGACATGTAAAATCCAAATTTGTCTGGCTTGTACCCAGATAGGGTAAAGATTGGGGATGTATTATGAACATTTAGTGTAAACGCTGGTTTTTAAGATTACTTACCACTGTGAAACCAATTTCTGTTAAGTTTTTCTCAGGGCTCGTGATATGTTCTAATTAGTATCAAATACTCAAGTCTGCATTCTCTTTGAACTGTAAAAAATTTAACTTCCAAGTCAACGCAATTTAAAGGTTTATGTGGCTTATATTGACGTTCAAAATCGCTTTGACGGGAATTCATAAGGAAACAATGTATGTATAGCATTTTAATAATGCAAAAACAGATTAAGAACCAAAATATTTTACGGTTTTTTGCCACATCATGGATTGTATGGCCTAGCTTATAAAATTTTTGTAACTTTTTCACTTTTGTTTTTAACATGTGAACTAATCAGAACCATAATATTTTCAATACCACCACTGTAGTAACCTTATTTTAGACAATAGATTTTCTATTGTACAGTAGATTAACTATAGTTTCAACATTAGAAAAAGCAATATATTCTTAAAATGGTGTGCTTATTTTATAGTACAACATTTTTTCCAAGGAATCAAAGTTTGATAACAACTGTCATTTTGGCAGTACAGTATTACGATGACGTGCTTTGCTTTATGTCCAAAATGTCAGTCTAATATTGTCGGATTGGTTTTTTTGTATTGGTGGAATAGCGCGCAGCCTAAGCTTTAAGAATGGTTACACACGGAATGTATATAGCATATTTACTTCAATAAATTCTAATTCTATTTAATTGTTTCATTTTAGTGTAACAATCTTTTATAAAATGAGGTTTTACTCTAAAACCGTATTATGACGAACAATAAGGAAGAAAATTGAATAATTTGGCAGATAATAAGACTGATATCTATGATGTTTAGAGAAATAAGGTGAACTGCACTTAACATTTCAATAATGCAATAAATATTTGAAAAAAAACCTCATCGGGAATCCTCAATAATAAATTCTTGCTCTAAACAAACCTCCTTAAATGTGCGTAATCGTTAAGGTAAAAAAAAATATCAAAAAGACATTTTAAAATTTATGTCAAAAGTGCACACTAACTCAATTTCTGAAATATTGCATTAAAATGTCGCTTTTTTTAAAGACATTATCAAGACCTCTTTATCGGAGTATCTCGACTACCCAAATGTTAAATGAACCACGTAGTTTGGTTAAACTGAAGAAATTGCAAGCAGAATTCCAATGCGAAGATGGTAGACCTATTTGGTTGAAAGCTGGGTTCCTGGACCGAGTACTGTACGCTTCTACCATTGTTCTATGCTACACCGGCGTTCTCATGGTGTTGGGAATGATATATGATAACGCTAAACCCCAATCTTGGAAAAAGAAAACTTGTTAAATGTCAATTTATTTGAAATATAACCGTAAACTGAAATATAACTGGTTTTATATTAACATTTCCCATGACTATATTTGCTATAAAAAATGGTAATTCATTAAGAATATACGGACTAATTTGACTTTTACTCCAGCAAAATAATGTTGACTACATTATTTGTTAAAAGTTTTAGAAGTCATGCTGTATTTTTATTAGACTTAGTTCCCGGCTCCACAACTCATGCTAAAAATATAAACATTGCTTAGGAGTCTTACAACAGTAGAAATAATTTAAGGAAAAGGATGGTTTAAGGACCATCCTTTTTCTTAAATTATTTATTATTTCCGTCAACAAAAAAAACGCGTTACATCTTCTAAACAACGCTCGCACTAATACTCCTTCATTACCTTAATCGTCAAAAGAATAAAGTACCACAATTCATTAAGAGACAATACATGCACTAGCACAGAATAATTTAAATCTAGCAAATTCATCCTGATGTCAAAAACAAAACGCACATATTTATCGTCAATAAATCTGTTTTTCTTATGAGTTTTAATATAAGAAATATGAGCATTACGTACTTTAGATAAAGGTGAACTTGCTTTAAATAAATAAACTTAATTTCAACCTTCTACTTTTAAAAAGGATGAATTGACCCTTAGGAACCTAGGAAATAATTTTATTTAGTAAGTTTTTTCAAATACTTCATAAAAGTGGAATATAAATAAAACTCTGAAATAGCTTATTAATTTATTAGTGCAATAAGGCATACATCACAAGTTTAGTACATACATCGTACTCTTACACTGAAATGCATTTAGCGACTTAACACAATAAAGTTCGAGACTAATACATAATACTTTGTGATATTATTAAAATTTATTTCAAATATGTAACAGACAAGTACTTTGTTTATTTTCTAGTGTGATCGCCAGCGGACCGTTAACAAACGAAAACTTTCATACTTTCAGTAGCGGTTAGTCTTTACAGTACCAGAAATAATCCACAACAAGAACTCCTGTGACCTTAATGACCAAACAAAACAGCAAATGGCCATGTATCTAATGAACTAAGTTGAGGACATTGTTTTAAACCTATTTCTTATACAGCGCGATTTTTTTACAAATACCTACACAAATTCAAATCTTTGTAGTACCCGGAATCAAATAAATTGATATCATTTTGTCTCAGGACATTATTTCGTTTATATGTGACAGCTGATGTGTTTATATGTAATTTTGCTTGTTTGAAATACCTCTTAAATGTGCCTAAATATTTTTCTGATTAACCATACTTGAAAGTAGTTAAACAGTCGTTTTAACTGTGTCACTGCATAAATAAAAATATAATTTAAAGAGAAATTTTATTATTATTTGGAACTTTTCCATGTAAATCGGATATCAAAGCGACAAAAGCAGTTTTCTTGCAACCAGCGCGAAAAACCCCATGTCGCTGCGACATCCGACATTAGTATCGCCTTATAAAGGCATAGAAATGATTAAAAAGATATGTTAAATAATAATTAAATTGAGAAGTCAAAGCCGTCTTATATAGACTCAAAAGGTGTCTCTATTGGAATAATGAATAGTCGAGATGTTAAGACAAAACTAGAGAAAACACCAATCCTTTATATTTCCATGTAACAACATTAACCTGTAAAGTGAGTAAGACGTTTTTCCCTCTTTTTAGTCGATTGAGTCCGCAGGTGACCGGACGTCGTCAATCTTCAATATCATTTTGACGAGTTGCGTCGCCAAAGCGATCTGCTGCTTTTTGGAGTGGAGTGATTCTATCACGTTCATAGTTTTCATGTCATTTGAGCCTGTGAACAAGGACATGTGTTTCATTTCTACACTTTATGGTCTGAATCGTACACCTTATATTTCTAATGGTTTTGCTTATATTGCTTAAAACATTTATTGATTGTTTATTCGCTAATGATATTATAAAATTCTAACATGCATATTTAAAATAATGATACACAACTACACATGTTACTAGACGCGAACTTACTAAAAAAAATATGAATTTAAAATAATGAAATGCAGTTTGTACGCTATAACCATACAATATAAGTATTGAAAATGCTAAAGTATCTTTGTATGTCAATTGGTTTCACGCAGCTCGACCAATTTAGAGTGGCAATAGATCCCAACCTAAGGAAGGATATAGATATTAATCACCTCGAAAACAAAATGTTCCTGAGAAATACTATAGACTATCTGTGTCAAAAATTACACAGAAAGAAAGTTATATAAAAATAATTGTTTATATGGAAATGGCTGCGATTCTGCTGTCAAAAAATTGAATTTTAGTATCACAATCCGAGCTGAAAAGGACAAACTGAAATGGCGGTTGTCATGCACTAAGCTTATTTATAAAAACATACTATCTCTTTCTGATATGTAGTTTCAATTAAGTCTTACTTTGTATTTAAGACTTAATTGAAACTTGTTTGCTTATCATTGGCCACAATTCTGCATTCAGAAATGCTAAAATTGATTTATATTCATCTCTTTCATTCTAATTAGATACCATAATAATATAATTTTTACTGCACAGTCGCTTACCATTGCCCATACAGTCTATACCCAAGTTCGGGTTATTCTCAGCCGATTGACGCGCCTTCACTTCAGACAGAGCATCGATTGGTGACAGTCCACTGCAATTTAACAACATATTTTCCTAAATAAAACAGATAAAAAAAGTTGTTCTATAATAAAACAACTACTACTGGGACAATAACTTTATTTTTTCCATTCAAATTAACCATAAGCATCTCATAGGCTTTATCAAGAAAAATATATTAAATACAAAAATAATTACAAATCATTTTGACTTTATGGCATAAAGGATAAAGTAGATTACTCTGTATATTTATGTTAATATAATTAAGCCCTATGTTTGAGCCTATCTTTAATATCCTTAGAAACTTAGCAAGCAATAATTTTATTGCAAAGTGGTTGAATGGGCACAGCATAGCTATGATCTGGGGGTGCTGAGGACTCTGACCTGTTCTCAGCCAGCGCCAGGGGCACGGCCTCCAGTGCGTCGGCGAAGGCCCTGAAGGAGTACTGCTCCAGCGACGACAGCTTGTCCGCGGCGCGCGCCACGGCCAGCGAGCACGACACCTCGGCCGCGCCGCCGCCGTACACCACGCGCGAGTCCTGCCGCACATAGCACACACGCTCAATACATTCATCAATGTCGTCATCGTCAACTAATCATAAAGCTAATCTCAGGAACGACTGCTTTAAATGGAACAAATTGTTCGTGTGGTAGATAGTCCTTTTAACGATGAATGCTTATAGAAGTTGAACATGAATGAACAATTTTGCAAAACCAGACAAAAAATATTCCTTTTCACAGCATTCGATGCGTGCGCTGCGTAATTGATCAGTTACCCATAAATCATGTATGCATGCATATAAAATACATAGCATATACAGCGACAGCATATGTCTATCATTTATGGTTTACTCATTACAACTTTTTTTGGTAATTAAATTTGTTAAAAAACTTGTTTATTACATTACCAAGGTGTTTTTGTAAACATTATATTATGTCTTAACCAAATAAATAATCAAGTAAAATCATTTATACTCCCCACCTACATACAATTTGTAATTTTTTGATATTCATGTGAACGAAAGGGAAGTTCATAGGATCTCCAATCAATCTGTCTTGCGCTGTCCACATGCAGCGGCTTAGTCCACCTTGTGGGAGGCCCACAAAAGCTGCGCCTCCCTGTACGCGGCAGCCATTCAATGGCTCATGCCTACACTAACCTCGACCCTAGTATGTAGTAATCCTACAATATCTTCGTCCCCAGTATGGAGTCAGTCATACCTGGACTAGCCTCGACCCTAGCATGGAGTCATATCTGCACTAGCTTCGTTCCTACTACAGTCATACCTGCACCAGACTGCGTACGATGCAGAGAGCATCATGCACGGATCGCTTGGCTTCTTCTACTATCATTCTGTTTCCACCGCGCATCAATAGCGTCACCGCGCGAGAATTTGAGCACTGCTCGATCACCAACATCTCTTCTTTGGATGTTCCAAATGCTGCAACAAAAACGTTCGGGTGTAGAATAATTTAGTTTTAATTTTTTTAAAGTAGGGGTTATTTAGGGGCTTTGATATTTTATACTTGAATTTAGAATACTCTAAATTAATACTTACTCAGTTCTCTGACCAGTCCACAAGTGCCAAGTTTGTCCGGCGTGAGTTCTTCGAACCTCGGTACAATTCTGCCACCGGTGGCTATGGCTATCAGCTCCATCTCCGGCCCACCGACCCAACGGACCGCTGGTAGACCTTGGCTCAACAGTAAATGGTTGGCCTCATCGTCGAAACCCCATTGACATATTGCTAGAGTTGCGCCAGCGTCCTAGAATGTATGTTTATTTTTACTTGTGTACGAATCTCGACCATAATTATAATTTTACCAAATTAATAACATTCATATTCTTCATTTTGATTTATTTGATTTCTACAACTTACTTCTCAAACATTCATTCTATCAGTCTTAGTTTACTACTACCGTAAATTATAATATTTCTTCATATAATATTCCCATCTCTTACTTCCACACTATCACTAATTTGCAATTTTACCTCACGTTTCTCAAACATATATAATTATGTTTATATATGATATATGAACGCAGCCGTTATTATAATCTTGACGCAATACCTTGACTCGTCGCACCATCTCCAAGAACTTGTCGTGTTCATACTGCCTCAGCTCACGGTACTCGTCAGCAGAGCCCACCTGCAGCTTATGCTTCGTCTTGGGTTTCGGCGGCTCGAACGGGCATGTTAAGATAGCTAGCTTCACATCCTGACAATGAAATGTACTTACTTTAGAACATTATTTGTTAACACTGAAAGGTTAATGAAGGAGGAATGGGATATGTGGATTATGTAGCTCAAGGGAGGAGTAGAACTATCCACGATCTAAGTCAAAGTGGATGAAAGACATTACCTAGTACACAGTACAAGGAAAACACCGGTGGAATGTTTTTCTGCATCAGACCAGCAGAACTGCCCAAGATCGAAAGGAAAGTGGCGAGAGTACATCACTACCTAGTACCCAAAGTTTGGTAAAAGACGCAGGAAGATAGTTGAAGAAATGGTAAGATATCCTAAGAAAGTGTGGTAACTGGTCAAGATTTAAGGAATAATAGGTAAAGGACATAACCACAGTGTATACAAGCCTTCTTTTGTGTACCCAATGGTTGTCTGTCTATATGTTCGTTCCCAAATAAACTTGGGTATATAGATAAAGAGATGGAAGGACATTCTACCGTAAGGGTTCTGAAGATATGAGGAAAAATGAACAAAGATAGATAGATCGGGGACCGATTAGAAAAAGACAGGCAACAGGTGATGTCATTCGAAGTTTAAAATTACTACTTTTATGCATATTTGCTTTATTTTAACGCACGATAAAAAATCCCGATTTAAACATGTTAGTCTATGGACATAGTGTCTAATAGACGTTCAAAGTCATTCTACCACTTTTATATTGAATTGCAATAATAAAGAGGTAAATAATTAAAAGTAAGCCAGCAGAATCCTCTACATCTATATCAACAAATGGTTTTGATTACATGTTTATGACCTTGAACATATTTTCCATGTAATTAAGTTAAGTTTTTTTTTGTGTTTCTCTTTTTGAATTGGCTGATGTACAATAAAGATATATTATATTCTATTCTAAAATATATAAAAATTCAACGCCTCATAAGCAAAACCGTTATACAAATTATTCGAATCCTAGCATTCTACAAAATCATACCAATTGCTCTAAAATCATAAATCTCTAATAAATTAAATGTGATGATATAACTAAAATAGTTTTGTTAATTTTTAACAATTAATTTTGCTTGCAATAAATTCTATTCCTGTTTATTACCTTAAGCACTTTAGGCATCTGAGGATGGCTCATGGTCTTATCTATGACAACACCGCGGACGAGCATAGAGTCTTCCATCCTTCCACCGACTTTGCCCTCCACTTTGATCAATTCAAAGTTTACGTCGCGCTTCTCTAAGTCAGCTACTGACAGGATAGCCTGAAGGAAGAAAATTTTTTTTTTTAAATCATTATGATGCTCAACAAGAACAAACGAACATTCCTATTATTTACTTACATCAACTGCAATCTCAGCCATCAGCCTATGACACTTCACAACGACTTTACTCCCGAGGGTAGTCATGGCAACCTTAATGAGGTTCTCTCTGGTATTCTTGTTCACTGGAAATGCCTCACTGATAGAATCCAAGTTAGCTAGAGCTGTGGCAGCGGCCATTTCAAACCCATCTGCAACTCTGATGGGATGGATCCCTTTATCAAGGAGGTTGGCTGCTTGCTCAAGTAATGCACCTGTGAAATAACATTAATTGGTAATACAATGTATGAAAATGACGTTAGTTATTTTATTTATAAAGTATAACTGGATAACTCAGACACAGCCAAGGAAGATTTCATGGTAAATCAATATATTATTTAAGTTTTTTGTCATCACTGGTATCCATACATTTTATGTTTAACTAATGGAAAACGATTCTTGGACATCTTTACCAGAGTAGAGATTAGAGCAGTGGCGGTGGGCCGCAGGGGCTTCGATTTAATGAATACGGCCTACTCACAGATGACGGCCGGTCACATGTGTTTGCAAGGTACAATCATTGAATTAGTGAGTAAATGTGGGTGAGTAGAATTTATCATTCTTAACTTACCAGCTAAAACAACAACTCCAGTGGTTCCATCACCAATTTCATCATCTTGGCTCTGCGCCAGCTGCACCATGAGCTTCCCGATCTGGTGCTCCACATCCATGAGCTTGAGGATCGTCGCGCCATCGTTGGTGACCGTCACGTCACCGTCCGCGGACACCATCA
This sequence comes from Acentria ephemerella, assembly GCA_943193645.1. NCBI lineage: Eukaryota > Metazoa > Arthropoda > Insecta > Lepidoptera > Crambidae > Acentria > Acentria ephemerella. The sequence continues at coordinate 2,601,606 of OW971901.1, read as the reverse complement.
TCTTGTCGAGGCCGCGCGGACCAAGTGAGGTGCGGAGGATACCAGCTATCTGTCGGGCAGCTTGGATGTGCGACTGAAAATTAAGTTCTTTTTGCTTAGTTGATGTAATCACTCAGTTTGTATCCAGGTACCAACCATAGCGAAAGTTGCTTTTTTTCGTAATTGAACGGCGAGTTAAATATAATTATTATTTTTATATTTATGAGCATTAAAGATTACAATTATAAATTAAATATTTACCACAAACTTTCTTAATTTAAGTTCTCAATATAGGAAATACTTAAGCATTGCTAATTAATTACTTTAAAGTGATTTTTTAAAACTCATTGTTCTTAGTTCAAAAGCAGGTTTGTTTTCTTTAATAATTTATTTATGTGGTGATCCTAATAACTTAATTCTGTTTGTCTGCACACCAAATCAAGGCACAGAACAATTATCTATCTCAATCTAAGTGGACACCTCAGACACAGCCAAGGATGATTTCATAGTAAATCAATACACCATGTGATAGTTTTAATCATCACCGGTATCCACTACATTAATGGTAAATACATTTTTGTTAAAAACTTGTAAATTATTGACTTATTTAATTTATATAGAAAATTACTATATTTGTCCAAAATATTAATTGGATTTCTATAAATTAGAAAAGATAATTTTTCCATTTAATGCCATATTGTCATATCCACACTGGATTCTTACAGCTTGCTTTACAATTTCTATAAATGTTGCAAATATATATTCTAATCTAGATTGCTAAAATTAAAGAATGTTCATTTATTTTTTGATATACATTTGGTATGTTATTTAAATCACTATTGTTGTAAAAAATGACAACAGTACTATCAAGTTAGCATTGATGACATGATAAAAAAGGATAAATTAAGACACAAATCTCAGTCAAATCAGATTAATTAGTATGCTAAAAAGCATCACACATATATTTGCTGAATGTGTACTTTCAAAGGCATGCCAAAAAGATAGGAAAGATACTAAATGTAATCCTGACTTATTATGACACATTGCCAATATTTTAAGATATAAAAGTATATAGTTGTATTATTTTTTTCTTTACTTATATGTTAAGCTGAAGAGTTTGTTTCTTTAGTTGAATGCACTAATCTCAGGAACTACTGTTTTACATATAAAAATATTCTATTTGTGTTGATAGTCATATTAATGAGGTAGGCTATGGGCTATTTAATATTACTCTACAATTTATGCTGGAATTGTTCTCCTTTAAAAGTTCAAATAAATGTCCAGGACAGCATATGTTTATTTTTAGAGGTTGACTCACTATAACCTTTTTTTTGGTAATCAAATTAGTTCTAAAATAATACAATAGGTGTTTTGTAAACATGATAATATTCCTTAACCAATTAAATACTTAAGTAAAATCATGTAACCTACCCACTTATGTACAACATGTTGTTATAATATATACAAAACAACTTAATGGAAAGGCTCATCCCAATCTTATATATGTGAATTTTATTATTTTGAGATGGGATACTTCCAAGTTTTACAATATAAATAGCCCAATTATAATTTAAGTTTCTATTATAAAAAATCTATTTAAATTGTATAATGCTATTAGACACTGCTGATGCTGTCTTTTAACAAGCTACCAAAGATATTCCTGCTTATGAGCTTAAATTTTGATTAATTCCACATACATAGGGTCCGTTTCTGAAGTATAGACTCTTAAGCTTAATTAAGTGCATTGCATCTCGCCCTGCTAAAAAGAACTTAATTTTAGAATGTCAGTATTAGGCCTATATGTCAAAATTCAACAATCCATTAGTAGTTTGATATGCAAAATTAAAGAATTCCATCATTATAAGCACACTGGTATATATATATATATATATATATATATATATATATATATATATATATATATATATATATATATATATATATATATATATATATATATATATTGTGAGGTTTGTTAACTTCTTATTCACACTAAAATAAATAAAAAATTACAAAGTAAGAGATTTCTGTAGAAATCATCAGTGTTAAATACAAACATTTACAAACCTAATTTGGTCACATATGTGACCACATCCATTTTAAAGCGATATTAAAAACGACCCTAACTAAAATTATACCTAGTACATATCGAATCATGTGACACATAATACTGAAATCACCTGTTACTAAAATTGTAAAATTTTGAATAAAAGTCAAACTAACAGACTGTATAATGAGTGTCTTTATGTACAAAGCTAGTTGATAAATGATAAAAACACAAATTTAATCCGTAATAAAGTATGTTTTAAACTTTAATTCACAAATTGCGTATCTGTTTATTCTTAGGTTAATTATCTTTTTTGATGAAAAGTTCATTGTTTTCTTAAATAAGCAAGGTTTAAGCGAATTTGGTAGTAATTAGCAACTGATAATTAAACTCATATTGGCAGAATTTCAGAATTATCAACTAATGTTACCTTCAAAGCATCTATACCGGTCAGCCTTTTCTGCCTTTCCTGATCCCTGAGAATAATAAATGGACGTCCATATTCGTCAAAGGCGACCGTTCCTGGGAACATAGCCATTTTTCACAGTAAAATCACTACTGAAACCCAAGATGAAAATAGATTTTCGTGAGAAACTTTCTGGAGAAAAACAATGAGCGAAACTGACATTTGTTTTGTTTCATTCTCTCTATTATAGGGAAGGCAAAGGGTACTACAACCCATACAGCCATATTTTATGTAAATATTTCTTTAATTCTGGCTCGGGCATACCGGTGTAATGTATCCCTTTGCCTGAAGGAGTTTACGGCGACTAATGGTAGGCCCCGCTATCCGCTATTTTTTAATGACTTGCGTGAATTTTTATTACATAATTATTAAAATTGTCCAAAACTTTCAGAGAACGCTTCTTGCACAACCATTTTTCTGCATCTGAGTAAACGGACCTTATTATTTTTTATTCTATAAAGATTTTAATCTTTCGTGAAATTAGTTTTAATTTAGCGACTTTGGGAATTGTTTTCATCTTCAGGTACTGGAGACACTAAAATTGATAATATAATCTTCACATTAAAAATAACTACACCATTCTGTACATCAAAGTTTTTAATGCGCAATAATTAACTTGTTCTGCAGCATATTAGCTTACTTTATGTAGAATATATTATTTATTTTCAATTTGGTTGCCTTTATCATTATAACAATTTAATTCAAGTAAAATTCTAATACTAATAAGGTACTTAGAAAATATTTCATTAATATTACAATTATGTTATTTGAAATTAAGATTTATTTAGGTTTTTTATATTAAATCAATGAGTTGAATATGCATTCAATCTTATAAACTAAATTGTTTAACGAACGAGAAGTCTACTCTGTTGACTTCCTCGCTCGCTTACGCCGTTAAATATCAAATCTTTCAAACGCGAGAGCCTTGCCTTCCTCTTCGTACTCCTCCTTTGTCATACAGAAGGAATAAAAATCTGGATCTCTGAAGATATGCTTTCCTCCTTCCCAAGCATATGTAAGAGGATTATTAGGCAGGAACACATTTACATCATAATGGTCCAGTGCTAAAGATCTCACTTCATTATATACTCTATCTCTCAATCCAGGAAATAAAGTATTACCACCATATAAGACTATATTCTCTAGTAAATTCTCAATATTTTCTTCTGGGCAAGAATTTACGGAATGCATAATGGCTTCCGGTATTCCCATCTGGGGGATTCCAACATCAGAAGGCCTAAATAACAATTCTGGTATGGAAAAGCGTTCATTATTCAATCGTAACGTTTGTTGTTCCAGGTCTTCATCTGGCTTAACAATGTCACGAATATAACCTCTTCTAATAGTGGTATAGTCTGGCAAAACATAATCTTTTATAATAGTGTTCACTGAATCTGTAATAAAAAAAATTACAAAAAAAATTGATGTTTAACATTACAATAATATAAATAGTCAGTAAAAAAGGTGCTAAGGCAAAAGAAATGATTATATCAAAGCTATAAAACATATATAAAAAAGTGAAGGATGAATCCTTTAGCAATAATATCATTTTAAAATAAAAACCACTAATGACTTCAGGTCAAGATTACCTTTTTTCCTAGCAATATCCATGTCAGCCATGAAATTTTGGGATACAAAACATGAATCTTCCTTTACCTGATTTATAACATATGTCTCATCCATTACATTTAACTGCCTATATGACAAAATTTCTTTGAGGTGGTTAGTTAAAACTTTACCTCCAACATCTATCCTTCTTATACCTTCTTTGTACTTTTTACCATTAATATATGGGATTATGTATGTAAAACTATACCCTGAATCTACAACAACAGTAGACTGGTTCTTATGTGTCTTTCTATAATTGTACTCAGCTAAATCTGTAGCATTTATTCTCAATAATGATTGACATTCATACTCTTCAAAGAAAATCTCTGTCATTGCTTCTTGAATTGATGCAAAATTGTATAAAGGTTCCGTCAATATCAATGGTGTGTCATTAAAATTGACTGGACAACATTCCTTGCTGAACATATAGTCCCAAACAGTTTTTTGTGTATCCCAATTTATTAAAAAACCTTTTTGGAATGGTAAAATGTAAAACAGACCAGAAGCATCTCTGCATTCTTCTATTTGGGATCCGATGAATGGGCGACGTCTTTCCGACTTAGCTTTCATTATACAATTAGGCACTACTTTCGGTTCCATCGACGAAAACCCCAACTTGGCCGTATAGCCCCCATTATCAAGAACATAACAAGAAGATTCCGACATATTTAGGTTACCGGTGATCACTTACAATAAAAATTAATAACAACGATTGTGGAACAGTTCAACAATAATCATTATACTTATACTAGATACTGTTTTCTACAATAAATAACATAGAGAGTGAACTACACAAATTACTGGTGAAACAGTTACCAAAACAATACAGATTAGAAATAGCAAAGAATATTATACTCCTGTGTATGTCTAAAAACTATAAGTATTCTGCGCATACTATATTGCCTGTCCCTATTGGACGAATTTTCTACTACTACTCAATAGTACTCTATGTGCTATTGATATAGTTTTTTTTCCCAATTATTTGGCCTGGTAACTAAGACTTTTAAGCCATATTTTTATTAATATAGTTTTTATCTTTATTTATGGTTCCAGGATACTGGTGCAATGTAGTCCTTTGCCCTATGGAGTTTTTGGCGACTAATAGTAGGCCCCACTATTTTGTTGATGACTTACGAGAAAATTTTTGAAAATGGAATGCAATGTAAACTATTATGAAAAAAAGATACGAAAATTGAATGTTATGATAGTGATTACGACGAAATGATAAGTAACTGAGAAAGAAATCATATAATATTTTTAAATAAATGAACTTACCCTACAAATAAATGAATGGAAATGAAACACTGAAAAATCTCACGTAAGCCACTTATCAACACTGAATGATGTATTCCATGACTTAACAATCCTTTTTGCCATAAAACTACACCAATTTCATAACAAAAACAACACTACGACACAATATATGAAATAAAACAAGCACCAAACCGCTCCCCGCCATTACGCGCCAAAAACTCCCTATTGATATAGTATCCGCATCCCTTTTACAGGGAAGGCAAAGGAAACAGAAGCCCATATAGCCATGTCTGGTATAAATAAATCTTTATTTCTGCCTTCGGGATATCTATATAAATTATCCCTTTGCCCCAGGAAGTTTTGTCCTAATTTTTAATCGTTATTACTATATACATATTTTAATTTCCAAATTTAATTTAATCAATTAACTAAAATTTTACACTTGAATTTTGAATTATCTCTTTTAAATTAAATATGACGATAATATATGTTTGTGATATCTCTTATTTAAGATTCTTCAGACGAAACCGCACTTTTTGCAACTGAAGATTGCCCAGAGATCAGTCCTCTAAACTATTTTTACAAAGAAGATATCCCACCAAATTACTGTACACAAATGCTAAAGTACTAACTGTACGTGGACTTTTTAAGTATAATTACATCTGATTGTACTACCGCACAACCTCTACACAAGTAAATAAACGCATAAAACTATTGCGTATACGCGTTACCAATTTATAATATTAACTAAGGAAATTGAAAGTTGAATTGAACAAAAGAAGTGAACAAATATTCGTACTCATCATACAAATATCTGACCAAACCAGGTTCGAACCCAAGATCCCTGGCCATGTAGTCCATGAATCACTACTGTCATGAATATGGGACAAGTCTTAAGTAAGTTAAGAACAGCACGTTTATTACAAGTTACAAGTAGTTTATTATTTAGCACGTTTGTTTCAGTTGAATTAATAAGGATTTTTTTTATTGCTGGAATCAGCTCGATACTTTGGACCGAATGATTTGGAGGTCTTTGGTCCAGTAGTAGATGCTGAGGGTGTCTCTCACTCAAGCATTAAAGGAATCTGCTGCATTCATTTGTTTTCTTGTAAAACTAAAATTGTTTTGATAATGTCAAATATAATACATTATCCCTCAGCAGTTGGGATGGAAAGAAGAAGAAAAGAGATATCTAGGAGACAGGGTACTTAAAAAACGAATCATAAATATTCATAATATTATTTAATGATTCATATGTTACACTTTCCTAACTTAACCTAGTAGATCTTTGCTGAAATGATCTTGAAAGCTGTTCTACCTGTAAATAAGAAACATGATATTAAAACTTAAAGAACACATTAAATGGAGGCTTAAGGAAGCATCTCACTACATGCCATCTAAAATTATCTTTAGAACTGTCCCATAATTTAGAATGTCTCATCTCAGAATAATAAGTGTCCATTGAGGTTATTTAACAGTTTAAAATATTTGCTGTCCTTTTCATAATAAATAATGAGACAATGATATCATATATCTGAACATAAATTCAGATTTCAGTGTGCCTTTACAATTCACCAATTACTAATCCAAAAGAATTTAATAATCATTAAAAAAAATTGGGATATGTTGACTTTGTGGTGTCATAAAGTCAATATATAACATTTAAAGTATGTTTGCCACATTATTTAAAATTAAGTTTTTTTGGATCACCTATTGATTTCCATGTTTGTCCTTGCCATTCTTGTTGTTTAAAGAAATAGGTATTTATATAAGCAGCTCAAGGTACCATAGTATACCTGATAATATTGATTAATATTTTCATTAATTAAGCAGTATTTTGAGTAATTTTGACTTCCACAGGACAGGCATTGCCTAGTGTGGAGTCAAAAGCAACTGGAGCCACATGAAAATCATTTTATTATTCTTGTGTATATGTTTGTAAGCTTTATGAAATAAATATTTGTATTTGTAAATACAAATAAACATAATCAATAAAATAAATAAATATAAATGTAATAAATAAAAATATTTATTTAAATAACTTAATAAGAATGGAATTACAAAGTTTTCTGAGTGAGTTCAGATTACAATTTTGGCCACAAATGAGTTAAAACACAAAGCAGGTGGCAAAAAACCTACTCTATCAATCGAAATTCTTATTTTATTATGATACTGCTGCTATCATTTGTAAGTTATTTGGTGCTAAAGAATACCAATGTGTGAGGTTGTCATTGGAGACTACTATATTACTTACAATTTACTTCTTAAGGAGCTGATGGCGAGTGATTAGATATGGAGCTGATAGTCCAGAGCCTGCGAATAGGATGAAGTAAGCAGTCAACTTGTAGCGGTTCGTGATGCCAAAAGGCAGGTTCTGGAACATAAACGATTATTTAAAAAAGTAAAAAATTATTTCATTAAGAACAAAAAAATTTCCTCTTATTAAGTTGCAGAAGTCACCAGACGTCATTTTAGATTTGTTTTATAGATACTAATAAAGATCTATTTAATACTGATTTCGTGCAATGGTTTTATAAGTAAACAAACTGACATTTATTTCTGATCTTTGAAACTAATTAAAACAAAACTGTATCGAGAATATCGCAAAAATATTATGTAATGTGCTGCCTGACCATAATAATTTCAAAATTGGAACTCACCTCGCCCGGAATGCCACCGTGAGAGTGGTTCCTCACAAAGTTGGTCATTACGTTCCTTCCAAGCCTGTTGGAAATACGCGCTAAAGGCATCATTTTGTTGAATTTAATGGAATTCACAGTAAATGGGAAAATCCAATAACCTCACAATTTTTTTTCTAAAATGAAACCTACCACTGTGTTCAAGTCTGTAGAAATTTGCTCCTAAATGGTAGTTTTTACTTGTACACTTTCTTTTTCTGAACGCAACCACAAGATAATTGAAATAAAAGCCGGAATTGTATCACATTGCTAATTTAATTACTTGAGAACTTTTAATAATTAACTACAAGTAAGTTTATGTCACACTTATTATATTATTAACTTTCAATTTTCTGCTTTGTTATCTGAAACAAACCAAAATAAAATTCTAACGACACATGAAATTACCATAAACCGATCTGGATCTGGTTAATCGTGATCGTAAACTTCTATCTAATCGACTCTCAACATGGGTATGGTATATAGGTAGAGGACTTCATCTCTGAAGATTTCATTCCACAAAGGATGGTCAACAAACGTTCCATCTATTTTAATTTTAATTTTGACCGTATATTACATTATGGGGAAAAATCCTTACTCTCTGCGAAAAATTACTAGAATGAAAAAGCGTCTTTCCAAGCTTCTTATTTTGCATATGAGTCAGTTCCACAGACTTATCATTACTTATTTACTTAAAATTAGAATAATTGAGGAATTTGTAAATACACTAATGTATAACGTACGTTCCGTATTCGATTTTAAATTACCCAGAACTTTATATTTTACTTTTTATTTGTAACAGACAGACAGACAGTCGGCTTATCTGTGATACAATAAAAGGTTAAAAGTCTTAGTTACCAGGCCAAATAATTGAAGAAAAAAAAACAAATCACAATATCATTTATTGTATATGCAGCTCGCTAACACTTTCTAATACCTATTATTCAGTTCCACAACAACGGGCTTATTAATCTCCATTGCTATTGTCGGTCTTAAAGGGTATAAAAAAAACGTATTAATGTTTATGTATGAACAATGTTGCAGGCTATGAAAACAACACGGTGCAAAACCTAAATGTTATTTTAAACTTTAATGAATATAAAATATTTACTTAGAGACTGGTCCAAAATTTTAGTAGCCTCTAGACGAAATATTTCTCAGTAGTCTGTAGCTAACTGACACCAGCGTGGTGTTGTAAGTATAATAAAACCATTATTATGTATGAATATGATGAAGGATACTTACAATGTTCACTTCTTTCTAAGCTGATGCAGGACGATCAGGAATGGTGCGGTCAGACCGGTGCCGATGAACCAGAAGAAGTTCCATGTAAGGCGAGTTCTGCTTTGAATGTTGAATGGGAGATTCTGGAAAAGTATATAATAATATGTATTAGTAAAAATAGTTATTATTACTTTAATTATTATTAGAACTGTTACCAAAACAAGGAGCTGTATGACGTCATACTTATAAGGTATTTAAACACGAAAACAAGTATATTTTTTTGGAAGATAAACTAAAGAGTATATGTTTTTTATGCCATGTCAAATTAAATTAATAGAGACGAGAAGCTTTATTAATTGGATTGAATTTAGGTATACAATGGTGTTTTGAGAAATACTGGCATACTATTGTTATTCGTAATCTAAAATAGTATTCTGTATATGCAACTCGCCACTTATGCTACAAAAATTCTTTTGCTTATCAAAAAAGTACCTTATATTGATGAAATAAGTCAATATTTTGATGAGCTCACTTTCAAAACAAAGTCCGTAGGGAGAATCTAACGATCTTATTATTAAAGGCTATTACGCCTTGGTGTCAATTGACCAATTCAGATATTTTAATTGACCCAGCTACTAAATTTTATTTGACGCCGTAATATGACGGCCGTTTCATACATTTTTAGAAATACTATTTTTGTATGTATCATTGTGTTTCACTTTAATGTGCCATTGTTTCAAATTCCGTTTATCGTTAACTACAAAGTATTGAAAACATTCCGTGTCCACCGAGCATGTTAGCTTTTGAATATTGAATGCGATGGAATAAAGAAAATGAATTAAACTAAGAAACGGGAAAAACTTTAAAATGTTCCTATAAATATTTAAAAATGGTTCTTTTTTGTGAGAATATTTCGTTAATAAGCTTTTTCTATTTAAATACTTGTTACATATCAATAACATATATAATTAGTAATTATATACACTTTATTTTTTGGTGGTTAAGCTGCATTATAATGTTATATTCATTATCCTTAATTTAGTGACTTACGTCACTTACTTCTGTGCTATATGGTGTTAAGCGAGGTACACGATATTGAACCTTACACATACACGATAGAGCTCTCTAAATACCCGAAATTATTTGAGGAAGTTATAACTGTTGGATAACTGAATTATTGTATTTTGGGGAGCGGTCTACTAAATAACGCAACAAAGATATTTCAATATCAAAAAGGATAATTACAACTTTTAAAATTATGTAGGTAACAAAGAATTTAGGATATCTAAACTTAAAACAGATAGTAAAACAGACAGATAGATAGACCAGACGTAAAAACGGTTTAAAGACGTTTTTATATAGAAGACAATGTTTGTACAATGAACGACCTCAACGCTTAAAGCGATCTCTTCCAGGCAACTTTCTAATATATTATAAAATAAGGATGTACTGGATATACAAAAAGGGAGAAAGAAGGACGCCGTAATTATACATATTTTAAAACATCGTCCTCCGCAGCATCTATCTGTCTGTCTGTTCGTGATAAACTCAAAAACTAATGCATAGATTTTAGTGCAGTTATTACCAATAGATAGAGTGATTTATGAGGAAGGTTAAGGTATATATATATTAAGGTATATGTATCGGAGCGGGTCGCTAGAAATATATAACCTAAATACTTAATATATAAATAAATACACCCTTTCATTCATAATACAACATATAAAATAAATAAAAAAATACAATAATAATTATTATAGACATTTTTGTGTTAAATATACTTATATTTTTACTTCATATTAATATCATTTAATTTTACTAATAATTATTTCAATTTTATTCATAAATATTTATAACAATATTTAAGTTGTTTAGTAGCCCTTGGTAGTTGAGTGCTTAGTTAAGAGCGTCATACGGGGATTAAGAAAGGTTATAGGGAGTCCGCTTCCCATTTTAAGTCATTTTTTGCTATTTTTTTTTCTAGTAAATTTGGTACGTTATGATAAAAATAGATGACCGAATATAAAGCGGAACTACCTTGAACCTTACACGATTCATAATAGAGGTGGCTCTCGTAATGTATCTGCTACATTTGATATGCTGTTTGTAACTTCTTTTAAAGAATAAGACTACTCAAAATTACTAGAAAGATAAGTGGAAGTCGCAAGATAACACAAGCAACATCATTTCATGTGCTTTTAAAAGATATTCATTACTCTATGGTACTTAAATATTGCAACCAAAACCGACCTTTTGCATTTTTTTAAAAGACGTTTCTTTTTCGTTGAATTACATTCTCAGATTCAGACTTTCATAAGAGTTATAAAGGTTAATTAAATTATGCACTTCACAATTTGCTTCAACGAACAGCACACATATTATAAGGGTATCTTTTATAACCTATTATGGTGAATCGGATAATGATAATAACAGGTCAAGTGCAGTAATATTATTACTCGCTAAAATATGAAAAGTTTTTAAAGGTAACAAAGTTGTTTACCTTTTAAATTCGCCGAGCGAACGTTCAAGTATTTAAATATGTGACCGTATTTAGATATAAATGGTTATGATCACGTTTCCGTCAACATCTATCGATTTTAGGACATGCCCTTCCTAAGGACGCAGTTGGATACTTTGAATAACCTTGAAACGACCTTGACTTGTGGTTACCGGAATACTTATTTTGATATTGTGCTAATTGTACAACCCTTTATAACATATCATGTTCTTTATTTATGAAATGGCTGGTAGATAACCATTTCATACAGCGCATTATTTTAATGGGATGAATACAAAAATTACGAGAGCAAAGTAAGTAATTTAAACAAAAAGATTTTCGAAATATTCGGATGTTATACAATAATGACTATATTAAGGAAATAAAACAAGAAAGTAGGTATGGTTAAATTAATTAATACAGAGTTTGAATTTTGGAGTTGACATCCAATTATACGAAGGTAACTTCTTAGTATTGAAAATATAGGTAGGCATTTGGCAGGGAAGTATTTAATATAATTTGATATTTCTGGCAGCGTAAACATCCATGTAAGTGATTCTAAGTTGACCTACATCCTATACAATTTTGAAGTACCTTAATTTTGTAATAACAGACTCTTTGAAAGCATTATTTTCATCGATAACTCTGGTTAATGATATTATCTATTTTTATAGAATAGTGACTTATGAGTATAGATACCCCAGTATAAGCGATCCTTTTCGAAGGTTTTTACGAATATGAATTCATCAAAATTGGTCATATTGGTTATTAAATTTTTAATTAAGATTTCCCTACACGTGGACAATTGATAGGCTTATAAAAGTTACGTAATAAATTATATTACGACTTACCTCTCCTGGAATTCCTCCATGCGAACCGTTTCTAATGAAATTCTTCATCACATTTTGACCGGCGTAGTTTGAAATTCTAGCAACTGGGCCCAGCATTTTAATTCCAAAATCAACTTTCCAATAAAAATGATCACTTAAAAGCGATAAGATAATGGTATTGATAGCACAGGACTCGAATGAAGACTGATATACTGATAAGAATATTTGGGAAGGTGGGTATCGGCTTATAACACGACCGGATTATGTTGAGGGGAATGCCAATGTGTATTCGTCGTTTTTTTTGATAACACAAATACCAAACCTACTGAGGTTTGATGTTTGTGTGTTCTGAGTATTTAAAAGGAACATATTTTCCTTGTACTGCAAATTAAAAACTACATTGAATGTTAATTCGTTCCTATTAGTTATTTTAAGTAAAAATCTTTGAACTTATAACTAAGTTTTCGTGATTAAAAGAAAATTTTTAGAGTTGTCTCACGATTATTTTTTTAAATTAAGTAAAACAGAAATATTCATATTGCAAAGGTAAGTAAAGTTATTATTTTTTCCATAACTCATAAATTCTACTATTAGATGGCATTAATTACCATCATATTATTTTAATAGTAGCTATTATTTTTTTGTAAACTAGCAACTTTAAATCTGCCATTTAAAAAAAAAAGAAACAGTCGGCCACGCTTGCTACAGAAATCGTTTCTAGTTTTTTGGGGACTTTTTCCCCTTTGTTTCGTTCCAATATTGCTGTAACTACCTTATTACCAGAGCAAAACCAATAATTCACTCGTCAAAATTCGAAATGGCCGATTTAGACGATTTTTTCGCAAAAAAAGATCGCAAAAAGTCGAAGGCAGTCAAGAAGTTCGCTACCACCGATGAATTAGCTAAAAAATTAGATGACCCTAAACAAAAATCAGATGGGCGGGTAAAAAAAGAAAGGCCGGCTCAAGAAGGAGACGAGGCAGGCAGAGCTGGGGTAAGTTTTGGTTCGTCGCATTAAGTAATCGAAGATTTCTGAAACTCAGTCGTCCAACTGTCAAAGATAGTTTCTGTGTCATTTTACTGGTGTAGTCATCATTCTGTACTTAAATCTCATGCATAAAAACTAATTATATGCTATATTTCGTTCTAGTTCTCCTATGTGTTGAATTCTTATTCTTACAATTATTTTATTTGTACAATAAGGTTTTAATTACAACTTTATGGTTATAACCTGTATTTTTAGGTCACGCCAACAGATTCTAACAATATAATGGAAATGGTTGGATATACTTTTGGGGTCTACCGTACATCCAGTCGATAGCTTTCCAACAAACCTTTGTTTTAATTTTGAAACATGGGTCCTAAAATAATAATGTTAACTTAGCAATGCCCTTGTTAAACTAGATTTAGGCAGTGAAGTATTGTTCAGAAAGGATTTTGAAGTGTGATACACATTAAAGGCATTATAGCTTGACTTTGTTATTTTGTGTTAATGTAGTGATAGAGTCCAATGCTTGTCTTGTAGGCTGCAAACACAACTTGAACAGGGCAATGAGTTGTACCTTTGGTGTTAGCTATAAGTGACCATTATTGTTAAATAAAATATGATTAGAGTAAAATACCCTGATGATACAATTTTTGTAATCTTAATGCTACCCTTCGATAATTATATAGCTTTTCTTGCATTCTTCACTATTATTTATTTTAGTAAACTCTTAGGTAGAGATTGATTATTGCTATCAGACAGTCTTTTTTTCCATATTGTTTTTATTTTATCTCTGCATTATTTGTTTTTAACATAGTATAAATTTCTTTCAGTTCATCAATTCTTGAGTTTAATTATTCTCTTGATCCATTCTTGATATACTATACTCTGATATTCCGATCTGAACTCAATATTTCATATTTAAAAAAATTGTTCTCAAAATGTAATCTAAATCTTATAAGATTTTTTTGACAATTTTAGACAGCATATGTGGAGGAGATGCTTATTGTAAGACATAGATGGGTATTGAATATAATCTAATTGTGTGAGAATGAAATGAAGGTGGTCCCGTTGTCACTAACTCAGGAGCTGATGAAGGGATCCCAAGAAATGAGGGTTATCTTCAAATTTTATAGGCTTGTCATAAAATAACTTCAGGCATATACTCTATTGAAAAGGATAACATTTTTGCAAATTGTTACACTATTGTCAGAAAGCCCTTAATAAATATAAAAGAAACCATACAGTTGAAAAACTACAAAATATATCAGATTTGGTTAGTAATATTGTTTGTACACAATAATGACTGAACCTGCTGTCATTACACCTAATGGCATTATTTACATATTTAAAGGCTGTGACTCATAAGTTGTTTGTCTGGCTGAGGACTGTGTAAGAGGATAATGTTATCTTGTACATAGTTTAAATTATCTTTTTCTATTATTTTGTATGGCATCTTGTGATACTCAACTCAATTGCTTATTTCTCTGTTTAATCTCTCTTCTGTGCTATGTGAGAGCAATCAGATCATACTACCTACTATCAACTACCTATTGCTTTACAAGCTTGGGTAAACAATAAGATATATAAGTAATTTACATTTAAGCATTTAGACTGTAAAAAATGAAAAATAAATAAATAACAAAATTTCTTTAATGTGTCTATTATAAAAAAAAATAGTTTAATGATCAGATTAACAAAGTTGCATATCCTTTGAAAATATTTTTGTATCTATTGAAAAGTACCTATTTAAAATTCAATGTTTGTCTGTCTGATTGTATAATAGTTGAGAACAACTTAGTTGATATTAATATGATTTTAACTGATAAAGTCACGACATGATAAAATGAGCAATTATAAGGGTTAGTAAGGCATTTTATAGTTTTGTCTGATTTCAAGCACACATGGCTTAACCTTATGGGTAACATCAAAACTTGAAAAGATTAGCCTGTGTTAATGGCGCATGCTTTGCACAGGCTGCCATGTCTGGGATTATCTAAATACCTCTGTGGTCTTGATAGGTGCTAAACCTGTCCGTAATCCTAGGCATGAGGTGGTCTGGTAAATTGCTTCAGCAGTACCCAGGTCACATCTGCAAAGGGCAAATGAGTTACTGGGCAGTTTCAGTATTCCAAGTGCCACTTTGATCAGGGCGAAACCTTCACACAACCACCACTTGCCCAGTATTGGGTAGGGTTGTAAACGTTTTCCTTAAAAAAGAGTCTTCAAAAGATTTACAATGCATTCTAGTATAGCATATAATATTTACGTGCGTATATGCTATATTTGAATTCAATATAATGTGAAGAAACAAGCCCAGTGTGGAAGGGTGTGCACCCTTGTTTCTTAAAGTACAAAGTTTATATAAGTTCGATGATTCGTTCTTTCATTATGTTATAGGAAAAGGATAGCAATAATTTTGAATTGTCAGGCAAATTACTTTGATTAAGACAGCTTTTTTTATGTATTCATATATAAGACAAATTACAATTATTAAAAATATAAATGCACATGAAATTACATATGAATGAAAACATATGAATGAAAATGAATTGCAATCCAGAACTTTAAAGGAACCAAAGGCAATTTTAAAATGCAGTAGCATCCAGTTATATGCTTCTTAAAACCTAGATTTCAAGAGTTCTTAAAGCTAGAAAATTAAATTAAGTTTTTAAAATACATTTAAATATGTGAATATTTTGTTGGTGCTAAAGAGATTGTCTCTCATATTTATAGTATCTAAGTTGATGTGTAGTATATAGTGAAGGAAAACGTAACGAGGAACCCTGCACACACCTGTGAAGATATTTTTAGGTTGTGTATGATCAATCCGCCAGCGGTTTGGTCACGGTCAGCGTGATTGACTAAGGCCTAATCGTCCTAATTTACGGTCGGCTCAAGCCCCCGGGGGGACCTAAGTGAGCTGTTGATGATGAAGTCTTATGTAACGAAATAAAATAATTTTCACTTTCGAATTTCTCATTGTCTTCGCATAAAGACCTTTCGGCATGGTTGATTTGAATACTGGATCATTTGATTGTATATTTATCCTCCGTGCTTACTGATGCACGTTAAGAGGTCGCCACAACAAATGGCCCTCCCGTTTGTCTTGACCTCTTCCCAACCTCAATTGGACCATTGTGATGATTTGTCCTACTCTCCTCTTGTGTTCCTATGTAGTGTCCTATGTAGAAAGTTTTATAACTAACTTATTTTACTTAACTGCTCTCGTATCGATTTTCAGGAGGAGGAAGAATGGAAAGAATATGAAGAGCCAGTGAAAGACTACACGGGACTCAAGATACAGGTGCTTCAAGGCGGCAACGGGGCGCAGGAGTCTGGCCGAGACTCCGCCGGCGAAGACTGCGCTCCCGACGGTAGCGGCAAGGTCAAGGGTCCGTGGAATAAACCTGTGAGTCTCAAGCGAAATAAAGCACTATTTTTGAGGCATCTGTATGTTATAAGTTATTTATTTCGAAAATTTCAGCGAGACAGGTGTCTGACTCGACAAGGTATTACGTTTTTTATCTTTAATAATCTGTTATAATAACGTTTTTGACTCTTGTCTGATCTCAATATCATATTTTTTATTTCGGTCTTTTCAATGCCGCTCTTGTATATGTGTACCAGACAGATTTATCTCAACGAAGACATAACACGAGGAATTCAAATATCTTCATACACTCAACACGTCGCGCACTACTCACAGTTTTAGTACTCCGCACTCGAACAACTATGCGAAGACCTGATCTTGTGTGTATTTCCGTGGTCGCGTGGACGATTTCAGAGACACTTTCTTCATAAGCTTAGGTTGCGAAGGTCTTCCCAAACGATTACAACATGGGGCTCATGCGTGAGCTCTTCAAAGAAAGTGTGAAATTTTATTACAAATTTATATTTTGGCACTATGCTGTGGTAACCGGTTCCCATCAGATGGGATGGTATGCTTGCCACGTTAGTGGTATAAAAATATTCGTTGGTCTTTACCGATAACAGATATATACCGCGGCTTTTCTCTACTGAGAGCCTAGATACATTACGATTATCGCAATCACATGCACTAAATGTAAAAATGTTTGGCATTTGAAATAATCTCTCGCCAAACTATATTAATTACGCTTAATTACGCGTAATTACCGTAGTTACGCTCGAAAGCTCGCTGCGCTCGATCTCATACATTTTTCAATTACCGATTCGATTGCAATGATCAAGTCTTGTCTAGGCCCCTCTAACCCTCAACGACATGACTCACCTAAGCCGAGGCCCGTGCTTTGAGAGGCTCCCTCAGGTCTAAACGACGGTATACAATGATGATTAGTAATCATCCAAAGGTGAATTATTTCTATGGTTTGAGGACCGGTAATGGTTTAAAAACCATCTGTAGCCAACCCAATTCAGTCAAAATTGTTTTATTCAAATAGATTCATTTACTAAGTTCTTTTAAGTCGTCATAACAGGGAATATGTATGAGAAAAATAAACAAATGTAATTAAAGGTAATAGTGATAAATTTAAGTGGGTATTAACCGGGTATTTACAAATTGTCCCGATTATAGAATCTAAATTGTTAACTAACACTAGTATGCATATTCCCAATTAACCCTACTACCGCTTCGACGAATTAGTAGCTGCAGAGAAGAAACGTCACAAGAAACTCTCAGCCTTTAGTATTTATAATTACATTTACAAATCACCTATATCATTATGTATTAGTATAACAATTACTCAGTTCAAATAGATAGATGAGCATTATAGACAGAGACAAACTGAAAAATCATCTGTGTAGACTTGTATAATGGAATCCATCCATATATCTTCTTCATAAAATTGAAAAGCTGTTCCAAAGTCTCGCTAACACTCAAAAACGGTTTGACCGATTTGAATATATTTTGTTTGATTTGCTTTCAACTTTATTGTTTTGGATTCGAGAAAAGCCAAAAAATTAATATATTTAAACTTGGTAATTTAGTATGGATAATCGTCTAGCTGACATGCTAAATATTTAAACTGTCATTTCTTCTATCGCTCCTTCGGGGTTCTCTTAATAGATGGCGATAGTGGTATGTGATACAAAGTTCACCGGGTCAACTAGTAATTAATATAAGTAGGTATCCTGGTAAATGCTGAAGAAGGACATAAAAATAAGGAATCTATTCTCAGACTTACCAAATATACACAAAAAAATTCATTAAAATCGCACCAGTCGTTTCGGTAGCGTTCGATAACAAACACGAGATTTTATATGTTAGACTAAAGGCCTGCCCCATACGTAAACCTTCCTCATGAATCACTCGTATTTATCGGTGCAAACCTCATGAAAATCCGTGTAATATTTTTTGAATGTATTGCGAAGAGACAGTCCGCTGCGGGGGACGATTTTATTTTATGATATGTAGTAACAACTGGTAATAATCTCATTACCAGTTGTTAAATTTACTACTATTAAATATACCGCCTGTGCTCTATTCGACCAAATTTTGAGTTTATTCAAGCACAGTTGACTGTATAGTAGTTTTATCGTGCTTTCAGGTGGAGGTAGAGCAGCCCCCGCCGCCTCCGCCCGTGGAGGAGCCGAAGCCCCGGGACACGAAGCCCGCGGCGTACGTGCCCCCCACGCCGAGGGGTCGGCCGGTGGAGGCGCCGCTGCGACGTAACCAGGCCGTAAGTATACAACGTTTTGACCTTTGTATAAAAAGAACTAAGGCCCTTACTTCCCTCAAGTACATTTTTATGTTCCTCTCCATCCTAAGGTTATCTGAAAGAGATAAGGTAGCCCTTTGCTCAAAATTGTTCCCTATGTATTTGTCTTATTGAATTGGTTGATGTACAATAAAGATATATTCTATTCTATTCTTATTTTGGCCGTGAATCAGTCCTGTAAGGTGAAAGGTCAATGTAGTAACAGGGCTTGTGAGTCATTAATCTGCTAAGCTGCGATATATTCTCTTATATGGTTATCAAATGGATAGAAAAGTTCTGAGATTTTGTTGCGAATGGAATATTCATAACTATGTGAAAAAATAATCAATCAATTATCCGCATTTGTACTCTGTGGGTGTGCCTATCATGAGTTATGCTCCTGTAAAACAGTGAAAAATCTGCTATATAAGATAAGAAGAATTAAGATTAAGATTAAAAATTAATTAATAATTAATTGATTAAATATTAGTAATAAGATTTTTTTCAGAGATGTTAAACTTGTCAAACCGTACAATCCAAATACAATTATACTAACTCCAGTAGGGTTACCAGATCTCAGGATTTTAGGACGGATATTAAAACAAAAATGGCTTGACCTATCAGAATAATTTTTGTTCTGTTTCATTCAGGGATGGTTTAAAAGTAAAATAAATAGGAAATTCCTAAAGAAAAACGTCGCCAACTTACCCTGACATTCAAAGTTTACGCAAATGTTTTCCTTCCTAAAGTTTCCTGGAAGGCATCGCTTTCTTTGACAAGGTCGCCCTTTGTATGTTGCACATAAAACTTTTAGTAACGAGTTTACTTAATTTCTGTCTGTGAGGTGGACATATAATAAAGTAATATCCATGTCGTTTGTTGCACAGAAGCACGCGCCGGACATCCACAACGACGACACGTTCCCGGTGCTGGGCGCGGGCGCCAAGCGCGGCGGCTGGGCCACGGCCGCCGGCCCGCCCTCCGCGCCGCTCGCCGCGCAGCGACACACGCTCGCGCTCGGGAACCGCTTCACCTCGCTGCAGGACGACAGCTAGCCAGGTCCTCCACACCAACACTATATGTCATATGTCACGCCAACACAACTTGACATACCGACACACTGACATTACTATATGTCATATGTCACGCCAACACAACTTGACATACCGACACATTGACATTACTATATGTCATATGTCACGCCAACACAACTTGACATACCGACACACTGACATTTATAAAAATACTGACATGTGCCAATTTACATTTCATTGACATATCACTATAGAACTTTGTCAATTTATAAATGTATACTAACATTAGATACAAAGTTTAAGTATAAGATATACTGCTAGTAAACTAGCAAAACATATTAAAATTAAGAATGTTGCAAATAATGGTATAGTTTGTCAATGACATTACAAATATTTAAAAGCTGAGGAGTTTCTTGGAAGGTTCTCCAAAGTAAAGTATTCGTCTAAGCGGTGGCAGGGTTTTTTGATCTTGAAGCTTGATATGATTACTACTAATCACTTGACATAAAAAGCATATACATATACTTATACGTTACGTTAAGTGCGTACACATCGACAAAATAGTCACCAAAGGTTTCAGGCTCCTTGGTTTCGTACTTAGAAATACGAAAGACTTTAAAAATCCCGCTGCCGTTATAAAGATATATAATAGTCTAGTCAGATCTGTACTCGAATATTGTAGTATTATATGGTCTCCTCAATATGATGTTCATGTTAAACGGCTTGAGAGCGTGCAAAGGAGGTTTCTATGGCACCTGAGCTTTCGAAACTTCCTCGCGAAGACTTTAACATCATATGAGAGCCGACTTGAATATTTTAAAATTGAAAGTCTCAGGGATAGACGACTTTTTTTCGATGGCATGTTTTTATACAAACTGTTGAGCGGTAGCCTGGATTGTTCTTGTCTGCTCAAGCAAATTGATTTTAATGCACCGAGGAAATTGTCACGTGTCAGTAGGTTTAACATGTTTGTACCCAAAGTAGCAAGGAGCAATCTAGGCTCCCACTTCCACATTAAACAGGATCCAGAAATACTATAACCTTCTTTCTCGGAACAATAAAGTAGGAGAGTTGGACATATTTCACCTTAGTGCACGAAAATACAAGGCTAACTTCAAAATCCGTCCCGGGGGTTAAACCCCCTGTAATCAGTGTTTCTATATTAACTTTAAAAAACATATATAAACCTAAGATATCATAACTATAACTGTTAGTCCACATCGCATGCCGTGGCTGTCTGTAATTAAAAACTATACTTAATTTAATGTCTACGCTACAGTTTAATATTTTTGTTTTTGTTGACTGCCCTTAAAATAAATAAATAAATAAATATACTTATTCTACATATACATATACTTATTCTCATTACTCTTTCACAGATAACAGAAATCTGCTCTGCAATACGCGGAAGTAAAGTGATGTGACAGTATGGACTTATAAGCGAAGCCCGCATACCCCAATATTCTATGAACGTCAAGCAATACACAATAAGAGCATTTCCTAAGGACTCCACGGTATTGCCAAATGAGCGAGCCGAAATAAAAAGGCAGTTGCTGTAGTTTAAACTCTAGTGAAATTTAAAAAAAAACAGTAAATTTAAAAATAAATCTTGACAGGTTTTTATGTAAGCAGGTTGAATCAAGAATTGTTACATTTATTCATAGTTAAAAACTAATTAATATCAGTGCCTCTTTTTCATTCCAATGCATCAAGAAAAGGACAGGAATTTCGTTTTAAGGTGAGTAATGCCTATTTCTTTCTTTCAATGTTTAAACTAGTTCAAAAGACCAACTAATTCGACTATCTAGCCTAAGAACTAAATTTTTTGTCTTTTTCTTATCTTCAGTGTTTGAGACAGAGGGAATGATTATTAATTTAAAAAAATAATATTTTATAATCTTCGTTTTTATCCGTCTTAGCTTTAAAAGCAAGACTCCATTATAGGATTCTTTACTTGACCGCTCAGAATTTTATTAATTCAAAGCATTAATTATAGACAATAAAATAATTGCGTATAACAAATTTCTTTTAAAAAGTTTCTTTCTTCTAAACATGTGTATCGATATTGTATAAAAAAGGTATTTGGACAATTCGGACAAAATGATACGGCGACTGTCTCAAAATAGGAATGTAAACATTACATACATTTGTTATTTTTTATGTTTATATTATAAAAAAAATTAAAGCACCATTTTTGGCGTGGTACGAAGTGTTAGGGAAATATGTATTATGAAACAATATTATGTAAACTTGATTTTTAAAAAGCGTGGACACAAGTTAATTTCTAAGAAAATTAAATTAATTATTTAAAAAAATGCGTATAACATCATCTAAGTATGAAATCGAAAGTGATTGGTTACCTAAAATTGTTTTTTGATATTGCTGTTATGTGATTCGGCAGATCATTCGAAGCATGATGTACCATAGAAATAAATTATGTATTTAAAAATGTGTTGTGTTTTATTTATTATTAACTGAACTGTAGCCATAGTGTGAGTTACAATCATAGTAGCATTCAGATGATCGCATATATAAAAGTACTTTATGACGTACTAACTTTATAAAGTACTTTATTTATTTATTCATGACAGCGGCGCTGCTGTCATATGAATACAATTTGGCAGTTGACGAGAGACGCGGTCGAGACTTCTATTCGATTGAAACTCACGGGGTTCTGGTGAACTTTGTATCACTTACAAACTGCAACTACGTTAATTAGCATTTTGAATGCATATATTTGAATTGGACCATTATACAAATTTAAACACTTAACTTAAACCTACCTTGAAATCTACCTTTCTCCTGTATAACCTAAAATTTTGTTGTGCCCGACAGGGTCCATAGTGTCATTTATAGTCTTAAGATTCATATTATGTAACTATGGAACGCAAAATAAAGAATTGAATTGAATTAATCAATTTTGATTTTTTTTAAATGTATTTGGAAGTTTCCATATTATTATTATATTGTGGTTTCAATAAAATAAGCAAACAAAGCAATAAAATACAATGGTACCTTGAGATAGGAATTTAATTCGTTCCGGGATCATTGTCGTATGTCAAAAGAATCGTATCTCAAAGCAATTTTTCCCATTTAAAACAATGTAATGTATATTAACCCTTTTCAGGCCGGCGAACGCATTTTTGATTTGTGTCTTAAAAAAGTAACAAAAATTAGTTATTAATAAAAAAAGGTTTATTTCTTAGAAAAATTTATTAACCTTATTATTCACAAGTAATGCACACCGGACCTTAAGGTCCGCCCGGCCTGAAAAGGGTTAATGCGTTCAAGCGATATGAAACTACCCCAATACACAGTTAAATTAGTTGCGCCATCTGGTAACATCATCTGTATATGTAGGTTATTTTTACAATCGGATAGGCAACCAGCTGTTATGCTTGAGGTCTTGGAAGATGCTGCTAGCCTTCTCACAAATGATCGTTTCAGAAACAGAGTCACCAGCCAATTGCTTCTCCTTAATCCATAATAAAAGAAGTTGTTCCATCTCATCATGTATATTAGTTCGAAGCTTTGAAATAATGGTGACGCCTTTGGAAGGTTTCAGCTTCTTCATTCTGCTTGATGATCGTGGATATTGTGGATGCCTTGCGGCCATACTCTTTTGCTAAGTCGCCGATACGAATGCCACACTCGTGCTTCGCAATAAATTCATGTTTAGCTTTCATTGAAATCGTTTTGTTACATTTTTTCTTCTCACTTACTTTAACTTTGGGACCCATTGTTAAAATAACAGCGTACATACAGTATTTAAACTAAAATTGCACGAAAAACAACAACACAACGAATACCACAGCTACCTGTGAACAAGGAACGATGCGGCGACGGTGTCAACAACCAAACAGAGCGAACGCTCTGCAATCTAGCGATCATCTATAAAATTATCGCGCATAAAAATTCGTATCTCAAATTTTTCGTCGTATGTCGAGGTAGAAATTTTCGAATATTATTCGTTGTATCTCAAAACATTCGTATGTCAGGGCATTCGTATCTCAAGGTACCACTGTATATTCAAATTGCTCGACCTGACATGTCGGCTTTTGAGTTTTAGCGAGACTAACGAGCGGCTATTAATTTTATTATTGAAATATTTATACAATATCAAATTAATAAAATAAATCTAAACCAGTTTGAAACACCGCATATTGCTTATGTATTAATAATTGAAAATCAATGAAAAGAAAGTCATGTACTTTCAAGATATATAACCTTGATAAACAAGCGGGACAAAGGGATACAATGTATATACGTATCTTTTTTAGAAATTCTTAGTGGGTTTCTCATAACTTCGATATAGATGACAAAATCAGTAAATTTGGAAATCTTTGTCTGCATGAACACGCAACACGCAAAAACTAAAAACCTGGACCTGGTTAAGTTGAACTTTGGTGTCAACTTGTCCTTTATATGGCGCCGACATAGCTAGTTTATACCGGAAATATCTAAGGTTCACGTGGGAATTCTAAGAGACGTATTTCTGCATGGATTGAGTTCAAAATAAGCATGTCTTATTTACTGAATTTACATTTTTGATATGATATTTCGCAGCATAATGTCATAATTTAATGTTCATGTAGTCGGCTTACAAGCAGTAATAGCACGTAACATAGCGAGATGCAAAATTATATTAGCTTTTTCCTATGATTTAATTCTTGTGGTCTTTTAATTTTTTTATCGTTTAGTAACAGTAGGTACGTTTTTGGGATGAAAAGTAACTCACCTTTGTCCGTACCCTTGACAAAGATTTTGCACAATCTCTTGATGCTCAGTTGAAAAGTCATTTATTCTATTTAACTCATTTATTATTATAAATACCTACTATTTGAAAAAAAACCTACTTTTACCTCATATTTGAGGTATGATAATAGTTGTTTTAAAAAGAAATAAATAGATTATTAGTATCAATTAGTCATATTTAAAAACGTCGAAACTTTTATACAAATAATGTAAGGAAATGTAACTAAAACGCTTTTGTTATCTGTCCATGAAAAGTCTAGATACCAAGCAAGAGTTTCATGCAAATAAATTCTAATAGTATATCGTTTCCAACCCTTAAAACAAAAATCTATATCAAATCTAATTTATAATATCTAAACTAAATATTAAACTAATTCTACATCACTGATAATTAACTTGTAAATTTATTTAACAATTATAAGTCCTAATATTAATAACTTTTACTAAAACTACTCATCCTTAATCTGGACAATTTTAAACATTTCTTCTATACTTATAATAAAAATGATAGTACAGCGCGTCTGTATATTGCACATATTTTATATGATATGTCGTTACACAATAAGCAAATATTCTGAAAAATAGGTATATAGGTATTCTAAACGCAGGTGGACGACCGGTCCTAAAACCTCGCCAAAGGCATGGCAGAGAGGCACCGAATTGAAGAATTATAAGCTATTTTTGAGAGTTGTAACGAATTGTCTCGCACCCAGGTTTGAGGACTTCCAACCAAGCAAGCCTGATTCCGAAGACTTTAGTTTTTGTTTTGGTCTGGAAAGGACTTGACATAAACTTATAGATTATGCATATAAACTGATGCGTTCAGATAGTCGTCCCATTTCCGTTGTATATGAATTTAATTGAATTGAAGTTATTCGCATCTCTTTCATTTCAATTCATTAACAAGGGATAGAATGACATTAAGGATTGTCGAGTTAGTTAACACTTAGAAAATCCATACATTTTAAACTTATTTTAATCGGCATATTTTACGAGTCATTAAAATAAGACAAACATTCTAAAGAATCGCAATTTTAGATATGTCAAATGACTGAATTGAAATCGAAATTGTTCGAAAACGAGCTCCCGTTCTCACGCGAGATCTTTTTAAAACACTTAACTCATACGGTCTCAAACACTCACAGTGAGCGAGCCTGCAAGGACCTTACAATGCAATTTCATCGTCGAGGTCTTTCATGAATTTTTTCGTATTTCGTAGGCTATTTTTTAAATTACAACAACGTTACCGAGCCATGTAGTTACGCTATCACTATTCGCACGCCATAATAACAAGTTCAATGTTGGCCGTAGTTTATGTAACGCAACGTAATGAATGAAATATTATAATATTAAATAAACAATATATTGTTTTATCGTGCAAAGATTGAGTAACTCAGAGTCTCAGAGACTCTTGAGTTTCTGAGTAACTCTAGAAAATTTTGGTAAATCATTGCAAACTGAACCTGTATGTATAGTAAAAGATTTTTTTTATATAAGACATTTTAATTTTTGTCCAATAAGTACAAATATACGACTAGAACTATAAATAATGAGCAAACACCGTTTAAATACTGAAATTCTCTTCCAGCCTTCTCAAATGGTCGACATTGGATTCCAAGGGTGGGCTATTGTGACTCAAAATATTATTTTTGTACACATCTATACTCCTTTGTGCTGTGACTATATTGTTGTAAATTTCACGCGGCACCATTCGATTTTGGGCGGGAATTTTGATGTTTGCTGTCATGCTATGACCGCGTTCGAGATTAAAAACTCTTTCGTTTGGATAAGGTAAATAAGGCGGCATATCTGGTTTCGGCAGAGGTCGGAACATGTTTCTGTCAACGATTTGGTTGTGTGGCACATTGGTTATATTGCTAATGGACTTCATCCATTGCTGTTGTTGCGTAGGTGGTAGCCGGTTGGGGTAGTTGAAGATCCATAGCCTGTCGCCGACGAACATCGGTCGCGGGGAGACTATGCCAAGACTACTGTAGTATTGCTGGGCTAACAGCTCTACGTCGTTCGTGTATTTTCGTTTCCACTTCGTCCGGCGATTTTGAAACCAGATTTTGATCTGCAATCAAATAAATATTAATAATAATATCCTTAAAAACTCAAGTTTGTACAAAACAAAATGAACATCAATAAGGGTTTATTTTATGGATTCTAGATTTCGGAAAACATATTTAATATTAAACAGATTTCTAGTGTTTTTTAAGTGTTTCTAATAAGAAATACTTAAAAAATAAACATCAATGAATATATTAATAACTTTAAGGCCAAAACAAGTATTCGTATTTATGACACAGATATTTGTCCCGACTCTCGGCTAACCGCTAATTAAAAAACGAAAGAATAATATGATATAATATTTCTCACACTCACACCTATCATCTAGACTTAATTAGTATAATTATAAGCTTGTGTTATGGAAACTAGATAACAACAGGAATATGCAACCACTCTTTCTTATTAGCTCTGAACTAAATTCTGACTGTGTTTATTCACACATAT
The DNA here is from genome assembly GCA_943193645.1 of Acentria ephemerella. Taxonomy (NCBI): domain Eukaryota; kingdom Metazoa; phylum Arthropoda; class Insecta; order Lepidoptera; family Crambidae; genus Acentria; species Acentria ephemerella. The sequence goes on along the minus strand of OW971901.1, from coordinate 2,574,054 downwards.
TCTAATAGAATTTACTAAATAAACATAGAAAAATACATGACTAGTGGACAAATATTCGTACTCATCGTATAAATATGCATCGTACTGCCGGGGAATTTTGTAACATTTATAGGGAAATAAACTTATTAGAAAATTGCTTGAACTACAATAAAAATATGTACTTGACTGGGTCGTTCACTTTCGACCTCAGGCAGAATGTTTGATTTAACTACTGAGCTAGCGGGGAACACTAGAATTTCTTATTAGTCTTTCTATTTAATTAAAATAGTTTAAATAATGTATAATTAAATATTGGTGATAGGGTTTTATTTTCTTCATAATGCCTAAGTCTGCCGCCATAAACAATAATGTTATAAGAACTGTTGTATTTCGGCAGTTGGACATAAGATAGCCAGATCCTCAGTGGTTAATGGATTCGGGTGTAATATCACTTCCCATCGGGTGTGTGATGAAGGCTTATAGTTACCTACGTTTAAAATAAATTTATTTTTTCATTTTCATTGTCCCTGTCTCTCATTAAACCCACCTGAGTCTCAGTGAGCCTCAACTGCCTCGCAAGACGGCCTCTTGCGGCGACCGACAGGTATCTGTTCTTTTCAAATTCAGCCTCCAGACTTTTAATCTGCTGCGCACTGAACGCAGTCCTCGCTCTCTTTCCCCGTGATGTACACGAACCTGTAGAAAAAACATAGAATAGAATAACAACTTTATAAACATTTTATAAAACAAATAAATTTTTTAATAACAATAATCCTTTTTTATTAATAATCTCCTTTCTTTTTTCATATATAAAAATGAATTGATGTTCGTTAGTCTCGCTAAAACTTAGAACGGCTTGACCAATTTAAATATTTTTTATTAAAAATAAAAATAACTGGGAAAAGGATTTCCCAGAAAAGTTTAAAAATATACAATATAAAATATACACTGAAAAATGTTGTTTTATTTTGGAACATCGTGTCCCTGACACGTTAAACAACTGTCATTCTCCAATCGCTACTTTGGTTTCTGTTAATAGATGGCGTTAGTGGTAGTTTGGAGGTGACAGAAAGTGCTGCAGGTCAACTAGTGATCCTCGTTCCCGGTTTCTCGACATCATTGCATGCGCTATGATCATGAGTACACTGCTGAAACTGCGGGTGGATGATTTCATTCATTCGATTTCGTTGACGCTTCGTACGATCGATATCCCTACTATGAGTACCTCTGATGTGAGTTTCAATAGAATTGTATCTCGAACATGTATGTTGTCAGCTGACAAATGGTATGCAAACGACAGTATATATATTTGAAACTAATTGTTATTGCCTATACTATACAGATACGCCTACCTATTGCTACAGATGTATGTTATAATATTAAAACCTTTTTTGTGTGAATTTTAAATTAGTCCAAACACATCAGAACACACATCGTAATGTCTTGGTTCGATTGAACTACTATAAACTGGTTCTTGACACATTGTTACATAGATTAAATTGTTACAGACACATTGTTACGTAATTCCTTGACAGTTGGAACTCGTCTTTTCAACTAAAATTACTGTTTTTATTATAAATAAAAAAAGATAAAGAAAGATATTTTTATGTCAGAGAACGTTAAGCAAGCATTGGTCCACTTTATGGTACGTGGTAATCATCATGTATAAACAGAAGCAATATCAACGTTGCGTTTACATTATGGAGATGCGCTGCGGTTACATTGTCTTCCACACCGAAAAAGCGTTTTACGGCAGAGTTTGGAAAGGTGGTGGTGAAAATCCTCAAGCTGGTCTACCTCCAAATTAACTTGCTTCTTCATGTTAAGTTTGCGGCGGATTTTTAAATTATAAATCTTGTATTTCGACCTCACTCTGTCCTTTCTAGTACTGTTGCTGGAATGTAAGGTAGGACAAAAAGCGGGATAGATTTTTGGTTAGTTTTTTAGATAAGTAGTAAGTATTTCATTCACCTTGTATATATCACTTAGTTCCTGGAGCCTTAACAGAACCTGGAACTAGCCCTGCTTGTTTACTTTCAAGATCAAATAAGCAATAAGTATATACGCAGAAGAATTAAAATCAGTTGACTTGCTATACTAAATCATAATATTATTAGGTTGAAATGGCAATGGGGAGACACAGTGCACCGTACGGGCGAAGGATGGGGAGTTAAATTTTTGCATTGCGGCCACGTAGGCATTGGAAAGTACGTTGTCAAGATCTACACATATTAATGAAGTCGGTCGACGCATGTACTTCTATTACCATTCTTAGGTATCATCAGTATTTCTCGCCATTTAAAACTAAAGTTACGATTGCTCTGTCAACTGTGTGAATGGAACAGAGCTAAAACTTAATAAGCTGGAGCTTCAAAGCATCGCTATCCAGTTCGTCTTTGCTTTAAGAAAGTTTAACCCATTTGATCATGTTTCTGAATTAAGGCACATTACTTACAGAGTTTAAATGGTCCTTTATTAAGCATCGTCAAAATGTTCCACATCCTGTTCCTCCTGTTTTAAATCCTTAACTATCCTGAGCTTAATAATTATATATGTATGATCAGAGTATTTTATAAATATTGTTGTAAATATAAAGTTGTTTATATAAAAAGTGCAAAGTAATTGAAAACTAACCATTTACTCCCAACATTCAATTGTTGCGGAAGTCTTTCCAGCCTATCGCCAGCCGAAATGGAAGCGGACACGCGGTGTCATCACCTCGCTTCTATTTTCAATAAACACCTCTCCGCCATGAGTAATTAGTGGCAATATATCAACCTGTCAATTCCTAAGACACCGTATTCCGATTTCGAATTCAAACCGCAATGACATTAAACGCAAACGCAGCCTAATGATCCCGCTAAAATGAACGTCAAAAAAGATTTTTTAAATTTTTCTACTACTATATCGAAAGTGTTAAAGTTTAAACTGCCACAGATGTCATTTTAACGTGTGAATAAATAAGTTTGTAAAATGAGATAAACGTCCTGAAGATTTATTAGTTATCTGGCGCTCGTTAAAGAAATTACAGAGTACATACAATGTCGGAACGGGTTGTATTTCAGTTTTAATGATATAATGAGTGTGCGTGTCATTTTAACTGCCCTGAAAATGTTTTTGTGTTGTAAAAAATTGTATCCGGCCCGGCCGGTGCCTATTTGATGGAATCATTTTAGTTATTACGGAGTCAGAGATTAAGTTATTGTTTATTAGAATTAGTAGTGATTTATTTTGTTGACTTACAATTGAAAAATAATATTCTTTTTTCACGATCACAAATATAGTTAACACATTAACGTTGTCTAGTGACTGATTGGATATATGTATTCATATGTTTTTCAGTCTCCGGTGGATAACAGGCAGTCACGGAATGGTGACGGTACCAGTCGGTCGAGAGAGCTCAAGTTCCGTTTTCTGACGATTTAAGTTTGTATAATGAATTATGTAGTTGGTATATTGATTTACAAGTCGCAGTTGCTTGTAAAATATGCTTTATTTTAATCTAGATTTATATTTTAGTTATAGAGTATACTAATATACTAGTACTAGTAGTACACTCTGTAACAGGTACAGTATTGACAGCACATGCTCTTAGTGATACTTATCATAGTAAAGTAGTAATTGGTGTGATTTAATTGGGGAACATTGAGTCAAATAATAAAATAACTTAAGTACTCAGGGACAAAAACATAAATTATAACATATAAATCTAAAAATCTTGAGATATAGGAAGTGTATCAGCTAGAAATGTACCAGGACTATATAGCCGAATGGAGCCGCTGATTCTCTGTGAGAAGAGTTATAAGTACCTATATGCAATGTCTCTAATGTGAAATGATTTCTGGATCCCAAGGTCCCAATCTCTTAAGCCAGATATTTAGTCTCTGGATATTTGCATTATTCGAGCGATAAGTAAGGTACTTATCTAATTTAAAGGTATTATTGGGGTTGGTACTTCATTAAACAATAAACTATTGACTTATGCACCAATTCCATAAATATAATTAAGTAACTACTCAATTTTTGTGATGTATCCAATAAAGTTTCTTTCCAGTTTTGTATGTTTTTAGACCAAGCCTGTGGGGAGGTATCCCTTGATACCCATCATAAATCATTATAAGATACCAAACAAAAACGCTGTGAGTAATTTTACTGATTAACGCGATTTTATGATATATGTAGATAGTCACAGCTAGATCAGTAGGTTTGTATAAATATAAATATAATGTAAAGTATTACTTACAATTGGTACAGTACTACGTCATCACAAATCCTTACTCAACTACCTAAAAATAAGAAAAGAATACAACTGTCCCTACTGTCAATACGAAAAAATTATAAGGGTTTAATTTCGGCTCTATTAAAAAATTTGTCTTAAAGATAAAAAAGATAATAAATTTGTCTTAAAAATAAAACAGCACTCGCACACATACACAAACGCTTTAATCTGCCTACAGAGTCCCAATCTCTTCAGATGGTCGCGAAGCGAGGTTGGGACGAGGCCATTTTTTGAGACTACGACTGGTATGATATCAATGGATGTCACCCTCCACATATACCTTGTGTGCCAGGTTCAGATCCTTGATCTTTTTATCTGATTCGGTGATTTTTATTCTGAATCCACTATGAATAGGCGTGATTTTACTCGGTCCATTAGTACGATATCAGGCTTGTTAGCAAAACAGTCCTGTCCGTAATGATGAATCGGTTCCAGTACAATCGAGCACGGTCTTTATCGAGCACTGGCTCCGGAAGTACTTATAATAAGGTACCTTTTCACCTAAGAGGCCGAACTTATAGGCTAACTGGAGATGGAGAATTTTGGCTGCTTGATTATGTCTGTGGAAATATTCGGTATTACCTAGTACAGGAGACCCGGAAATTATAGACCTGAGTGACTCTCCGGGCTGGAGACAGGCTCTACATATGTCCTCTATCCCATCCTTCAGGATATACTTTCGGTAGTTACGGGTAATGATGACTTTGTCCTGTATTGCACAGACAAACTCTTCGGTTTCCACAAAGAGGTCGCCGAGGCGCAGACAATTAACGGAACTCTTCAGGTATCAGCTCGTGGAGTGCTTTGAAGAACCTTCCGTGCAACTCCTCTCGCCAGATGACCTCTCGGTCCGACGTAAAAGTCCTGCTAGATTTGGCCAAGAAGAGAGGGATTATTCCTTTGTCACATTCTTTGATAGCTCTATGCACACCACTGCTCTCCGATTTCGCCAGGAAGTAATTACGGAGTTTGCATATTTCGCGGTTGTGCCTGGCTTATTATGGTTTATTATTATTATTAAATACAATCGGTTTTAACAATCGGTTTAAATACAAACGATTCAACAAAAAGCATCGCAATATATACCAATAACACTTTTACTTAATTAGGAACAGAAATAGAAGACCGTTTATCTAAAAAATGACAACACAAGCTTTTAAACCTCCAAGACAGCGGTAAGGCAATTAATGTCAATTTATCCACACTTGTCAACAGAACATGTCTTTTTTCCCGCGTATTCCGGCGCACCATGTGAAGAAAGATATTACAATGACAAGGAAAAACACAATGAAGTTTTTATCTCAAACGAAATAAGATTAAAAATTGTCTAACTTTGTATTTCGATTTAGTATTGTTTGTGACGCATTCAATTGTCTTTGGGTAGAGCTATCTGCCTCAAACAATATAATTTTACAGCATTCTAATGAGCTCAAATCACTTACTAAATTTCAGCGGGAAGACAGTTCTTTTCATGTTTGTTTTCAATTTTTTTTCTATCCGGTGAATGATTACGGGGCAGAGAGATTTAGCTAACGAGACTGGGGAAGCGGGAAGATTTATCTTTTCGTAACAAATTTAGAAAATGAGACATCAGTGAGCTTTTAAATGTTTGTGTGTGTTGTAGGGATTGGCATATCAACAATCGTTTTCTGTGGACTGGATAATTTGAGATTTGCGATACGAAGAATTATAAAAATGGAGGTGACACTAAATATATTTTGATATAATTTTAATATTATATAATAAAAAATTTAACCAGAGCTACTCACAATCATTCAAAAAACAAGTTATTAATGATTTGTCATATAGTTCTTCGTCACAGATTACGGATTAGGATTGGGGTAAGTACCTATCTTAATTTTTTTAAAATTAAAATAAATAACATTGTTTCTGTCTGGATTAATGTTTATAAATTAATAATGTCAATTATTACACACAATTATTGTACCAACATTAACTCTAACCACACACTCTCGCATTCATTCGCATTGTAATTGGTTAACTAGAGAAGTCTATTTATATATTTTAAAATGTCTAAGTAATTAAGGGAATCACATAAAATACTATTGTCTATCTATTATATTTACACGTCTAAACCGCTAAACCAAATTGGATTAATTATATATTTTATGGCATTTTATAAAACGTGGTAAAGATTCTGTGTCAAAATCTAATCAAAGGCGCCAAGGATGCCTTGGCTTTGATAAAGGCAAAACAATATAAGTATACATTCATAACTGTCTATTATCGGTACTCTCTTAATGACAGAATGTCAAAACTTTACGTAAAATTCTTGTTCTTTTTATTTGTTAGCAGTGGTTTATGGATATCGCCAGGTTCGTGGTATTATCTCGGTTCTTATTTTAATAGTTTTAAATTTTTTGGGCTACCACTCAATCTTCTTGTGTTTTAATAAAGTTGGAATTGCGTGGATGTTGAACACCCAGAATTTACGAGCACGTGAATACTTATGTTAGTTCCGAAAAAAACATATTTATAGTTATAATAAGTAATTATAATAAGTAATAGAGTAACATAGAGCACTAATCAAATGAGAATCATAACACAGACCCCATTGGAACAAATAAGTTTGTTTCATAGCATTAAAAAGCTTTTGACTATTCAGTCTGTTCTGTTTTGTTCGAGTGAATCTTTGAAAAAAATATGAACCCACATGAGTAGTCGAATCCGAAACTTAGTAATTCATAATGCGCGCACACCCATTTATCACGAACTCTCAAATAACAACTTAATTGGCGCCTAAAAATAACCAACATGGCCGACAGCTCACGGCGTAACGTCAAATGGTTCGTAAAGGCGCGAACACTCTCAAACTTTTTTATGTTTTTTATATAAATTATTGCTTTAAGAAATTAGCTTGTATTACTGTTATATCTTTGTGATTTGAGCAATAAAAAATGGTATTATATTATAAATGTTTGCTTCATATAGTTTTTGGATAACCCTAAACCCAATTATCTACAACTACCTACTATTATAAAACCGGTGGCCTAGACAAGATGCTTTTCGACAATCTATATGGCTACATATGGATGATGTTATTGACATTAGCGCCCGAAAGGATTATCTATAGGATTATCATAGTAAAGTAGTAATTGGTGTGATTTAATTGGGGAACATTGAGTCAAATAATAAAATAACTTAAGTACTCAGGGACAAAAACATAAATTATAACATATAAATCTAAAAATCTTGAGATATAGGAAGTGTATCAGCTAGAAATGTACCAGGACTATATAGCCGAATGGAGCCGCTGATTCTCTGTGAGAAGAGTTATAAGTACCTATATGCAATGTCTCTAATGTGAAATGATTTCTGGATCCCAAGGTCCCAATCTCTTAAGCCAGATATTTAGTCTCTGGATATTTGCATTATTCGAGCGATAAGTAAGGTACTTATCTAATTTAAAGGTATTATTGGGGTTGGTACTTCATTAAACAATAAACTATTGACTTATGCACCAATTCCATAAATATAATTAAGTAACTACTCAATTTTTGTGATGTATCCAATAAAGTTTCTTTCCAGTTTTGTATGTTTTTAGACCAAGCCTGTGGGGAGGTATCCCTTGATACCCATCATAAATCATTATAAGATACCAAACAAAAACGCTGTGAGTAATTTTACTGATTAACGCGATTTTATGATATATGTAGATAGTCACAGCTAGATCAGTAGGTTTGTATAAATATAAATATAATGTAAAGTATTACTTACAATTGGTACAGTACTACGTCATCACAAATCCTTACTCAACTACCTAAAAATAAGAAAAGAATACAACTGTCCCTACTGTCAATACGAAAAAATTATAAGGGTTTAATTTCGGCTCTATTAAAAAATTTGTCTTAAAGATAAAAAAGATAATAAATTTGTCTTAAAAATAAAACAGCACTCGCACACATACACAAACGCTTTAATCTGCCTACAGAGTCCCAATCTCTTCAGATGGTCGCGAAGCGAGGTTGGGACGAGGCCATTTTTTGAGACTACGACTGGTATGATATCAATGGATGTCACCCTCCACATATACCTTGTGTGCCAGGTTCAGATCCTTGATCTTTTTATCTGATTCGGTGATTTTTATTCTGAATCCACTATGAATAGGCGTGATTTTACTCGGTCCATTAGTACGATATCAGGCTTGTTAGCAAAACAGTCCTGTCCGTAATGATGAATCGGTTCCAGTACAATCGAGCACGGTCTTTATCGAGCACTGGCTCCGGAAGTACTTATAATAAGGTACCTTTTCACCTAAGAGGCCGAACTTATAGGCTAACTGGAGATGGAGAATTTTGGCTGCTTGATTATGTCTGTGGAAATATTCGGTATTACCTAGTACAGGAGACCCGGAAATTATAGACCTGAGTGACTCTCCGGGCTGGAGACAGGCTCTACATATGTCCTCTATCCCATCCTTCAGGATATACTTTCGGTAGTTACGGGTAATGATGACTTTGTCCTGTATTGCACAGACAAACTCTTCGGTTTCCACAAAGAGGTCGCCGAGGCGCAGACAATTAACGGAACTCTTCAGGTATCAGCTCGTGGAGTGCTTTGAAGAACCTTCCGTGCAACTCCTCTCGCCAGATGACCTCTCGGTCCGACGTAAAAGTCCTGCTAGATTTGGCCAAGAAGAGAGGGATTATTCCTTTGTCACATTCTTTGATAGCTCTATGCACACCACTGCTCTCCGATTTCGCCAGGAAGTAATTACGGAGTTTGCATATTTCGCGGTTGTGCCTGGCTTATTATGGTTTATTATTATTATTAAATACAATCGGTTTTAACAATCGGTTTAAATACAAACGATTCAACAAAAAGCATCGCAATATATACCAATAACACTTTTACTTAATTAGGAACAGAAATAGAAGACCGTTTATCTAAAAAATGACAACACAAGCTTTTAAACCTCCAAGACAGCGGTAAGGCAATTAATGTCAATTTATCCACACTTGTCAACAGAACATGTCTTTTTTCCCGCGTATTCCGGCGCACCATGTGAAGAAAGATATTACAATGACAAGGAAAAACACAATGAAGTTTTTATCTCAAACGAAATAAGATTAAAAATTGTCTAACTTTGTATTTCGATTTAGTATTGTTTGTGACGCATTCAATTGTCTTTGGGTAGAGCTATCTGCCTCAAACAATATAATTTTACAGCATTCTAATGAGCTCAAATCACTTACTAAATTTCAGCGGGAAGACAGTTCTTTTCATGTTTGTTTTCAATTTTTTTTCTATCCGGTGAATGATTACGGGGCAGAGAGATTTAGCTAACGAGACTGGGGAAGCGGGAAGATTTATCTTTTCGTAACAAATTTAGAAAATGAGACATCAGTGAGCTTTTAAATGTTTGTGTGTGTTGTAGGGATTGGCATATCAACAATCGTTTTCTGTGGACTGGATAATTTGAGATTTGCGATACGAAGAATTATAAAAATGGAGGTGACACTAAATATATTTTGATATAATTTTAATATTATATAATAAAAAATTTAACCAGAGCTACTCACAATCATTCAAAAAACAAGTTATTAATGATTTGTCATATAGTTCTTCGTCACAGATTACGGATTAGGATTGGGGTAAGTACCTATCTTAATTTTTTTAAAATTAAAATAAATAACATTGTTTCTGTCTGGATTAATGTTTATAAATTAATAATGTCAATTATTACACACAATTATTGTACCAACATTAACTCTAACCACACACTCTCGCATTCATTCGCATTGTAATTGGTTAACTAGAGAAGTCTATTTATATATTTTAAAATGTCTAAGTAATTAAGGGAATCACATAAAATACTATTGTCTATCTATTATATTTACACGTCTAAACCGCTAAACCAAATTGGATTAATTATATATTTTATGGCATTTTATAAAACGTGGTAAAGATTCTGTGTCAAAATCTAATCAAAGGCGCCAAGGATGCCTTGGCTTTGATAAAGGCAAAACAATATAAGTATACATTCATAACTGTCTATTATCGGTACTCTCTTAATGACAGAATGTCAAAACTTTACGTAAAATTCTTGTTCTTTTTATTTGTTAGCAGTGGTTTATGGATATCGCCAGGTTCGTGGTATTATCTCGGTTCTTATTTTAATAGTTTTAAATTTTTTGGGCTACCACTCAATCTTCTTGTGTTTTAATAAAGTTGGAATTGCGTGGATGTTGAACACCCAGAATTTACGAGCACGTGAATACTTATGTTAGTTCCGAAAAAAACATATTTATAGTTATAATAAGTAATTATAATAAGTAATAGAGTAACATAGAGCACTAATCAAATGAGAATCATAACACAGACCCCATTGGAACAAATAAGTTTGTTTCATAGCATTAAAAAGCTTTTGACTATTCAGTCTGTTCTGTTTTGTTCGAGTGAATCTTTGAAAAAAATATGAACCCACATGAGTAGTCGAATCCGAAACTTAGTAATTCATAATGCGCGCACACCCATTTATCACGAACTCTCAAATAACAACTTAATTGGCGCCTAAAAATAACCAACATGGCCGACAGCTCACGGCGTAACGTCAAATGGTTCGTAAAGGCGCGAACACTCTCAAACTTTTTTATGTTTTTTATATAAATTATTGCTTTAAGAAATTAGCTTGTATTACTGTTATATCTTTGTGATTTGAGCAATAAAAAATGGTATTATATTATAAATGTTTGCTTCATATAGTTTTTGGATAACCCTAAACCCAATTATCTACAACTACCTACTATTATAAAACCGGTGGCCTAGACAAGATGCTTTTCGACAATCTATATGGCTACATATGGATGATGTTATTGACATTAGCGCCCGAAAGAAGAAGAGATTAAAATTGTTAGTTTTCTTTGTCATTAATTCAAAACTAACATAAAAATTAGAAGTCCGCTTTTTATGTGCATAGTACTCATAATAATTAAATAAACCTATGCTTACTTTAAGCTACATAAATAAAGGTGTGAATGTTATTTTGTGCGATGTGAAAGCAATACATACATATGAGAATGCAGAAACCGCCACCGATTTGCTGTCATTTGTTGAAGAGATTCAATTGTAATTTTTGGACAAATACATTTTGACATAACATACATAATTAAATGACATACTGACTGCCTGACATGACTTTTTATTTTGAACTAATTTAATTCTTCTTTTCAAAGTGTTGTATCAAATTCAAGTTTTAAGTGTTTTTTGGTAAAATAAAAACTTCCGGTTGATCGTCAGCTTGAGCGGTCGTGTTTTTTTCGGGAAGGGAAAATATTTTAAAGAATATTACTAATTAAGTAGTATCAGATCGTTATAGTTTAGTCTATGTGTTATATAGTAAATTGAAACAATTGTCTGTAGTGTTGTCGTGTAAGTGTAAAATATGTAAATATTCTTGTATATACTTTTTTATCTTTTGTTTTTATTCTCTGTAAATGTTTTAATTTGTAATGGCGGTTGATTCTGGTAAGGTAAGGACCCCTCCGAGATATGCGCTCTTAGCGAGATGGAAGATGAACCGGTCGCAACCCCTGGTGGATTTGTTTCTGTTGAGAATGACGGGTCCATGTCCACTGGTAGCGTTGACAGCCAAGTCCTCCTGTTCTATCATGATTTTGCTATAGCTCAACCTAAGAAACCCAAGTCATCCGTGAAGCGTAAGAGACGAGCTAAGAGAGCTAAACTGTACTCCCTTAATAATGACATTTCGGATCACCTGGCGGTCTCAATCGACAGCACCAATACCACTAGGACAGGTTGCGGTCACCACGGAACTAACTAACTCATTATTTACCCTTGACCGCTCCTTGCCCCCAACAGCTTCAATACCTTTGCACTCTCCATCTGAGAGACAGGAGTATTTGCAATATTATAAGGGCCCTTATGTGGTCCACATACAGAAATTTGATGGTGAATCATCTGCATTCTACTTGCACCCGATAAGCTTTGTGCGATTTTTAACAAGAAATAATTTTAAGGGTATTTTAAATGCTAGTATTCAGAGCATAGGAAGAAACCGAGTGACCCTAGTGTTTTCTAGTGCTACATTTGCTAATGAGTTTGTTACTAGCCGTTCTTTAAAGGATATTGGGTATTAGGCTTTTATTCCTGCATAAAGTACAATCCGACTCGGGTTGGTTACAGGTATCCCAACGGATTGGAATGAAGAGGAAATTTTGTGTAATATTAAGATGCCAGAGGGCCGTGGCCCAGTTATTAAAATTTTATGGTTCATGGTGGAAACCCTCCCAGTCTCACGTATTATCATTTGATAGCCGGTTTCTTCCTCTTGGGGTTTTTGTCTGTTATAATTCACTAAAAATAAAGAAGTACAATTATCCATCGGTCCAATGTTATAACTGTTACCGTTTTGGCCATGTTGTTTCTAACTGCAGATCAAAACAAAGACGCTATAAGTGTGGCAGTGAGGGCCATGCTAGAAATTCGTGCAATGTGGACAAGGCTGAAGCTGTGTGTGTATCATGTACTGGGTCTCACTTTACTATTGACAAGGTTTGCCCTGAGTATACTGACAGAGGAGTATTAAAATGACAATGACAGATAAAAACATCTCATATGGAGAGACATCTAAATTACATGGCCCTGTGACTAAAAGTTTTAGGGATGCTGTTAAAACCTCTTATGCACCTCTCTCATCTTGTATGATATTTCTGCACCTTATGCAATCAGTCCTAATGCATCAGTTTCATACAAAAAAGCTGTTAATTTAAAGCAAATCGTCAGAACCATCATTTCTAATGCCTACTAAAAGTGCATTAAATAATACCGCGAAGATTTAGTATAAAAGCAAAGATAAATATATAATAAGATAAATATAAAAGAGAACATACAGATACCATATATATGGAACAGTCATTTTAAAAAGTTTATATTAAGTATATAAGATATTTGTGGATTATTATCTGACCATTTTGACCAGATAAATAAGAACGTATTGTATTTGCTTAAAATCAAATAAATAATAATCATAATCATCGACCAACGCTAAAGATATAAAGTATTGTCTTTTTTTTAATTCTTTTGATTTACCGGTTTAATTAGGAACTAAATTTTACTTTCAGCGCCTTCAGATAAAGATCTATCGAATCGAAAATCGTTCGAATAAAAAATAATTATTGTTATCGGAATAATTATTATTTATTTATTTTTTCAATCCTAGGATTGACGGAGAAATCGGTGAACATACATACATACATAATAAAGAAACTCTTTCTTTTTTAAGTCGTTTAAAAAGCGGGAAATATACTTTTTGGGCGGCTGGATTTACCTATACTATTTTAAAATATTTTAAAACTATTAACTTATAAGATATGTATTTATTTACCTAGAGATATCAGGTTGCAAATTTATGTCTTCATAATTTCAATTCATGAATTTGTCATAGTGTTGCCTATTATTTTAAGTACATACAAATAATCAAAAACTTGTTTTATATAATAATAGATCCTTGCCAAAAACAATTAATTAACGGTTTCAAAATATGTAATGATCTTTATTTTGAATTGTTTAACTTTTTGATTGACGTAAGACAACGATTAAATATATAACTAAGCATATTATTTTAATATAATAAAATTTTGCTCCGAAATGACTTGATCGATTTTTTTTGTATATTTTATCAATGAGAATAGGCCGTAGACTATATAGAGGTAGGTGTGTCATAAAGTAATAAAGGTTCTCTCCAGAAAGTTTTTATTAATTAATTCATAAATAATATAGCAAAATAGCGTTAGCCGTGTCTGCTAGTTTCAGCAGAGAATAATTGATTAGTATTATTTTATATTTCTTTATAGTCTTCAAATATTTAGAATTCAATTTTCTTATAATAGTTCCATTTGGTCGAAGGTATTCGATACAATTAGGTATCGAATATATTGAATGTTTTTGGTTGTATTTAACTATTAACTCCCTGTTAATATATCTATGCAAAAAGTAGAACACAGGCACTTTGCTCCTTACCACAGGCTATACAAAATGCAGCTTACCCCAACATCAATGTGCCGAGCGAGCAGTCAAAGCTAGGAATTGATGGAACATCTATATGTCGGGGTGTTACCCTGGCTACATACCCAAAGCCGGAAGAATATGTATATACCTGCCCAGAAGATAGTATGAAGCTTATGGAAGATGTATTCTGGATGCAGGAAAGTTAAAGCTTGGCAGGGAGGCACAAGATGCCAATGGGTCAAAGTGCACTGTCACCTCCAAGATATAAAATAACCTACATTAAATGTAAATGCACAACAAAATTTCTTTATTGTTTATAACATTGGAAAATACAGATAATTCGAATAATGTACTGCTAACTTTAAGAAGTTCATTTAATTATTTCCTGTTAGTATGTAAAAATAAATTCTTTCTCACCTGATTGCTGATAATCAAGACGCTTCTCTTCCATGTAATCTGTGCCATCTGCTCCGGAACCTTCGACGTCGACTTGTTCAGAATCACAAGAACTTTCATCTTCTGAATCACAAGCAACTTCACTATTCTGTATACTATCTAAGCCACTAAAACCTAAGCCACTAGCTGATGCGCATGCTTCGTCAGACTGTTTCGCGGCATCGAACTTATTTGATAGCAAACTTTCTATGGAGAACGTTAATTTTGAATCTGTCTTTTCAGTTTTCGATTCTACAGAATCTAGTGCAACATCAGATTCAGAATTCATTTGCCTTTTTTTTTTATTGATTTTTATACAAAAGTTCTTATCACGTCTGCACTTTGTCAGTCTTAGGGATTGTCTCAAATTTTTCGTCCTATCCCGGTTTGAGGCCTCTAACTCACGCGCAACAATAATTTAGACTAATTTGAAACCTTAACTGTGCGTTTTTGTCAAATCGTGTCGTTGAAACGAATGTGAGACGGGGAATTTTAACTGCCTCTTCTGAAAAACATATTAGCTGCACTCTCTATTGTTTCGTCTTTAACCTTAAAGGATTAAGGTTCTATTTGGCTTGAAGAATCAATTTCTTGAGTGACTTATTAAGAATGAAGATGGAGAGCTTTGGCTAATGGGCGTCTTTTCTGAATGACAATTTAGTATAGCACGTTTAAGCGACTGCTTTTGAATATTGAATCTAAATGACTATTGTTAAGGTTGGTAACTCCTTGTGGAAAGTTAAACGATGCAAATAGCTCTAGAGGGCTATGATCCAAGATATAATTAGACTTGAACCAATCGGCTTCCAGTGGGCGTGGCCGGCGCGCGCGCAACTAACACATCAAATTGGGATTTATTTATATCGTGTGAAATATGTGTGCGTTCATTAATTGTGATAATTATTTAGTTAGTCTACTTAATTGGACGAGTCACGTGTTGCAGGACAAGGGTTGGCAGAAGACGGATTTATACTTATACTGCGACCGTTTAATAGATTTATTTGCGATAATAGATGTTGGTGCTGAGGTTCGTCTTGTTTTGCAGATTTACGATCAATTAAAAACTTAAAATAGGCGCTAAAGTGTACTGCTCAATTTGTAAGTAGGTACGTAGACTAGATCAAACATGATACTCTCGAAAATCATTTGCTTTTATGTGAGAGATTGTGGCATGTCACAAATCGACCTCATCAGTATCATCTACAGCTTATATACGTGCCACTGTTGGGCCCAGCCGTTCCTAGATGGGAGAAACACATGAGGAATTTTGGTCTGAACAACTATCACGTTGGTCCGTCTGAATAACAAGAAGCAACGGCTAAACGTGCTTTCCGAAGCATTAAGGAGCTTGATAACACAGACATTTGATTGACCCATCCAAGGACTAATTGCTTTGTTTTCATTATCAAAAACAAAGCGTTCGAACCACTGCGCCAACGAGGTCCTTGACCTGATAGTATTTGATAGTTACATCAATATTAAATCACTCGATATTGCATTGATATGTTTGAAAATGAATTTAGGTTACATTAGGTATTTTTGGCATACTATAAGTTATAGCATTTATAAAATAATAGGTTGGTGTAAAAGTTTCTTCGCGTTTTATATGAATTCTAAAGATTTTTTTTAAGTTAATTTACATTTCATTACAGTATATAATTGTCATTTTGTTCGTAGACTTTCTGCCATCTTGTAGGTAGAGACATGATCCCGTCGCTGTAAAAATTTTGGAACTTATGATAAAAAAATACAACAAGTATCGTTAGCGGTCCTCTCTTGATCTCACGAGTTAACCCAGCTTTTGCCACAGTCTGTGAAGCCTGAACGACCTTTGACCACGACCTTTTTCGCTCGTTCTAGTCATACGTGATCTACTTTTCATCACTAGTTATCAATCTCTTTAAAAACGGTTCGGTTTCATTACTTCTCAATAAATAACCGCAAATGAGTACACGGTTCAATAGATTTCTTTGTGTGAGCTCGTTTGGCACCCAAATATCGAGCTTTTTGTGTACCCAGCATTTTTCAAATGGGTCGAAACTGTTTTGTGGTCAATTCCCAGTTCTTCAGCTATGTCGTAACTGCTGATATGCCGATCTTGCTCCACTTTTTCAAAAATAGCGTCCATTCTATCCGTAAGAGCGCGAACAGATCGAGGTGCATCTTTGACATCAAATTCCCGGATTGAAAACGATTAAACCAACTTTTTGCTACTCTTCTAGACACTGCATTAGGTCCATAAACAATTTTTTTCCGCGGCTTACGTTGCAAATTTACCTTTTTTGTAATAAAATTTTAAAAAGTATCTAATTTCGTCATTCAATTCGCTCATTTTGACAGAAAGAAAAACGAATGAAAAATAGTGGGAAACAAAACGTTCCTAATTTGATTCTTTTTTGAAATGTCACCTTTTTAATGTCATAAAACCAGCCAGATACAAATAGTACAGCCAAAGATATTACAAGTTACATATACATATACATAGTTATACATATACATATATATGTATATGTAACATAGTTAAAGAATTTTTCTCCGGCCTAATAATAGACATATAAGAAATCGGTATATTAATGGACTCAAACTAAATTCTTTTAATCCGCTAAAAATTATACCACAGCAACGATGTATACTTATTCACTTACGTTAATGCATAAAAGAAGCATCTACCTATGGAAGCACACAGTGCACCCTACACCCTGAGGATGTACAGAATATCACTGGCCAAAGAATCTGGATATTTATGTGTGATCAACGGTGTGATAGGTGTGGGTATGTGGGTGTATGGGTGTGTGCGATCTCTTCCAGGTAACTTAGGATTAAAAAATAAAGTACCCAGGGAAGATAGCAAAATATGGCGAATACATACTGTTAAATGTTTTTTGTGTATTTCTCTTCTTGAATTGACTGATGTACAATAAAGATATATTCTATTCTATTCTAAATTTTAAAGACTATATCAAACAAAATTTAATAAAAAAGCCTACTACAAAATTCAGGAATATTTAGGTGATAAGAACGCATGGACAATTTAAAAATGCAATTTAAATAAATTTAATCAAACCAAATATATGTATAAAAGTCGCACTGTAAAAAAAATATGTTATTGTAAATGTCATTTCAAATACTAAAGGCTGAAAATTTCTTGCGTCGCTTCTTCTCAGTAGCTACGAATATGCATATTGTTAGTTTCAATCTAAAAATAATTTATTTAATACATAATTAAATTCTATAATTGGGACAATTTTCAAATATCTCGCTAATAACCACATTTAATTACATTTATTTATTTTTCTGATACATATTCCCTGTTATGAAGATTTAAAAGAACTTAGTAAATGAGTCTATAAAGATATTTTGACTTTGATTTAGTATAATCGAGGATTGGAAGAAGGAGAGATTAAGCAAGAGTAATTTTAATCTAACAGAACTTGCTGAAGAAAATAAATTTCTTCTAACGTCTGTAACTGTGCATCACTTGATGACATCACAAATGATTGTCCAAGTAGCGACCTCAGACTCAAAAATTATAACCAAGTACAACAGACCAATCAATTTTCAAAGTCATTCCTGGCCTGCCAATGACAATGTTCTGTGTTTTAAAAGGATTTGTGAGTATAAGAGCTACTACACTCAAAAATATGGGCTAAATCAATAGCGATCTAAAAATCACCAGGCCTGGTAATTTTTGACAGTAAATTTGTAGATCATTGCGTAAATGTGATAGGACGAAGAAAGCTTTTTAAGATAGAATTTATGACAATTGCAAATAATATAGGGAATAACACGCCACCTTGTGGAACGCCCGCAGATGTATAACTCCTTGAACGTAAAAAAAGTGTTGCGAATAACTTAAATTTAATTTAGTCCATGCACAACGGAATAATTACTCCTGAGGGCCTAGACAAAATGCATTTAAGAAATAATTAAGAAGAATTATTTTATTAAGATTTTTTTTTCGAATAAAGAATCTATTTTAACTGTGAAGCAGTACACTATCAATGCAGAAATGCATGAAATGCAATGAATATCAATGCACCACGAATGTAAAGTAGATTCTTACTTAATTACTTGATATTATTTTTTTAAACTTTAATTATTTTTTTCAATATACGTTGTACAATTTCACGTATTTTTTGATAAAAGTATTGAAAACCTTTTTTTCGTGTCTATGTAAAATTATACATTAATTCTCGTGTCGCATTTAAATTACCATAGTAGCAACCGTATACGCCTAAGAGGTCTACCGAAACTATAACTTAAACACAGATATGCTCTAATTAACTAACACAAACGAATGGAAACCATAATAACAGCAATAAATTAACGAAAAAAGACGTTCGGTCTTACGCATATTCGACATATTTTGTCATAATCGAAACGGTAGTGGTGGCGCTTATTTTTTGTAACACTTTTTTTGTTCGGTCGGTGCGTTGCGTGAGTAGCAACACTTTATGGGTTCCGTACTTTGAGATTATTTTTTATAAAAAGGAATATATAGCATCTAATTGTATTTTAAATAATATCTTATAGTTATAAAAATAGATATTTAAAAAAAAATTATACGTATGAATTAGGAATTCCCGTGGGTACCAACTATCGTATCAATCAACTGGTTATGCAGGCCGAATCACGAAAGAGTGCGCCGCTACTAGTTCCGCTTCTTGTGCAGCGCACCTTCTTGACTACCCACAAATTATTAATCATTCGCCATGAATCATTCATTTCATCATTCTTCCCTCTTCCCCTTCTAGAGCGGACGTACCTTGGTTACGCCTTCGGTTCCGAGGGGGCAGAATTATTCAACTTGGAATGGTGGGGGGCTTTTACAAAGTCCGCGTAACTGACAACCATCATCTTACCTTCTGCCATAATAATATTTTTGAATTCCGGTAGTTGAGAACTAAGTTAGCCAGTTTCTTCTCCGGTTCAAGAATCTGCTTCCAACTTCGACCTTATAATTATTTACCATCAGGTGAGATGAAGGCCAAGAGCTATTTAAGGGGTAAATAATAAAAAAATAAATTAAAATTACTGATCCCTAAATAGAAAAGATTGACAAGTCTACATAGGAACGTTTCCGCATATTTGCGATTGGCATCCGACCTTTCAACTCGAACGCCTAAATCGCTTCGGTATGCGCCTGAGCATAAACTTTTACATGTGTTGAGTCAACCTAATTAAGGCGGTGGAGTTTAAATAGCTGTGTCCCTTAGATTTCACCTACATTTACCAATCATATGCGGTCAATATAAGATTAGTTATTAGCTAATTGAGACGTAATTGACATGAATCTGACTGCACTGTAAACATGGTTTGACAAAAAAGAAGTAAAGTTTTTTATTCATATAATTCTTTCTGTATGTATAATAAAATTATAGAAATTTAGTTTCTGTACATTGAATATAATCACCAAATTTTGAGTGGGAGAGCATAAAAATCCGATTTCTAAAATACTTTTTCATCTGTCAGTCCGTGTGTTCTGTACGCGATAATCTCTTAATCTAATGAACAGATTTTGATGCGTTATTGATTTGTAGATGCAGCTTTTCTCGGAGCAACTTCTAGGCTTTGTTTCATCAAAATCAGATTTCGGAAAAGTTATGGTCATTTAACAGTTACTATTTATGAGATTTTGTTATAAACAAAGCCTTTTTGAACCGACTTCAAAAAACGAAAAATTCAAATTTAAAATTAGTTTTCGGAGCTGGTGCTTCACTTTCTATTGTTCCTGGAAACAACTCAGCACCGACTCCAAATAATAAATGGGATAACTTCTTAAATTTAATTGTTTTTGTCTTTTACTGTTTGGAAGTAGATTTTTAGTTCTGTTTATTTATTTTTTTCACAGTTTTGCTATTAAGTTTTGCAGAAAAGAAGACTCTAAAATTGCCTAGGTACTATGAAAAATAAAATAGTGTGTCATCGTGAAACAATGATATTGATATGGACATAAGCAAAAAGGGTTAATAATAATGGAAGCAGATATGGCCAAGTCGTAGTCTGATGATGCTAGAAGTGGAATGCTTATCGCCTGATCGGTGTGTAAAAAACCAGTGCTTAACTAAAATAGAAGCGAAGAACTAGCAAGCGTGCGTGCATCTCTACCAAAATAATTTGAGTACATATCACAACCATAATAGCCTCTTGTTGGAAACCAAATAGGTTTAAAATATTTTAAAGGGGATTAAAACCTTATTTGTTTAAAACTTTTTTATTAAAATGGAATATGTTTATATTTTATCTGTGGATTTTCTCACTTTTGAGCGGGAAATATTAACTTTTTTTCTTCTTTTCTTTACAATAAATACGGGTTGAGCATGTCGTTAAAACTAAGAAGAAGTTTTATTTTATCATATGAATACCCTGAATTAGCCCAATCCTGTACACCTCTTTTGAAAAGAGTCCGTACTTACATCACCAGTGAATGAATGAAGTTACTTGGAATCCAGGCCAAAACAACTTCTTGACAGGCAGATGGTAAAGGGCCGCTCTAGTTTTTAACGTGATAGCGAAATGTTCGACTCGAAGGACTCGTAGAGGAAATTTGCAATTATCTTCCCAACATCTACGCGAAAGAGAGAAAAAAAAGGGATTTTTTCAGCTAGTGAGACTCGACGTAGGACACAGTTTGAAGTAAAGCTATGCGTCATTTAAAATTTAATACATATTATAGCGAGGGATGATAACTACAATACCTTCTGTTAGAACCTTTTTTATGATATAGAATACTATATTTTTAAAATAAGAAAAATGTGTATGTCACTATGAGTGTCAATAAAGTAGCTGAACTGTTTTAACGTGTTTTTATTAGTTTGTCTGAAATACTATTTTCCAGTAAGTTTTAGGTGATAATCACAAGGCAATTAGAGATTTCACACCTTCCCTCCCTTGTTAGTTTTGATGCATCTGTTTAAATTTATTACCAATCTTTCCATCTGCTAGCTAAAATAAATTTAGGATATTGTTCAGGACAGGAACTTTGGACTATCCACTTCAAAGTTTAAAATAATAGAGAGTAGTCCAAGATTATACTCCAAGATTTAAATTAATAATGAGGGCTAAAATCAAGGGCATCATAATTAATATGGAATAATGGGTTACCAGGTTAATGAAATAATTACAGAGCAAAAGTATACCTTTTTTTGTCGGAAAGGTCGAATGCATTTATGCATTATTCCTATAGTACGCTGCCAACTGTAGAGTTAGCGAGACGAAAGGCGTTCCTCAACAACCAACTAAATATCCTCTCTGGGCTGACCGCCATAGTGCAGGTTGACGACGACTCGGGCTCACCTGAGAACATTTCACCGGGTCACGGGCCTTACCGTGCACCGTTTAAAATATCTACAAATCGACAAAGGATCTTTTGGCTTGGGACGTCAAAAAAATAAAATGTTTTGGCACGTAATGGCGGGTTCGAATGATTTCTCTATATTTTATTTAATATATTGGGTTGGAGTGTAGTTTTTGTCGTGAATTTCGTGTAGTTTTTTGCCTAATAGGATTGTTATATCGTGCAATATATGGGATACATCATTCAGTGGTGATTAGTGCCTAACGTGAGATTATTCCGTATTACATTTCCATTCATTCATTTATTGGATTAGTTCATTTATCGTATATTTTTATTCTCATTTACTTATCTTTTTATCGTTGCATTCATTTTCAAAAAATTTTCTCGTCAGTCATTGACAAACCCCGCCATTTTGTTACGCGAAAAAAAATTTAGTTGCCATTAGTCGCCTTCCAAAAGACTCCTTGGGGTAAAGGGATACATTAGACCGGTATCCCGGAGCCAGAAATAAATAAATAATCACATAAGATATGGCTGTATGGGTTTTAGTTCCCTTTGCCTTTAAAGGACTAAAATTGGACAAAAAAGGGAGAATTGAACAAAAAAAAAAACAACAAAATATCAGTGAACTGTCATATGTTATGTTAAATCACTGTCAAAGTCAAATTGTGATTTCGTGTACACAAGTATTTCGCATTTATTACTTCAAATTATCACATACAAATTAGTTTAAATTTATCCATAATAGAAATACTCGTTCGTAGAGACCGTTAAATTTTATGGGAGAAGTGCAATATCAAAAACTGGTTGTGATCGGTATGCTAAGTGATCGAAAAGATTGTTGTTTATTTAATAACTGTAGCAATGTTTAATGTTTACTATTATTGTCGACGTATAGCTATAACATACGTGGAGAGCTCATGGACGTGATATACGCATAAATAAAATACTTGACTAGTTAAAATTGCGCTTTAAATTTTCATTTTAATAATGCGTGTAAATATTCGAAGATTGTCCCTTCTGGGGGGTGTTCTTGTATTGTTTTACTTGTTAGTGACTTACTCTTCGATAATTGAGGTGCCAGGATCGAGGCCGGTGAAGCATACGGCCGTAGAAATAGAAAATAGAATCAATAACTTAGAAAAACAAATGGATAAAGAATTGATTGAGAGTGGAAGATTATTGAACAAATTTAAACAGCATATGGCAAAAGCTAATGCCAGGAGAGAAAATGATATCGATATGAAAGAAAATAAAGTGGATGGTTCAAGTAAGTTACATATTATTAAGATCAACATCGAATATACATACCACTGATAAGCATAGGTCATTCTAGAAACACATAATGAGCTAGCGCCATAATATCACGACAATAGCCCATTGTAGATTGGTTGGTGTCAGTGGTTGCCACATATTACTAACACCAATGTTTAACATGCTTTCTGAAGCAGCTAGGAGCTGTACAAACAAGCTAACATATGTACTTTATTTTGTTAGTTTTTTGTTGAATTTTGAACTTTATTGATGAACACATGACAAAAAATATATAACCTAAAGGGTAGAAAGTAAGCAGAAATAATGTGCTTATTTTGCAGCAAAGTTTCTTTCAGCAGACCCACAACAGGTAATAAATTGAGAAAGGTAGAGTGTGTAAGAAATAATAGTTTATAAAAATAAAAAAAGTAGTTCCTAATACAAATTTAATAATTTTAATAATTAATTTTTAAGTCTAGTAGATACATGGTAGAGACCACCTACTTTATATATATATCAGCATAAGACTTTCAATGCTGGATGACTAATTGAGTGTTCAAAAATTAAAGATCCAAATATTATTCTCAGTGCATAGGAATCAATAATATCTCTAGTCTAATGACTGAATTTAGCAGTTATATCAAGTAATAACTTGATATTTTAATGGGTAATGGCTACAATTTATTGCCAAAATCAAAGCTTTATTTTTAACTTTTAGCTATATTTAAATATGGCAAAAAATCAAAATTCAAACTATCATAAGCAAAGCCATTCAAAACTCATTGAAAATTAAAAAAAAATAGATATCCTAATGTTGAAGGTATACCATCTATCCTGATCATATAGCTTATCCATTAAATTGATCAAATATGTGGCTATAAAATATTAATAAAAACTTTATAAAGTGGTAGCTGATTCTATTGCTATTCCGTCTGTATACTCCCTGTAAAGACACCTAAAAGTAGCCCACTGGCACCTTTCTCAAAGTGGGTATGTTTGAGAAGGGTGGTCTAGTAGTCTAGTATAATATTAGTGAATACACCCACTTGATAACAAAGTTGAAATTTGATACTTAGTTGTGTTTAATATGCGTGTTTGTTGAGTCATAGATAACTAAAGAGTATGAAGTGACCTAAAATTAAATAAAAACAGCTACATTAGATACAATGTCTTTTCCAATATGATCCACTTTAACCATTCTCAGTAAGTTCAGTATTAATCTTCATATGTTGTCAACCGAACTATGAAAGTAGACCCTTTCATAGTTTGGTTTATATGAAATAGATATGATGTTGTCGAATTAAATTCAAAGAATTTTCCTTTTGTTTCAGACAGTCTTGTGCTGCCTGTGCTCCTCATTGCCTGTGATCGTGTTACAGTGAAGCGCTGCCTAGATAACCTAGTAAAGTTCCGACCGAACAAGGATATTTTTCCTATTATTGTTAGTCAGGTCAGTAAAAAATGTATGGAAATAAATGTTAAACATTAAATTCCCTAGATACATAAGATACCTTTTAGTTCTCGCGAATGCGCTATCGCAAAATACAGTATGGTATTTAACAAAACTTATTGATAAACTTTTGGAAAGCATTTTGGTATTTGATATACTTGTGTTCAAAAATTTTAAATTAAATTTTCCCTATGTTATCTCTCAATTTCTGAACAAGCTGAGCTAAATCGATTTTGCACAGAATGTAAATGCCATAATCTCCACTATACAGTTTGGCTGGTTTTCTATCATTTCAACAACACAAGTAAAAGATAGAGGACAGGTGACGTCATGTGACGTTGCTTATATTAAAATTTTAAACTATTAAACTTGTAGCTGCTAGTCACGCCGTGGATAGACAGACAAATGTCGATACCATGAAGGGCATTTGAACAGTTAAAATTAGTCTTTAAAAACTAAACCATATTTAAGTTGCGTTTTGGTTTAATTGTTGATGCGTCAACACAAACTCACCAATATAATCTCCTTGTTCATTATGAACTCCAT
The DNA here is from genome assembly GCA_943193645.1 of Acentria ephemerella. Classification (NCBI taxonomy): domain Eukaryota; kingdom Metazoa; phylum Arthropoda; class Insecta; order Lepidoptera; family Crambidae; genus Acentria; species Acentria ephemerella. Next base: position 2,548,824 of record OW971901.1, on the reverse strand, counting down.
TATTTCAGGACTGCGGCCACAATGAGACATATAAAATTATCAAGGCGTTTGCGGATTCCGATCCCACGATCACAGTAGTTCGGCAACCAGACCTCTCAGAGATACCATTGCCTCGAGTCAAGGTCAAGTTCAGAGGGTACTACAAAATAGCGAGGCATTACAGGTTCGCTTTGAACCATGTGTTCAAGACTCTTGGACATGAAGCAGTTATCATTGTTGAAGGTAAGTTTCTGACAGAACTGCTGCTTAGATGCGACGTCGCATTTGTTATTTTTGTTATAAGGTTGACTGGAATGCCAACATTAATGCTTTATAAGCGGTAAGGCGGTTTTAATGTCGTAACACTAAAACTCCATTTGAATATTTATATTTGTTGTGCGAGCTAGATTATCATTATTACTTGCGTGTACGCTGGCCTTTGGTTTGTCTAGATTAATAAATAATTCATTAGCCATGTCATAAAAGACGCCTCCATGCGTTACTTTGACAAAGCATCCCACCATACCACTTGGCTCATTGTAAGAGCATCCGACTACTCTCCTGACCCTAACGCACCGACCCGCTTACGCAGGTGAAGCCTGTCGATTAGAAATCCTCCAGAGGCGAATCGCCCCTTAAGGCTTAAGACTCTCCAAAGTTCTCGCCTCCTTAAAACCGCGGTAACGCTGCAAAGGCCATCTGCGGCCAACAGCATTAGTCAATAAAAAAAAAAAAATTGTGTTGTGGATAACAGAGAAATATAGATAGTATAAGAATATATAAAAATTTAGAAGTATACTAATTAAACATATAAACAACCAAGACTCGCAAAGAAATATTCGTACTTATCATACAAATATCTGCTCCTACCGGGATTCGAAGTCGGGATCTCTAGCTTAGTACGCAGGAGTACTGACCACTCGACCTGACGGCCGTTAATAACAAGTACTTTTCTCATTATAATATCAACTGCTGTTTAAATACGATTATATTCTGATGTTCTTACCGATAATAATAAGATGTTTTTTATTTACACAAATGTTAGTAATACAAACTTGTATTGAAACTTGAAATAATTATGTTACTGTTGCGATATTTTTGAAATTATTAACGAGATAATTCTTGGACTTCATCTCAATGATGGTAAGAGACGATAAGACCGATGATGCCATCGTGTAACACCCTCAGATATGATTGAGATTGAGATATGCCTAAACCAACACCAACAGACTTAATTAACGCCAATACTGTTGGAACACAAGCTATTTATAATGTTAGACAGGTAAACATAGAAAAAGCCTTAATACCAATCGAACCGATTAGACAATTTCTACCTCCACGGGGAAATGAGCCGTATTGTGTAATTTCATATCTGTCACGATGGCATTCGTCATTATAATCATCACTGCGTACTGAAAGCGAAACGTCATAATGATATACAGAGAAGTGGCAATGGAACTGCTGCATATGTCAAAATGATAGCGATAGCGATAGATTCAGAGTAAGGAAATAAGGGGGCAGGTCTTTATATCTGATTTAGAACGACAAGACCAGAGAGTTAATCTATTATATATTTCTTACACTCATACCTATATATCTATGTATACTTACCCGAGTGTCATGCAAACAAATATCGTAATCTTTATATTTCCCTATTATCTAGCGCAAAGTAAGCTTCATTAAAAGCTTGTGTTATGACTACTAGATAATTCAGAAATGTAGATAGCAATATGTATAAAAATATCAGATGTATCACGTGAAAAATAATTTATAGCCATTACACAAATATGCAGAGGTACTGACAGCTCTCGACCAGAGGGCCGTCGTAATTCTGGATTTAGCCAAAATATCCTCTTCACGTAGCTTTAGATTTTAAGTGGTCTTGAAGAACCTTTACTCTTGGTAATTTATAATTAATATAGATTAAATATTATTGCAAGCTGTTGGAATAATGAAAAGTATTTCTTAATCGGGATTTGTTTTGTATATTTCACAGATGATCTGGACATCTCGCAAGACTTCTTTGAATATTTCCTGGGGACGTATCCTCTGCTTCTCAAGGATCCTTCTCTATGGTAATTATTATATAACCTAATACACAATACAGTCTATGGTCTATGGGTATTTAAAAAATTACTATTATTTTTCTGTAGCCTGGATATATTCCTAATCTCATGACAGGATATGTCTGTAAATAATAATGGTATTCAGGATAGGATTTATCATATATCAACGTGTATCAGTGATAGATAACACTGATAAAAATAACAGCCGTTTAATGCATGGAAACAAGATTGTTTCTATCAAATGGCTGTTTGTATATTTGCTAGGACATAATCTCTTGGACCTTGCTAATAGAGATCAAAATATAATGAACTCCTTCTTCCACCAAATAAAATAAAAAATAATGTTTACAATACTATGCAAAGGAGGACTTATCTCTAATAGAGATCTCTACCATTCAACCCCGTCGTGGGTGTTTGAGTTTTTTGTCCATCTTGAAGTGCATTTGCAAAATAGAATAAAACATTGTGCGAAGTGTTACTAACTTTTATTTCCAGTATGTATAGAGTGTAAGTTCGTACCTAAACCAATGTATATCCCCATTAGGTGCATATCGGCCTGGAACGACAACGGTAAGAAGGAGGTAATAGATCTGTCGCATCCAGAGCTTCTTCACCGAACTGACTTCTTCCCCGGCCTCGGCTGGACGCTGCGCAGGGAGACATGGTTCGACTTGGAACAAAAGTGGCCGGAGGCGTGAGTTGTTTGTTTATATTTCGACACTCCTGTATATTATCTAGCAACGACAAAGTAAATAAGCGTCATTATGAGCTTCTGTTATTAATATTTTAATATAATTAATTTGCAATATATTATCGTCAGCCTATATACTCTCGCTGCTTGGTGCAGGCCTTCCTTGGGGCAGAAGAAACACATAAGAAACACATTTTATTTTCAATATAACTCGTTGGTCTCGGTTCATATTGCAAATAAAATAAATTGTAACCGTAAAATTGTAAATACCGCTAGATTATAATATATGACGCGAGATTGTAAATCGTCGAAAAATTGTAAACTGCTACTTACAATTTAACGCATTATTTTTAGGAAGATAATATTGTATTGAAGTGATACCGTTAAATTTTGAAATGGCATGCGACGGAACGCACCTTGCGCGCTGATTGGTTGAACATCATATGCCCCGAGCCGATATATCTGTTTGTTAATTCATTTACTGTCGAATGTAAACAAAAAGTGTTTTGATGATTGTAAATTGATTACAAGTTGGAAATAACTCAATACTTTAGAATTAACTATATGAAATGGTTATGGAGGTAAAATGATTCTGTGTTTAACCAAAGAAGTGCAGATTGAATGATTAATAAGTTAGTGTTAGTCACCAAAAGTAGCATAAGAAGCCATACATTTTAATTGTTTTAATATTTTTATGCGTGTGACCTATGTGATCTCATTTGATGATATTTACTAAGTACTGTAAGACCCAAAAATCAAGAACAGCCTTTGGATAGTTGATAATATAATTTAACAGTTTCACTACGCTAGATTATAATCTACCGAATGATAATGCGTTTAACTGTAAGCAGTATTACGGATCACAATCTTTAGAAAGTTTACGATTTCGCTAGATAGATTATAATCTCGCGGTATCTACAATTTTACGGTGACATATGTAAGAATAACTTGAATCCTTTCAATGCCTATGTTATGCTATTTCTTAACTGCTCATCAAAATAAATTACAATTTTTAGGTTCTTTGATGATTGGCTGCGTAACCCTGAAAATACAAATGGTCGAGCCTGTATCCGGCCGGAAGTATCACGCACATTTACCTTTGGAAAAGTAAGTTTATATCATAATTTGTCTCTATTAACCCGCGTTGCTGAGTTTTTTTGTAGCAACCATATCTGATGTTGGACTTGCCGTAAGATTTCATAGTGAAATAATATAAAATAAATGTTAGAAGAGTTTAATAATTAAATTGTTGTCTCTGGTGCATGCCTTTTTACCTATAATTAAGTTTGTACTTAGCAGACTACTATATTGCACGTTTAATTTCGAAACGATTTGTGTAAAATTGTTGATGATCTAATAAATAAATAGTAAGAATTTATGAGATTCGTTCAACCACTTTTCCTATTCCGTGAAGAAGTTCCCTGTTGCGGTTTAATATGTTCTTTACCTGTGATTATGATAATATTCTTATCCAAAGCTTGTGGCGTAGATACTTCATTACAGAAAAATATAGATATACAGGGTGTTAATTCATACCAATATCAAACCGGAACCTACGTATGTTAACATAGTCATATAAATACTATGGTGATAATAAAATTAGTAAAATAATTCTCAAATAAGTATTTTCTTCTCTTTTTGTGTGATGTTGCTATATGTGTACAATCAAGTGTTAAATTAATAATAAACAAATAAATGTCTCCATACAAATATTTCGATCAATACAATAATAAATACTATAGAAAATTTCAAAATGAATTTAAAAATTTTTAATGTATTTTACGTACATTTTTGACTTGATTTAACTTTTAAACAGATCGGAGTAAGCAAAGGACTGTTCTACGATATGCATCTCCGAGCCATGCAACTCAACTCGGAGTATATTGAATTCACCAAACTCAACCTCACCTATTTGCTCAAGGTAATGTAATTGATTCAGGGGCTGTTTCTAAATAAAAATAACAGGGAAATATCTACAGAAAAGCTTAAAAATATATATAACTGAAAATTTTTGTTTCAGTATGGAATATCGTGTAAGTGACATGCTAATCATTAAAACTGTAATTTCTTCCATCGCTACTTTTTTATTTCTTTTTCAAAGATGGCGTTAGTGGTAGTTTGTGGGTGAAACAATGTTTACCTGGTCAATTAATGTCAGATATAAATAACATCACATAGTCACAGATATATAAGATAAGATAAAATAAGATAAAATACATATGTACTATAAATTAAACTTGATTACCACTGACTCAATGATAGCGATTGATAGTAGGTTATTTCCGCGTTTATGATTCTGATTTTCGTCTTTCAACTTTTAACTGTGCTATTAAAAAATTGACCGTGGGTGTGAGTCAGCCATGAAATTTTTCAATTAACACCCAAAGGTTGTTTAACTTACAGCTATTTCAATAATGTATATGGATCCACGTAAAAGTGATGTGAAAATAATATAATAACGACTTTAAAATATATGGTAATTAATTGTTTCTAAGTTTGTATAAGATAGAATGTTTATATCTAATAAGAAATTATATAAAGTCATCATTAAGGATTCGTTCAGGACATCAGCATAAATTTTGTTGATTGATAATGTCCTAATTTATAAGTAATTATAGTCAGTGGCTCAAACGGGAAAAACTTCATTGATTGTGATTGATTACCCGAGAGATTTGATCTTTTTCCAATCGATGTTTGAGTTAAAAATAAAAGCACGGCTCGCATTAATCTATAATCTCCTAACCGCCCTCGTATAACTCGTAATACATAAAGAAAGAAAACCCTTTGTTTTTAAGTTTTAAAAATTGTTTGCCCAAAAAATAGATTTTCTGGCTCACAATTTTTTTTTACATATTACGGTGAAAAGAAATGTAGTTATCAGGAGATTAAGTAATAAGACATCTTATATGAAACGTGTTTTATGAAGCATATAAATTAAGATTTTAAGAGAAGCTTTAGCCTTCAACTATATTGGTGCTGTGGTGAATATGGTGCTACTATATGTCCTGAAATAAATAATGTATTTTTCCTAATAGGAAAACTACGATGAAGCTTTACTGAACACTGTGTACTCCTTACCGGAACTGACTGCGGAGGAAGTAGTCAATTCAGCCGCGAGCGAGCTGACTTCAGTGAGGGTCAGTTACTCTAACGCCAAGACCTATCAGAAGTCTGCTAAGAAGCTCGGTCTGATGGACGATTTTAGGGTAAAATTTGTTTTTTTATAATAAGCTCAGCAAATGACTAGACATCACATAAGCAGAAAAGTAGTCCACATGTGAAAAAAGCTAGGAGCATCCGATATACTGGTCTAGCCCTGCCCTGCCCTAGCCTTGCAGGCTCGAAAGTGCGTTTACACCCTTTTCTAAAACATGGGTTCATGTTTTATGAAGGTGGAAATACGTGGCCGGTAAGGGTGTTACAAGTTTTATATGTACAACAGAGAAAGAAGTCTCAAAATCTCTTTGTGCGTAAAGTAGACATGGTGACAGTAGCGAAAGAGTGCCTCCGAATCTATTAAAATAAGAATAACTTAATTCATATGTTATTAAAATAATATGAACCTAATACTATAGGTTAGCTGAAGTGGGCTTGGTTAGAAGATATGGCTGAGAAAAGACAATAAAAAAAATGTTTTTTACAATTACAGAGTGGAGTCCCTCGAACAGCTTACCACGGCATAGTGTCGTGTTTTGTCAAAGGAAGACGGGTCTATCTCGCCCCTAACTTCACTTGGGTCAAATATGACCCCAGTTGGGGTTAAAGAGATCCCAAAGTGAAACGAACATTCGCAAACTTGTGGGGGTAAAACAAATTTTGAGGTTAATAGTAAATATACAAGTATATTTTTTATCCATGCATGTTTAACAGTTTGTATTTTTATACAGTAATATTAAATTTTTATACAATAGTGATGATGATGATTCTACTTAATAGTTTGAATAAAAGAGACGTACCGGGAGATAATTCCCATTAGACCCACCGTGATTTTTGGTGGGTGTAATGGGAATAAACTTGAAAGTCATTTTATAATACATCTCTGGTGAGGCTTTTACGAATACTGAAGAGGTTATTAAAGATGTGCATAGATAAAAAATAGTCTCATATGACCCCAGTTGATAATTTCCATTGGTAGATCATATGAACTTGTATTGATTCTGGGACACTGCATCAAATTATAACGATTATTTGAGGATAAATACTTAACGTTAAAAAGAGACTAATATACAGGACATATTGCAAGTAATTGTAAAAATTAAGCTGTGGCGCTGCTGCTGTCCCTTTCTTGCTATAAGATTCTAAAAGAGACAGCATTGTTGAAACATTTTGAGTGTCTCAAAATCTCCACACTATTTTTATATAAATACGACTAATTAGTATAATTTGACCAAATATTCGGCTTACTGAATGCTAGTAAATTGTTTTTAGAAAATTGTGAACTTTGTGATATTAATAATTATCTTTCGATAATAGACTTTTTTCTTATCATATTTGACATTTCGACAGAATGCGTATTTCATTGAAGTTATTAAAAAACAAATATCTAACTGACCAAACGCCTACAACCTACACTGTGGCGAAATTAAGATAGTAATGACATGTCACTTATAAAATTGGCCAAACTGGTTAGGCTACAGGAGGCTACAACGCATAGATATGCATGATAAACATAACTCCTGCTCGTGACTCCACGTGACCACCACGTTAAATAACATATCCTCAGACCTTGAGGCTTTTATGTCTAGTCAAGGTCCCGTATTAATATCCTATCTTATCTTACCCTGCCATGGAATGTTTGATACTTGGAGGTCTTTTTGACTTGCTATGTTAAATCTCAATATTAGGCCGTTTTCTTCTTGCTTTTGAATATGCCACTTCCAAAGAACTCAATTCTGCCGATTGTAGTCATAATATCGTCACATTCTACAGACATGACATGACATTCAGAGACAAGAGATATGAATACCTCTCCTCCATGTCCTATATTAAGACCGATATGATATCATACGGCTCATATCGAAAACAGCAAACTGTCTAACGACCGGAATAGGAAAGAAGGTGGTATGTAGACAATGCTGCTTATCACTATACAAATCTTCCCCTTTGCTTATTCCTATTTAATTTCTTCCATTACGAGAAGGACTCTAATGGTTTTAATTATGAGACTTTTCTTTTTTTTCTAAAAAAAAGCTATCTATCACCTTCTAGTATGTTCCTCTATCCCTATCCATTCTCAATTCTTTTTAAAACACGAATTTTTTTTTTATAATACGATGGCTGTGTTCCATTTTTCTTCTTCCATGATAAAGTGATGTAATTTTTATTTTATCCTAAAAAAAGCCCTGGTTAAGAGGTGGCGCCCAATATACAATCCAGCTAGCTTCCTAAAGACACCGGTCTAGCAAGTTCTATTAATGCCTGGATTTTTTCGTGGCACCTTCAAGGTTCAATTTAGCGCTCCAGCACAGAAGTAAATGACGCAAGTCACAAACCTATTTTCGTTTATAATTTAGTTAAAAAATATTGTATTAAAATTCAGCAGAGCCAGTTACTAATTAATTATCTTTTTAATGTATTAGAAGTATTTTTATGAATATAGCTCGATAGGGTAAGATGAAATTCGTAACATTCTCGTAGAGATGCACCATTTTGAATGAAGAAAGCATGGCATATGACCCGATAAATTGATTTTGTTTGAGACAAATTTTAGTCAAATCTAATCTAATATCTTTAAATATCACTTGTATAGAGTGTACGCAATTCGACTCGTTTTAAGGGAGACACCTCTTAACGTGTCTCATTAGATCGCGATCACTTGACAACCAGAACCCCTATAGATGAGTCCCTGAAATTTCCAAACTATTTTAGGCAAGATACACCTTTCACAAAATTAACTGACACCTCAGATCCCTATCAGGTAAATTAATTTAAAACTCTTATCTCTTTTTTACCCATAGATAAAAAATGCTTAATGATTAATAAACCAACGTAACTATTTTCAACTTAATCGGTTTTCGTTTACGACCCCTGGGATCATAGTACATGCTCGAACCCTGGGGGTCGATGTCGGTTTGAATATATATTGAATATGTACTTAGAAAGTAGTCTGCTTACCTGCAATGAAAATTCCAACAAACATAGTACGCTTCTTGGCACTGCAGGCAAACTGCACACTGCAATTGGATAGGCAATTGGTTGGTCCATTGCAGTCGTGCTAACTGCACCCGCTACCTTATACAGTATGCTCTACTTTGTAAAGTGTTGCCACATTTAAAAATAAGTTTTAAGTGTTTTAGTTTCAGTTACATTTAGTACAAAATATTCCTAATTTAATAAATAAAAAACGCGGCGAGGTGAGCGCCAGAAAATTTGGCAATGACTTGCAAAGTAATCTTGATTAAGTATTTAAAAAAATATTTAATGTATGTCTTAGCCTACAGCTGAAACTCCGAAGTCAAGTCTCACATTTATTGTAATTTGTACACTATTTAATGTAGCAAATAAAATAAAACCCTTAATCAATATTTTAAATTATCGTTACAAACATTTTTTAAAGGATTTTTTATTCTAGAAAAGGTCTGCAAATGTCTGTGCATCTGTCGTCTGTTATATTAACTTTCTATAAGCATCTCCCTACGTCGCCAAAATCCCTCTTTCTCTCTTTTGTATACCCATTCCATCCTTAGATTGCCTGGAAAAGATCGCTATTAGCGGTAAGGTCGCCTATTATATATATATTTCAATATACAATGAAGTGCGATTCTTTATTTCATAAATAATTATAATAAAAGAAATATATAGATAATATTACAGTAAGTATCATTTTAATTTGATAAAAAAAATCAAAGAATGAAATATATGCCAGTTTCCTTAGAATAATATAATACTAGATACTTTTAGATACATAAGCTTCTTTTTTAAATTTCAGATTTAAATCTTTGACTAAATACAAATTCTTCTACCAAATTACTTATACTTCTTTCTACAAATATAATTTTAGATTGGTGTTCTACTTTTTAATATCCAACAGTAAGACTTGCGAACCCGCCGGAGGGACCGTGGTTAAAATAGTGTGAAAGAAAACCCAATTTAGCTTTCCACTTTTATCTATTTAAGCTGAATCAGTTTTTATTAATTTTAGTTATTAGTATTAATTTCTGTTATGTTAATGTGTTAAACTCGCCTAATCTAATTTAAGCATTCAGTTGTCTTATAACAATAAACTGTCAAAGATTATAGTTAGATTGCCCTACATATCAGTTTTTTGAACGACCGAATGCTCCACTGATAGTAGTCAGCATAAACGTGTACCTTTAAGAGCGTTTCAATATTTGTTCTTAATATTGAACTCTAAGTTTCAAATTTGCCGACGAAATGCGTTATATCATTACCTGACGTGACGATCAAGACAAGAATGTTCAATTGTTTTGTTTTTTGTTTTTTTTTGTTAACGAATATTTGGGTAGTATATCATAAATTTCATAAAATCGTCAAAAATTTTAAACGTTGTAGGATCTATCTAAAAATTATTCTAACAGTAATATAGTATTACTATCCTTTTTGAGACCATATTGAGAGAAAGAGATTGTGCTGTGCTTAAATTTAGATTTAGCGAGTGAAAAAGTGTACTGTCTAAACTTTAATTAGATAAAAATGTAGTGTGATGTATATATATACGTATGTATTAAAGTTTGTGTGTAATTCGTTTATTTTCTGTTAAAATTTCATATTGAATGGCTGGCCGTATATTAGTAGAATGTCATAGTTAAGAACTTCCAATTAAAGTTATAGCTGATAATATTTTTCAAATTAATTTATATTATTAATCTATCTAATTATATTATTAATGGCCGTCCGGTCCCCTCTCCTATGCCAGAGGTGACGGGTTCGAATCTCGGTAGAGACAGATATTCGTGGTACAAATATTTGGTTACGAGTCTTGGATGTTTGTGTCTATATTTTTCCGTTATCTAGTATCAATAACACAAGCTCTAATGATGCTTAATTTTGGCTAGATAATACGTGTGAGTAAGATAAATATTATTGTATAATTATATTACTACAAGAGGCTGTTTCATTTTAAGTAATGCAGACAGAAACCGACCCATCACCGATTGACTTAAACGTATGGAAAGACTTAATATAATAAATATGTTTACCACACTGGAGCTCTTACCTGCATATAACAATATGATAGTTTCAACACTTAAATGTATATGTATACATTGTATAATATGAATACTGCATAAGACTGTGATCGCATTGTAATTTATTGTATCGAGCTGTAATATACCTAAAGCTAATGTTGTGTTTGTAATTCATTAAATTGATATTGTTGATTTTTTGTTTTATTTAATTTCACTTTGCTATTAAATGATTTTATTTTCAATCGCAAATTGTTTTCAATCTACGACACGGTATCAGCGTTAACACGTTCAATGCGAAAAAAATATTCAGGAGATTCACGCGTGGCGGACAAATGTTACAATACTTAAATTGACACAAAGAGCTCAAAATTTTATAAAAGTATTCGAGAATTGTTTCTGCTAAATGTTCAAGATCAATTTATTACAGTAAATAATAATTCGTTTGTCATACGTGTGAATAAGTTATGATGTGTAAACCAGCCTTTATGCAAGCGACGTACATAGAAACAACCGAACCGCAGCACTTCCACATTAAAACTATTTTTTTTAATGTGGCTGAGATGAAATATAAAGGACAACAGAGATGCTAGAATTTATAGATGTCATATTTCTTGATATTTAATTGAGCACGCCTCGCGTGTTCACCGCTTGGCTACACAGTTTGAATGGACACGCCAGGCGTGTTCGCCGCACGCAACGTGTTAAAAAGGTTTTACTGAATGCTAGCTAACGTGTATAGTGCGCTTAAAAATTAATATACTACATTTATATTATTTTTTAAGCACACCCGAGAACTTAGAGACAAATCACATGATAGGTAGAGCAAAAGTTTGACAGCCTATATGATGTGCACAGAACTATTTATTAAAGTAACTATAAAAAACCAGTTTCAAATAAGGCTGTATTTGCTTACCACTTGCGATAATCGGAACCGAATCGCTTAATGAAAAACTAAATTAAAAAAAATTTCTTGACTAATCGAAATTTTCAAAATCCAATTATAAAAATAAATTCTAAGCGTGAAGCGCTTAATCCTCATTGTGAAATATATAACTTCGGGGCGCTAAGTATAATAAACATTAAAATATTGTATTGTCTCCTGGACCAAACTTGTATGCAAAATTTTAGCAAAATCGGATTAAAGGAAGTAGCTTAAAAATCAATTACAAAATCTGGCGCAGACATACAACAGAGTGACACTAAAAATGCAAAAAGACCAGCAGCATCAGTACTGTACATCCAATTAAATTTTTGTGGAAACTCCGACAGCTTCACTATCTATTGTTTCTTTAAACACCTTGGTATCAACTCTATAATTTTTAATTGGATAACTTCTTGTAGTTGATTACTTATGCCTTTTGAGTGTGTTGAAGTCGGGTTTTAGTTTTGTACAAAACCTTTTTTATTTTATTTACCGTGGTAAGTTGAAAAGGTCACCGAATCGTCGTTTGTCTTTCGGCCATTGGTAAAAATATTCGAATATCTTTGTAATAAAATTGAAACACATAATAAAATTGCGTAAGGTGCCTATAAAATTTTAAGGTTACCCTCGATTTCGCTGGGATCCCATCATCAGATCCTGACTTGGTGATAATGGGATTACCTCAGGGTTTAATATAGGGGAAAAAAATAACATTTTACAATTAACAGAGAAATCTTTTTTGAAGTCGGTTAGAAAATTAGAAATGTATGGAATATTACAATTAAGCAAGGGCTTATTTCAAATCCTATACATTTTTCAGTGAGTTAATACGTTAGCGATTAACGAAAGGCATGTTGTTTAAGGTCTTCTGTACTCATAGTGTGAGTTTCAATCGTATCGAGACATTTCGAGCTTGCTGCGTTCAGCTGATAATTGCGTATATAAATAATTCCAATACTTAATAACAAAGGCGCTACCGTCATTTCCAACAATTTGACAGCTGACGGTTGATGACACACTAGGGGTACATGAATGACCTGGTGAACCTGCACGAGCAGAACCCAGGTTACCCCCGTGAAGGGCAATGAAGTTACCGGGGAGTTTTAGTGGGTATTCTCAGTGCCGCTATAAAGAGGTACTGAGTGAGCCCCACACACGCCCGTCGCTTAGCCAGTGGCTGGTACGTCCGTAAATGGATTCCTCCTCGTTAAAAAAAGGGGTACATGAATATTTACAATTCTATCAAGCGAATATAATCAAAGATAAGCAAATAATATTTTTTATCTTTTATCAAGTCATGCCTGTCTTAGCATTTTTTTATCTGCTTATTATTAACTTAGTCACTGCATTGCTGATAAGAAGACTTCATTAAATAACACGATACGAGTAAACAAACACTAGTTAACTGTTTATTGTAATTGGATTAAATAAATTTCATTTTAAAAATGGCAGCCGTGGCAAACATTCATATTAAGTTTGGGAAATATTTATACGATGCAACTGACGTGCAAAACCTTTACGAAGATGAACAGGTAATTATAATTTTGCAATATAAATAAATCAAAAATAAACCTATAGATGATAGGTATTTTTATTTTTGAGGTTTATTGTGCTACAGCTTTTGTAAATCAAAATAATTGTTCTTGTGTGACAGTCTAGTCGAGTGTTCAATAGTTTCCCTGTCTGATAAATTCCTGGTTCCAAGCCCCGTGTGAGTAGATGTTCGTATCTTAGTTGGTGGGTATGTTAGTTATACCCATATTTAGTTTATTAGCTTTCCTGAATCCGTTATTGGCTTTACTTAGTAAGTACAATATCAATGTCCTCCTTTAATCTCTTCTTTTAAAAAAATATAAAGCCGTTCATTAGTCTCTAAAAACTCAAAAATGGCTTGTTAGATATGAATATTTTTTTTATTGTTTAATTAATTAAATTTAAAAAATAAATAATAAAAAACAGGGAAAATGCAAAAAGAAAGGTAAAAAATGTATTTTGGTAATTTTGAGTAAGAAATCATCTGACTGACGTACTATTCAAAACTGTTATATCTTTCGATTCAGATAATTTTTGTTAGATATCGGTATTGGCCGAGTTTGGGTGTTAAAAAGTTTACCGGCTCAAGTAGTTCATAATAAATCTATAGATATATCATATATTCATTGTGATTGTAACCCTTTCCAGTGTGTGGCTTTCGATATAACGAAAAACATACAAGCGTCAGTACATTTCTTAGTGGTACCGAAAAAAGTCCTCCCTCGACTCTCGCAAACTTCTAATGATGACGAAAAGTTACTAGGTAAGTTTACTTATTTATTCACTTGTAAGGCCAACAGCCACATCCAACCAACGTTATGTTGTACTTTGGATTGTTTACATCGGTTACAGCTTGCTTACTACAAATAAAACCGTTTTTTTCTAATATCATAAACTAGTCAAAATGGTTCGAAAAATAAACCAATTTTATTGATTCATTCTCAAAATACCGTCGAACTGGTACGAGAAATTAACCAGTTTTACTGATCCATTCTCAAAATTCAGTCAAACTGGTACGAGAAATTAGACGGATTTATTGATCAGTGGTCAATCAAAGCGGTATAGAAAATTAAACGGTTTTTAAGCACTGGTCCTCAGGATCCGACCGTATTCTTAGGTTACATCTTTTAACTTTTTCCAGGACATCTCCTCATAATAGCCAAGACGGTGGCAATAGACAAAGGCCTTCATCAAACAGGATATCATGTCGTGGTCGATGAAGACTATAAAAGCCAGAAATTAATAGCTATTCATATATTTGGCCGAGCCCTGCATCATATGGTGTGGCCTGTTGGACCTGGGTGTAGACTGTAAAGGTCAATTTTGAAGGAGACCATAATTCTGAAGTATACACTCAAATCTAAATTTAAAGCTTATCTCGTTCTCACTACACGAGAAAAGGGCAGCTATCATATGACGAAGAAAGAATTATCCCCACATGTCATCAATAATTGTGACGGTATGGTTTCTTAAGTGTATCAAGTTGTGATTTGACAATTCTAAATTTTTGCTTTCCATGTTAATGAGTGAAGTGAATTATAGTAAACATAAATTTAGATTATGGTTGTATCTTTAGAATTCCACTTCATGTTATATGAATGAGGGCATAAGTATGCAGGTTAGGAATTCCACACTCTGTCTCTAAAACGTGGAATTCATTCGCAACTCTTAAGTTGTTTCGTATTCTTAAGTAATTTTGTATTAATATACTTTTTAATAAATTCGGCGTCTCAAAAATTATGAATTATTGAAATAATCTGGTTTTGAGAAACTCTTTTTGAATATAACTTGTCCATGTTAGTTTTTATTATGATTGACAAACAATTTAGAGACATCTCCTTTCGATAATAAAACACTTGATATTGTTTTGAATGCTCACTTTATTTTAATTAATTCTGCGGCTCGTTTTCTTGCCTTTCTTCCACTTGAGTCTTAGGCAGCAGACCCCTGATGCTCAGGTCGTACACAACCTCTTCAATCTTCTTAACGTCATACTTAAGAGCGTCGAAACGTTTACGAAGGTGGTCGTTCTTTAAATTCAATAGTCTGGTAAAGAAGGAAGAAAGCTTGCTTAACACCAATTTCCTGACTTCCTTATCTATGTATTTATCAATAAAAAATTGTAAATTGATCGAATCAAAAGAGAATTGTAAAATGTAAGATTTCCACTGACCATCGCCAAGATGTATGCATAAATTACTCTATATTTCTATATCGTATTTAACATGTTTTCAAGGAATTACAACAACAAAAAGCTTCGATTCACGTATATGCCCCAATTGGCGGAGGAGCGCAGAGAAAATTTAAGGGTGGCTATTATGGATATTATAATAAAATCCAAACATTTGTCAATCCATTTTTTTTAACGAATAACAAGTTAACTGTTAACTGTTTGACACCGCGGACTAAAAGATCCATGTCGGGCTGTAAGTTGATGAGAGCATTCTAAACCACAAGAACAGTGAACAAAGTTGAAGTTTACAAGAAAATGCAAGTAATACTTAATGGTTATTATGATTTAAAAGAACTAAGTATATGAGTCTATTTAAATAACGATATATTGACTTTCAATAGTTGTTCGGGGCAGATTTTGATACAACACCTAGTCAAATGCATGTGAAAACTTTAATTATAACAGATTGGATTTCCAAATCTGGATGACCACTTGTTAAAATAAGTAGCTTACCTGAACCCAGCGTTTAATTCCATGATAAACTTTGATATCTGCTGAGGTTTGCCATAATCACCTCGAGTCACACAGTTCACCGCAAGACGTGACTAGAAAAATGATTTGATTTAAAATATGCCGCAGACTTATTATTACAGACAGTGACCCTGAATGGAAAACAAGTGGCCCATCTGATGGTTAGTGTCTACATAGACTGTAGACACTAGCAATATGTATCTAAATACTTATGTTTATTTAGTATATTTATTCAATAGAATATTCCTTATATCTATAACTGGGACAATTAGTAAATGCCCGGTTGATACCCAGTTAAAGTTATGACTATTGCTTTTATAATTATATTTATTTGTTTTCTCATACATATTCCCTGTTGTGACGATTTAAAAGAGCTTAGTAAATAAGTCTATTTAAATAAAGTTATTTTTGACTTTTGACTTTTTTGATCTAGGATTATTCCTTATTTCTAGTATCCATAACACATGCTTCTAAAGATGCTTACTTTGGGCTCGATGATAGGTGTGAGGGTGAAAATAATAGTCACCCTTCGAAAGTGAAATAGAAAAGGCAGTGGGATCTACCTACATGAATTTGAAATTCAATTTTCTACTACCATGAATAGTACTCACCAATTCTGAACAAAGCAGAAGTAATCCAACTAGATAGTCTTCTATATCCAAATGAAAACCTTCTTTTTCTTCCACTGAGCTTACTGCGAAAAAGTAAACTATATTACACAAAAATATAGGATGCAAAAAGTTTATTTAACAACAAAGTTTATCTTATAATGGTGATGATTCTGATGACATCTTCTAAAACAATAATTTTGTTATCTGGCTCTCTTTCATTTTACTATAATAATAAGAAAAGGATATAATGACTTAGAATTGCCAAGTTAGTTGGCAAGTCTTACTTAGACTCCATAAATAGTTTTGCTAATGAGGTATTGAACTTTTATCTATTTTTTATGTAAATATAATGATTATATTGAAATTAGCAATCATCTTTTCTGGCAATACTCAAGCCTAGCAGTACTCAACAGGAGCATGTTTAAAATCATTTTTTTAGGTTTTTAATGATATGTCATTTCAATTTTTCAAGATACATCCTTGAGTTTCGTTATTTGACTAATGTGTGTGGCTTTGTCAAATCAATTACTATAGCCTTACAAAAACTAACTTTTATAAGTGGCTTTTAAAGTATTCAATACTCACTCCCTAATACACCAGCTACTGTCTCATGGGAAGCGAGAATACCAGCTTCTAACCAAATAACCAGTGATATCAGATAGCTGTACTGCTGCGTTACACTACGCCAATGATCATGGTACCTTAAAACAGAAGATATAACTAAACTTAATATACAACAGTTGGAAGAAAGTAATAACAATACATGTGTACAGTGGAACTTACTGGTTTAGTAATTCAAAGTGCTCAGATATCAATATAACAACAAAGCATCTACCATTTGCTCCCAGACGGGTTTATCAAAATTTATCTTAATAATTTAATTTATTGCTTCAGAAAAGCTTGTGAAGCTATTACTTCCATTTGTAATGACAACCACTATCCCACATTGGATTATAGTGACGTTGAGGCCCAAACTTGTCATGTGTTTCCCTCATGTAGAAAGACTTTTACCCAGCATTTAGAGAAATGTAAGCAGTTGGGGATGATGATCTTGTAGTTCAATCAACAAAACACACACAAATGTCAGCATTATAAAAATAAGACAAAAGTGTGTGCATTATCTAAGTGTCAACAAAGTGCACTCCTAAAAATTATTCTTACGCTTTCATAGTGATATTGGAATGGAAGGTATGCAAATCACTTGCTTGTTAAATTTTATTATAAATACTCACTTAAAGTAATCAGTTGAAGGCACTGCATCTTTCAGTTTCAGATAGCCCTTCCGTGCTTTGTCAAATAATTCTCGGGCTCTTTGACATGCTGGTATTACTGAAAAAAAACACACATTTCACTTATTGTGAACATATTTTAGTTATTGTGAACTAGCACAGCAATCAGGTTCCGATCCTTCACACACAAACAGATCTTTCTTTTTCATCTGTATTGGCAGTCTGCAAATCAACATGAATTGCACCTATTTTTCATTTAAAAATCATATTTTCTTTATTCTGAGGAATAAATAAAGAAAGCATAGTTTTTAAATGGTTCTAAAATGTTAAATTAAACATTATATCTTTGTTTGATGCTCTATAGAGTAGTATCAATCAAAATTAATTTAATAAATGACAAAATGTAAATTAAAATGAAAACAACTCTTATTAGACTGTACTGTAAAACATTCCTGTATTTTGAAAATTCTTCAATCCTCACTTTCATAAGCCTTGTGTTGTATTATGTACAAATTGTGTAATTGGTCCAATTGTTAACTAATAGTACATAAATAAAAATAATAATATGTATACATATATTATACAGAGACTGAATAAATGAAATTTGAGTTGGATTTTATTCCTAGTTCGAAGTAATTCTTTCCTTCTTTCATAAATTGGGATATATATTTGATTTGTAGGAAAATACGTATACTTACTGCCTTCTTCTTTGTGGTGAATAACTTGCAATACAGTCACAGTTTCTCTAGATATTTGCAATATTTCTTTGCAAATCGTTCTTATAACCTGAAATAATGTACAATCATGGATAATTAAAGAAATATAACTTAATAATTCGAAGTTTCAAAGTATAGGATCAACACATGGGAAACGTTTATATGTTGCAACAAAACCAAAAAAATA
Source organism: Acentria ephemerella (assembly GCA_943193645.1). Classification (NCBI taxonomy): domain Eukaryota; kingdom Metazoa; phylum Arthropoda; class Insecta; order Lepidoptera; family Crambidae; genus Acentria; species Acentria ephemerella. The sequence continues at coordinate 2,530,039 of OW971901.1, read as the reverse complement.
TATATTTAACACCGGCGGTGTTAAATATAGATTTTTTTGGTAGTAGTCTACCAATAATCAATAAATGAAAGTAAACACCTCTCGCAGTTCTTGATCTGTATCAAGATCCTTTTGGAACTTTGTAAATATATCAGTTATTAATATATTTTCACACATTTTCTCTTAATTACGAAGTAAATCTAAGAATTTAACAAAATTTTCTAACTATACAATTGCCAAAAATCACAAAAACATCAACACCACAGATTAGAAAGAGTATGTCTTAAGACAACACATACTCTCTAACCTGTGCATAACATGCCAATAAGGCTTCACATGACACACTTTGTGATTTTAAATAAGTTATCCATCTCATCGAAGCCCCATTATAGTGAGTATGAAGTTTGACTCTAAAATAGCGTCAATTCCAAAATTAAATCTTGAATAAATCAAATATGGATTAATAAGTTTGATTCCTCAGTCTTCTAATTCTATATAATATTTTCTTTCGTATATTATGTTAAGTATAATATTTGTAATGATACTGGTGTAGTTTCATGCCAAAAAATTTATGGAATACATCATCCAGCATTTATTAGAGACGTGCGTGTGTCTTTTCAGTGTTACATTACCATTCATTCGTTTGAAAGGTTAGTTTACTGTTTATCATCATCGTAATCGTAAAATAAATCATTGCATTCCATTTTCAAACTTTTTTCTGGTAAGTCATTAACAGAATGGCGATACATGCTATTAATCTGTATCCCAGAGCCAGAAATAACGAAATATCTATATCAGACATAGCTTCAGTTCCCTTTGCCTTCCCTGAAATAGAGAGAGAATTTAATGACAGATTTTTTAACGGGATTACACTATTCTTTCTAATCTGTGAATTGCATTACAGAAAAATCAAAATATGGCGGGCGGTGAAGTAGAACTGGCGCAATCCGCCACTCCTGGCGGCGATACTATATTTGGTAAAATTCTAAGGAAAGAAATACCTGCTAAGTTTGCCTACGAAGATGATCAGGTATATAATATTTACAGTACCATCATATTGCAGTTTTTATTCGTCACCAAATCAATGACATTTAGCTATCAGCTGCTACCTATCAATTTACCATTTTACAAAATAGCTTTGTTTTGCTCTAATATATTTCGTTAAACAATAATACATGTCATCATTTTCGACATAAAATCGTATTGAATGAGTATTAATACGACACGTTATGAATCTTATTTTTTTTGGTTAAGTAATTCTGCCAGTAGTAATGATTTTTTTTCTTATAGTGTGTGGCTTTCCATGATGTGAGTCCCCAAGCTCCGACTCATATCCTTGTGATCCCTCGGAAACATATATCTCAGTTGTCTAAAGCTGGTGATGAAGATGAGCAGCTTTTAGGTAGTGATTTATTTCTTTTTTGCAAATTTTTTCCTGTCAAGCCAAACACAACTCATCACATTAATTCTACTAGTTGCCACTCAAGGGGAGTTTTATAGGATGACAGAATGAATGTAAAAGTAATTGGTAGAATTGCCTGATATGACAATTTTTTTAAACCAACAAGTACACCAGAATTCATAGCTATGTTATCATAGTTATGTGCTATGTATTCATAGTTATGTTTTAAACATAACTAAAAGAACCTAAAAGCCAAAAATATTTCAAAAGTTATCTAATTTAAAATTATTTATATGAGCCTGTTTCATTTTCTATTGTTTCTCTAATCAACTCACCAATAATTCCAAAAAAATATTTTAAATTGGCTAACTTCTCGAATAGTAATATTTTGTCATTATAATGTTTTGAAGTCATTTTTAGTTTCGATTTAAACCTTTTATTCACAATTTTTACTTAACTAAAGTTGGATGACTGTCAGAATTGTTTATCATTTGTTAAAAAATACTCAAACAGCTTCAGAAAAAAAAATTAAAAATGTTATATGTGCCTGTAAAATATGCCCTTTGTTTTCCCTGGGGTCCTATCATCAGATCATGACTGACAATGGAACCACGCCAGGAGTATACTCTATCAAAAAAAAATTTGAATGCATTTCACAGATAAAATTGGTAAACATACACACAAAAAAAATGTGTACATAGTGATACATAAAACCACCCTAGTTTTTCAATTGGTTAATAAGAATGTAGTCAATCCAACAAGAAGTTTTGTAAAATATTTGAAAATTGTCTACAATATGAAAATTGAAAGTATATGGAAAGAATAGGAAACAAGCCCCACTACTTCAAAAAATACTTCCTCAACAAGTATATACAGATTGTATAGTGAATTCCAATGCTTTGCCTTATGACTGCAAAGTGCTCCAGTAGGAAGCTCGCTTGAAACTAATGTTCATAATTATTTTTCCAGGTCACCTTCTCGTAGTTGCCCGCAAGGTTGCAGCCCAAGAAGGGCTAGACAAGACAGGTTTTCGTCTGGTAATCAATGATGGAAAGAATGGTTGTCAAAGTGTGTACCACCTGCATATTCATATCCTCGGAGGACGCCAGTTGGGCTGGCCTCCTGGTTAACGTTGAACTGATGAATGGGAAATAAATATTTGTTTTATTAACTTTGCTTTTTATTATTGATGTGTACCGTCCATAGCAGCGGGTCGAACTTATGTCATATTTATGTCCAGACAAAAAACAATTACGATGTTTCACATCAGGATCAGATTGTCGAGCGTCTCGCATCGGCTGATAGATGTGAACATGTCACGTGTAACGATGACAGCCGTAGGTTGATACAAAATGAAAAGAGATTGAAAACCTATATTTTTATTTGCAACATAATTGCATATGAAAATTTCGAGTGCTTCGAAAGGATAATATTTTTATATACTAATATTATAATACTAAAGAGTTTGATCGAACGCGCTAATTTCAGAAACTACTGATTAAAATTAAAAAGAAGTCCGCTGCAGCATATGTCCATCTTTTAAGATTGACTCATTTTCAACCCTTTTTGCTAATCACACGATTTAAATCGTTCACCGTATAAATACTCAAGTACAATCATGTAACCTACCCAACGAAGTCGCAGGCCCAGCCATGAATTAATAGTTGTCAGTAAGATTTGTATACTTCCACGTAAGCGTCAGTTAATATTTACGTGTCTAAAAGCGTGCAAGCTCACTTGCTTCAATATGCAAATAGTTTTATACATCTATACCTATTGTTTTAAGGAGGTAAAGTTTGTGGTTGTAGGGGTAATCGCTAGTTGGAATTGATAAATTCTTTTTGTGTTAGATAGGCCATTTATCGGGGAATGTTATAGACTATATAACATTTGTGAGACCGAAATCCACGCGGGGGCAGCCGCCGCGGAAGCTATTTTATAGAATGGAAGATATCGTTGGCGTAGTCCATCGAAACTACACTACGCTAACTTGCCACTATCACTACGTCACTACGCTTGCTTTGGTCCACTAGTCTTTGTTTTCGTTAACAAAAACGTAGTATTTTTCGCCATGATTTGCCCCAGGATGGAATGTTCAAAAACTTATCTCGAGCTGTTCCGTACTTCGGAAGGCACGTTCAGCCGTTGCTTCCGGAATTATATTATTAGCAATATACGGCCGGCGGCTTATTTTAACCGCTTTTATCCATAAATCCGCATTGAGCCATCGTTGTAGTATTATGGCCCAAACAAATAATTAAGACATCTGGCGAATAATATAGCCGTCATATTTCTATTTGAATTAAAACGAGCAAAAACTTACCGTTGCGAGACTCCAGATGTAATGCAATAGGACGTTGCGGGGATAATTTAAATAAAACACCATTATAAATTACAACATTGTACTAGACATCATATTTGATAATCGGATTATGGACAAATCTAAGACAGATATGTTTGGTGTCACAGGTGATACCCTGTTCGATAAAGTTACAACAAAAATAAAATAACGGTCATGATAGTTTTTCAAAACAACCTTATACCTACCGTAACTCTGAAAGATAGGTATTTAAGCGTGTTCTATACGGTAGCTCGAACTAGGTCTTAATAGTTATCGTAAATAACGAGCTGTATCAGCTGCATAAGTTAAGATATTATAGTTGAAGAGAGAGACATGACAAAGGTCATTTATGTAAACGATAAATAACTTAGGTCCAATAACATTCCCTTGCGGAACCCTAAAAATTAGGTGTTCTTCTTGAATTGTTACGCTTATAATCTTACAACGATAACTAATATAGTTCTTTAAAAATGCCCCAAACAATACCACATATAGCAATATATTACAGCTTATCGAGTAGTAGTGACAGAGACAGTAACAATTCTTTAGAACGATCTGAACAAAACTTCTAAATTAAAAATATGTTTCAATATACTGTGAAGATGTCATTATTACCACTGTAAATATGACATCGTTAAAACTTTACAACTATACAAAGATTTTGTAATAACTTTGAGATCAGAGTAACGTTATATCTTATACTAAGTACATTCATACGTGGTTTTAAGAATTTTTTATACATTTTGGCTTATGTTCATTATGCGCCAAACTCTTTTATATTCTAAAAACGATCTTCTACAAATATGGTATTTAAATCAAATGCCAATATTTGTATTGGTGAATCTTACACACTTACATATAACATGTAACATATACCTATTATATGAGTAAAGCTAAGTTATGTCTACTCCACGACTCCAAATATAGCCTGCTTTGAAGTCAGCCATAGACAAATCCATGAGCGTATTTGCATTTCTTCTGTGTTGTGTGCATTTTCCAATATCAAACTGATTGATATTATTATTGATTAGTTTATGATAAATTTTGTTTATTTCGTTTAAAGTCTTTACCTTTTTGCGCAATAAAGTGTACTCACTTGAATTTAATTGAATCTATTATTTTTTGACCATAAATCACAAATAGTAATATTTTACTATACATACATAAATAGTTAATAATTTAAAGCTAACAATAATAATATATTTTCAAACACTCACAAAACAAATTCTTGTATATTAGGGATTAAACGGTTCTTGATGTCAGCTGGCCCAAGAAATAGCACAATTTTGGGCTGGCCCAAGAAATAGCACAATTTTGGGCTGGCCCAAGAAATAGCACAATTTTGGCCAAGAACCGTGGGAATAACAGCCATGATTCTATCTAGAATGTGATCTGTATATAACGAATTTAAATTTTGATATTATCAATGATTCTCCTAAAACATTTCAATGCAAATTATTACTGTATACAGTACAAAATTTATAACGTCCTATTAAGTATAAGTGATAGAATAATTTTTTCTTAATTGTATATGGTTATTTTTATTATGAACTCTATGGTTGTTTGTTTGCCTCGCTAAAAGAAATTCTAAACAGGTAAACGAATACGAAATGGCGATGGAAGAAATTACATAATGGCATTTCAGAAGATTTCCTTCCTAAATTTTGCAATTTATGAAGGAAGAAAGAAATGCTAGAAAAATAATAATTGTATCTACAGTTCCATAAACTAGTGTTAATACTTACTACACTGCAAAAATATAAACTGAAAAAATGTATAACAATGTAAAAAAAAATGTTAATTTAGTTATTTTTAGTTGACCAGGTGAATACTGGTATCTTTCTTTATTAAATATATTTTGGTAACATTACAAAAAAGTAACGATATGTATTTATTAACGTTAGTCATAAAATATAAATATACGATAACCAGCGTCTATTTTTCTGAAACGTATGCTTTAGAATCTATTATAAATAAAATAATTTATAAATATATCTTTGGAATGCCTTCCTATCTAAAGTCTCCTAAATAGCGAGTTATTACAATAATAATAACATAAAAAGCTTATAGCGAGTACTTTATCTCGAATATGTCATCGTTTATAATTCACTAGAAATACCTAACTACATTATATAAGATAAGAAATAACATTTTTACAATGTTTTCACTTCGGAAAACAAATTAAGGAATAACATGAAATCAACAAAATATATTCAGTTAGAAGAATAATGCTTGGCACGGTACTACAGTTTTTTGGCATATGTGTAAAAATACCAGTGTTGCCAATTTAAAGCGTTATTATATTACCAATTTTGGTAAAAATATTAATAGTATTTAACTCCAATAAAATTGAGTTTTACGCACCCTCCGTTATGACTTAAATACATTTCAAAATTATAATACATATCAGCCTTACTTGTTATCTTAAATACACGCTCGGCATGATCAATAAGATAAATATCTATATATTATTGTTATATAGGACAAAAACTCATCTCGCCATAATTACGTCATCCAAAAATATAAGTCTATCTGTCACAATCTAAACCCTTAGTTCCAATCAATGCTAAAACGAACCTTATCGATACCAGCAAATAAGCTAAATTTAGCTTCGCTTATATATTCCAGAGATGTATCATCGACTTCCAATAAAATCACAATAAAATCACCGTGCTTTTGCACGTCAGTCACAGACCAAAGATCAGTCGACAACCCTTCGTTATAACGTTCGATTTTATTGAATAAATTCTTTAAATTCACACTGACGTAACTATTTAGTTTCATTTTTACTGCAGCTCGGTCCTTTTCCTTAAACTCCGTCGTTATAGTAGTTTTTAAATTATTTTCTCTGGCAATGCTATCGAGAAATAAAGCGCCCACTTTATTGGAGCAACCATAGACTAGAGCATCATTTTGTATGCCGAAACATTCGATGAGTGGCAACTTCAGAGCTAAATCTATTTTCTCAGATATAGCGTTTTGAAATTCTTGAGCATTTTCTGTGCTTATTTTGTTGTCTTTCGTTGTTATATACAGAAAGGTAACATTTTCGTCGAATTTAGATTTTTTGTTGATTAATTTGTAGGAATTCTTTGATTCTGAACGCGACCTTTTACTAGAAGGAAAGCTCAAATTATCATTATTTAGTTCTTTGAGATCACTTTGCCGTATGGCTTTCTCTAACGCCTCTATATCCTTTTTCAATTCACTGTCTTCTGTTATTTCATGTAGTGGTTTAGCTGCAACACTACTTTCTTGTTTCTCTATTTTCATATCATTAACTATCTTTTCTAGAACAATATCATTTAAAGTCTCTTTAATATTTTTATCCAATTCAATATTATTTTTCGTGTCTTTGTTAGTGTCTTTAGTAACGGTATTTTTTACAATAGCAACACTTTCTTTTTTATTTTTGTTCTTGTCATCTATATTATTGTTATTGTTGGCAGTATCACACATTTCTTTGGCACTATTCGTTATGGTTGTCTGCTTAAAAGTCTTTTTCATACAGAGGTATCTGGAATATATTTGAAATAAAATAATATCTGCATTATAAGGAACTTATTGAAAAGAGGCGAGGTATTTTTTAAAATGACTAATACTTTAAGGGACTCAACGTTATTGAATAAATATAATGTATAATTTATTTCGTTATTCGTTTCGTTATAATATATGTAAATTTTATATTGTTTAATTACAAATAGCGTCGGTTTTGTGACTTTGGGATTTGTGTGAGATTTTTTAGTTTTCATTCATTCATTTGTAAGATACATATATGTACCTTGTGGTCCAATTGATTTAACATTTCATTTTAATTCTTATACTCGGACTTTCTCGTTTCGTCAAAAAATTCACAAAGCATAGGGATACGTAACATCAGTATCATCAATCAATGTAAATATAGCTGAAGAAAATGGAAATTTAAATTCAACACTTACTTGCGACTCATGATGAAGACAGTCAAATATATATCCTTAGCCAGTTCTCGTATATTAGAGACGATACGCAATTCGATGTTATTGTTAAAACAGGATCCTCCTTCATTGATTCTCTTGACAGCTTCATTGATGAACCTCACCTGTTTCTTAGTTAACTCATATTCAAAGCTCATTTTACTCTCCATACAGTCTTCTTTGAAAAAGTTCAAAATTTTACTTAAAACTCCAATTTTGTGGCCCAATTTCCGATCAGCCTTCGTATTTTTAATGCAAGTGTCTGAGAAATATTTCCCTATTTTAACTATCCATTCTACACTAAGCGGTTCAGGCACTAGTGTATAATTATATTCATTATTTTTGGGCGTCACAGTTGGGATGATCGCCATTGGTATATTATTTTTGTTATTTAAAGACGCATCATTTGAGACTGTTGGGATGGCTTGTCTGAAGACCTTAATGAGTGTAAGTTTTCTGAAATAATGGTAAATAATAAAATAATTAAATCAATTTATTTGGTAACATCATCTTCATAAATTTGCATATTAATATTTAACGAACGGCATTTCTTCCGATAATGTGACATTATTTCTTGAAATGAGGCGGATCAAATCATGGGATTAAATTCTAGTGTTTGTATGATATTGAATAGGACATTCTGCGAGACCTTTTGCTAATAAGACAACGGGGAACTTTGAAAAACGGACACAATCAGACTTTCTACTTTAAAACCAAATAATTATAAATGATATAAAGATAAATTAATAATGGCTTAATACTAAATAAGATTGACATTTGAACAACACCATCCACCAAAAGCAAAAACAGCTATATGGACAAGCTGTCGAATGTCAGGAGCTAGATGGGGTATTAGACCCAACATCGCTATGAGGCTTTTCACAGCAGTAGCTAGGTCTATCATAGGCCAACCAAAAGACAGTCATCCAAAAGCTAAACAGTTTATAGCGAATGGCCTGTCTCACAGCTACAGGTACCCTATGCTCAACACAAGGAGCAGCCTTAGATGCACTGCTGCATCTAACAGCACTCCACCTGTAAGTGCAAAAGGAAGCTAAATAGTGCATCTATACAATACGCAAGCTTAAGAAGTCAAAATGGCGCTCACAAGTGCTTAACCATGTAGTATGCAAATTCACTAAGCTATTTACTGTGGACATACCTTGGAGAGACAAATGGACTAATAACCTAATGGATTTCAAGGAGGGACGCCACGTTTGATATACATGTGGATAAAAAAAGACACAATGTGGGTAAAATGCCTCAATTCTTCAAATCTTGAAAGAGAATACATCTAAATTAACTCCGACAATGAAGCTGCCAGCAGAGCAGGAGTCTAACTTCAAACTACTCTAGTACTGCAAAAATAATGCCAACGCCCTGGCAAACTCCAATAAAGTTATACTTAGATGGGTACCGGGGCATTCCGACATCGCCGGAAATGACGAAGAACATGAGCAGGTGAACTTGCTAGGAAAGGAGCAAACTCTCCCCTTGTCGGTCCAGAACCATTTTGTGGAATCACAAAAAGGGAAGCCTATTCCTATTCTCTACTTAATAAAATGGGAAAGACCAAAGCAATCGAATTGTGGAAGTCCGTAAAAGGACAAAAACATTCGAAAGCCCTAATAAAAGGAAACAACACTTGTTTCAAATGGTTATCAAGCAAGACGCGGTACGTAGGTTCTGTCAGGAGTTAGACGAAACCGCTATGCATGTTCTCAGCTCCTGCGGTCCTTAATGCATGAACGAAGCATTTACCTAGGGAAGCAGATACTGCATCCTGAGGAGGTGCAACATATCACTGCCTTAAGAATCTGGATATTTCAAGGATAAACGGGGTTAGGCAGTGAATTCTAAAGGGTTACCACAAAAGATTAATACTGGTCGAAGTGGCCTATGGGGCCCGAAAGTAATTGAATAATAATCATAATACATCCCTCGAGCCGTCGAGGGATTGGGAAGAGTTAAAATTGATTTTTAAACAATAATAATAAATAAGATTGAAGCTCTCTTATATTACTCAAGAAATAATGTGACAGTAATTTAATTTGACATAAAAGTAAGAATAATAATCAAACGAACCAAAATCGACTTACTTCCTATCAGCAGAGAGTTGATAATCCAATTGAACAGTCGGCGTATTCTTTAAAACATCCATAATTTCGTTCACGGCGCCTTTGATGATATCGTTACATTCGATCCTGCGTCTATTGGAGAATGACTTGAGAATATTCGTGACAAACTGTTTTTCCTTCTTTGATAAAGGCGTGTTATATTTGATTGCTCGTTCATTTTTATGTTGTTTTAATAACATTATTATTTCTCGCAGCAATTCCACAAACCTGGAAGATTCTTTTTTCATTTTATCGGACCTTGAATGTCCTAAACCGGCGCCTGATGCCTAAAATTGAAATAATAAATGTATCCCACAGTATATCTGGTTGATTTAACCTTCAGTATACTACGTGAAAAAATTTGCAAGCTTCTTTGAATACTCCGTCTACGTATATTGTTTACAAGCCACATTATACAGATTGTCGCAAATCATAAAAATTCTGATATAGCACTTACTAAGTGTAAAGCTGGCATCAGCGGCTCCGTTATACCATCACCTCTTACTCCCAACGGACCTCCTTGCCACCCCATATGACGCATCATCCTATAAAATTGTTATATATTGAGAACAACAACCAGTAAAGTTTACAGTTACCGTAGCTCCGGGAGTTAATTCTCGCTCTTCAATAAGATATAGTTACTAATACTAAGGTATAGCTTGGATGATATACTTTAATTTTAAGATAAATTTATATTATTGACTTCACAGACAAATAAAAAGTGTCATCTCACCAATTGGTATAGTTTTACGAAGCAAGGGTGAACAAAGGTACATCGTGTAGACTATAAATACATGTATTTGGAGGCAAATTCTCCCAAAATTTAATTGAAGAATAAATAAAATACGTAATAGACTAGATCCCTTTGCCTTTCCGTTTAAAGGGTAATTTTAAAAAACCAGCCACATCTTACTTTACAGTAAGCTTACCGGATAGCATAATCAGTTTCCGCGGATAGGTTGCGTGTTTTGAAAAACGTTGAGCACTTTATCATGGTTTTTTACCTCATAGAAGATATATCATTATATTTATTTATTTAACAATTTATGTACACACAAACAAAATTAAAAGGACACAACAGAATATTAGAGAATTGTACAAAGGGACTGCTTATTTAATAAAAATTAATTAAATTCTCACAAAATTTAACTCGAGATGTAATAAAATACATATACTGTATATGCTGGACCCCTTTGTCTTTTCCAAAGGGAGAATGGAATGAAAAATTCAAATCTTTCATTTTTCTTACCTCATAGCAATATCAATCTCCAAAGGTACGGACATAGCTTCCACCAGTTTAGCTTTTCTACCAAAAACTTGTTTATTAGGTTCCTTTTCATTATCTGTCAAACCACAGACAACAGTTTCTATTTTATTGACATTTATATCTACAGTACCATCGACAATAGTTTCGTTTTCCTTAACATTTTTTTCAACGGTACTATCGACAACAGTTTCTATATTGTTAACGTTTTCCTGTGCTGTACCATTGACAATAGTTTCAATTTTTTCAACATTATTTTTATTGGTCGGCCGTGGAACACTGTGGGCTCCTTGAATATCTTCTTTATCTACTAATTCCTTATATGCAGATTCCTCTACTTTTTTCTCCGCTTCTACTGTTATAGGTTCTTTTGGTATGTTTATGGGTGTTTTACTTTCGTTGACTATGGTTTCTGAGATGCCTCCTTTTATTGGTTCTATTTTATCTGCGCCTTCGAAGTCAATAATGGATTGTTTGTTTCTGAAATAAACAATATGCTTAAATGCTTCATAACGTGAAAGATATTAGCAAATAATTACAATTATATGAGCTCGTCCCCGCTTCAACTCAACATACCACATAAATAAATGACATAAGTCACAAAACTTATTTTGTTTCTAATTTGAGTTCCGCCTAACCAAGAACCTTATCTTAAGATATACGTCTGAATATACATTATGTATAAAATTCGATAAAGTAAAGATAATATACGTATTATAATACTCACAAAAATACACCATTAAAATTGTCGTACATAATCCTATGAAATATATTTTTGATTTAGACCAATATCAGTCAGATATACAAATAACACTTACATATACTTAAGTTTGATATGTATGTATAATATTTCTCACATTCACACCTATCATCTTACCCAAAGTAATCATCACTAGGAATTTGTATTATGGATACCAGATAATGGCGAAATATATATAGTAATATGTATATAATATACAAACATACACGTACAAACATAAATATTCGTACTCATCATAAAAATATCTGCTCCGATCGGATTTGAACCCGGGTCCTCTGGCTAAGTAGACAGGGGTACTGACCACTCAAGCTGTCAGAACACTGGAGTTCCAAACACAATTTTAATACGCTTTATATTAATATTCCGATATTCTCAGTTTTATTAGGGCAGAGAAGAATTCATCAAATAAGAGATCATTATAATCACCCGTGCTAAAGTTATAAAACGTGTAGTTAATGCGACTAAATAAAGCAATTATTTATTAAGCTTACCTTTTATTTGAGGAAAATTTGGGCTCTTTCTTCAGTGACACAGTTCTGTAAGAAAGGTTACGATTTATGATTTTAGTATACAACTATTATCAAATCCTCTAGACAAGAACTGCATCTGCAACTGAAATCTGTCAGATGGAATGCAGTTGTAATGCAGTGGAGTCAACCTTAGTTTGTAAATAAATAAATAAAACCGGTTTTATTGTACACCTCTATCAAAAATGGCGTTAAGAGACACCGTTTGTTTGAGCAAAGATGAGGTAGCTAGGACAGTATGTCATATTCTGAAGTAGCTCTCTTCGCATTTGACTTTGACTTTGAAACAGTACAAGGCGATACGAAACTTCTGCGTGTGCATCTATAGTGTGCCCCAGAACCAATATAATAAGATTTTTTTGTCAAGTCTTAGATTTGACATAGACTTTCGAGAGTGTATTTATTTATAACAAAGAACAAAGTTTGATGAATAAAAAAATATTGTTTGTAGATACAGAAAATGTTTGTGGGTTTTGGGGCGGTATAGAACAGTCTCCTACAAACAAACAAAGGACAAACTTTATATTAACTTTTAATAACTTACCTAAGAAGATTATTCTTCTGCATCTTAGCGACATCTATAACCAAATCAAAGACAACATCAGCGCTCAAACTCTTCGCTATATTCCTCAGTAAGGCTCTACTGTCTTCGGCGAATAAAGCATGAGTTTTCTTCATCTTAGCCATAGAGCAAGCACATTGTATAAACAAGCATTGCTCCTCATTAGCGTTGTTAAACACAAGACTAGCTTCTGCCTCGTTACAAATAAAGTCCAAAATCATTTTGAGCGCTGTATTCATGAATGATTTCTCTAGGCTATCAATTAACCTTTTCTTTTTGGCCAACAGTTTTTGCGCTTTCGACATTTTAGAATCCAAGTCAGTTTCGGATGACTTGGATGTGCTGGGCGAGCTGGAATATGTAGCAATATATTATTTTAGCGCTTACTTTTGTCATTTTTTTATAAGTTCAATTTCTTTGAAAAAGCTTAATAATCACTGTTAATATCATGTTTTATATCTATTTTTATTTGTGAATAAATTAACTACATTTCATACAAACGTATCACGAGGACTCTTTGGTGTAGTGGTTCTGTACTCTGGTTACGATTACTTAAATTAACCCGTGATGGGGTTTGAGTCATATTACTAATAATTATTTAATAATTTTATTAACATATCCGGACTCTCTGTACGATGTTCGTACATGATTTTTAATTTTATTATTTATAACTTATAAGATTAGCTGTCAATGCAATACAAGTATTTTGTACTTCGGCCGCGACCTAAATTATAGAGTGCATTGACATAGCGAGCAGTCGCTAATTGCATATTTATTATTTTATTATTTTTAGTGTTGAATTAGACGTCATCCGAAATACACTGCAGTTTCATTTTGTTTCCCTTGCGTAGGGATTTCGGGACGCATACTGTATCAATTGCATTGCATACTGCATTTTAACATCCTTTGCATTGCATATTGGATTTAATTTAACACTCTCCATGGGCGAAAGTTACCTAGTTTTCGTGTCGATACCAGTGCGCAAAAACCACTACGCCAGCGAACTCCTCAAAATTGATAACAATATTCTCAAACTCACACCAATTAAGTTGATCAAATAAAAATATTATGGTATTAAATTATCCATAATTAATACAAAAGAGTAAATTTTTTTCGTTACTCAAGTAATCGATATTCGACTGAATTTGATTAAAATAGCCAAAGAACGATTAAAGTCAAATATTAGCTGGTACCCTGATCAATAGGAGACAATACGATATTTAGTATAAACAGCTTACCTTTTCTCGTCCATTTTGTTATTGTTAATTGGAACCTTCTCAATAGACAGTTGTCTGAAAACAGAAATAAAAGGTTTAGAAACTAATAAGAAATGATCTTTAATGTGAACGGAAAGGACGTGAATTTAAATGGACCAGTAATGGAGTTGCCAGAAGCAATAATAAATTGTGTAAAGTTACAACCGTCCAGTTACAAAGAAACAGATAAGCTTTATTGCACAAAAAGACAAATCGCACACCTACATCCAATTTGAGATAATTGAAGAATCGTGAATCTTCAGTTACCCTCGAATCGAAATGCTACCCTCAACCAGTGGCTTCCCCCGACTCAACCAGATCGACAATTTATCTTATGCGAGGCCGTATTTGTATATTTCAATGACTACCAGTACTGATATTTTAGAGCTAAAACACCAAAATATATAAAGCTATGATTTTAAAATTATTAGCACCATTGTCTTAAGAGGAGACTCAAAAATACAACCGGCTAAGGTGTTAACTCGTAAAAGTGCGGCTATAACTAGAACTGTATCGTACCAGTATCAAGATTCAATATCGCGTAACCCGCTTCAACAATAAGATGATGATTCAACAATGATGTTTTGTATGCTTGGTTCAGAAGTAAATATCATAAGTCACAAAATGATTTACTAAATTTAAATTGAATAAACCTTATAGAAACAGTCGGCCTTAGAAGAAGCTTAACACTTTGGGACCGTATAACACCTACTAATAAATACCAGTAATAGTCGCCACCCTACAACACCCCACAAACACACTTCTTTCTGTAACATGGTGCCAAAGTGTTAATCTACTTCTGAGGCTTTCTATTCAATTTTGACATGTCAAAATAGTACGCGGGATTGAGAACACTTACCTTATACCCACGCGTACTAAGGAGACCGCCTCTTAAAACTTGTGAGTTCACATAAAAATGAAAATATACTACACACACACATACATATTACTTATATAACATATATATTACTCACACTCTATTGCCAGCTACATACAAAAAGCTATTCTTTATTTCATGCGTCAGATAAAACTCTTTAAGCGCATCCCAAAGTTTTATATACAACGGATCAGAATCATCTCGTTTATCCCGCTTAATTAAGGAGTACATATAATCTGCTTCGTTATAAGACATCTCTGGGTATTCAAGATATCGCTTCGTGTGGTCTTTTATGAATTGCAGAGTCATTGTAAGGCATAGCGATTTGTATGGGAAGAAATCATGTGGCGGGGTCGAAGCTGTAGTAACGTCTTGACTGTTGCCTGCTGGGTCTGATTCTGTCCCGCTCTTCTTTGGACTGTAAATACATAACTGTCACATGAATCAACGAGAATAGAGCCGTATTCCTATAGGTGCTTAATGTGAGAACGGAAAATCATCTATCATCATCCAGCCTATAAATATTATGGCCCACTGCTGGTCACAGGGTTCTGTTACATGGGAGAAACACATGAGGATTGAGGACCATAGCACCACTACGCTGGCTCAATGGGGGTATGGCATTTTAAGCGGTTGCAGTAACAATAAAAACGGATTAACTTATCACCCAATCTATTTACATACCGGGCAAATATTGAATTAAATCTACCGCGGTACTAGTCTGGCCAACAAAACATATTGATCATAGACTAGGACATTGAGAAATTAGTTATATATTGCTTTGCAACATTAGATTCATGACAAAAACATTATGAAGCACAGTTAAATTTCTAGTCTATGGTCAGTTTCGTTGGCCAGCCTCTAGTTTCGGTTGAGGAACCACCTTACAGCAGTTCCGCAAGCGAATCCTAGCGATATCTCTTAGAGTATATAAAAAACGTCAAAAGAAATCTCTAATGCGTTTCTATGTCCATATTCTACACTCAACAAGAGTCTATCAAAAGACATGAAGCAATATCTATAATCCTCGTAATGGATACAATATTGACAACAAATGTTGCATCAAAAACATTCTAACAAATTATTATCTTTTTGATGGTCAGAACTTAAGTAAAGTGTATTCCAAAATGTTTAAGCCTATTACGTAGCATTTGGATTATTTTAGAGTGAAAATAAATTTAAAGATTTTTTTAAAATTATTTTATTACGTTATTTTAGAAAGAACGTAAGCAGCGCAATAACAACAGTTACCAACCCCATTTTCAACTTTATCTACAATGTTTTGAGAAAGTATTTTTTCCCTTCATACTTTCTAAAATGTATATGGTTATTTAAGGTTACAGTGAAATCCAAATAAATGGCATACTAAAACGTACACAGTATATTCATAGGTCAACTTGTAATAATAGTTGAAAACTTACTTACATTCAAACTTACTTAAATACAAACGCTGAATATGGAAACAAACTACATCGTTCCTTAACCACACAGGAACTGGCGATCTTACCTCCAACTGCCAGAACGCAACAATGCTGTTAACATTATTGTTATGGCGACAGACTTGGGTAACATGGTAGCTAGCCAGGCGGATTTAAAAAACACCCTACCTCAACCACCGTGTAGAAAATTTGGTCCTCAGGGGAGAAAAGGCACGCGTTGCGGCTGCAAACCGAAACACGTAGCGTTGGTAGGCCCCTCAACGTGTACCGAGGTACTGGTAAGGGTCGCGAGTAACCGTTTGATATGGACCTTAGACGAGCCTATGTCCAAAAGGGGGCGTGTCGAGGCTGACAGATGATGATTTATGTTCGTATATTCTTGAAATGCAGTGAAAGCGCCAATAATGTTTGTATATGTAAAACATCGTCTGTTTCTTGTACCCCTAGAGTATGTTTCGTATGTTTCGAATCGAAATGAACCGTCTCGATCGTATTTGTCATCAGTGGTCAAATTATATGCAAACAACAACAGCGCCGGCAGCAGCTAATATTCAATAGACAAAGAACCATTCAATAAATTATTTATTGGTTTCTTATTAATTTTACTTAATTATATTGTCGATAAAACTTCTTTTTTATAAAAAGAAGTTAAATATTATTATACAATACTAAGACTAGTAAATTTTACAAATGTATAAAGGCACTTCATAATATAAGACAGTTGTTGGGAAATAATAAAGAAAAATATATTTTTGTCAAATTTTCATAAACGGACTGTATATTATATTTAAGTATCTAATAATCACAATTTTTGCATTTAATATGGTTCTAGTATTTCTTATTTAACTTAAGAAAATACAAATCATAAGCTGAAACAAAGTTATGTCACAAAATCATAAAGCTATATAAAACACTGTGTGATTGTAGAACCAAAATATGTAAACATTTAATTAATTTAATTCTAATTAGATATTCAAAGACATTAAATTAGTCGATGATGACTTTTTATTAATTTGATTTTTTGATTATATATTAATTTTTTATTTAAACTGTGATTTTTTCATTTGTTTTTACTTACTTACTTTACAATGGAATAAAAATTTATGTCATCTCTTGCTATAGCTAATAGAAGAATAAACTTAATTTTAAGGCAACCACTCTGTGAAAGTCAGTAAGTGTACTTATGTGCAAAACATTCTAATAATGATAAAAGTCAAAAGTTTATTATGTATGAGTTGTTTCATTCTGTCACATTTAATTAATTAAGTAATATCAATTACTAACACAATTAGTCTAAGTTGGCCTATGAAGTTGACTGTTTTGTAGTTGGTTTTTAACATTTAAGTTAATTACTAATAAAGTTGCTATTAAGGCAAAATTTTTAGAATTAATAACTTAATTTCTACAAAAACTTACCAAATCTTTACAATAGGGCTGGCCAATTGCATGTCTGGCTTATTTAGATAAATTTTCTTGTAAACTAGAATGCTGCAAGCAATAATTAAATTCATTGAAAAATTTATTCACATATATATTTTTGTTGTAAGATTTATGAGAGCATGATCAATAAAAACTGACAAGGTGTATCCATATTATGAATTTTTATTCCCACTTAGTTAATGATTGGTGAATTCACCTTTTTTAAGGTGAAAATTGGGATTGTACTTACTTCATGTCTATTTTACAGGATTCATAGTTGTATGTCAATTGGTATACTTTTTCATTTGCTTTCAAAGATTCTATGATTTCAAGTGCAAACTTTTTGCTTTTCTCATCAAAATTTTCCAGTAACATTTCTATATTTTGAACATCTTTTATAATCCTAACGAGAAATGCATCCAAATATGGTGAGATCTTCGGAAACCATAGATCCTTTTTGGTGTTGCGTAGGAATATTGAAACTTGTTCAAAGTAGTATGTGAGTACTTTGCTGTTAATAAATTTCAGAAGTTTGTCAAGAGGTAAAATTTTCGGATTAATCTCATCACTCTGTTTCACCAGACTCCTAATGGCAAGAAAACATTTGATATGTCAGTATTTCCTTCATACAATTTTTATTAAATTTATAATGATATTTAAGTTGTTTACAGATTATTTTCATGGCACAAAAGAATAATGTAGATAGATATAGATAGCTATATATAAATTGTCCTTTGGAAATTACAAGAAATAAATGCTATCACAGTGAAATTAGACAATATCCCCCATAACAAAATAAATTAAATAAATATCTTTTGAAGAAAGGTGAGCTTTTACACAGTAACTAGTTTTATACTATATCATGACATGAATTAAAGAAAGAACTTCAAAAACTTTAATGACTTATAATCAATGTTATGTGTTGAAATAAAAATTATACACCGAGAAATTAATAATAAAGGACAAAAATACGAAGAGCGAAGCAAAAAGGTACTGATATAAATTTTATCCACCATTATTGATTATAATTTCATCCATCATTATTGATTATAATTTCAACATACGGTAAATGCCAATTTACTTGATAATATAAAATAAAGTAATTAAATAATTACCTGATTGGTTCTTTTCGTCCATATGATACGTTGTACATTTTGAAGAAATGGTTAAAATTTAATAGTAAAATTTTCATACAATATTTTATTTTATTTTAGACAAATTATGTATTTTTAAAGCTGCATCACAAATTATAAATTAAGATAACAGTGATTTAAATTAAGCAATACTAGACTACACACGACGGTAGTTAAAATAGATAAAACAGTGATAAAAATTGCAACGATCGCGTAAAAACACCCGAGAAGAAATTTTCATCCACCATCAATATCTTTGTGTCACTCAATAAAATGTAAATAAATAAATATACTTCATGGTTCTTTGCATGTCATAGAAAGTTAAGAATTTATTTATTTTCATATTTTTATACAATAGTTATAGTATAATTGTACATCTGTTATTTAAAAATTTATCATATCAAACGATTCAAAATCGATCAACATATTATACAGTTTTCTTTTTTAAATTTAAATAATCAAGATTAACATAAGTCTCTACGGTTAGGACCTATCAAAGAATCTACTATTTCTAACATATTAAAAGGATCATTTTAGTCATGTAGGCAACATTACTAGGTATTGTCAGTGTCAATGTCAAGTAGGTAGTATTCTTAATTGGTATGTTTGTTTATTTTATAGGTTTCATTTATCTCGTTTCATTCATATAAATCTATGTGAATAAATCAAATTTATCAAAATGTCACTTGATGTTAACTGGGACATCGAGAAGTACAGAGAAGACCAGGAAAGTGATGAACATTGGGAACTAAGACGAGCATTTATGACACGATGGAAAAACGATTATCCTGAAGACAGATTAGTTTGTTTGGCCAAAGTTTTTGCTAATATAGAATTTATGGGATGTAGGTACCCTTCTGATGTCATGCATGAGGTCGCTGGGCTCTCGTATGAGGTAAAATTAATCGTTTTTTCCCCTATATTTTTAAGGTTAACATGAGCACTAACGTAACTAACAACTAATATAACTTAACTAATACCAAAGTTAACTTTCAAATTTCTCAATATTTTTATATACATATGAAATTTGTTCCAACTGTTAATATGATATTGAATATATGAATTATATATTCATTAATTTACAGATTGCACAAGATTACAGAAAATCCAAAAAAACAAAACTTCAAAGAACTTTTGTATCTGCATCTACAGCTGCTGAAGACAGAGCAAAAGGTTTGAAACGTGCTGGTGGAATATTAGTTGAGACCCCACCAAGTAAAAATGCCAAAATAGAATTTTTACCGCAAGGACAGAACAAAGAAGAAATTCAAGATTATAGTAATGATTTGGTTGAAATTAAAACTGTAAAAGAGCAAAGTAATGAAAATCTCAAGGAGAAAACTAGCTCAGAAGTACATAATGCTGATGATTATTTGCAAGAAATGATGAAAGTGAAGTGTATAAATATAAAGTTCTTTAGGGAAAACATGTTTCAAACCATTTTTGGTAAAATGGTTCTATTAATACGACCATGGGCTAGTAAATTGTGGAATATCCAGAGTAAGTGATATTTCAAACTTAATACTATAGGACTTATTCTGTGATACAGAATTTAATGAATACATTGTGATACAGAATTTGACCATCAAACTAACTTTATGGGACCAACATTGCAATCACGAACAAAATGTGTCCTATATAGGATTACAACAGAAATTGCTTAATCCCATAGAGAAAGATGTTAAATTTGATAGTCTAATTCACCCCTTAAATATATTACTTCTTATTTTGTTACATTTTATAAGTTGGGCTAGATTTATTCTAGCTTCTTTATATTAGCATCATTTCTAAAATTGAGTTCAATGCCTATGTATGCAGATTTCACACCAATATCTTGATTGTACTTTGTGTAGTAGATAATAGTTATTCTAACAGTTTTAACAATATTTTTCTGTTGTTTTTTAAGTGCTGTAATGTGGCAGCTTAGAACATGGTATTGTTCACTGCATTTTTAAATTGATAGTTAGATATATTTTCAGCCAGCAGTTCAGTATGTGGTATTAATTACCAAAACTCATATGAAAATGGATGTTTTTCTGTAACATTAAATGGGAACCTAGTAGCCCGTGCCACTGGAGATACTAAAGCTGAAGCAAAGAGTATTGTAGAAGTCATGGCATGGAATGTGAGTAGGCTATTCTATTTTCTCTTATTAACTGTCAAGCGTATATTTCCCAGAAGTGGACAGGAGAATACTGCAGCACATTAAATAATTATACAATTATATAAATTTTTAAAACCAAAATCAAGTTCCTCTTTCATTTAAACATCTGTTCTATTATTCATTCCACATCAACAAGGAACAACTCTGAGAAATGTTAATTTCATTGAAGTTGTATGATCCGTTTTCATATTCATTATATTTTGATGGGTTTTTTTTACATGTGCTTTTTATAATAAAGCTGAAATGCGTTAAAATTTCATTTTTCGATAATCCCTATAAATATAGGGATTCCTAAGTGGAAAGTGTATGGGATTTCACATCACCATAGCCAAGTGAGGCATTAAGTCAATTCCCATACCCATTTAGTGAAAGCCCAAGTAAATGAATATAGTGTTATTAGGTGTTAATACTTTGGTTTAACCTCACAATGTTGTTGCTAGCTGTTAAAAAATTACATTTAACAAATAGTATTGTAGATATTCTGAATAAAAAACAGGTTATTTACTAACCCAAATGTTAATACAAAAATAGTACATTTCAATTGTTCATTATATCTTTGTCCAAAGTGCCAGATCAGTAAATTTAAAACTAGATGATATACATCTTATAATCAGTGTATAATACATTGATCTTTGCTCTATTTATAGAGAATACGAGAAGACGTGATCAGTGTCTTGGTAAAGGAGCAATGGATAGCGCAAGGCGACGCTCGTATTACCATGTGTGATGTCTCTGGACAAGCTAGAAAAGAGGAAAGCTTTGGAACACCTTTGGATAACAGTGTCGCCGCTAAGTTTGTCTATTTTATAACCATTTTAATTTTATAACACAAATATTTTTTTGATTACACCTTGACTGGTTTTATGTTATTATAATAGTAATAGTAATACTTTATTTGCATTAAATACAGTAAAAGGGTTGTTGTTGTTTACAATATTAAGATAATTAATTATAATGGAACTTTGACGTATTTAGCCATATACATCTATGCAAAACTTCAGTTGATTTTAATGACATTAACATTAATTAACAAATATTTTAATTATGTCGATACATACAAAGTAAAATTAATAATGCTTATGGTTCTTTCCCATTTATTATTCGTGTACACAGTCTGTATTACATGTGATGTCTCTGATTGCGGTATAGAGGGAGAAGTGTCTTCTAAAAAACCTTCGACATTCTAATACGAAGTCCTATTACACCACTCCATTGTGCTAGCAAAGCGTAAGCAATTAAAATCAACTGAAGTTTTGCATAGATGTATATGGCTAAATACGTCAAAGTTCCATTATAATTAATTATCTTAATATTAAAACTGTGATCATTATTTTCGACTGGCATATGTAGAAAAGCCTTCAGAATCAAGTACACACAAAAATAATTAAAAAGCTGTCAAGCACTTCGCACATTTACGGCTTCGTACTTAATGTTGAATATATGTTGTTTGTGCAGAACCAGACTTATTCATAAATTAATTCATTAATTTCATAGAAAAAAAATAGATTTATCAAATACATTAGTATTTATTAGTAAATTTTAAGTAATTATAAACATTATTACCAAATTTCAAAGGTCAATGAGAAGTCAAATACTATTACAGAATAAAATTGTGTGAAAATAGCAGACTTAGGTGGCTTCTCATCCCTTGAGCTGTATAAGAGGCCCCTTAAAAACATTTAAAAATATTTTTTGGCAATTTTTATGGTTTTGGATCAATAAGATGCATGTACTGTGCAAATTTGAAGACTGTAGGCCTTACCGTTTGACAAACGTAAGACAGACACGTGAGTGACAGCAATAGGGCTCCGTTTGTTACGCAACCCTTAAATCGAAAAAATTAAATAAATCTGGGTCTGTCAAGCCTTTTGAAACGAATAATAATTTGCTTTTAAATATATTTCATTAATTTTTTAAAGCTGCGTCGTATTATCTCTAATATCCAATGACAATTAAAAATAACGTTTCGAAATTACACAGAATTCTCTTTTCTTTCGATAAATGTATACTAGTGTATTATTTATTGAGAAAAGTTACTCACGTGTGTGAGTGTATGTTTAATTTTAAATTGTGTTTGTTGTTCAAATGCGCATAGAATACTCCGAGACCGGGCGACAACACTAAAAATATGTCATACAAATAACACTATTTAATTTGGACGTATGATTTTTGATCCATAAAATAATAATGCAGAGCTCTTTAAATTTTTGTTGTATTTATGTTAATAAATATTTCTCCCTTAGAATGATGAAACTCATGGGATGGAAAGGTGGCGGCTTAGGAGCTGACTCTCAGGGAATCGCCGAACCGATAAAGCCTAATTTACAAATGGTAAGTGACCTTGAAAAGCGTTATTGTAGAATGTTCACTTTTCAAAGCAATTTTGATATGAGGAAAGTAATGTATAGATCAACTATTACAGTCAGCGCTACTACTATTATACATGAGGTGGTAGGCCTACCGGCAGGGCTATCTTGATAGATAATACCGCCTTTCCTATTTCAGCCATCGTTTCGGTGTGAAGGGAAGGTAACCAGTGAAATTACAAACTATTATTATCTCTTGCCTCCAGAATGACAACGAATCGCTAGTATTAAATCGTCTCAAGATATGGCCGGCGGCTGGCATATACACGGCGGTAACCAGCTTGCTTGATCTTCTCACACAAAAATAAATAGCCTCTATTACGACTGAACAAAATCGATCTTAACGACTACGACTGATACGATGGCGATCGTACTTTATGAAAAGTACTGCGCACAAGCAGAGTTTCGGTATGAAAGTAATCTAATAGGTAAGTTGTTGTAAGCTCGAGGCAGGCAAGGATAAGTTGGTGGTCCTCCTAACAGTAAACAAATAGTAACAATCGCCTTTAGACACTAGTAATATCACTATCTACTACTGGTCAATTTACATTCTTAAGACATTAGTTATGAACGCCATGGCCTGTAATAACACTAGCTACATTTCCCTGAACAGCGAAAGATTCACGGCCAAAATAGGAAACCGAGGTCTATCACCTAGTAAATAAGATATATTCTATTCTATTCTAAATAATAAAGAAAACTAAACCAATTTAATACTAATTTTTAACTCCCTTAACACTCACAATATGGCAACTTGGCACTTTTACAAAGTGGCACTTTCCGAATGATTTAACCATCTTAATCAACTTTAGTTCTGATTATCTTACATCTTATACATAGATTTATTCATTCCAATTCCAATAAGACTTGAGACTTCTTTTGCTAACCAATTACCCTTTATCAGGTGAATCGAGCTGGCTTAGGTAGTGCAGACCTCGACATTCGCCAACTAAGGCGCGCCGCGAATGAACTGATGCGACGGTATATAGCATCCGATACATTGGACCTTGATTTGGTATTTAGTAGCGAGTTCAGTAAGGACGAGCGAGCGGCGCTACACCAATGCGCTCAAAGGGCTGGATTGGCGTCAAGAAGCTATGGAGATAAGGATAGGTAAAATTATCCCCCGGCATGGAAATAATTTTTCGTGGAACTAATTTATTCTAATTAGATAACGAAATGTATTTATTATGTAACTAATTCCAAAGGTCCTTACTACCGTCATTTGAAGTTTGGAGATCAAATATTATTTTAGAAGTTCCCAATAATTTCTTGAGTTTTATGTTTGATAGTCAACCATTAGAAGTGTCGGACATAACCTCTGCGTTTACTTTTTTTTTTAATTTATCCTTGACCTGGATACTAAGTTCTTTAGCCGTATACATCATAGTTCCATTTACCTACAGTGTCAACTGATTTTCTTTTTCATATTCAACCGTAAATAAAGTTACGTCATCATTCCATATTCTCACATCTTTTCACGTTAAATCTATCAAAAGATATTTAAAAAGATATCCAAATGCAAATTAGCTGAACCTACATACAATTTGTAGTGTACATTTTAGCAATATTTCATAGAAATTAATGATGAATGAATTTATAGATACCTTTTATAGAAATAACCAAAGAAAATAATTCTAAAATTTACTTTCCAGGTTTCTGGTTGTTAAAAAGAAGCTAGACCCATTCTCTCTGGCTCGCGCTGTCATAGAGAAAGGAGGTATCACGCCCAAGTACCAAGTGTTTATTCCCGCCAACTTACAGAGTAATGGAAGATGAGATGTTGAACAATCTTTTCCATATCTTAAATCTTAATTTAAGCCGTAATAAAAATTAGAATAAATTATATAACTTAATAACATTTATGTATGCATTCAGTTCCTGAACTTTAATAGCAAATTTCCCATCCTCCCATTAGGACAACTAGTTAAGAGTAAATGGTAATAAATTGTATTGTAATAAAAAATATACAAATAAATAATCTGAGTTTTTTACAACCATTTCATTTGATTATAATTTACCTAAAGCCGGCTTTGGATTTACAATAATTTGAAATATGTTTATTGTAAATAATTGACTTGTATATTATATACTAATATACTTGTATATTATGTACTAATTGTCTTGTATATTATGTACTAATTGTCTTGTATATTATGTACTAATTGACTTGTATATTATATACTAATTGACTTGTATATTATATACTAATATACTTGTATTTAACATAATATACAAGTCAATTAGTACAAGCGTGCGTTTGTACTGTCGGAGAAAAGTTTTACACCAGTGGAAAACATAGCCCGCCTTAGCGCAGTCCTGAAAGGGACAGCTCGAGACGCGGTCTGCATGCTCCTGGCGACAGCGTTACATCACAGCGTCATCATTCAAGAGCTCGAAAGACGCTTCGGTCGGCCAGAGCAGATTGTTCTTCGTGAGGTTGCAGCTATTCGTGTATAATTTACAAGTCAATTAGAAAATAATATACAAGTGTATTAGTACATAATATACAAGTTATTTAGTACATAATATACAAGTATATTAGTATATAATATACAACACAATTAGTACATAATATACAAGACAATTAGTACATAATTTACAAGTATATTAGCAGTACATAATATACAAGTCAATTAGAACATAATATACAAGTAATTTAGTACATAATATACAAGTATATAAGTACATTATATACAAGACAATGAGTACATAATATACAAGTGTATAAGTAAATAATAACAAGACAATGAGTACATAATATACAAGTGTATAAGTACATAATAACAAGACAATTAGTACATAATATACAAGTGTATTAGTACATAATATACAAGTAAATTAGTACATAATATACAAGTGTATTAGTACATAATATACAAGACAATAAGTTCATAATATACAAGACAATTAGTACATAATATACAAGTATATCAGTACATAATATACAAGTAATTTAGAACATAATATACAAGTATATAAGTACATTATATACAAGACAATGAGTACATAATATACAAGGGTATAAGTACATAATATACAAGTGTATTAGTACATAATATACAAGACAATTAGTACATAATATACAAGTGTATTAGTACATAATATACAAGTAAATTAGTACATAATATACAAGTATATAAGTACATTATATACAAGACAATGAGAACATATTATACAAGTGTATAAGTACATAATAACAAGACAATTAGTACATAATTTACAAGTATATTAGTAGTACATAATATACAAGTCAATTAGAACATAATATACAAGTAATTTAGTACATAATATACAAGACAATTAGTACATAATATACAAGTATATAAGTACATAATATACAAGTAAATTAGTACATAATATACAAGTATATAAGTACATTATATACAAGACAATGAGTACATAATATACAAGTGTAAAAGTACATAATAACAAGACAATTAGTACATAATATTCAAGTGTATTAGTACATAATATACAAGTATATTAGTACATAATATACAAGTTTATTAGTATATAATATACAAGTATATTAGTATATAATATACAACACAATTAGTACATAATATACAAGACAATTAGTACATAATTTACAAGTATATTAAGAGTACATAATATACAAGTCAATTAGAACATAATATACAAGTAATTTAGTACATAATATACAAGACAATTAGTACATAATATACAAGTGTATTAGTACATAATATACAAGTGTTTTAGTATATAATATCCAACACAATTAGTACATAATATACAAGACAATAAGAACATAATTTACAAGTATATTAGTAGTACATAATATACAAGTCAATTAGAACATAATATACAAGTGTATTAGTACATAATATACAAGTAATTTAGTACATAATATACAAGTATATTAGTATATAATATACAACACAATTAGTACATAATATACAAGACAATTAGTACATAATATACAAGACAATTAGTACATAATTTACAAGTATATTAGTAGTACATAATATACAAGTCAATTAGAACATAATATACAAGTGTATTAGTACATAATATACATGTAATTTAGTACATAATATACAAGTATATTAGTATATAATATACAACACATTTAGTACATAATATACAAGACAATTAGTACATAATTTACAAGTATATTAGTAGTACATAATATACAAGTCAATTAGAACATAATATACAAGTAATTTAGTACATAATATACAAGACAATTAGTACATAATATACAAGTATATAAGTACATAATATACAAGTCTATTAGTACATAATATACAAGACAATTAGTACATAATATACAAGTGTATTAGTACATAATATACAAGTTATTTAGTACATAATATACAAGTATATTAGTATATAATATACAACACAATTAGTACATAATAAACAAGACAATTAGTACATAATTTACAAGTATATTAGCAGTACATAATATACAAGTCAATTAGAACATAATATACAAGTAATTTAGTACATAATATACAAGTATATAAGTACATTATATACAAGACAATGAGTACATAATATACAAGTGTATAAGTACATAATAACAAGACAATTAGTACATAATATACAAGTGTATTAGTACATAATATACAAGTAAATTAGTACATAATATATAAGTATATAAGTACATTATATACAAGTAATTAAGTACATAATATACAAGACAATTAGTACATAATATACAAGTGTATTAGTACATAATATACAAGACAATTAGAATATAATATACAAGTGTATTAGTACAAAATATACAATTAATTTAGTACATAATATACAAGACAATAAGTTCATAATATACAAGACAATTAGTACATAATATACAAGACAATTAGTACATAATATACAAGTATATCAGTACATAATATACAAGTAATTTAGAACATAATATACAAGTATATAAGTACATTATATACAAGACAATGAGTACATAATATACAAGGGTATAAGTACATAATATACAAGTGTATTAGTACATAATATACAAGACAACAATTACATAATATACAAGACAATGAGAACATATTATACAAGTGTATAAGTACATAATAACAAGACAATTAGTACATAATATACAAGTGTATTAGTACATAATATACAAGTGTTTTAGTATATAATATACAACACAATTAGTACATAATATACAAGAGAATTAGTACATAATTTACAAGTATATTAGTAGTACATAATATACAAGTCAATTAGAACATAATATACAAGTGTATTAGTACATAATATACATGTAATTTAGTACATAATATACAAGTATATTAGTATATAATATACAACACATTTAGTACATAATATACAAGACAATTAGTACATAATTTACAAGTATATTAGTAGTACATAATATACAAGTAAATTAGAACATAATATACAAGTAATTTAGTACATAATATACAAGACAATTAGTACATAATATACAAGTATATAAGTACATAATATACAAGTAAATTAGTACATAATATACAAGTATATAAGTACATTATATACAAGACAATGAGTACATAATATACAAGGGTATAAGTACATAATATACAAGTGTATTAGTACATAATATACAAGACAACAATTACATAATATACAAGACAATGAGAACATATTATACAAGTGTATAAGTACATAATAACAAGACAATTAGTACATAATATACAAGTCAATTAGAACATAATATACAAGTGTATTAGTACATAATATACATGTAATTTAGTACATAATATACAAGTATATTAGTATATAATATACAACACATTTAGTACATAATATACAAGACAATTAGTACATAATATACAAGTATATAAGTACATAATATACAAGTCAATTAGAACATAATATACAAGTAATTTAGTACATAATATACAAGACAATTAGTACATAATATACAAGTATATAAGTACATAATATACAAGTCTATTAGTACATAATATACAAGACAATTAGTACATAATATACAAGTGTATTAGTACATAATATACAAGTTATTTAGTACATAATATACAAGTATATTAGTATATAATATACAACACAATTAGTACATAATAAACAAGACAATTAGTACATAATTTACAAGTATATTAGCAGTACATAATATACAAGTCAATTAGAACATAATATACAAGTAATTTAGTACATAATATACAAGTATATAAGTACATTATATACAAGACAATGAGTACATAATATACAAGTGTATAAGTAAATAATAACAAGACAATGAGTACATAATATACAAGTGTATAAGTACATAATAACAAGACAATTAGTACATAATATACAAGTGTATTAGTACATAATATACAAGTAAATTAGTACATAATATATAAGTATATAAGTACATTATATACAAGTAATTAAGTACATAATATACAAGACAATTAGTACATAATATACAAGTGTATTAGTACATAATATACAAGACAATTAGAATATAATATACAAGTGTATTAGTACAAAATATACAATTAATTTAGTACATAATATACAAGACAATAAGTTCATAATATACAAGACAATTAGTACATAATATACAAGACAATTAGTACATAATATACAAGTATATCAGTACATAATATACAAGTAATTTAGAACATAATATACAAGTATATAAGTACATTATATACAAGACAATGAGTACATAATATACAAGGGTATAAGTACATAATATACAAGTGTATTAGTACATAATATACAAGACAACAATTACATAATATACAAGACAATGAGAACATATTATACAAGTGTATAAGTACATAATAACAAGACAATTAGTACATAATATACAAGTGTATTAGTACATAATATACAAGTGTTTTAGTATATAATATACAACACAATTAGTACATAATATACAAGAGAATTAGTACATAATTTACAAGTATATTAGTAGTACATAATATACAAGTCAATTAGAACATAATATACAAGTGTATTAGTACATAATATACATGTAATTTAGTACATAATATACAAGTATATTAGTATATAATATACAACACATTTAGTACATAATATACAAGACAATTAGTACATAATTTACAAGTCAATTAGAACATAATATACAAGTAATTTAGTACATAATATACAAGACAATTAGTACATAATATACAAGTATATAAGTACATAATATACAAGTAAATTAGTACATAATATACAAGTATATAAGTACATTATATACAAGACAATGAGTACATAATATACAGGGGTATAAGTACATAATATACAAGTGTATTAGTACATAATATACAAGACAACAATTACATAATATACAAGACAATGAGAACATATTATACAAGTGTATAAGTACATAATAACAAGACAATTAGTACATAATATACAAGTGTATTAGTACATAATATACAAGTGTTTTAGTATATAATATACAACACAATTAGTACATAATATACAAGACAATTAGTACATAATTTACAAGTATATTAGTAGTACATAATATACAAGTCAATTAGAACATAATATACAAGTGTATTAGTACATAATATACATGTAATTTAGTACATAATATACAAGTATATTAGTATATAATATACAACACATTTAGTACATAATATACAAGACAATTAGTACATAATTTACAAGTATATTAGTAGTACATAATATACAAGTCAATTAGAACATAATATACAAGTAATTTAGTACATAATATACAAGACAATTAGTACATAATATACAAGTATATAAGTACATAATATACAAGTAAATTAGTACATAATATACAAGTATATAAGTACATTATATACAAGACAATGAGTACATAATATACAAGTGTAAAAGTACATAATAACAAGACAATTAGTACATAATATTCAAGTGTATTAGTACATAATATACAAGTTTATTAGTACATAATATACAAGTTTATTAGTATATAATAAACAAGTATATTAGTATATAATATACAACACAATTAGTACATAATATACAAGACAATTAGTACATAATTTACAAGTATATTAAGAGTACATAATATACAAGTCAATTAGAACATAATATACAAGACAATTAGTACATAATATACAAGTGTATTAGTACATAATATACAAGTGTATTAGTACATAATATACAAGTAATTTAGTACATAATATACAAGTATATTAGTATATAATATACAACACAATTAGTACATAATTTACAAGTATATTAGTAGTACATAATATACAAGACAATGAGTACATAATATACAAGTGTAAAAGTACATAATAACAAGACAATCAGTACATAATATACAAGTGTATTAGTACATAATATACAAGTATATTAGTACATAATATACAAGGTTATTAGTATATAATATACATGTATATTAGTATATAATATACAACACAATTAGTACATAATATACAAGACAATTAGTACATAATATACAAGTGTATTAGTACATAATATACAATTATATAAGTACATTATATACAAGACAATGAGTGTATGATATACAAGTGTATTAGTACATAATATACAAGTGTATAAGTACATAATAACAAGACAATTAGTACATAATATACAAGTGTATTAGTACATAATATACAAGTAAATTAGTACATAATATACAAGTATATAAGTACATTATATACAAGACAATGAGTACATAATATACAAGTGTATTAGTACATAATATACAAGTGTATAAGTACATAATAACAAGACAATTAGTACATAATATACAAGTGTATTAGTACATAATATACAAGTAATTTAGTACATAATATACAAGACAATTAGTTCATAATATACAAGTATATTAGTACATAATATACAAGTGTTTTAGTATATAATATACAACACAATTAGTACATAATATACAAGACAATTAGTACATAATATACAAGACAATTAGTACATAATTTACAAGTATATTAGTAGTACATTATATACAAGTCAATTAGAACATAATATACAAGTAATTTAGTACATAATATACAAGACAATTAAAACATAATATACAATTGTATTAGTACATAATATACAAGTGTTTTAGTACATAATATACAATTAATTTAGTACATAATATACAAGACAATAAGTTCATAATATACAAGTGTATTAGTACATAATATACAAGACAACAAGTACATAATATACAAGTCAATTAGTACATTATATACAAGTATATAAGTACATAATATACAAGTCTATTAGTACATAATATACAAGACAATTAGTACATAATATACAAGTGTATTAGTAACTAATATACAAGACAATTAGTACATAATTTACAAGTATATTAGTAGTACATAATATACAAGTCAATTAGAACATAATATACAAGTAATTTAGTACATAATATACAAGACAATTAGTACATAATATACAAGTGTATTAGTACATAATATACAAGAAAATTAGAACATAATATACAAGTGTATTAGTACATAATATACAAGTGTTTTAGTATATAATATACAACACAATTAGTACATAATATACAAGACAATTAGTACATAATTTACAAGACAATTAGTACATAATTTACAAGTATATTAAGAGTACATAATATACAAGTAATTTAGTACATAATATACAAGACAATTAGTACATAATATACAAGTGTATTAGTACATAATATACAAGTATATAAGTACATTATATACAAGACAATGAGTGTATGATATACAAGTGTATTAGTACATAATATACAAGTGTATAAGTACATAATATACAAGTTTATTAGTATATAATATACATGTATATTAGTATATAATATACAACACAATTAGTACATAATATACAAGACAATTAGTACATAATATACAAGTGTATTAGTACATAATATACAAGTATATAAGTACATTATATACAAGACAATGAATGTATGATATACAATTGTATTAGTACATAATATACAAGTGTATAAGTACATAATAACAAGACAATTAGTACATAATATACAAGTGTGTTAGTACATAATATACAAGTAAATTAGTACATAATATACAAGTATATAAGTACATTATATACAAGACAATGAGTACATAATATACAAGTGTATTAGTACATAATATACAAGTGTATTAGTACATAATATACAAGTAAATTAGTACATAATATACAAGTATATAAGTACATTATATACAAGACAATGAGAACATATTATACAAGTGTATAAGTACATAATAACAAGACAATTAGTACATAATATACAAGTGTATTAGTACATAATATACAAGTGTTTTAGTATATAATATACAACACAATTAGTACATAATATACAAGACAATTAGTACATAATTTACAAGTATATTAGTAGTACATAATATACAAGTCAATTAGAACATAATATACAAGTGTATTAGTACATAATATACATGTAATTTAGTACATAATATACAAGTATATTAGTATATAATATACAACACATTTAGTACATAATATACAAGACAATTAGTACATAATTTACAAGTATATTAGTAGTACATAATATACAAGTCAATTAGAACATAATATACAAGTAATTTAGTACATAATATACAAGACAATTAGTACATAATATACAAGTATATAAGTACATAATATACAAGTAAATTAGTACATAATATACAAGTATATAAGTACATTATATACAAGACAATGAGTACATAATATACAAGTGTAAAAGTACATAATAACAAGACAATTAGTACATAATATTCAAGTGTATTAGTACATAATATACAAGTATATTAGTACATAATATACAAGTTTATTAGTATATAATATACAAGTATATTAGTATATAATATACAACACAATTAGTACATAATATACAAGACAATTAGTACATAATTTACAAGTATATTAAGAGTACATAATATACAAGTCAATTAGAACATAATATACAAGTAATTTAGTACATAATATACAAGACAATTAGTACATAATATACAAGTGTATTAGTACATAATATACAAGTGTTTTAGTATATAATATACAACACAATTAGTACATAATATACAAGACAATTAGTACATAATTTACAAGTATATTAGTAGTACATAATATACAAGTCAATTAGAACATAATATACAAGTAATTTAGTACATAATATACAAGACAATTAAAACATAATATACAATTGTATTAGTACATAATATACAAGTGTTTTAGTACATAATATACAATTAATTTAGTACATAATATACAAGACAATAAGTTCATAATATACAAGTGTATTAGTACATAATATACAAGACAACAAGTACATAATATACAAGTCAATTAGTACATTATATACAAGTATATAAGTACATAATATACAAGTCTATTAGTACATAATATACAAGACAATTAGTACATAATATACAAGTGTATTAGTAACTAATATACAAGACAATTAGTACATAATTTACAAGTATATTAGTAGTACATAATATACAAGTCAATTAGAACATAATATACAAGTAATTTAGTACATAATATACAAGACAATTAGTACATAATATACAAGTGTATTAGTACATAATATACAAGAAAATTAGAACATAATATACAAGTATATAAGTACATTATATACAAGACAATTAGTACATAATTTACAAGTCAATTAGAAAATAATATACAAGTGTATTAGTACATAATATACAAGTTATTTAGTACATAATATACAAGTATATTAGTATATAATATACAACACAATTAGTACATAATATACAAGACAATTAGTACATAATTTACAAGTATATTAGCAGTACATAATATACAAGTCAATTAGAACATAATATACAAGTAATTTAGTACATAATATACAAGTATATAAGTACATTATATACAAGACAATGAGTACATAATATACAAGTGTATAAGTACATAATAACAAGACAATGAGTACATAATATACAAGTGTATAAGTACATAATAACAAGACAATTAGTACATAATATACAAGTGTATTAGTACATAATATACAAGTAAATTAGTACATAATATACAAGTATATAAGTACATTATATACAAGTAATTAAGTACACAATATACAAGACAATTAGTACATAATATTCTCGTTCATAATATTCGCCATTCTATGACCAAGAATAAGCCTAATAGTTACCTTAATTTTGTTCACCAAAATATACAAGGATTTTCGGGAAAAGAACTAGAAGTAGGTTTATTCTTGGATGCAATGAATATACATGTTTTATGTTTGACCGAACATTGGTTAAGACAACATGAGTGTCTAATATATATTGATAATTTTAGTGTGGTTAGTTCGTTCATAAGAAAGTCGGCTATTCGTGGTGGGTCACTGATACTTTTACATAATAAATTTAAATCGAAGGAACGGAAGGATATAATGGCACTATCTATTGAACGAACAATCGAATTGTCATGTGCAGAGTTGGAGCATTTTATAATTGTGTGCGTGTATAGACCTCCATCATCAGACTATGTATTATTTGAAAACACTATGGAAGAGGTACTAAGGAAACTTTGTAATTCCAAAAAGAAGGTTGTTGTCTGTGGCGACTTTAATATCGATATATTGGGTGATTCTCAAATTATTGTTAGATTTCTAAATCTTTTTAAATCTTTTAATTTAGTTCCTCTTTTCTCGGAACCAACAAGAATAACTGCCACTACAGCTACCTGCTTAGATAACATATTCTGTGAAAATGGTAAATTTTTAAATAAGTCTATAATAAATCGTTTGCAATCTGACCATACTGGACAGTTCGTGAGTTTCGAACACCTTTATGTTCCAAAAAAAATTATTATTAATTGTAGGCCGGTTACGAAGAGTCGCGTAAAATTTTTTAATAGTAACATTAACAAAAAAATTATAAATTTACCGTTTCATGAGGATAATAATGCCAATCACCTGTACGAAAATCTTTTTAAATTAATAAGAACTGAATTTGATTCCGTTTTCACTGAAAAGACTGTAACAATAAATTAAAAGTAAATTCAGTGATTGGGCCACTCCCGGCATCTATAAAAGTAGAAATAAACTGTATGACTTATATGATCTTAAATCAAACGCTAGTGATAATAAATTCCATGAATACGTTAAAAAATATTCCAAAATATTTAAGAAGGTTTGTAACAATGCAAAAGCTATATTCTTGCGTAATAAAATTATTAATTCTAAAAGTAAAATTAAAGCCACTTGGAATATTATTAATAAAGAGACTTGCAAACTTAAATCAGAAGATAAAGAGTTCTGTTTAAAATTTAATAATAGTATTGCTACAACAGATAAGGATGTGGCTGACGGTTTTGAATCTTTCTTTTCTAATATAGCTGCCACAACCACAAAACATTTAAATTCTAGTACTGATCATGCCATATCATTACTTGAGTCAAGTATTGAGATATGTAAAAGTACATTTAACTTTACTTACATAACTCCAATAGACATTTTTAAAAACTTTAAACAAATTAACATTAAAAGAACAAAAGATCTATGGGGCATATCAACAGACCTTCTTAAAATAATAATAAACAAAATATCACCTTACTTAGCATTTATATTCAATAAATGTATTGATGAAGGGCAGTTCCCTGATCTAATGAAATATAGTAAAATCATCCCACTATTTAAAGCAGGTAATAAGAGTGATCCATCAAACTTCCGGCCAATTTCTATCCTACCTGCTCTAAGTAAAATTTTTGAAAAAATTATATTTCATCAGTTGCTGTTACACTTTAACTTTAACAAATTATTCCATGAAAAGCAATTTGGTTTTACTAAAAATAGAAATACTACGGATGCAGGGGTCGCACTCATCAAACATATATTTGATGCATGGGAAAACAAGCAAGATGCTATAGGTATATTCTGTGATCTATCAAAAGCGTTTGATTGTGTGGATCATCAGATTCTATTAGTAAAATTGAATTATTATGGTGCTTCAGATAATTCGCTACGCCTTATAGAATCGTATCTTACTGGTCGAATACAAAAAGTTAACATAAATGGCACTAATTCTTCCGGCGCGCCTCTGTATATGGGAGTGCCCCAGGGCTCTATATTGGGCCCCTTATTATTTCTAATTTACATTAATGACCTGCCTTATTTTGCTAAAGACCTCTGTGAAATAGTTTTGTTTGCTGATGACACTTCTTTGATTTTCAAAACCGACAGACGCAAGGACGTATCTGACGAGGTAAATAGTACTCTTTCTCAAGTCCTACACTGGTTCACAGCTAATAATCTTGTTTTAAACTCTAAGAAAACCAAGTGTATTAAATTTAGTATGCCTAATGTAAGGCGGGTCAATATTTGTATTAAGATAAATGAGGAACCAATAGAAATAATTAATTCTACAACATTTCTTGGAATTACTATAGATTCCAAACTACAATGGGGCCCACATATTACGGCTCTGGCAGGAAGATTAAGTTCAGCTGCGCATGCAGTTCGAAAAATAAGACGGCTTACTGATGTGGAAACGGCGAGATTAGTTTATTTCAGCTATTTTCACAGCTTAATGTCGTATGGTCTACTGTTGTGGGGCTCCGCTGCTGACATACAGACGATCTTTGTACTTCAAAAGAGAGCCATTCGTGCAATATACAACCTTAGACCACGTGACTCGCTAAAAGAATTATTTAAGGAAATTAACATACTAACCGTGGCGTCTCAATACATTTTTGATTGTATTATGTATGTACGTAAATACAGTGGTTCTTTTCTTAGAAATTCAGACTGCCATAGCTTCAACACCAGAAATAAGCATAAGCTCGCCTTTCCAAGCCACAGACTGCATAAGACCGGTAATTGTTTTATAGAAATAAGTATAAAATTGTACAATATGATACCACAAAGTTTTATTGAATTGCCTCTGCATAAATTTAAGTCAACTATTAAAAGTTGTTTGATGAAAAAGGGGTATTACAAGGTAGAAGATTATTTTAAAGATAAAAATTTGTGGCCACTATAATTTGCTTCTCTGCACTTATTTATTATATTTTGCAATATTTAAAAATATATTTTTTAATGCACTGTAAAACAAAACATTTATATGTTTATAATACTAATACATAATGACATAATTGATTTGTAAATGTCATTATAAATACTAAAGGCTGAGAGTTTCTTGCGCCGCTTCTTCTCTGCAGCTACTAATTCGTCGAAGCGGTAGTAGGGTTGATTGGGAATATGCCTACTAGTGTTAATTTTAAATTTTAAAATAAGTATTATTTTAAAATTAAAACTAACAATTTATTTAGTACATATTGAAATACTATAACTGGGACAATTAGTAAATGCCCGGTTGATACCCAGTAAAATTATAAGTATTGCCTTTATAATTATATTTATTTATTTTCTTTTACATATTCCCTGTTGTGACGATTTAAAAGAGCTTAGTAAATAAGTCTATTTAAATAAAGTTATTTTTGACTTTTGACTTTTGACTTTTTATAATATACAAGTGTATTAGTACATAATATACAAGACATAGAATATAATATACAAGTGTATTAGTACATAATATACAAGTGTTTTAGTACATAATATACAATTAATTTAGTACATAATATACAAGTGTATTAGTACATAATATACAAGACAACAAGTACATAATATACAAGTCAATTAGTATATTATATACAAGTCAATTAGTACATAATATACAAGTGTATTAGTACATAATATACAAGGCAATTAGTACATAATATACAAGTAATTTAGTTTATAATATACAAGACAATTAGTACATAATATACAAGTGTATTAGTACATAATATACAAGTAAATTAGTACATAATATACAAGTATATACGTACATTATATACAAGACAATGAGAACATATTATACAAGTGTATAAGTACATAATAACAAGACAATTAGTACATAATATACAAGTGTATTAGTACATAATATACAAGTGTTTTAGTATATAATATACAACACAATTAGTACATAATATACAAGACAATTAGTACATAATTTACAAGTATATTAGTAGTACATAATATACAAGTCAATTAGAACATAATATACAAGTGTATTAGTACATAATATACATGTAATTTAGTACATAATATACAAGTATATTAGTATGTAATATACAACACAATTAGTACATAATATACAAGACAATTAGTACATAATTTACAAGTATATTAGTAGTACATAATATACAAGTCAATTAGAACATAATATACAAGTAATTTAGTACATAATATACAAGACAATTAGTACATAATATACAAGTATATAAGTACATAATATACAAGTAAATTAGTACATAATATACAAGTATATAAGTACATTATATACAAGACAATGAGTACATAATATACAAGTGTAAAAGTACATAATAACAAGACAATTAGTACATAATATTCAAGTGTATTAGTACATAATATACAAGTATATTAGTACATAATATACAAGTTTATTAGTATATAATATACAAGTATATTAGTATATAATATACAAGTATATTAGTACATAATATACAAGACAATTAGTACATAATTTACAAGTATATTAAGAGTACATAATATACAAGTCAATTAGAACATAATATACAAGTAATTTAGTACATAATATACAAGACAATTAGTACATAATATACAAGTGTATTAGTACATAATATACAAGTGTTTTAGTATATAATATACAACACAATTAGTTCATAATATACAAGACAATTAGTACATTATTTACAAGTATATTAGTAGTACATAATATACAAGTCAATTAGAACATAATATACAAGTGTATTAGTACATAATATACAAGTAATTTAGTACATAATATACAAGTATATTAGTATATAATATACAACACAATTAGTACATAATATACAAGACAATTAGTACATAATTTACAAGTATATTAGTAGTACATAATATACAAGTCAATTAGAACTAATATACAAGTAATTTAGTACATAATATACAAGACAATTAGTACATAATATACAAGTGTATTAGTACATAATATACAAGTATATTAGTACATAATATACAAGTTTATTAGTATATAATATACAAGTATATTAGTATATAATATACAACACAATTAGTACATAATATACAAGACAATTAGTACATAATTTACAAGTATATTAAGAGTACATAATATACAAGTAATTTAGTACATAATATACAAGACAATTAGTACATAATATACAAGTGTATTAGTACATAATATACAAGTATATAAGTACATTATATACAAGACAATGAGTGTATGATATACAAGTGTATAAGTACATAATAACAAGACAATTAGTACATAATATACAAGTGTATTAGTAAATTAGTACATAATATACAAGTATATAAGTACATTATATACAAGACAATGAGTACATAATATACAAGTGTATTAGTACATAATATACAAGACAATTAGTACATAATATACAAGTATATCAGTACATAATATACAAGTAATTTAGAACATAATATACAAGTATATAAGTACATTATATACAAGACAATGAGTACATAATATACAAGGGTATAAGTACATAATATACAAGTGTATTAGTACATAATATACAAGACAACAAGTGCATAATATACAAGACAATTAGTACATAATATACAAGTGTATTAGTACATAATATACAAGTAAATTAGTACATAATATACAAGTATATAAGTACATTATATACAAGACAATGAGAACATATTATACAAGTGTATAAGTACATAATAACAAGACAATTAGTACATAATATACAAGTGTATTAGTACATAATATACAAGTGTTTTAGTATATAATATACAACACAATTAGTACATAATATACAAGTGTATTAGTACATAATATACAAGTATATAAGTACATTATATACAAGTCAATTAGAACATAATATACAAGTGTATTAGTACATAATATACAAGACAACAAGTACATAATATACAAGTCAATTAGTATATTATATACAAGTCAATTAGTACATAATATACAAGTGTATTAGTACATAATATACAAGGCAATTAGTACATAATATACAAGTAATTTAGCTTATAATATACAAGTCAATTAGTACATAATATACAAGTGTATTAGTACATAATATACAAGTAAATTAGTACATAATATACAAGTATATAAGTATAATATACAACACAATTAGTACATAATATACAAGACAATTAGTACATAATATACAAGACAATTAGTACATAATATACAAGTGTATTAGTACATAATATACAAGTAAATTAGAACATAATATACAAGTGTATTAGTACATAATATACAAGTAATTTAGTACATAATATACAAGTATATTAGTATATAATATACAACACAATTAGTACATAATATAGAAGACAATTAGTACATAATATACAAGTATATAAGTACATTATATACAAGACAATGAGTACATAATATACAAGTGTATTAGTACATAATATACAAGTGTATAAGTACATAATAACAAGACAATTAGTTCATAATATACAAGTATATTAGTACATAATATACAAGTGTTTTAGTATATAATATACAACACAATTAGTACATAATATACAAGACAATTAGTACATAATATACAAGACAATTAGTACATAATATACAAGACAATTAGTACATAATATACAAGTGTATTAGTACATAATATACAAGTAAATTAGTACATAATATACAAGTATATAAGTACATTATATACAAGTAATTAAGTACATAATATACAAGACAATAAGTTCATAATATACAAGTGTATTAGAACATAATATACAAGACAACAAGTACATAATATACAAGTCAATTAGTACATTATATACAAGTCAATTAGTACATAATTTACAAGTATATTAAGAGTACATAATATACAAGTCAGTTAGAACATAATATACAAGTAATTTAGTACATAATATACAAGATAATTAGTACATAATATACAAGTGTATTAGTACATAATATACAAGTATATAAGTACATTATATACAAGACAATGAGTACATGATATACAAGTGTATT
Source organism: Acentria ephemerella (assembly GCA_943193645.1). Classification (NCBI taxonomy): domain Eukaryota; kingdom Metazoa; phylum Arthropoda; class Insecta; order Lepidoptera; family Crambidae; genus Acentria; species Acentria ephemerella. Next base: position 2,487,590 of record OW971901.1, on the reverse strand, counting down.
AGTACATAATATACAAGTGTATAAGTACATAATAACAAGACAATTAGTACATAATATACAAGTGTATTAGTATATAATATACAAGTAAATTAGTACATAATATACAAGTATATAAGTACATTATATACAAGACAATGAGTTCATAATATACAAGACAATTAGTACATAATTTACAAGTATATTAGTAGTACATAATATACAAGACAATTAGTACATAATTTACAAGTATATTAAGAGAACATAATATACAAGTCAATTAGAACATAATATACAAGTAATTTAGTACATAATATACAAGTGTATTAGTATATAATATACAAGTAAATTAGTACATAATATACAAGTATATAAGTACATTATATACAAGACAATGAGTACATAATATACAAGTGTATTAGTACATAATATACAAGTGTATTAGTACATAATATACAAGACAATTAGTTCATAATATACAAGTATATTAGTACATAATATACAAGTGTTTTACTATATAATATACAACACAATTAGTACATAATATACAAGACAATTAGTACATAATATACAAGACAATTAGTACATAATATACAAGTGTAATTGTACATAATATACAAATAAATTAGTACATAATATACAAGTATATAAGTACATTATATACAAGTAATTAAGTACATAATATACAAGACAATTAGTACATAATATACAAGTGTATTAGTACATAATATACAAGACAATTAGAACATAATATACAAGTGTATTAGTACATAATATACAAGTGTTTTAGTCCATAATATACAATTAATTTAGTACATAATATACAAGACAATAAGTTCATAATATACAAGTGTATTAGTACATAATATACAAGACAACAAGTACATAATATACAAGTCAATTAGTATATTATATACAAGTCAATTAGTACATAATATACAAGTGTATTAGTACATAATATACAAGGCAATTAGTACATAATATACAAGTAATTTAGCTTATAATATACAAGTCAATTAGTACATAATATACAAGTGTATTAGTACATAATATACAAGTGTTTTAGTATATAATATACAACACAATTAGTACATAATATACAAGACAATTAGTACATAATTTACAAGTATATTAGTAGTACATAATATACAAGTCAATTAGAACATAATATACAAGTGTATTAGTACATAATATACAAGTAATTTAGTACATAATATACAAGTATATTAGTATATAATATACAACACAATTAGTACATAATATACAAGACAATTAGTTCATAATTTACAAGTATATTAGTAGTACATAATATACAAGTCAATTAGAACATAATATACAAGTAATTTAGTACATAATATACAAGACAATTAGTACATAATATACAAGTATATAAGTACATAATATACAAGTAAATTAGTACATAATATACAAGTATATAAGTACATTATATACAAGACAATGAGTACATAATATACAAGTGTAAAAGTACATAATAACAAGACAATTAGTACATAATATACAAGTGTATTAGTACATAATATACAAGTATATTAGTACATAATATACAAGTTTATTAGTATATAATATACAAGTATATTAGTATATAATATACAACACAATTAGTACATAATATACAAGACAATTAGTACATAATTTACAAGTATATTAAGAGTACATAATATACAAGTAATTTAGTACATAATATACAAGACAATTAGTACATAATATACAAGTGTATTAGTACATAATATACAAGTATATAAGTACATTATATACAAGACAATGAGTGTATGATATACAAGTGTATTAGTACATAATATACAAGTGTATAAGTACATAATAACAAGACAATTAGTACATAATATACAAGTGTATTAGTACATAATATACAAGTAAATTAGTACATAATATACAAGTATATAAGTACATTATATACAAGACAATGAGTACATAATATACAAGTGTATTAGTACATAATATACAAGTGTATAAGTACATAATATACAAGTGTTTTAGTATATAATATACAACACAATTAGTACATAATATACAAGACAATTAGTACATAATATACAAGACAATTAGTACATAATATACAAGACAATTAGTACATTATATACAAGTAATTAAGTACATAATATACAAGTGTATTAGTAAATAATATACGAGTAAATTAGTACATAATATACAAGACAATTAGTACATAATATACAAGACAATTAGTACATAATATACAAGTGTATTAGTACATAATATACAAGTAAATTAGTACATAATATACAAGTATATAAGTACATTATATACAAGTAATTAAGTACATAATATACAAGTGTATTAGTAAATAATATACGAGTAAATTAGTACATAATATACAAGTAAATTAGTACATAATATACAAGTATATAAGTACATAATATACAAGTCTATTAGTACATAATATACAAGACAATTAGTACATAATATACAAGTGTATTAGTAACTAATATACAAGACAATTAGTACAAAATTTACAAGTATATTAGTAGTACATTATATACAAGTCAATCAGAACATAATATACAAGTAATTTAGAACATAATATACAAGTATATAAGTACATTATATACAAGACAATGAGTACATGATATACAAGTGTATTAGTACATAATATACAAGTGTATAAGTACATAATAACAAGACAATTAGTACATAATATACAAGTGTATAAGTACATAATAACAAGACAATTAGTACATAATATACAAGTGTATTAGTATATAATATACAAGTAAATTAGTACATAATATACAAGTATATAAGTACATTATATACAAGACAATGAGTACATAATATACAAGTGTATTAGTACATAATATACAAGTGTATTAGTACATAATATACAAGTAAATTAGTACATAATATACAAGTATATAAGTACATTATATACAAGACAATGAGAACATATTATACAAGTGTATAAGTACATAATAACAAGACAATTAGTACATAATATACAAGTGTATTAGTACATAATATACAAGTGTTTTAGTATATAATATACAACACAATTAGTACATAATATACAAGTGTATTAGTACAAAATATACAAGTATATAAGTACATTATATACAAGTCAATTAGAACATAATATACAAGTGTATTAGTACATAATATACAAGACAACAAGTACATAATATACAAGTCAATTAGTATATTATATACAAGTCAATTAGTACATAATATACAAGTGTATTAGTACATAATATACAAGGCAATTAGTACATAATATACAAGTAATTTAGCTTATAATATACAAGTCAATTAGTACATAATATACAAGTGTATTAGTACATAATATACAAGTAAATTAGTACATAATATACAAGTATATAAGTATAATATACAACACAATTAGTAAATAATATACAAGACAATTAGTACATAATATACAAGACAATTAGTACATAATATACAAGTGTATTAGTACATAATATACAAGTAAATTAGAACATAATATACAAGTGTATTAGTACATAATATACAAGTAATTTAGTACATAATATACAAGTATATAATATACAACACAATTAGTACATAATATAGAAGACAATTAGTACATAATATACAAGTATATAAGTACATTATATACAAGACAATGAGTACATAATATACAAGTGTATTAGTACATAATATACAAGTGTATAAGTACATAATAACAAGACAATTAGTACATAATATACAAGTGTAATAGTACATAATATACAAGTAATTTAGTACATAATATACAAGACAATTAGTTCATAATATACAAGTATATTAGTACATAATATACAAGTGTTTTAGTATATAATATACAACACAATTAGTACATAATATACAAGACAATTAGTACATAATATACAAGACAATTAGTACATAATATACAAGACAATTAGTACATAATATACAAGTGTATTAGTACATAATATACAAGTAAATTAGTACATAATATACAAGTATATAAGTACATTATATACAAGTAATTAAGTACATAATATACAAGACAATAAGTTCATAATATACAAGTGTATTAGAACATAATATACAAGACAACAAGTACATAATATACAAGTCAATTAGTACATTATATACAAGTCAATTAGTACATAATTTACAAGTATATTAAGAGTACATAATATACAAGTCAGTTAGAACATAATATACAAGTAATTTAGTACATAATATACAAGATAATTAGTACATAATATACAAGTGTATTAGTACATAATATACAAGTATATAAGTACATTATATACAAGACAATGAGTACATGATATACAAGTGTATTAGTACATAATATACAAGTGTATAAGTACATAATAACAAGACAATTAGTACATAATATACAAGTGTATTAGTATATAATATACAAGTAAATTAGTACATAATATACAAGTATATAAGTACATTATATACAAGACAATGAGTTCATAATATACAAGACAATTAGTACATAATTTACAAGTATATTAGTAGTACATAATATACAAGACAATTAGTACATAATTTACAAGTATATTAAGAGAACATAATATACAAGTCAATTAGAACATAATATACAAGTAATTTAGTACATAATAACAAGACAATTAGTACATAATATACAAGTGTATTAGTATATAATATACAAGTAAATTAGTACATAATATACAAGTATATAAGTACATTATATACAAGACAATGAGTACATAATATACAAGTGTATTAGTACATAATATACAAGTGTATTAGTACATAATATACAAGACAATTAGTTCATAATATACAAGTATATTAGTACATAATATACAAGTGTTTTACTATATAATATACAACACAATTAGTACATAATATACAAGACAATTAGTACATAATATACAAGACAATTAGTACATAATATACAAGTGTAATTGTACATAATATACAAATAAATTAGTACATAATATACAAGTATATAAGTACATTATATACAAGTAATTAAGTACATAATATACAAGACAATTAGTACATAATATACAAGTGTATTAGTACATAATATACAAGACAATTAGAACATAATATACAAGTGTATTAGTACATAATATACAAGTGTTTTAGTCCATAATATACAATTAATTTAGTACATAATATACAAGACAATAAGTTCATAATATACAAGTGTATTAGTACATAATATACAAGACAACAAGTACATAATATACAAGTCAATTAGTATATTATATACAAGTCAATTAGTACATAATATACAAGTGTATTAGTACATAATATACAAGGCAATTAGTACATAATATACAAGTAATTTAGCTTATAATATACAAGTCAATTAGTACATAATATACAAGTGTATTAGTACATAATATACAAGTGTTTTAGTATATAATATACAACACAATTAGTACATAATATACAAGACAATTAGTACATAATTTACAAGTATATTAGTAGTACATAATATACAAGTCAATTAGAACATAATATACAAGTGTATTAGTACATAATATACAAGTAATTTAGTACATAATATACAAGTATATTAGTATATAATATACAACACAATTAGTACATAATATACAAGACAATTAGTTCATAATTTACAAGTATATTAGTAGTACATAATATACAAGTCAATTAGAACATAATATACAAGTAATTTAGTACATAATATACAAGACAATTAGTACATAATATACAAGTATATAAGTACATAATATACAAGTAAATTAGTACATAATATACAAGTATATAAGTACATTATATACAAGACAATGAGTACATAATATACAAGTGTAAAAGTACATAATAACAAGACAATTAGTACATAATATACAAGTGTATTAGTACATAATATACAAGTATATTAGTACATAATATACAAGTTTATTAGTATATAATATACAAGTATATTAGTATATAATATACAACACAATTAGTACATAATATACAAGACAATTAGTACATAATTTACAAGTATATTAAGAGTACATAATATACAAGTAATTTAGTACATAATATACAAGACAATTAGTACATAATATACAAGTGTATTAGTACATAATATACAAGTATATAAGTACATTATATACAAGACAATGAGTGTATGATATACAAGTGTATTAGTACATAATATACAAGTGTATAAGTACATAATAACAAGACAATTAGTACATAATATACAAGTGTATTAGTACATAATATACAAGTAAATTAGTACATAATATACAAGTATATAAGTACATTATATACAAGACAATGAGTACATAATATACAAGTGTATTAGTACATAATATACAAGTGTATAAGTACATAATATACAAGTGTTTTAGTATATAATATACAACACAATTAGTACATAATATACAAGACAATTAGTACATAATATACAAGTCAATTAGAACATAATATACAAGTTATTTAGTACATAATATACAAGACAATTAGTACATAATATACAAGTATATAAGTACATAATATACAAGTAAATTAGTACATAATATACAAGTATATAAGTACATTATATACAAGACAATGAGTACATAATATACAAGTGTAAAAGTACATAATAACAAGACAATTAGTACATAATATACAAGTGTATTAGTACATAATATACAAGTATATTAGTACATAATATACAAGTGTATTAGTATATAATATACAAGTAAATTAGTACATAATATACAAGTGTATTAGTATATAATATACAAGTAAATTAGTACATAATATACAAGTATATAAGTACATTATATACAAGACAATGAGTTCATAATATAAAAGACAATTAGTACATAATTTACAAGTATATTAGTAGTACATAATATACAAGACAATTAGTACATAATTTACAAGTATATTAAGAGTACATAATATACAAGTCAATTAGAACATAATATACAAGTAATTTAGTACATAATATACAAGACAATTAGTACATAATATACAAGTGTATTAGTACATAATATACAAGTATATAAGTACATTATATACAAGACAATGAGTACATGATATACAAGTGTATTAGTACATAATATACAAGTGTATAAGTACATAATAACAAGACAATTAGTACATAATATACAAGTGTATTAGTATATAATATACAAGTAAATTAGTACATAATATACAAGTATATAAGTACATTATATACAAGACAATGAGTACATAATATACAAGTGTATTAGTACATAATATACAAGTGTATAAGTACATAATAACAAGACAATTAGTACATAATATACAAGTGTATTAGTACATAATATACAAGTGTATTTGTACATAATATACAAGTAAATTAGAACATAATATACAAGTATATAAGTACATTATATACAAGTAATTAAGTACATAATATACAAGACAATTAGTACATAATATACAAGTGTATTAGTACATAATATACAAGACAATTAGAACATAATATACAAGTGTATTAGTACATAATATACAAGTGTTTTAGTACATAATATACAATTAATTTAGTACATAATATACAAGACAATAAGTTCATAATATACAAGTGTATTAGTACATAATATACAAGACAACAAGTACATAATATACAAGTCAATTAGTATATTATATACAAGTCAATTAGTACATAATATACAAGTGTATTAGTACATAATATACAAGGCAATTAGTACATAATATACAAGTAATTTAGCTTATAATATACAAGTCAATTAGTACATAATATACAAGTGTATTAGTACATAATATACAAGTAAATTAGTACATAATATACAAGTATATAAGTATAATATACAACACAATTAGTACATAATATACAAGACAATTAGTACATAATTTACAAGTATATTAGCAGTACATAATATACAAGTCAATTAGAACATAATATACAAGTAATTTAGTACATAATATACAAGTATATAAGTACATTATATACAAGACAATGAGTACATAATATACAAGTGTATAAGTACATAATAACAAGACAATGAGTACATAATATACAAGTGTATAAGTACATAATAACAAGACAATTAGTACATAATATACAAGTGTATTAGTACATAATATATGTAGGAGTTAAGGTGCTACATCAGACTAATTGAAAATATTGAGAATTTTACTGATATACTTTTATTGTCACACATTAATATATGATGATATGTATGCGAGTCGCGAGTTGCTGGCGAACGACTGACGGCCCGCGCTCCGGTTTCGATGCAGTGTTGGAAAAGTGCTGCATCGACAATGTGCGGTGTTTTGTACCGTACATATTCCGGGCGCGAGATGAGATGACTGATGTGTGAATGAATAATTAGGTTAGTCAAGGCCATGAGTACAAGATGATTTAACAGTTTTTAATATTAGTAGTAATACAAGTTGACCCCGACAATCATTTACGATTAAAACTAATTTTGTTAAGTATGGGCGATGTGCCCTTTGATATACGCTTTGTGTTTAATGCACTACATTTTTCACAAACACTTGATTGCCCATTGCACTGATCACAATTTTGCACATCACACTGTTCACTTTCACTGTTGTACGCGGAGAGTGGTGTCGGCCGAGCGCGTGCTGCCCTGCGCGGTCCCGCCGTCGACGGTGTCGCTGCCCGGGCCACAGTCAGCTGTGGAGGCTCGTTGATGCTCGCGTATGCAGTATGACGCATTCGCCACCACACAAACAGAGCACACGCTATCGCTATTCCACCTACTGTGTATATGGCGGCGTACTGATGGATATCGTGTGAAGAAATGTTGTTGTCTTGCTCCATCTGATCTTCCTCTTTTTTTATCTGCTGTATCTGATCATCTATCTCATTGAAGGATTCATTGAAGTTGCTTTCTTTCAATGAAGTTATTATCGGAATTGATATGTTAATAATTTTGTTGACGTGTGCGATTTCTGCTAAAACTATGTCTGGCTTAATATTTAATTCGTTTGAACGTTGTTTGTGTGACGTAATTGTGAAGGTCTCGCCCTTGATGACACAGTTACTTCCGAGTACAATAATGCTTGCACCGTTTAATTGTTCCGTAGCAACTTGATTACCACATATAAATCTCATGTTGCATTTATCGCAACAGCTAAATAAGAACGTGTTTACATTGATAAGTTCAGACCAAGTGTCTTGGCATGTGCTGACTGAGGTAGAGCACGTATTTTGATCTTGATCTCTGACACAAAAATTGTAATCCGATTCTCTATGATATATTGGCTTCTGAAGCTCACATAAAATTGATTCTTTGTAGACACCGCTACATTTTGACAATTCTGAGGTTAAGACTGGTATATACGTGTCCTTTTGTAAATTAATTGCTAGATAATCCGCTATAGGTGTGATCCTTACAGTAGCATTTTCCGACTTTTAGGAATTGCATAAGTCTTGTATAATTCGAAACTATCTCTGCTCACTAGAGGTATTTCAATTTCGAAAAGAAAATATTGTGCTGTCATACGAGAGTTAACCTTGAGAATTTCATACACTCTAGCTAGGTTTGTTTGAATGTTGTCAATGGGTAGTGAGGTGTCCTTGGAGAGCTGTCCGGAAATGATATTCAGTTCATCGCGAAGTTGCTCCGGTGCCAAAATGTGAATATTGAAATGTTGTGGATTGGTTACAGTATCTAATAAAGTATCTTGGATGCTTCTTAGATTGCTTAAAATATTATTTGCAATAAAGCTGGACATCATGAACTCGTGAAGAAGATCATTATTCTCATGTTCCTGTTTTAATGTTCCTACTGCTTTCTCGATATTGTTTAAGTGTTCTCTAAAAATTTTATGCTGTGCATTCATTGCGTTTTCAACACGCCGTATTAAATTATTTTCGGCTTCAATGATAGAAGTCTGTGACTTCCAAAGTGATACTAAATAATTTTGATTGCTTCTAAGCTTAGTAATGTCGCGTTCATACTTTTCAGCGAAATGGTCATCTAATACCCCGAAAAGGTTGTTTGCCAGATTGCCGACTCCATTGATTAGGCCACGTCTCGTGCGTGAGAGTTTATCTCCACGTGGGTTTTGTAACATAATATCATAGTACTCTAGTTCCGAGAAACTATGACGTAGCTGGAGTGTTATTGTATCACAATGTGATCTTCTTTCAAACTTTGAACATAATGATTCTAAGTGTTTATAATATTTGTTGAGTAATGTTGTTCCTTTCCAGTAGGGTTCCATATTGTAATAAACTATAAGTTTCCACTTGTCTTGTATAATACGTATGTCTGACACTTTATCGAAATAAATGCTGTTATTACTCTGTAATGACGTAATACCATATGATTTTTGTGCTGTTGTTGTGCCACATAACATAAATAATAAAAATATTGTCGTTATAAAGTTAATGCATGAAGTCAGAAATTTAGTCGTTTTCGTTTTGGTTGGTGGTGTTCCACTTTCTTCCACTGGCGAATTTATTTTCAGCTCCTGATTTGTGACGGGAAGTGGTGAGACTTTAATGACTTGTCTTTTGATGACTCCACTTTTTGTTTTAGATTGGCCCAGCTTCTCTTCGATGTCCGAACGTAGTGGAAGCCGAACCACGTATTTACCGTCTTCTTGGCGTTCAGTAGTAGATTGGTATAATTGTAGGCATTGTATGTCCTCTGACGACATTTCATGGTTATGTAATACATGGCATTGTAATACATTTGTTTTTAATTGTTCTTGTTGTTTAAAAGAGTCATATTGTGGCAGTGTAATTTGATTAGTCTTGGTAACAGGAGTGTTAGATACGTGCAACAGTGTATTGTGGTCTTCGTCGCACTCACGACATTTTTTGTCAGTGTAGCATTTTCGGTTGCGGTGGAAATGAAGACAATTTTTGCATAGCGACAGCTTTTTCACTATATCCTGTCTTTTGTTTGGTTGCATTTCCAGAAATGTTTCGCAATTGTAAATTCCGTGGTCTCTGTCCTTGTTGCACACTGCGCACTTAGCAATCTTTTGATTAAATCCATGGTTATGTTTCCGTTTTATTGGACTTTGATGACCCATAAATGATTTGAAGGAATGAGTTTTTTTGAAATTGTTTCTTGATGTTTCTTGTTGTTGCTGTATTTTGACAGATTCTGGTTTACGTCTAGATGCTTCCAAGGACGTAAACTTATTTTCAAGGAAATATAACAAATCCTCTAAAATTGGTAGATGCCTAGGATTTTTTAATGACTCTACATAGTCAATATGTGTATCAGCGTCTAATTTATTTGATATGATATACACAATAAGTGGATCCCAAGTACTAATGTCTACCCCGAGAGCTTTTATTGCGTTAAGACACTCGTTTGTTGTATCAAATATTTTTTTAATGGCTGCTGCCGATTGCTGTTGCATTGGAGATAAGTTCATGAGGGTACTCACATGGCAGTTGAAAATTAATTTATCATTATTGTACCTGCGATTAAGAATATCCCAGCTTATCTCGTAATTTTCGGAACTGATTGGTAAATGTTGTACCAACCTTTCTGGCTCGCCCCGAACTTTACTCTTGAGGAACTGTAATTTTTGTGCGTTCGATAGAGAGCGGTTGTTGTGTATCGTCTCCACGAATAAATCCCTAAAGGACACCCACTGTTGGTAGTTCCCGGTGAAGATTGGAATATCCATCTGTGGTGTGGATTTCTCTCGATGACAATGATCCCACATTTTGTTGTTTATGGTTCTTTTGATGTCATTGAATTGTTGCTCATAGTTGCTGAAAGTTTGCTCATACTCATAATTATCGTCGTAAAGTTCACTGTCTATTTCCCAGTGTAGAGAATCGACGACAGACCATCTTGCCTTCACTGATCTCAATACATCTTCGAGTTCCCATTTGTCGGAAATATTCTCGAGATTAATGCTACTGACCGTTCTAGAAAATGCTTTGAAGTTGCTCTTCTGTTTTCGTAGCATCTCCTCTAATTTGCTGCTGATTCCTAGAGCGGTGTTACGCGATGATTGATCTACTGCTCGTTGTTGTTCTTCTGTGTCGACGTGAGATGTAGTTGCTCGCCCCCCAAATACTAAGGGAGTGGTCGGCCGCAGAAGCTGCTTTTCCTCCGGTTTTGTGTCAGAGGACAAATATTTTTGTATGTGTGCTCGTGTATCAATGTAAAATTCAGATGTTCTTTTGTATGCATTAGTGATAAAATAATCATGTGACTTGTCATCATACTCACAGAGTTTTATGTGGTTGCATTGAAATTCTTGCCAGTAACTTTCCAACGTGCTCAATCGTTTTTTGATATGAGAAGTAGTTTTGCGATCGGACCCGTCTTTTTTGAAGTTACATAGAAGAGTATTCATGGCTTCCATGATTTGATGTTGTGTTTTTAGAAGTTCTTCCATTTTGAGGATCAAAGAAAAATATAACTCACCGAAGGCTGGCGCTGATCACTTACGTAACTCCGCGTGGCAACGTGGCGTACAAAGGTTACACTTTTCACAACGTATCACACGAAATTAGTCCTGCCTACGGAAGCTCGAAGGACCATTTGATGTAGGAGTTAAGGTGCTACATCAGACTAATTGAAAATATTGAGAATTTTACTGATATACTTTTATTGTCACACATTAATATATGATGATATGTATGCGAGTCGCGAGTTGCTGGCGAACGACTGACGGCCCGCGCTCCGGTTTCGATGCAGTGTTGGAAAAGTGCTGCATCGACAATGTGCGGTGTTTTGTACCGTACAATATACAAGTAAATTAGTACATAATATACAAGTATATAAGTACATTATATACAAGTAATTAAGTACACAATATACAAGACAATTAGTACATAATATACAAGTGTATTAGTACATAATATACAAGTGTTTTAGAACATAATATACAATTAATTTAGTACATAATATACAAGACAATAAGTTCATAATATACAAGTGTATTAGTACATAATATACAAGACAACAAGTACATAATATACAAGTCAATTAGTATATTATATACAAGTCAATTAGTACATAATATACAAGTGTATTAGTACATAATATACAAGGCAATTAGTACATAATATACAAGTAATTTAGTTTATAATATACAAGACAATTAGTACATAATATACAAGACAATTAGTACATAATATACAAGTATATCAGTACATAATATACAAGTAATTTAGAACATAATATACAAGTATATAAGTACATTATATACAAGACAATGAGTACATAATATACAAGGGTATAAGTACATAATATACAAGTGTATTAGTACATAATATACAAGACAACAAGTGCATAATATACAAGACAATTAGTACATAATATACAAGTGTATTAGTACATAATATACAAGTAAATTAGTACATAATATACAAGTATATAAGTACATTATATACAAGACAATGAGAACATATTATACAAGTGTATAAGTACATAATAACAAGACAATTAGTACATAATATACAAGTGTATTAGTACATAATATACAAGTGTTTTAGTATATAATATACAACACAATTAGTACATAATATACAAGACAATTAGTACATAATTTACAAGTATATTAGTAGTACATAATATACAAGTCAATTAGAACATAATATACAAGTGTATTAGTACATAATATACATGTAATTTAGTACATAATATACAAGTATATTAGTATGTAATATACAACACAATTAGTACATAATATACAAGACAATTAGTACATAATTTACAAGTATATTAGTAGTACATAATATACAAGTCAATTAGAACATAATATACAAGTAATTTAGTACATAATATACAAGACAATTAGTACATAATATACAAGTATATAAGTACATAATATACAAGTAAATTAGTACATAATATACAAGTATATAAGTACATTATATACAAGACAATGAGTACATAATATACAAGTGTAAAAGTACATAATAACAAGACAATTAGTACATAATATTCAAGTGTATTAGTACATAATATACAAGTATATTAGTACATAATATACAAGACAATTAGTACATTATTTACAAGTATATTAGTAGTACATAATATACAAGTCAATTAGAACATAATATACAAGTGTATTAGTACATAATATACAAGTAATTTAGTACATAATATACAAGTATATTAGTATATAATATACAAGACAATTAGTACATAATTTACAAGTATATTAGTAGTACATAATATACAAGTCAATTAGAACATAATATACAAGTAATTTAGTACATAATATACAAGACAATTAGTACATAATATACAAGTATATAAGTACATAATATACAAGTAAATTAGTACATAATATACAAGTATATAAGTACATTATATACAAGACAATGAGTACATAATATACAATTGTAAAAGTACATAATAACAAGACAATTAGTACATAATATACAAGTGTATTAGTACATAATATACAAGTATATTAGTACATAATATACAAGTTTATTAGTATATAATATACAAGTATATTAGTATATAATATACAACACAATTAGTACATAATATACAAGTAATTTAGTACATAATATACAAGACAATTAGTACATAATATACAAGTGTATTAGTACATAATATACAAGTATATAAGTACATTATATACAAGACAATGAGTTTATGATATACAAGTGTATTAGTACATAATATACAAGTGTATAAGTACATAATAACAAGACAATTAGTACATAATATACAAGTGTATTAGTACATAATATACAAGTAAATTAGAACATAATATACAAGTATATAAGTACATTATATACAAGACAATGAGTACATAATATACAAGTGTATTAGTACATAATATACAAGACAATTAGTACATAATATACAAGTATATCAGTACATAATATACAAGTAATTTAGAACATAATATACAAGTATATAAATACATTATATACAAGACAATGAGTACATAATATACAAGGGTATAAGTACATAATATACAAGTGTATTAGTACATTATATACAAGACAACAAGTGCATAATATACAAGACAATTAGTACATAATATACAAGTGTATTAGTACATAATATACAAGTAAATTAGTACATAATATACAAGTATATAAGTACATTATATACAAGACAATGAGAACATATTATACAAGTGTATAAGTACATAATAACAAGACAATTAGTACATAATATACAAGTGTATTAGTACATAATATACAAGTGTTTTAGTATATAATATACAACACAATTAGTACATAATATACAAGTCAATTAGAACATAATATACAAGTAATTTAGTACATAATATACAAGACAATTAGTACATAATATACAAGTATATAAGTACATAATATACAAGTAAATTAGTACATAATATACAAGTATATAAGTAAATTATATACAAGACAATGAGTACATAATATACAAGTGTAAAAGTACATAATAACAAGACAATTAGTACATAATATTCAAGTGTATTAGTACATAATATACAAGTAATTAAGTACATAATATACAAGACAATAAGTTCATAATATACAAGTGTATTAGTACATAATATACAAGACAACAAGTACATAATATACAAGTCAATTAGTACATTATATACAAGTCAATTAGTACATAATATACATTTGTATTAGTACATAATATACGAGTAAATTAGTACATAATATACAAGTAAATTAGTACATAATATACAAGTATATAAGTACATAATATACAAGTCTATTAGTACATAATATACAAGACAATTAGTACATAATATACAAGTGTATTAGTAACTAATATACAAGTAATTTAGTACATAATATACAACTATATTAGTATATAATATACAACACAATTAGTACATAATATACAAGACAATTAGTACATAATTTACAAGTATATTAGTAGTACATAATATACAAGTCAATTAGAACATAATATACAAGTCAATTAGAACATAATATACAAGTAATTTAGTACATAATATACAAGACAATTAGTACATAATATACAAGTATATAAGTACATAATATACAAGTAAATTAGTACATAATATACAAGTATATAAGTACATAATATACAAGTAAATTAGTACATAATATACAAGTATATAAGTACATTATATACAAGACAATGAGTACATAATATACAAGTGTAAAAGTACATAATAACAAGACAATTAGTACATAATATACAAGTGTATTAGTACATAATATACAAGTATATTAGTACATAATATACAAGTTTATTAGTATATAATATACAAGTATATTAGTATATAATATACAACACAATTAGTACATAATATACAAGACAATTAGTACATAATTTACAAGTATATTAAGAGTACATAATATACAAGTAATTTAGTACATAATATACAAGACAATTAGTACATAATATACAAGTGTATTAGTACATAATATACAAGTATATAAGTACATTATATACAAGACAATGAGTGTATGATATACAAGTGTATTAGTACATAATATACAAGTGTATAAGTACATAATAACAAGACAATTAGTACATAATATACAAGTGTATTAATACATAATATACAAGTAAATTAGTACATAATATACAAGTATATAAGTACATTATATACAAGACAATGAGTACATAATATACAAGTGTATTAGTACATAATATACAAGTGTATAAGTACATAATATACAAGTGTTTTAGTATATAATATACAACACAATTAGTACATAATATACAAGTCAATTAGTATATTATATACAAGTCAATTAGTACATAATATACAAGACAATTAGTACATAATATACAAGTGTATTAGTAACTAATATACAAGACAATTAGTACAAAATTTACAAGTATATTAGTAGTACATTATATACAAGTCAATTAGAACATAATATACAAGTAATTTAGTACATAATATACAAGTATATAAGTACATTATATACAAGACAATGAGTACATAATATACAAGGGTATAAGTACATAATAACAAGACAATTAGTACATAATATACAAGTGTATTAGTACATAATATACAAGACAATGAGTACATAATATACACGTGTATTAGTACATAATATACAAGTGTATAAGTACATAATAACAAGACAATTAGTACATAATATACAAGTATATTAGTATATAATATACAACACAATTAGTACATAATATACAAGACAATTAGTACATAATTTACAAGTATATTAATAGTACATAATATACAAGACAATTAGTACATAATTTACAAGTATATTAAGAGTACATAATATACAAGTCAATTAGAACATAATATACAAGTAATTTAGTACATAATATACAAGACAATTAGTACATAATATACAAGTGTATTAGTACATAATATACAAGTATATAAGTACATTATATACAAGACAATGAGTACATGATATACAAGTGTATTAGTACATAATATACAAGTGTATAAGTACATAATAACAAGACAATTAGTACATAATATAAAAGTGCATTAGTATATAATATACAAGTAAATTAGTACATAATATACAAGTATATAAGTACATTATATACAAGACAATGAGTACATAATATACAAGTGTATTAGTACATAATATACAAGTGTATAAGTACATAATAACAAGACAATTAGTACATAATATACAAGACAATTAGTACATAATATACAAGTGTATTTGTACATAATATACAAGTAAATTAGTACATAATATACAAGTATATAAGTACATTATATACAAGTATATTAGTACATAATATACAAGTATATAAGTACATTATATACAAGACAATGAGAACATATTATACAAGTGTATAAGTACATAATAACAAGACAATTAGTACATAATATACAAGTGTATTAGTACATAATATACAAGTGTTTTAGTATATAATATACAACACAATTAGTACATAATATACAAGACAATTAGTACATAATTTACAAGTATATTAGTAGTACATAATATACAAGTCAATTAGAACATAATATACAAGTGTATTAGTACATAATATACATGTAATTTAGTACATAATATACAAGTATATTAGTATGTAATATACAACACAATTAGTACATAATATACAAGACAATTAGTACATAATTTACAAATATATTAGTAGTACATAATATACAAGTGTATTAGTACATAATATACAAGTATATTAGTACATAATATACAAGTTTATTAGTATATAATATACAAGTATATTAGTATATAATATACAACACAATTAGTACATAATATACAAGTATATAAGTACATTATATACAAGACAATGAGTGTATGATATACAAGTGTATTAGTACATAATATACAAGTGTATAAGTACATAATAACAAGACAATTAGTACATAATATACAAGTGTATTAATACATAATATACAAGTAAATTAGTACATAATATACAAGTATATAAGTACATTATATACAAGACAATGAGTACATAATATACAAGTGTATTAGTACATAATATACATTTGTATTAGTACATAATATACGAGTAAATTAGTACATAATATACAAGTAAATTAGTACATAATATACAAGTATATAAGTACATAATATACAAGTCTATTAGTACATAATATACAAGACAATTAGTACATAATATACAAGTGTATTAGTACATAATATACAAGACAATTAAAACATAATATACAAGTGTATTAGTACATAATATACAAGTGTTTTAGTACATAATATACAATTAATTTAGTACATAATATACAAGACAATAAGTTCATAATATACAAGTGTATTATAATTATATATTATAATATACAACACAATTAGTACATAATATACAAGACAATTAGTACATAATATACAAGACAATTAGTACATAATATACAAGTGTATTAGTATATAATATACAAGTAAATTAGTACATAATATACAAGTATATAAGTACATTATATACAAGACAATGAGTACATAATATACAAGTGTATTAGTACATAATATACAAGTGTATAAGTACATAATAACAAGACAATTAGTACATAATATACAAGTGTATTAGTACATAATATACAAGTAATTTAGTACATAATATACAAGACAATTAGTTCATAATATACAAGTATATTAGTACATAATATACAAGTGTTTTAGTATATAATATACAACACAATTAGTACATAATATACAAGACAATTAGTACATAATATACAAGAAATTAGTAAATAATATACAAGTGTATTAGTACATAATATACAAGTAAATTAGTACATAATATACAAGTATATAAGTACATTATATACAAGTAATTAAGTACATAATATACAAGACAATAAGTTCATAATATACAAGTGTATTAGTACATAATATACAAGACAACAAGTACATAATATACAAGTCAATTAGTACATTATATACAAGTCAATTAGTACATAATATACAAGTGTATTAGTACATAATATACGAGTAAATTAGTACATAATATACAAGTAAATTAGTACATAATATACAAGTATATAAGTACATAATATACAAGTGTATTAGTACATAATATACAAGTAAATTAGTACATAATATACAAGTATATAAGTACATTATATACAAGTAATTAAGTACATAATATACAAGACAATAAGTTCATAATATACAAGTGTATTAGTACATAATATACAAGACAACAAGTACATAATATACAAGTCAATTAGTACATTATATACAAGTCAATTAGTACATAATATACATTTGTATTAGTACATAATATACGAGTAAATTAGTACATAATATACAAGTAAATTAGTACATAATATACAAGTATATAAGTACATAATATACAAGTCTATTAGTACATAATATACAAGACAATTAGTACATAATATACAAGTGTATTAGTAACTAATATACAAGTAATTTAGTACATAATATACAACTATATTAGTATATAATATACAACACAATTAGTACATAATATACAAGACAATTAGTACATAATTTACAAGTATATTAGTAGTACATAATATACAAGTCAATTAGAACATAATATACAAGTCAATTAGAACATAATATACAAGTAATTTAGTACATAATATACAAGACAATTAGTACATAATATACAAGTATATAAGTACATAATATACAAGTAAATTAGTACATAATATACAAGTATATAAGTACATTATATACAAGACAATGAGTACATAATATACAAGTGTAAAAGTACATAATAACAAGACAATTAGTACATAATATTCAAGTGTATTAGTACATAATATACAAGTATATTAGTACATAATATACAAGTTTATTAGTATATAATATACAAGTATATTAGTATATAATATACAACACAATTAGTACATAATATACAAGACAATTAGTACATAATATACAAGACAATTAGTACATAATATACAAGACAATTAGTACATAATATACAAGACAATTAGTACATAATATACAAGTGTATTAGTACATAATATACAAGTAAATTAGTACATAATATACAAATATATAAGTACATTATATACAAGTAATTAAGTACATAATATACAAGACAATAAGTTCATAATATACAAGTGTATTAGTACATAATATACAAGACAACAAGTACATAATATACAAGTCAATTAGTACATTATATACAAGTCAATTAGTACATAATTTACAAGTATATTAAGAGTACATAATATACAAGTCAATTAGAACATAATATACAAGTAATTTAGTACATTATATACAAGACAATGAGTACATGATATACAAGTGTATTAGTACATAATATACAAGTGTATAAGTACATAATAACAAGACAATTAGTACATAATATACAAGTGTATTAGTATATAATATACAAGTAAATTAGTACATAATATACAAGTATATAAGTACATTATATACAAGACAATGAGTACATAATATACAAGTGTATTAGTACATAATATACAAGTGTATAAGTACATAATAACAAGACAATTAGTACATAATATACAAGTGTATTAGTACATAATATACAAGTAATTTAGTACATAATATACAAGACAATTAGTTCATAATATACAAGTATATTAGTACATAATATACAAGTGTTTTAGTATATAATATACAACACAATTAGTACATAATATACAAGACAATTAGTACATAATATACAAGACAATTAGTACATAATATACAAGAAATTAGTAAATAATATACAAGTGTATTAGTACATAATATACAAGTAAATTAGTACATAATATACAAGTATATAAGTACATTATATACAAGTAATTAAGTACATAATATACAAGACAATAAGTTCATAATATACAAGTGTATTAGTACATAATATACAAGACAACAAGTACATAATATACAAGTCAATTAGTACATTATATACAAGTCATTTAGTACATAATATACAAGTGTATTAGTACATAATATACGAGTAAATTAGTACATAATATACAAGTAAATTAGTACATAATATACAAGTATATAAGTACATAATATACAAGTCTATTAGTACATAATATACAAGACAATTAGTACATAATATACAAGTGTTTGTAACTAATATACAAGTAATTTAGTACATAATATACAAGTATATTAGTATATAATATACAACACAATTAGTACATAATATACAAGACAATTAGTACATAATTTACAAGTATATTAGTAGTACATAATATACAAGTCAATTAGAACATAATATACAAGTCAATTAGAACATAATATACAAGTAATTTAGTACATAATATACAAGACAATTAGTACATAATATACAAGTATATAAGTACATAATATACAAGTAAATTAGTACATAATATACAAGTATATAAGTACATTATATACAAGACAATGAGTACATAATATACAAGTGTAAAAGTACATAATAACAAGACAATTAGTACATAATATTCAAGTGTATTAGTACATAATATACAAGTGTATTAGTACATAATATACAAGTATATTAGTACATAATATACAAGTTTATTAGTATATAATATACAAGTATATTAGTATATAATATACAACACAATTAGTACATAATATACAAGACAATTAGTACATAATATACAAGTCAATTAGAACATAATACACAAGTAATTTAGTACATAATATACAAGACAATTAGTACATAATATACAAGTGTATTAGTACATAATATACAAGTGTTTTAGTATATAATATACAAAACAATTAGTACATAATATACAAGACAATTAGTACATAATTTACAAGTATATTAGTAGTACATAATATACAAGTCAATTAGAACATAATATACAAGTGTATTAGTACATAATATACAAGTAATTTAGTACATAATATACAAGTATATTAGTATATAATATACAACACAATTAGTACATAATATACAAGACAATTAGTACATAATTTACAAGTATATTAGTAGTACATAATATACAAGTCAATTAGAACATAATATACAAGTATATCAGTACATAATATACAAGTAATTTAGAACATAATATACAAGACAATTAGTACATAATATACAAGTGTATTAGTACATAATATACAAGTAAATTAGAACATAATATACAAGTCAATTAGAACATAATATACAAGTGTATTAGTACAAAATAACAAGTTATTTAGTACATAATATACAAGTATATTAGTATATAATATACAACACAATTAGTACATAATATACAAGACAATTAGTACATAATTTACAAGTATATTAGCAGTACATAATATACAAGTCAATTAGAACATAATATACAAGTAATTTAGTACATAATATACAAGTATATAAGTACATTATATACAAGACAATGAGTACATAATATACAAGTAATTTAGTACATAATATACAAGTGTATAAGTACATAATACCAAGACAATTAGTACATAATATACAAGTGTATTAGTACATAATATACAAGTGTATAAGTACATAATAACAAGACAATTAGTACATAATATACAAGTGTATTAGTACATAATATACAAGTGTATTAGTACATAATATACAAGTAATTTAGTACATAATATACAAGACAATTAGTTCATAATATACAAGTATATTAGTACATAATATACAAGTGTTTTAGTATATAATATACAAAACAATTAGTACATAATATACAAGACAATTAGTACATAATTTACAAGTATATTAGTAGTACATAATATACAAGTCAATTAGAACATAATATACAAGTGTATTAGTACATAATATACAAGTAATTTAGTACATAATATACAAGTATATTAGTATATAATATACAACACAATTAGTACATAATATACAAGACAATTAGTACATAATTTACAAGTATATTAGTAGTACATAATATACAAGTCAATTAGAACATAATATACAAGTATATCAGTACATAATATACAAGTAATTTAGAACATAATATACAAGACAATTAGTACATAATATACAAGTGTATTAGTACATAATATACAAGTAAATTAGAACATAATATACAAGTATATAAGTACATTATATACAAGACAATTAGTACATAATTTACAAGTATATTAGTAGTACATAATATACAAGTCAATTAGAACATAATATACAAGTGTATTAGTACAAAATAACAAGTTATTTAGTACATAATATACAAGTATATTAGTATATAATATACAACACAATTAGTACATAATATACAAGACAATTAGTACATAATTTACAAGTATATTAGCAGTACATAATATACAAGTCAATTAGAACATAATATACAAGTAATTTAGTACATAATATACAAGTATATAAGTACATTATATACAAGACAATGAGTACATAATATACAAGTAATTTAGTACATAATATACAAGTGTATAAGTACATAATACCAAGACAATTAGTACATAATATACAAGTGTATTAGTACATAATATACAAGTGTATAAGTACATAATAACAAGACAATTAGTACATAATATACAAGTGTATTAGTACATAATATACAAGTAATTTAGTACATAATATACAAGACAATTAGTTCATAATATACAAGTATATTAGTACATAATATACAAGTGTTTTACTATATAATATACAACACAATTAGTACATAATATACAAGACAATTAGTACATAATATACAAGACAATTAGTACATAATATACAAGTGTATTTGTACATAATATACAAGTAAATTAGTACATAATACACAAGTATATAAGTATATTATATACAAGTAATTAAGTACATAATATACAAGACAATTAGTACATAATATACAAGTGTATTAGTACATAATATACAAGACAATTAGAACATACATAATATACAAGTGTATTAGTACATAATATACAAGTAAATTAGTACATAATATACAAGTATATAAGTACATTATATACAAGTAATTAAGTACATAATATACAATTAATTTAGTACATAATATACAAGACAATAAGTTCATAATATACAAGTGCACCTGCTAGTCCGTGGTGGGGAGGATGGTGGGAGCACATGATTCGTATGATAAAGGAACTTCTTCGCCGCGTTCTTGGTAGGGCCTCCGTTTCGCTTTTAGAATTTCAGACAGTTTTAGTTGAATATGAGTCTGTAATTAACTCTCGTCCCTTGACTTACATAAGCGACGATGTAGACGTTTTTACACAGCCTTTAACACCAGGGATGTTTTTGCAGCCTATTCCGTGCTCTGACGTCTCTGATTTAAATCAATTAGACGGGAAAGCTTTAAATGTTAGAGTCAGATATTTGCATAAACTTAGAGAAGATCTGAAATCACGTTTTATAAAAGAATATCTAAGTTTATTAGTTCAAAAAGGCCGTGGGTATTGTTTTAAATTCGCCAAGGTAGGAGACGTGGTGTTAGTGGAAACACCACAGAAGCGCGTTTTTTGGCCATTAGCTCAAAAATCTCAACAATAAGTTGAGATTTTTGAGGGCATCGATGGTATTTACCGAACTGCTAAAGGAGTTTACACCCGCTCTCTAAAATGCTTGTACCCATTAGAATTAGATGGTAATACTTAAAATGTTTGTTAACTGTATATTGTGTAGTTTGATTATTATATTATTATTATTTTTTGTTTTTGCGCCTCGGAGGATGTTGAGGTTGCTAGGCAACAAGAATAACAAAGTTGTCAAAATATATTTTATAGTTACACACACGTTTTATTTGTGTAGTTAATTTTATTTCTTTTTATCATTAACATCGGGATCAGTTTGGACCGTAGATATGGAACCGGATACCCAACAATAATAATAAGAAGGCTCCGAGCCCATATATAATTCCATGTGCCCCATAGATTCGTACTCTTTCATGAAGTCAGAATAAGTTTTGGCTTAGATAACTTAAAACTTGCTAGATCGCCTAATTTAAAATTAGGCGATCTAGCAAGTTTTCGTTCAACTTGTATGAGTCTTTTGAAAGCTAAATTATATGAATCCCCAATTGGTTCATGATGAGGCCTCAATAATAACGGTGATATGTAACGCCCTGTATCGTCACGCTGGTGACCTTTATTATAAATATCTTCAGCCAGCTGTTCATCAGGACTAAGTGAGACTTCGCACGGCAAAGACTCGACTTCCCAAAAACGTTTGAAAGTCTCATTTAATTGATCAGACTCAAGACTGTATGAGATAAAAGAACTAGTAGACGCTACAAAGTTCAAGTCGTTTGAACAGTGTAATGATAATTTTCCCGTTACTACATAGCCAAATACACTATGCAGCCCAACAGGAAGACCATTTTTAAATGTAATCTTTTCACCATCATAAATATGAGGGAAAATATTACCGGCAAGAATTATATCCACAGGAGATTTTTTATTAAAGTTAGGATCTGCTAAAAATAGATTTTTATACTCTTTGACAAGCTCATCAGGGATCTGAACTGTTGGCAAGTCAGAGGTAATCTTCCTTAAAACTATGGCATCTAAGTCGAAAGATGGCTCATTACAATGACGCGACTTAACTATAAACGAAGTCATGCCATGTGTTTTGACGCTTTCACCTGAAAGTCCATAAATATTGTAAGGACAACTTCGCTGTGACAAAACTAATCGTCGTAAACAACCTATGGATACAAAGTTAGATTGAGCGCCCGAGTCTATTAAGACGCGGCACGGTTGATAACAATTAAACTGATCTAATACATGAACGACAGCGGTTCTTAATATTATTGCATAGTTATTATTATGTAATGAAGCGGCATGACAACTATGAACAATAGCGCTCGCTTCGGAGGCAGCGATCAGCTGTGGAGTGGGGGCCGGCTTGGTCGGCGGAGGCGGGGATGCGCTCACGCTGCTCGGCTTCCAGTCACGGGAAGCAGGCTCCGAGTGTAGTAATAAGTGATGCGGACGCTGACAGACGACACATTTAAAATTGCTTCTGCATTCAATAGCAGAATGATTTGGCTTAAGGCAGTTATGGCATAGTTTTAATTGATTAGCACGGCTAATTCGCTACACATTATTAAGTTGCCTGAATTGATTGAACCGGTAAATCATGTGATCTTTGCCACAGTGTGTGTAACAGTTTAAACGCGTTGATGACGCGTGAGAATAAGATTTGTTATAACTACTAGTTTTATCAGTTTTATTTTGCAGTGAAATCTGTTGGCGTCTGTATAGTGATGTTATTGGAATGCAAGAATCAAGAATTTTAATTTGCTTATGAACAAATGCTATAAGGTCAGAAAAAGATGGTATTGACTTCTGGTCAATTTTTTGTTCAAATGATTTCCTACTAATAGGGTCTAAAGCTCGTAACGTAGTTCTGGATTAACAAACATATAAAACCTATAACTGAAATAAAAACTGTCGAGGCCCCTCCTATAGGATGAATGCTCTAAGGATCGCACGTTCTCGCCTCGCAGCCTCAGACATAATGCCTCTTTCAGCACAATACAACCAAAAAAATAAGAATGACCATTGTCGTCATTTCACGTTTCTAAAATAGCGATACTTAGCATTTTTCTTTTTAACAAGCATCACAAAACATGCCGATCAAAATAAGTCAAAATTGTATGGACCTTCTCTCAACTAACATGACTTTTTAAAAGTCATCTTCCCTTCTTTTTGAATTGGAATGAAAGAAATACGAATAACTTAAATTTAATTTAGTCCATGCACAACGGAATTGGTAGGTCCCCTCCTGTATGATGAATGCTCTAAAGCTTGCACTGTCTCCGCCCCGCAACCACAACTTCGTCACTTGTTTATAATTTATTTACATTTAAGTACTTGGTATTGATTTATAAATATTCCTCTAAAATTCCACTATTGCCTATAAAAGGTCCTGATATAGAGAATTAACAAATAATAAGGTAGATATCCATTTGATAATTGTAATTTTTATGTTAGTAACGTATAAAATGCTATTTATTAATAATGCTATTATTTATAAACCTTATTTATAGAATTAGTTCTCAATTAAATATTATATAATAATATAAATAATTATAAAAATATTATATAATCCACTTATATGACAATATAATATAAACTTAACGTAAATGCTATTTAATTAGCATATATTTATTTTATTTACACAATTAAAATTTTAATATTTATATGATAATTTTTTCTTTCATCATAGTTTCAAATCAATTTCAATAATTGCTTTGTAACAATAACAAATCAATCTAATAGGAGATTAAACCAAAATAGACTTGATCCAATTAAAATTCACAATCGCATAGGCGAAAATGGAAAGTCACTACGACAAATTGTCGTAATTATGCTATTGTTTGATTTAAACATTGAATAAAGGGTTTTATTAGAATTAATTTAGGTACCCATAAATGACGAAGAGCTTTGTTTGAGCTGGTAGCCATATGTGTGATATCTTAAGAAAGTTTTATTATCATACTACAGATTGAGCCCGTATAAACACAACACTGACAATAATATTATTTGGCATGTACGGAAATGCTTCATTTAACCTAATTTTAAATACGTTTATCAAGACCAAAAATTTAACAGACTATTGTTAATGTAACTTGTTTGACAGTTGTCGCTTTTAGGGATGTTCCTTAGCCTACCCAAGAAAAATATTTTTTGCAATGGACTTGAATCCATATCCATAAAAGTAAGTATTAAGAAAACTGGAAAGCTCGCTTCATTAAAAGAAACCGGAAACAAAATAACTCTACGATGGAGGCGGAAACTAAGACAGCTTTTCATAAGGTTGATAAGTAGGTGGTATCTTTAAATAAAGCGTAGCCTAAGCATCAAAAGGACATTGCTATATTAAACACAGATCTATTTTACGATAAGTAAAATAACTACTACTTATTTAAGTATTTTTATTTCATCATTATTAAAAGTATAATTCATAGTATTTTCTATTTCTATTACTATAGAGCGACGCCCATTAAAACTTGGTTTGAGCTAGTGCTTAGGACATGTACTGACAACCGCTTTACAAACAGCTCGTTAGTTCGAAAACAACTTTTATTGCAATGCAGTAAAGCACCCACCAAGTGTAACTTAATTTACTTTTGTGTTGTTGATGTGTGACTCGTGTGTTCGAACTATGTTTTTACGACACGCTACAAAAATTATATGTGTGCGTATGAAATACTAGACGCTTTTGCTTTGTGTTCTTTTTAAAATCTACTATTTCCGTAAATTATCTGTTCTGCGCTATAAAATACCAGGTGACTGGTTTTAGACACCTGCATCAAATATACATTTTGGAACTAACCAAATTAATGTAAACAGCTACTTATTACTAACCATAGGTTTATCAACATCATTGACAGCTTATATAAGTCACATTGCTGGCCACATGCCTTCTTACATGGAAGAAACAGTTGCTGTATTAAACTTTGGTTTCATTATCGAAACCAGACCATTCGAGTCACTACGTCAACGAGCTCCTATAACTGACCTTAGGTTGCAGGAGTCCAAATCAGAATATTACATGTTTTAAAAATTAAGTTTAATTTTACGCATAACGTTTTTACTGCAAGCTAGCTTGCCATTTTCAATTTAAAAGATTAGTATACACTAATTAAGATATGAGATATATATAAGAATTTAATCTAATCTTTGTGATTGTCTCACTTTTTCGTTCTGCGTTCAATTACAAAGGTACCTTCTAAATTATTAAAAAATGTTGCCTAAAATTTGAAATTTACTCCTTACTTTATTGTTCATCTAAGTAATTCAAAATACAAATATTTTACGTACTCGTCATGTTAAGTTACTTTTAGCAGTATTCTAGTATGTTCTAAAATGGAGTTGTGTATTGGGTACACAATGTATAGTAGGTACAATAAAACATCGAAAGTTGTTCCGCGACGACAGCGCTACCGGAAACATTGTGCAGCAGCTTGCCAGTACCTCAACAAATTTACTATGGCTAGAAAAATCATGCATATTTCTTATTATACGGGAAATGGGTATTACTCAAAGAAAAATATCGAAAGATTTAAACATAATATATGCTTAATTTTAAACAAATAAAAACATCAATTGTAACCACGGCTATGTTTTCTATATTAATAATAATAAATCGTCTTGACATCCTTCTGTCGTCCTAAAGCTTTATCAAGAATCGCGATCGTCCAATCATCATCCACATCTAAATTTCAACCAATCGTAGCGCTCTGTTTTCCGCCGGAGTGAATGCGCATGCGTAGTAGGGTCGAAGTTGGGCGGATGTTAATGCGTATGAGGAACGAATTGACTTGATACAAGCATGTATTTTTTTTGTAACTATTTTAATAAAGTTTTAAAACATATGTATCAAATCTTAAAACTAGTTTTAAAATATAAACATTATATTACTGGATTAAGTTGATAGTATTTTCCGAAATCAAAATTGTCAAATACATCAGTCATTAAATCCTATAACAATGTCAAAGTTGATTAAAATTAAATTGTAATAATAGATTAAAATAATTAAAAATCGTTGATTATTACAAACAACAGAGTCAAAATGTGTCATTTAAAAATTTATTAATAGTGTAATATTTTTTATTCATTAAAAAAGTAAATATTTTATATTGTCTGGTAACTTAAAAATTCTTATGGCCACACAAAAACAGTTTCTAGAAAACAATTGTAATCTTTGCACTGGAGTATACAAAAAGTCATTTTTCTTTTTAAAAAAGTGATAATTCTTCATAAATATACTTATTTCTAATACATATAAACATGGAAGCGGCCATATGTATACTTACATATAAAATTAAAATTAAATAAAATGTTTTTATTTATCAATCAGCTTTTGACAGATCATCGTTTAATATTAAAAGAAATAGAATGATTTTTAACTATTAAACTTATTACTATCACTGATTGAGTATTAAGGATGATATAATTACAGGAAGCAATAATAATAAATAATAAACTATGTATTTACAATCAAAACCTTATAATTATAATTTGCTTATAATATTTTTTAAACAATCTAAAATTTGTAAATGAACAATGATATAACATTAAATAATAAAAATAAAAATATCAAGTATCAAGTGGTACGCTTCGCTGTTCTTATGAAGACGCGTGAGGCTAGGCCAGGGTGAGATTTTATCGCCGGACGCCTCGCGTGTCGCCATTCGCCAGTCGTGCGCCGTCACGGTAAGATGTTAGGATATTAAATTAAAATGTGGTTTTATTCTCGTGAATTAATCGGTTCCACGTGGAGTTATTATTGTATAAAAACAAGAACGTATTAAGTAAGAAGCCTTAAAGTGTATCTTACTTTTCATTGGGAAAAGATAGTCTAATTACTTTTTACATACTCGTAATCTTTAAAACCAGAATGTTTAATCGAAGAGTTCAATATTGTACCTGTCTGAATATTCCGTTCAAGTCAGAGGTGAGTAGATAATTATTCAATAATCTTATATTCTTATTTTATCATTATTTATTGAAACTTTTATCGAGTAAAATTTATCACTGATGCTTACGCTCGCCACGTGACCACTCTTTCCGACTCAATTGTTATTATTTTAACATTTTGGTTAACTTATGATGATGGCATCATAAGTTAACCAAAATGTTAAAATATTAAATAATATGGAATATGCTTTTAAAACAACATGAACATATTTGTAAAGGTTTGTTAAAACTTCGAAGCTTTGAGAATTTCTCCGATAAATCTGCGCCATCTACAAAGGTTTCAAGAAACAATGTTTAATAGGTAGATTGTTTGCCATTTACTATTGAGTAAACTTTGAAACTCTTATCATTTAATTATAATTAGCTTGATCTAATAGATTTACATACTCTATTTACAACAAATGCCTTAAAATCTTTTATATTCATGTACTACTTAGACCCGCCATCTTGTGACATTTATTGGCATTAAGTGTAAGCTCATATGTTTTTTGTATTTTGGAAAGAATTAATATTTAGATATCTACGAATTTATTTGTTAATATTATATGGGTGCGGCATTTATCCCTCATTCTTTTATATCTCATGTCTAAAAGAGTATTGTCTTTTTAACAATTAACCATAAAACTGATACACAGTTCTAAAATTTTCAGTGTGATACTCTTAGTGGAATCATAATTTTATTTACACACACCCATTTATGGCGAGCGTCACCCAGACTTCCAAATAAGGAGAAAAACTTCGCGCACTTCTTGAAGTGAGTATATATGGGCTTTTCTCTACTAACTGGAAACTTGTCTATTGACAGTTGTCCGAACCCTATTTTTCTATAAAATTTAAATATAATATGTTTGGTCGATAGACAATTATAATATGAATGCATATTAACAAGAAACCATTGTAATTTTCCCTTATTTTTCGAATTATAGACAATTTTGTAAAAAAATGTGGCAGAGGACTGTTTTGCCACCCCGAGAACAGTTCATGTCAATGTTTATATGAAGAAAAACACAATATTAATTAGGTATTAAATGTAATCAAATAAATCAAATAAAAAATCAAATAAAAATCGATTATCTGGAAATAAATAAAATAAATGTTAAATGGATAAATATAAATATTTAAAGTGTAATATAAACTTTTATTCACGCTCAAACCGACAAGGAGGCTTAGTAGCGGGCGGTTGCGTGCACCTCCATGACCGACATGAGATTTTATGAAAGAAACTAGATATTGTCAAGATTGTCATGTGTCTTTTTTTCACTTGCATACTTACATTTTCCTTTCTAGATGTCTTTTAAAAAAGTATTATAATTAAACAAAAATACCCTGGTATTATTGTTGCCAGGAACAATTTGGCGACCGTGACTAAGAAGCAAGTTGGTTATCGTGCTGACACGGATCTGCATGCTTCGAGCTAGGCTGAGGATAATTATTGTGGTAGGTAGGTACTCGTATCAACTGGTCTTTCGAAGGGGAGAGCTCACATTTTATTGTTTATTCCGTTTATTTTCTTGGTATTTCAAAACTTAATACCGAAATTCTTTTTAAAGAGAAACTAAAATAATTCCCCACCATTTTTTCTTTATTAATACTTTCATCACTTTATCAATCTAATTATATATCTTCTTATCTATCAGAGGACTTACGGCGCTGACTACGAGTGTACACGTACACCATACGACTTAGCGACGTGCTACCTGTCTCGAGTAGTGTGCGTCGGTCATATTGCGTACGGAACGCAAGATATCGATTTGGTTAGTACCTTGCTTTTTCATAAAATGCCGTCTAAAGAAAATTTTGGGAATTGAATATAATTGATTGAGTCAATTCGCTTGAGGCACTTGAGCTTTTTAAATTTTCTGGTGTTTTGTAAATATCCTATTAACCCGAAACCTATTATTATATAAATAATATGGTGATATAAAAAATTTAGTTGTAAAATTTATTTTATTTTACTGATCGAAATATGTGTATGGACATTTAATATAATTTTAGATTTTTGAATTTTTTATGTATTATATATTATATAGTATATTTTTTATATATTAACATATGTAACTTACGACTTGATAGGGTATGTGCTAAGCCGGTGTATACAAGGTGTTATCAACTTCGGCATATTATTCAGACCATTAAATTGGTAATTTTTTACTATGGACACTTTTGTAAATTACAAGTTCTTTCTGTATTTTACCTAATAAGAATGGCTCATTGGCTGAGTATTTTTAATCAAAGTAAAAGTCAAAATATCTTTATTAACCACTTAATGCTTTTGAACGAGTCACGCTCGCGCACTGGGCGCGATCCGATTTTCGCTAGCCCGAGTGACGCTCGCCAATCACGACTCGCGGCGTTCCATTTTTAGGCAACACGTGTTTCGTTCGTCAATTATTAGCAATGCAGTGCGAGTTTGTCTGTCGCTTGTTTCAAGTTTTTTATTTCGTTTTGCAATATTGTGTTTACGTTTTCAAGTACAGATTATAAACAACAAACAGATTATAGTGTATAAACTTTAAATAAAACGAAAAAAAAACCTGATGTTTTTTGAAACACTTTTATAAAAAAACCCTAGCATTAAGTGGTTATAATAGATCATAACAGGGAATATGTAACAGAAAAATAAATAAATGTAATCAAAGGTAATAGTGATAACTTTAAGTGGTTATTAACCGGGTATTTGCAAATTCTCTCAGATATAGATTTTCATGAGGTATTAAATAATTTATTTTAAAAATTAAAACTATCACTAATATATATATATATATATATATATATATATATATATATATATATATATATATAATAATAATTAACCCTCCGCTTCGTCGAATTAGAAGCTGTAGAGAAGAAGCGGCATTAATGATAAACAAATATTCTTTAATTCTAACCCGACGATGAGCAGGACGCGCGAACGGCATTGTCACAAACAAAAAACGTAGTAGGATTATTTTGTAAAAAATTAAAGAAAACTGCAAAATGTTTATCTAATTGACAATACAATGAAATTAATGACATGACATTTGAATAATAATTACTTCGGTAACCGTAACAAGAATATAATAGAATATTTGTAGCTAATTCTGTGTACAATGTTGCTAGTACAAGTCTCAACAGATTGGTTTTGTATTAAAATATTCATTTAAAGACTTCTAATAAATATAAATAACCACATTCTTAAGATTTTCTTTGTAATTTTGGCAAATGCATTGCTTTTATCTCTGAAAGAAGATTGTTGAGTACAAGACAGAAACAAAAACTCATATGGTAAATATGACAATTTATTTCCAATATGAACATAGAATTGAATAGAATAGAATATATCTTTATTGTAGAATAACCTTAGGATGGACAGGATTAAATATAAAGTACTTGAGGGAAGTTGGCGATGTATAACGAATACATACATGATAAAAGATATTACATACAAATATTAAATATATACACACATACGTACTTACTTCATGTCAAAAAAAATTAATATTGATCTTTATTTAAATAAACTAATTTACTAAGTTCTTTTAAATTGTCACAACAGGGAATATGTATGAGAAAAAATAAACAAATTTAATTAAAGGTAATAACTTTAAGTGGGTACATTTAAGTTGTTATTAACCGGGTATTTACAAATTGTCCCAGTTATAGAATTTAAAGATGTATTCACTAAATTGTTAGATTTAATTAAAAAAAAATAATATTTATTTAAAATTAAAAATAACACTGTAATGTGGGTATAATGTAGGTATAGTATGCATATTCCCAATTAACCCTACTACCGCTTCGACGAATTAGTAACTGCAGAGAAGAAGCGGCTTAAGAAACTCTCAGCCTTTAGTATTTATAATGACATTTACAAATTACCTATGTCATTATTTATTAGTATTATAAACATATATGTTTTATTTGTTTTACAGTGCATATATACACTACATAATACATAATTATATAATTTCTTTTTTTTAATATATCATTTCTTTTTTTAATTATACTAAAATTCCACTTAAGTTAATTATATACATTTAATTAGAGAGAAAAGTACAAGAGCAATTGGGGGTACTCGAAGACAAAAAAAAAAGGTGAAACATTTATATAACCACCTTACAATAAAAATATAACACTGTACATGACTCCTGCTTAAATATAATAGCAACAGTTGCACGAGATGAGCAGTGATCTATGAATTGAGGCTAGGCGGCAACATATAAATATATATATCCTAAAATACATATAATCACATATCAGTACAATTCAAGTATCAAGTAACAAATAGTGTATATACATATTACACACACAATTTATACATATTACTTATATTTATATTTTTGTCTAATAATTGTATGACAGGCGGCCTTATATATAAATATTCGGTATCCCGTTTTACAAACAAAGATATTTCTAATATATAAGTACTGATTTATGAGAGAACCTTTTTATAGTTTACATATCTTAAAGTTTAATCCTATTATATATTAATTTAACTTCATTTAATTATACGCAAACATCTTTTGGTATTGTAATATCAATTAAATTAAATATTAAAATATAATATTTAATAAATGAGTACACAGTGACAGGATTGATTAATGAATATATTTTAAATAAAAACTCTTGTCTACTACATAGGCCAGTGTTAGTTTACATGAAAACCTTATTATAACACGCTCCCTTAAACTAATATTGGTCATATATTTATGCTATAGACTGTACTTCCAAAACATCAACAAAAATACCATTAAGAAATAATAGACAAGTTGTCAAAACAGTATTTGTGTTTCGGATATGGTAACGACTTAGTACAAATATCTGCCACCATTTCAGCTGTAGACTTATACATTATTTTAATTAAATTTTGTGCAACCGCTTCTCTAACAAAGTGATAACGGACTGCGACATGCTTAGTGCGTTTGTGAAATACTGGATTATAAGCTAATTTTTGAGCTGACTGGTTGTCATTGTAAAGTTCAATTTCTTTATTACAATCGTAAAGAACTACAGGTTTAGAATAACCCAATATTTCATTCAAAAATTGCTTTAAGTACATAGCCTCCTTTGTAGCTTCACTTAACGCAACATACTCTGCTTCGGTAGAAGACAAAGCAACGCAAGTTTGTTTTTGACAAGACCACGACACAGTATTGTTATTAATTTTAAAAATATATCCTGTAAATGACTTACAATCTATATCACTAGCCCAATCCGCATCTGTGTAGCCCGTTATTTGAAAATTTTTAGTTGGAGACATACTAGCTTTGAATATCAATTTCGTATTTAAAGTCCCTTTCAGATAACGTAGTACATGTTTTGCGGCGACCCAATGTTCCTCAGAATAACATGAGTTAAACTGACTTAAATATGAAACACTATAAGCTAAATCAGGTCTACTCATTTGACATAGAAACATTAAAGAACCTAATAGTTCTCTGTAAGGTAAATTAACATTACAGGGTTTCTTATTAGGAAAAAGTTTTGTGTTTGGTTCTAAAGGTGTTTTGACAGGTTTACACTCTGTCATACTAAATTTCTCTAATATTTGTGAAATATAACGTTCCTGGCTTATTAATAATTCGCCACGCTCTTTGTTATGAGTTATTTGAACACCCAAAGCATTACTTAACTTTCCTAGATCCTTAATTTTAAACGCTTGTGACAATGTATTTTTAAGTGAATTTGACATGTCTTTATTATTGTAGAACAGGAAGAAATCATCTACATACAAAGATATATACAAAATACTTTCTCCCGCCCGTTTCACAAAAATACATTGTTCAGTGTCACATTGCTTGTATTGTAAGGACAATAAAACATCTTTTACTTTTGAGTACCAAGCACGTGGTGACTGTTTTAAACCATATATTGCCTTTTTAAGAAGACAAACTTTGGACTCTTCACCTGGTTTGATAAACCCAGATGGTTGTGCCATGTATATTTCTTCGTATAAATCACCGTTTAAAAATGCTGTTTGAACATCTAAATGTTCTATATTAAGACTAAGTTCAGTTGCCACAGTAAATAAAACTCTGAGTGACGTGTACCGCACTACAGGTGAAAACACCTCTGAATAATCTTCGCCTTTACACTGTGTATAACCTTTTGCAACTAAACGAGCACGATATCGAGAAATGTTACCATCAGCATCACGTTTTATTTTGAAAATCCATTTGTTTTGTACAATATTTTTATCATGAGGTCGGTCAACTAAAATCCATGTATTATGTTCATGGAACGCATCTATTTCTGTTTGCATGGCTTCCTTCCACTGCTTAGCATTTGGAGATAATAAAGCTTCTGCCAATGTAGATGGCTCTAGTTGATTACCACAAAAATTAGTAATTGGATTTCCATACCTCATAGGTTTGTGATGTTCACGTGCAGGATACCTTCTTGATTCCTCGGAAGTCGAATTACTTGATGAAGCTATATTAGGAACTTCTACCGAACTGGTGTAAGTTTCACTTGCGTCAGTTTCAATACTTGAACTCTCACCCACCTCAATCTGAGTATGCTCTATTGGATGATCAGGTTCTTCATCATCAACAGTCTCGCTGTGCACAGAAAAAGGAAACGGTAATACATGATGTTTATTTATATTACGTTTTACAAATGAGAACTGATTTTCAATAAATTTGACATCTCTAGATAGAGTGATAATATTTCTATCTGGATCGAGCAACCTATATGCTTTAGAGCTAACGTCATAACCTACGAACATATACTTTTTACTTTTTGGCTCTAATTTGTTTCGTTTATTGTGAATCACGTGAGCATAAGCATCGCAACCAAAAACTTTTAAATAATTTAAATGAATATGTTTATTCAACCATATTTCTTCAGGAAGTTTATTTCCTAACCTTTTTGTAGGTGACCTATTAATTAGATAAACTGCGGTATTTGCAGCTTCAGCCCACAATTTCAAATCACATTTAGAATCATATATCATACATCTAACTTTATCAAGAATAGTGCGATTCATACGTTCGGCTACTCCATTTTGTTGTGGAGAATAGGGAACTGTTAATTGGTGTAGAATACCTTTTTGTTTAAAATAATTTTGTAAATCCTTGTTACAGTAATCCCTAGCATTATCTGAACGAATGACTTTTACTTTTGAAGAACACTGATTCTCGGCCACAGCAATAAACTCTTTAACTATAGTAGTTACTTCGAATTTATTTCTCAAGAAATATATAAATACTTTCCTACTATGGTCATCGATAAAAGTTAAAAAAATATTTCTTACCTCCTATTGATTCGACAGGTAGTGGTCCACATAGGTCTGTATGTATCAAATCTAAGTTGCCCACAGCTAACTCTTTCTTAGGATTTGATAGAAAAGGATTTCTTGAATGCTTACCTTTAATACAAATCTCACATGTATGACTTAAAATATTATCTGAAAAATTAATAGTATCTACCTGATTTCGTAATTGTATAAGACTTTGTGTGTTCAAATGACCCAAACGCTTATGCCAAAGATCAATAGATTCTGTAGTTTTAGTAATATTAGCTTTTATATGACAAGTGTCAAGTTGATAAGCCTTATCAACTTCTGAACCAGTTACAAAAACTTTTCCAGTTATTTTACATTCGTTGTCATTAAATATCCTACAACCTTTAGAATCAAACACAGTCACATATCCTTTCTTAACAAGATCAGTAACAGATAATAAATTTACAGAGAGATTAGGCACGTACATTACATTAGAAATAGTACTAACATTATTGTTATCAAATTTTATACCTACATTACCAAATCCTTTACATTGCAATTTTTCACCATTTGCGACAGTCAAATCAATGGCAGCAATTTCTTTATAGTCTTTTATCCAATCTTTACGACCGCTCATATGGTGTGTCGCTACTGAGTCGATGTACCAAATATTATGGCTATCATTGCATACGCTCAAAGCAGATAAAGACTTTGGATTATTAGGCTTCGTATTTTCAGCCTTTGTTTTGTTTTTGAACCAACATTCTTTTTTAGTGTGTCCAGCTTTCTTACAATTCCAACACCACTTTTTGTTTTTATGCGACTCTTTGAATTTGCTTTTATCTCCAGAATACAGACATATTTCATTCTCCTTGTCATTACCATTCCATTTTGTGTCTTGTAAAAGTTTAGTTTTGATCAAGTCACTAGTTATATTTACGCCGGAGTGCTCTAATGCCATAACCATCGGGTCATATTCTGAAGTCAATCCTTTAAGTAGAACTACGCCTAAAAATTCATCATCAACTGGCTTACCTATGGCACATAATTGTTGTCCAATAGAGATTGTATTATTAACGTACTCTTGCATAGTGTTGTAGTCTGTTAGTTTGACGGAACATAATTTCCGAAGAAGCTGAAGACGTCTATTCAATCCTTTGTCGTCGAAAACTTTTTCTAGTGTATCCCATGCATCTCTGGCTGATCTAATATTTATCAGATGTGGAAAACAACTTTTATCGACCGAGAGATTAATTTTTGCTAAAGCTTTTTCGTCTCTCCTGATACGAATATCGGCCGCCGTTGTATCACCTTCAGGGTATCCACTAATACATTGCCAAAGATTTTCATGCACTAGACTATTTTTCATAATGAAACGCCAATCATTATAATTTTCTCGTCCTCTTAATTTTTCATATGACGAAGAACATGACGCAATTTTTTTTCCATCATAAAAATAGTTTTCTATAAATTATTTATTAGTTGAACTGGTCCATAACCTATTGTAATATCAATTAAATTAAATATTAAAATATAATATTTAATAAATGAGTACACAGTGACAGGATTGATTAATGAATATATTTTAAATAAAAACTCTTGTCTACTACATAGGCCAGTGTTAGTTTACATGAAAACCTTATTATAACATTTGGAGAATCAAAGTTGAATGAGCGTTAAAGTATGCAGCTCTAGTCACATCTACTGATGTTGTTTGAGGAATAGATAGAGATTCTTTTATTTATGTTAATATTATGAGATTTCCAATTTAAATGTGTATCAATGGTGACACCAAGGAAATTAATTTCGTTCACTTTAGTTATTTTATATAACTTTTAGAAATATTTAAAACATATGGTAAAGTTTTATAACTAAAAAAATTTAGAAAAGTAATTTTCGTTTTAATTAAGACACAACAATTTGTAAAGTCAAGAAAATTATTTGCAAAAGCCTGATGATGAAACCTTTAATCTATTTATTATATTTTACAAATTTATTATTGTACAAATCGAAATTTATAAATTAATGTATGTGTTGAAAATGA
This sequence comes from Acentria ephemerella, assembly GCA_943193645.1. Lineage (NCBI taxonomy): Eukaryota > Metazoa > Arthropoda > Insecta > Lepidoptera > Crambidae > Acentria > Acentria ephemerella. The sequence goes on along the minus strand of OW971901.1, from coordinate 2,447,762 downwards.
AATTACGGGTTAAATTCTTTGATTACTTGAAACAACGAGAAGGTTCTACTCTCCTTCTTTACACGTGCTCTTCTTTTACATATGATATCACTATCATTGGCTTTTGTGAAAGAACTCAGATGGCAAACTTTAATTACTATAACAAAATAAGGCTTGTACGATTTCCATCATTGGTGTTTTATTTTGTTCGCCTTATTAACAAAAATAATCAATATCTTCTGATCTACTTTGCCATTTCTTGATATGATTCAAGTGTATCCATTAATAATCAAAAGCATTTATTCTTAAGATTAACTTAAGATACTAGGTACCGGAAAACCTGATGAGGGAGGGGTAGGTTGTTTATTTTATATGTAGGTACTTTATAAGCTATTAAGTGACGAGCGTCCTTTTGCGGCTTCTGTCTGCCAAAATTGCAAATTATTTTACAAGGTACAACAACTAATGCGTCATATTATTATAGTGTCTTTCCTATTTAAATATTGTCTGGAAAGATCGCTAATATAGCGATAAGACTGCCTATTATAGTACATGTTTTTGTCACTACTTTCTGTCTGTATTTAGATTAACTAGTGTTGCAATAAATAATATTCTATCTATCTAGGTAGTTTTACTGTAAATAACTTAAATTAATATTGACGTGGAATTAATAGCATAATAAGTAATAATCGTAATTTCCTATTTCAGTAGACGCGTTGAGCTTCCCCTCTTGGTCAGAAAAGCTGCCGCCAATAACAGTGCGCTGCAGTCGCGAATATCCAAACGACCGAAGGCAACGCTGAATTGGTTAGTAACTTAAGTTTAATAAATCTCACTGAAGTAATATTATTGACACTACATTATATACTTAGAGAGTAGGGTGCATCCTGTCCAATAGCGTCGCTATTTGAATTTGGTTTTTTTAGAATAATCTTGAACACATGTAAGGATTTTGACGGCCGTGTGGTTTAGATACAGTTCCTCTGTCTACTTAGTAAGGGGTCGTATCGACATACGTATATGGGAAATGTACTGTAGGGGCAGATATTTCTATGAATATTTTTTCACGGTTCTAGTAGGTTGGTATGTTTATTGAATACTATCTTAGGAAAGAAATATTTTTTTACATATACAAACATTGCATGCGCTTTCACTCCCTCTCAAAAATATACAAACGTAAATCATCATCATCGTCCTATGAGCCAGGACACGTCCACTTCTGCACCTAGGCTTCCCCAATACTCTCCAAGCTGATATTGGTCTTGATCTGCTTCTTCTTGCTTTATGCTCTGCCGCCTGCCCTTTGCCACTTTATGCTCACAATTCCTTAGACTTACTTAGGCGACCCTAGTTCTTCAAGCATTAGTAGTCCAAACATTAATATCTGGAATGAGACTAAACACGAGAACATATCCCTAGTATAGTTTTAACAGAAATGAAAGCGGGTGAATTAAGATGTGCTCAAACCACTTAAAAGCTGTCTGGTGAGCTTAATTATAAAATAGCTTGCAAACATTAATCCATTGCAATGTCAGCTGTACCTCAGAAATATCCTACCTACTTAAACCTTCCTATTAAAGGTAAACTTGCCGCCGATGACGTGTGGGGTTGGACTGTCAAGAAGTTTTGGAGCCGGACAAGTCGTTAAGAATATTTATAATAAGCCATTTTGTTTTGTCACTTTTTTTATTGTTAAAATTGTTTATCATCATAGAAACTTTTAGGTTTTAATTTAACTTGTACGTCGGTAAACAATGTGTTATTTATCATATAGTTGTAGCATTTCTTACAACGAGCCATAGTCTAATAAGTATCAGTTATTGAGTAGGATTAACATTATTAACATAATTTTTATTAAATAGAATTCAATTCAAAATATTTATTGCTAATATTGGTATACATAAGATTGGTATAAATTTTTATAAGTGCAGCTATATTGTCTAAATAAAATAAAATAATACAGTCTTTTATTGTAAAATTATTACGAATTAAAATAACTAATTCAATTATTGATCTGTGTCATAGTATGCTTTCTCTTTTAATAATTTTTTGAGTCTACATTTGAATAAATTAGTATCTGATTTCTTTAAATTATTAGGTAGTATATATTAGGTCTAGGAAAAAGTCTTTTCGCACATAGTATCTTATCTTATCTTGATGTAGGGTCAGGATTATTCCCGGTTGTGCTTCCCCAATCCTAATTGCCGCTGTCATGGAATACCTCCAAGATGTACTTACTAAGTACACCCGGAGTCAGCAGCCTTACATCTTCAGTATCAGGATAGCCCAGTCCAAAGAAAACCATTATTTTCCTGGCAAGAGCATCACAGTTACATAGTATGTGTTCAATTTGTTCGGTGTGCTCCCCACAGGCCCTACACAGAGGCGATTCAACAAGTTTCATCTTAAACAGCATGCTATTAGTGCTATGGTGGCCAGTAGTAGCATTACGTAAGCCACGTAGCCTGCTTAGATTTAAGTATTCCCATAAGTAGATCTGCACATCGCAAAAACTCTTAAGAGCTTTCAAAATAGTGTTAGCCACGGGTGATTTCCATCTAAGTTCTTTATCTAGGGTAATTCGTCGATATTTTACTTCAGTGGACCAATTTAATTGCGTTCCTGAGAGATTTGGGGTTAATAGAGAGATGGCTTGATTGGCATCATCTTTCCACTTTACGTAAGGCCGCTTGCATTAGGCTCAATACCGTACTAGGGAAGATTCCGCTTACTAATATAACTATATCATTAAGTATCCCACCGCACGGTAAAGTCCCCTGTTTAATTCTACAATTAATGAGTCTATCACTAAGCACCAGAGTAGTGGAGAGAGTACCCCTTCCTAGGGACAGCCCTTAGTGGTCCTTCGCATATAGTATGTGTAAACTTGTAATAAAATATCTTTACTATTTGTATCTGGATGGTTTTCATGATATTATAAAGGTGACATTTCAAAAAAAAGATCACATTAGGAAATTTTGTTTACCGCTATTTGTCATTTGTTTTTCTTTCTGTCAAAACAACCGAATGAAGAAAAAACATACATTTTAAAATTTATTACAATAAAGGAAAAACTGCAACACAAGTCACGAAAAAACCTAATGCAGTGTCAGTAAGAGTATCGTGGTGCCATGCCAAGTACACTTTTGTTATGCAGAGCAGTTTTATTAGGCAAAAATTGTATCTATGTTTTTTGCTAAAAAGATTATGGAACATTGTTTATTATTGCACTTGTAATAAGACTAAGATACAAATAAAAATAACCATGTATGATTATATGAATTATTATTTATTTAATTAAGACAATGTGGTTGAGCTAGCAAATCATTTATTCTAATGATGCAGATTGGCAAGTACCAAGCACAAAATAAATAATTAATTCTACACACAGATAGATAGATAGAAGTATAAACTTAATATATAGAACATCCCCCCTACCTCCCCTTTTAAAAAGCATGAAACTTTTCTTGACAATAAAATTTTAAATCAAAAATCAACAACAAATTCATTATAATGAGGATTTCTAACAATTCTATCTGACCTCTTAGTAACATTTGGTAAATCATTATTAACCTCTACATTTCTAGCATAAACCTCATTATTATTACTCACATTGCTCCCTTGTACTTAACAACTAGGAATAAGTGTTGGTTTAACATTAAACTTATTATAGTTCTTAATTACATGTCTTTTATTTCTTATAAATAATAAAAAAGATACATCCTTTTTCTTTTTTAATTACAAAACATGTAGTATTCTTACAACCTATAATTTTACCTGGGTACCTTTGTTTGGTCTATTTTGTATTCTTACTATATCACCCTTATTAAATACTTTGCCTTTTCTAGCATTCTTATCATAGCGTTATTACTTTTAATCTTGTCTCAAATTATACTTATTTTAATTATTACATTTTCTGTTAATTTTGGTTTTACAAGTTCTATGGAACCAGGAAGATTTGTCCTTAATTGTCTAGAATAAATAATAATTTTTATTTTATTAATCACTGGTTTTATTATTCAGTTTCATAACTTATATCCATTTTGAAAAGTAATCAACTACAACTATATAATCCTTAACATTATAATTACTTTATCCATGGCTATTTTATAAAATGGTACTAAGGAATGTCATGGGACACCAACGGTATATTTGAAGAACTATATTTTTGGCAGGTACAAATGTAAACAAACTTTTCTGTCAGATGACATTCCCGCCAAAATAAAGAAGCTCTTATTCTTTTCTTGTATTTAACTATAACAGTGTCCTGTATGTATAATCTAAATCTAATCTAATCTAATCTAATTTCTTTACTCATATCAAAAGGCACAACAATTTTATTTCTATGATACACAACACTCTGATTAACATTGTATCGTTTTTGGACTATTCAGTTTCATACCATTGTATTATTTGCTTAAGATTCATGTCCTTTTCTGATTCTATTTGAAATTGATTGAACCTACTGTTTGAGACTGACAATTCTGTTTCCACCACATGAACAATGACTTTTAAGTTAAATCTACTTTTGCACAATTTTTTGCACAATCTTCAATATACATTTTACTGCCAGATACATACTTAATTTCAAACTCATATTTTATTAACTTCAACACCATTCTTTTTAGCCTGGAACTTATTTTATTTATGTCTTTACTTACTATAGCTACCAGAGGTTTATGATCTGTCTGTATAACAATTTTACGCCCATACACAAACTGATGATATTTTTCAATAGAAGCACAGATTGCAAATAATTCGTTTTCTATGGGTGCCCATCTACACTAGCAGTCTGTTTAACAGCGCGAATAAAAAGATATTGGTTTACCATTTTGCAGTAATCATGCTCCCATGCCACTTTTAGAGCTGCAGCACAACTTTATCTTTATTATTTAGTATAGCCAATGTAGGTGCGCAACTAAGTTGAATTTTTAATTCTTTGAAGGCTTTAGTATGTGTTTCTTGCCAATCTCACTAACTATCTTTCTTCAATAATGACCTTAGGGGCTCTATTGATTTGGAAAAATTTGGCACAAACTTACTTAAATATTTGCACATACTTAAAAAATTCCGTAATTCCTTAATGTGATTCTTAGTTCTAATATGGGTTTATATGATCTGTATCTATTTTGTATTCCAGATTTTAATACCATCCTTCGTAGTAATGGTGGTATCCAAATCTGATAGATATGTAGGTATATAGATAGATAATGACAATATGTAGTTTTTTGTCAGAAATTAACTTATATTATAGCTTTTTACTAATGAATTTTACATCAAATTTTGTAGCTCTATTTACTACTTTTTCCATAATTTGATGAGAATACTATTTGGGGCTGCAATTAATAAATCATCATAATATATTTCAACACCCTCTATATCACCAAAGCTCTGACTATTCATTTTTTGCATTGACTCTGGAGCTAAACAAATACCAAAAAGCATTCTGATGAAGTTATAACTACCAAAAGCTGTCCAAAAGTACAAACTTTATTCTCATCCTGTAAAATAATTTGAAAAAATCCATCTTTCATATCTAAAACTGAGAATACTTCTTTCCCTGCTAAACTTAGCAATATAATAACTATTATTTATATCTTAAATATTAATATTCCCTCAGATGAAAGTAAGATCAAGTTATCATCCCTTACCCCTGACACAGTAGTATTAAAATGCTTACATCTACAGATAATCTCCTTGAAACCAATTTTACTTATCAGGAAATGAAACCGTTTAAAAAAGTTACCGCTGCGGGGGATGATGGTATTAGTTACTCAATGTTGAATAACTTACCCGAAAAAGCAAAACTATTCATGGTTGCATTTTATAATGCGATATTCCGTTATAATGTTATACCTGAGCAATGGCGTAGCATTCAAATTGTTCTTATCTCTAAAGCAAATGGGATAAACACCAATCGTATTGAGCCAAAGTTGAGACCAATTTCACTTATATCATGTGTCTGTAAAGTATTCCACTCTATGTTAGCGAAACGACTAGAATGGTTTGTCGAGAAAAATAAAATTCTCCCTGGTTATTCTACTGGATTTAGGAAAAGTCCGTTTGTTTGGATTGCCTCGTCCAACTAAATTCGTACATTTATTGGGGTTTTGGCTAATATTCTCGATGATTTACAGGTGGGGGTAAAAAGATATGTAGTTATATATAGTTATTTTAAAGTGAAAGACGTTTGTATATTAAAAACAAATTCGATAATAAAGGGGAAGTTAGGTGGACTAATATGAGGCTAGCTCAGGGAGATATTTCCCTTAATTTTTAACATTGTTACGGCTCACATATGCTGTCAAATTGTGTGAGTGCGAGGATGATTTTACATTATATAGTAGTCACAAGGATTTAAATTACTGTGAACGGAGCCTACAGGAAGCATTAGACTTAGCAATAAAGGAATTAGATAAAATAAGACTTAATCTTGAAAGTTGATAAAACGATTTTAGCATCCAATAATTTTGTTAAATATTTAGGGATGTTCATTACGTAAATGTTTTTGTCCGGTTTTCTAAGAAGTAGACGATGGATGTTTTCTACACTCCGCTTCATACACTCCTTACTGGAGGAATAAAAAGAAACCCCTATTGAGTGTGACAATTAACGAAGTAATTGATGTACCTATTGAATCATTAGATATGTACTCTTTAAGTGTTTGGGTTACGTATATTGATATCGCAAATATGATCAAAGTTAATCTGAATAGTGTAAAGTATCCTAAAAATTTGTTTGACATAAGTTCTTTGAAATATGATATACTAAATGAGTTGATATACGTGGCTAAAGATTTTCACTGACGGGTCAAAAAGTCACCTAGGCAGAGAAGCAGCTTTCTATATTTCCATGGGAGCAAACTGTATGTACAAAGTATTATTAACTGTATTATTAGTGATAGTAAAAGTGCCTTACAGCACATACATCGTTGTGCTGCTGGAATCAGAGGTATAAAAATAGCTTATACTATTATGAAAATATTGCTAGACTTGAAAAGTATGGGCATCCAGTTAAGATTGCTAGCCAGTTAAGTTGAAGATAAGGGGTAACGAGGAAATCAATAGACTAGAAAAATGTGCTATAACTGAAGGGGTAGAATACTGTATAAACCCCTTTTATTCAGAAATATTAAGTAAATTTAAGCAAAAATGGTCTGAATTGTGGATTAAATATTTTGACAACAAGTCTACTGTTAAAGGCATTTGGTATAGAACTCTACAAGATAAACCTCCTCGTATACCCTGGTGGGACAACGTTAATATTAGCAGACCTCAAATTATATTGCTCCATAGACTATGTTCAGGTTATTTTCCATCAAATAAGTTTAGACATCTAATGAAAAAGAAGGAGTCTCCTAATTGTGATACATGCGGGGAGATCGAAGTTGTGTATCACTTATTGATGGTATGTCTGAGAAATCAAGCAGAGCGTCATACATTGATGACCAGTTTAAACTTAAAATCGTATGATGTTGGTGTTGTTCAGCAAATTTTGACAGACCCAACATCTAAAGCTGTTTCAAAGTTTGCGAAGTGATAAAGAAATTATATTGTTAGTGACTGCCGCTCTATGTGATTAACATTATTTACTATATAAATATGTGTTAAATTATAAGGATTAGATTATGATGGAACTGACATACCTTTAAGATAAAAGTTCTATATATATAAAATAATCAAAATAGATAAAAAAAAGATTATATCTTCCGAAGGAGGAGAAGGATGTCGATACCTTTCTCTTAAAATATTTTTTTATCTAAGCATAACCTTAATGACTGGTTTTTCAATTATGACTAAATTGTTACACCAATCAGTTGGGCCTTCAACTTTTTCAATTATTCCCCTTCTTTTATAAACATCAAAAGTGTCTTTCAATTTATTTCTAACAGTATGTGTGGTTCTTCTTATTGGCTTTTACTACTAGATGAACATTTTCCTCAATTTATTATAATATTTTATATTGTCCAATTGTTCCTAGTCCTGTAAGTGTGTCTTTATTGTTTTTGATAAAAAGTTATATTTCTTGATTTTCATTTCCCATACTATCTATTTATTGTATTAAACTAAATCGTATCCAATCTGGTAATCCAATAACTGGTTGTACGGGTAAATCAATGATATTAAACTTTATTTTCCCTTATAAGTCTTTAATAGTGCAGTCAACTTCTATTCAACCTAACATTTTAATTTTATGACTATTATACGCTACTATTACTGATTTACTATCTATAATTTTTAAATTATTTATTATGCTCTCTTAATAATTTGACCACCTCCAAGGGTTCAAAGTTTTTTCCTAATATAATAATATTTTCAGATCATTGTACCTTGTTAACATCATTAATCCTGCCAATGTTTCTTCCGAGACATCAATATCCTCTTCTATTCTCTCAACCTTTTTATTTTTGAATGAATCTTGTTGTTTTTGCAACACTTTTATTTGGCAGCATTTTGCTAGTATTATTATATTTATTTCATTTTGCACATTTCTTTCCATATGCTGCACATTTATTTATAGCAAGTGTCTGTCCACATCTTGTACAATTTTATTTATTTTGTTTTTTATATGCCTTTTTTCTATATTAATAATTTTCTCTAAAATTTCTTTTCTAATATTTTCATTTGAAGGTTTCCTGCTTCTGCTCTACACATTGTCTCTGCTCTTTCTAATGTTAAAAGCGATTCCGTAAGTAACAATCCCTTTATACTGGAATCTTTTAAGCCCTTTATGATCATACGATTTTCCTTTTTCTCAAAGTAGCATAATTGGCCAAGATTTTTTAACCTTGTACTATTGTACAAGGCTAATTATTGTATTATTGTTATGTTTTTAATTATTGTAGTATTGTTTACAATTCATAAAATTATGTGTATATAACTATGTTGTTTGTCGGTTGCTCACACTACTTAAACTCAGATAACAAATCTTCGAACGTGTTAATTTTACTTTCATTAAAGGTGTTATAGACTAAAATTGCTTCCTCACCTACTGCATTAAGAAATATTGCTATCTTTCGAATGACATCAACATTGTTCAATCCTACAGCTTCTATATAAATTTCAAAGGATTGCTTAAACTTTTTAAAGTTGTAATTTCTCTCGTAAGCGTTAATCGTTTTGGTGTTTTGATACCCTCAATTTTTGATGCTCAACAAAATAAAACTCGTTTAGATCATAATCCGTCGACAACTTACTCAGTTTCCACTTAGTGCACTAATATTATTATTTAATTAATTAAGCTCTTTTTTCCATTTGACAGCATGTATTATATGAATTAGCTAGCTAGCAAATTATTTATTCTAATGATGCAGATTGGCAAGCACAGATTATTTCTACACACAAATTAAGTATAAACTTAATATATAGAACAGCCCAAAGGTAGATTTATCTGTTTAAGAGATCTCTTCCAGTTAACCGATACATGTTTTGGATTTGTCATCAGATAAATAGACAATACAAAAGTGTATGTATGCATTTATATTTAATAATTTTAATCAATAACATAAGATACTGTAAGATAACTGTTATAAATAAATAAATTCTAAATAATATTATGAACTCTATTTCTAAAATAATTAATTTACAGCTAACACATAAATAAAATGTTATTGTGAGGCATATAAATAATAATTATTACTATAGAATAAACTTGTACTAGAATATACGTAAAACTTAATTTGAAACATATTCGATAGATGGCACTACTATAACTATGAATCGCGCTGTTAATATTTTTTTACCGATCATATAGATACTGGACGAAACTAGTGCGGCTAATTTAAACGGTGCTCAATATTCTATTGATGGTTAGTATTGACGTAGTATTTTAAGTCCCTATGAAGTCTAATAGTTAACAAAGGTTTCCTTATCATATAAAATATAGTATTTTTCCGTGTTTTGATTCTTCTATATTATCAATAGAGAATATAATTGCAAAGAATTTAAGTTATTGTGGAAGAAAAGCTCTACAAAAACCCATATATAAGATGTATTGTTGACAACTGATCTAAAACGAGTTGATAAACTTTAGATAGAAATTGTGCCAGTCATTTGTTTAGTATTTTAGAAGTCATCACGTTACACAGCAATCGTTCCTTGTAGCGGGTAAAAGATGTAAGTAATAAATTGTAAGAATAGTGAGTCTCATAGAAAAATAAATATTTTTGTACGTTGTTATATGTTGTTGTATTGTTATAATTTACGTGCTTTAAAGAATATTTGTATCTGTAACTAGTTAAAATGAAGTTATAATTAAATAAATTCTACTATGCGGTTACTATAGAAAAAAGAATACGTACCTACTTTTATTGATAAGGCATCAGGTTAGTGGCACGTCGTAGCCGGGCCTCTCACCTTTGAGCACAGAAATTCATATTTTGTGTCAAAGGATTCGATTCTAGTCGCCTAAAGGATATTCTAATTAATCTCATCAGCGAAGCGCAGGGTCTAGATGTTTCCAATAGCCATCAAAGGAAGCTTAGGGACTGTAGTTCAGCTCCTGCCCAACAGATGGCAGTAATGAGGCGCTGTGTTTTTTAAAATTCTTAACCAATTTTTATACATTACTAGTTGATCCGGTGAGTTTTGTTTTTGTATCACCTACAAACTACCACTAACGACATTTTTTAAAAGAAACTCGGAAGTAGCTTTGGACGAAATTACAGTTACAGCAAGATTAGTCTTAACTGCACCAATGTTTAAAATTATAAAGGAAGAAATCAAAGCTTGCAATTTAGAATAATGGAAGATGACACTTAACTAGAATTGCGCTGATGCAGGGCTCAGGCCATAGTGTGTAAGGTTATAACAATACACAAACTGTTGAGAACAAAGAGAGACGAATATGTAAAGTATATAGTGATCTCAGTATGTAGATATGAATGTACATAAAATTTTACCAAACTCTGATCTAATTGTAATCATCCTTTTTACATGCTTATATTTATTGGACATTCCGGGAACAATAAATATTTCATCAAAATCATATTTGACAAATTTTATTTTATTTTCGCGCTGTAAATAGACCTACCATAAAAAATTACATTAAAAGATTTTTTTTTAATTTTTAATTTAGTTTTTTTTTCATGAAAACTCAAATTAAGAATTTCTCATGCGCGTTGATGATAGAATATTGATTTGTTAGGTGGAATACTGCTTTAGGGAACGTTTTGGTGCAACGTGGTAATAAAAAAGGAATGTACGGTACGCTATATTTCATGGCCGAAAAATGGACTCCGTGCGTGTAAATGTAATAAATCTGTAATAAATGTAATAGATGTAATAAATCTGCAGATATCGAATTTCCATTTCGATATCTACATTCAATATGATGACCAAATATTGTGTCAGGGCAAAGTCCCTTCTGAAGTTTAGCCAAGAGATATTCTCGCTTTCTGTGCCCATTAATAACTATGTTATTAATTATTAAGTAAAGGGCAACTAAATAATACAATCACTGTTTGTTTCTCAGGTCGAGCTGGCTCGCTGGTCGCTGACACACTGTTCACTGGCTTGTCGGTCCGGGTCAAGGTAGGCTTTCTGTCTTTCTACAATTTTTACACATAAATTAGCACATAGGCACATTGATTACTATTTGAGTTAAGCATATTCCATCGCTCTATATATTGAGATTTAATTCAAAATCGACAGCTCCTATGATATCTTATTTTACAAAATACTACTTAGTAATCTTTTAAAAATGGGTGTCATGTCAAGTCCTCCAATCCAGACACAATGAGATTTTGTATTGCCTTGAGGCTCAATAAATACGGTGCATAGTCTTGACTTAGTCGTTCATTGAGCAGAAAATACATTATATAAAACATACATTAAAAACTTTTATTTAAATAAAATAAAACATTTTAATAATTTTGATTGAAATTATCACTCTACGTAATCGGCGAGACTTGTTAGATTTACCGTTCATTTATAAAATTTTGATGACCAGTATTTATACAAACCCCTAACTACTAATATATTAAGTGAGACACTTACACCAAAAGTTTAGTTTTTGTGTTCCTGTTATGTGCCCTTGCGACCCAATCACTGTATTTAGACTTTTTTTAGACGTGGAACTGTTTTTACGAATTCCTATCCTAAGATGTGTAAATTGCTCAACGATTATAGTGATTTGGTTGACATTTTTGACTGAAAAACAGCGCTAACTTTGGGATTAATAAATAAATTTAATCCGCAGATTTTGGCGGGTCATAAGGTCAGTGATTGGTCAAACTATACACTTCAGTCATAACTTCGGTCATAACTTTTCTCCAGGACAAGGTTCCTCATAGGTGCAAATTAAAAATTTGCATATTTTTTACAATCTGATACTGATCAATTTTTACAATCTTAGCATTATAACACGTCAGAAGTTTAGAATTTTAAGTTAGTTCATTTTAATTTAGTTCTACGATCGTTTCCAATGCATAATATATTTGCTGAAAAAGCTTATGTTTTAGAAACGGCGTCATTTTCGAATTCACGCGTAACTGTAGTATTTTGTTAATCATTTATGATAGAATATAGTTATATTAATTATATTTGATTTCGGTTAATTATAATTACCAGGTGCTTAATTCATCATAAGTCATATTGAGAAGAGAAAAGCAATACTCTTTTTGAATAGCGCTATCCCATTCTTATCTTGAAATTTGCTAATTTTTGCGGGTTATCGTGGGGTCAATTAAATAGAATCATTTATTGCTTTCTTATTGTTTATATAGGTAGTTCCTATAATTATTTCTATCAAACATGACCTGCAATATATTTAGTTAGGTAGGTCGGTGGGGTGCTGCATATTTTATTTCGTATATTGTGTTTAAATTATTTTTTTCATGTAGAAATGGTGTAGTTTTATCCCAAAAAGATCGTTATATCGTGCAATATATGAAGTACATAATTAAGTATAATTTGGTGACTTACATTTCATTGGTTGACTTAGTTTATATATTTTCAACATAAGCGTATTATTCCATTCTCAGTTTCGTTACGCAGGTATCCCGACGCCATAAATCAAGAATAAATATAATAGCAATTTCTTGTGTAGTTAATTTTTTTTCTTAGTTCAAAACAGAAGCAACGTTCAAAATTTATTTCAATGTAAAAAATATTTCAAATTTAATTGCTATGCCCTACTACAGTTCATAAATTGTACTTTTATATCTTATATTACAAAGTTTTTAAACATTATTATGTTTGCAATAAATATATTAAGAAAGTACTGACTATTTTTTCAAAATCTTGCCATATATATGACAGGCAATCCATCAGATGTGCGAGGTCCAAGATCTGCACCCAGCTACTCACGCATGTACTGCTCCATGTTCATTTAGTTTTCCAAAAATTCCTTCTCACGAGAACTCCTTTGCATCCGATAATTTGAAAAGACCGTTCTTTGTCGCTTTCCTTGAAGCTTTGTAAGAGATAAACTCTAAAGGCATTCATACTAAAAAGAAAAAAAACTTTGAAATACTTATAAAATGTTCAACTCGGTGTATTTAGATAATATAAAAAATAAATATCTTAGTATTTATTGAAGAATATATATATTAGTATTATACAGAATACAATAACTCAAATACAAGGAGGTTATTAAATACTTGGCGAGATCTCAGAGTTGTAGACAATTATGTCCATCTCAACTGTCAAATTATCTGTTAAAGAAAGAGTAAAATAGTGTTGTCGAGTCTTGATAAACATCTGATATTTAGATTCCTTGTCGGGGTTGTGGTGCTCGCACCACTATCATATCAGTAATTTCCGACAAAAAGACATAACGGTGTAAGTTGACAAAACGTTTCTCGAGTTCCTTGCACTACGCGTGCAGGTTGATGATTATTTTTTCAATGTTATAATTACCCAAGACACTTCACAACTTTAGCTCGTTTTGGCTTTAATATTTTACTTTAAATTGAGAATATTTGACATATAATACGTGCTCCTTTTGCAGGTGATGAATAAATATATTAATTTTATTATTTAACGCCTATTGAGAATACTTATCTATAAGGTTTTACACATTAAATTGCTTTTGCTGTAATTTAAGGCGCGCGATTGTATTGTTAAAAATGTAAAAAAAAATTGAATAAACTTGTATTTTTTTTATTATTATGATTTTGTTTATTCGTTTTTTTGTGGATCGAGTATTTTATTTGGAACACGCAACTTTAATATCTAATAAGATATGTACTTAAAGTTACTTGTCCAAAACAAGTTATTACAATCACGACTAGGTGTAAATGAAATATTAGCTTGTACAGGAAATTCTTAATTAAAATATTTATAATGATTGTTCAAAAATTATTATGATAATATACCTTCCATCGTATCATAATTATAAAAACATTAAAAGTACATATTGTGGTCAACGTCATCTAAGAGTATTAAATGACAACCACATATAGAATTAAACGCGTATTCTCCTCGCTAGTTGTCGCTGGTTCAACCCATAGCCCGTCGTGGATCGTGCTTTTAAGAGCGAACAATTATGTTTTATAATACACACAGAAAAAGGGATGGGCGGGTGGGCAAGCAAATCATGCTTATTTTAAACACGTGTTTGTGATCAATAAATAATACATCGTACATATTGGTTTTATAGTGGTCTTATAAGTTGGTCGGTTGGGTAGGTGTAGGTAGGTAGGTAAGTAAGTACATACATACATACATACATACATACATACATACATACATACATACATACATACATACATACATACATACATACATACATACATACATACATACATACATACATACATACATACATACATACATACATAAGATTATATAGACAGGTGATATACTTTATGGGATGGGAGCGGCTACCTACCAACCAACCAACCAACCAACCAACCAACCAACCAAGCAATCAACCACTATTATTGGTCGTTCTCCCGCAAGGTGACGTGACGTGTTTTTCGTAGGAATCGAGGGAGGCGGGGCTATCTTGGTTGCCCGCCCGCCTGTCCGCCTGACGCCCTCCTGCCCGCCTGCTATAATATAATATGGGATATATGATAAAATAGTCATGGTTATATAAATAGTTAGTGATCACAGCTCAGCTAAATAATAACATTACTTAATAGTGCGTCACGGTGTACCTGCGATGAGTAAGGTCGCCGTTAATTAAAGGTTGCGTTGTGCTCACTCCTGCCGAGAGCAGGTTACCTACCTACCTACCTACCTACCTACCTACCTACCTACCTACCTACCTACCTACCTACCTACCTACCTACCTACCTACCTACCTACCTACTTACCTACCTACCTACCTACCTACCTACCTACCTACCTACCTACCTACCTACCTACCTACCTATTACCTAGTTAACTACCTGACTAAGTAACATTTTTCGCATTACTCCATATACACCTATATTGGCACATTGCAGTGATCGTTTTGTGTCGAAGAAAAATAACACATAATAAGAGACATGTGCCTGGCATTGATTAAGACCCCTTTGCTTTTCTTCCCGTTCCCTTTTACAAGGAGTTAATAGATTTGGTGATTTTGGAGATATTGATGCGCAATCGCGGAGTCAGTCGATTGGGTGCTGTATATTTTATTTCTTATATTGTACTTAAGTTAAATTTTTGAATGGTGTAGTTTCATGTCAAAATGGATCGACATATCGTACAACACACGGAATGCATAATTCTGTATAGATTAGGTGACTTATGTGTAGATTTTTAGTGTATTCATGCATTTATAACGGGTTAGTTAATTAATACTTTTAACCATTATTCCATCGTTTCATAACATTTAATCGTAATCGTTAACAATGCATTATTTGCGTTACATATTACATTTTTTTACTCTATAATTCATTGACAAAAAATGACGGTGTTTATTATAAGACGGCTGTATGGGTCTCGGTTCCCTTTGCCTTCCCTGTAATAGGAAAAATTTAATAAACAACAAGTAAAAGTTTGTTTATTCAACGTAAATTTTCTCGTTTTTTTTAATCTACGTAAAAATACTTTATTAAATAATTTTTCTTAGCCCCCCATGGCCGGCATTGAATAGATTTTCTTGTTTACATTTCAAAGTTAACGACCGTTCGAAATCTCAAGTTTCAATTTCACTCGCTCACTGAATACTAGCAACACTTATAGAGAATTGTACCAACTGAAAAGCACTTATGTTCATGTGAAATATGTGAAAATTGTCATCAATCGCGCAAGAAAAAGTGAATAAAGTGCGAATTGTGTATAAATTAATATTTTATATTCGTTTACGTGATCAGGTTCAATGACTTTTAACTCGATGTAAGTATTATGTACTGTGGAACGGTGAATGTGGATAACAGGGGAACGCGAGTGATAAAATTGGAAGCCATTAGACGGCCTATCCATCCATCTTAGATTTGGCAATAAAAGTACGGAGAAAACATGATGCCTATGTAATTTAAATAGGTTTTTCTGCAAACTTGACATGTGACCACAAACTAAACTAGCGTAATAAACTGTTGAAAATAAATTACATAATTAACAACTAACTGAAATTAATATGTTCGACATCATACACAATTGCACTAATTTTTGTTTTTATTGCGCGTTTCTTCCACACAGACAATTGACAACACTAAAAACTAAAATAGCATTTGCGACTGCCTCACACAAAACCGACATCTGGAATATTATAACTTACACAAATAGCAGCAAACTCTAAGCATTTATAATGAATTTCTAATATACTTGCATTATGTTTTATAAACACAATTATCATCTCTGTTCAAAAATTACATGATAAAAATATATACAGCTTCAACTGTGTATCATATCAATCATAATCCTACTAATTTTGTGCTCCCCTTTCAGTTGAGACAGTGTTAATGATGGTTGTCTTAAAAACCCCAAGTTCAACCCCAGCGCTTCAATAAGCCACCAGCTCCATATGTTCAATGATGACTATTGAAGCAGCAAAATGTGAAGTTGAACAAACAAGGTGTGTACATGTAACATTGAAAGAACAATGCAGTAATGTAATGTATCATTTGTATCCTATATATTTTTACTTGAAATCTATTATATACTAAAACTCAGATTATTTCTTTGGGCTTAATTTAGTTTAGCTTTGTGTGATTATTGAAAAAATTATAAACTTGGGCCAATTCATAAAAAGTGTATAACTTTTTATTTAAATAATTAAAAAGTCCTAATAGTTAGTTCTAATTATTATATTTACATTATTTAGGCCAATCAAGAATCCTATCAACAACAAAGTTGTTGTTGAGAGATAGTTCTCTCCTCCTTAGATCTTAAGCATTGTCTGTTCTGTTCTATGTTCATGTTTATCCTATTTTATACATGTATGTGATATATTACTTTATTATGATTATGATGTCAAAAGTAAGTCAATATTATAGTTTTTATTGCACTCTGAATTTTTGAAGTACTTTGTCTGTTGGTCCTCAGGTCTCAAGATACTCCTCATCTACTCGTAGAAACATTCTGACAATATGACAATTAAGCAATATGGCAGTTTTTGAAAATGAATTTAGGAATTGGGTTTCAAATGTAAAATCTTGAAACTATGGTGGATGTAATGTGGTGGAATTATGTCAGTACTCGATGAAACTATTGGAATCATAACTTATTTTTATTTTTATATTATATATATTCGGTTGTTTATATTGTAAGGTATTAGTATTTAAAATTAATTGTGTTCTTTTTTTTATCTGAGGTGGGTTGAATGAAATTTCTGTTAGAAATACACCATACCACAACAACAATTTATTAAATAAATAAAAACAACATAATAATTATAATATTAACATACACTAATAATTATACTATTTGCTGTCCCTATTAGGTGAGTGGAACGTTGTGATTGTGCCTGTCATAAACTGAAGATGTGTTCAACCCTTCACAAAGAATAATAATGAACAGCAGGTATGTATGAAACATTGAACAACACATAAGTTTCATTTGAAAAATCTATTCATGGAATAAAGTCAGTTCATTATACCAAGATGCTCTGATAGATGTGCATCTTCTCTTGCAAGGGATGTGAACATGGTAGGTTTTTACTCCTGGCGGCATGTTTAATATCAAAATAAAATAACACCATAATTTATCATAAACATCTTTATTTAAATTGCAAATATTATTCTATCAAATTGTTCAGTACTTTATGTCACATTCCTGTTACTTGCACAGATGTACCTATTACCTACCTACCTACATACATACATACCTAATATATCACTTGAATTTAATTTTTTCTTTTTTATATTTAATATTATAATTATAATATAATATAACAAAATAAAGACAATGAAACAATGTTTTATATAATTTGATGGGTAGTAAATTTTGTAAAAATTAAATATGTTATTTTGTAGCCAGCCAGCCAGCCAGCCAGCCAGCCAGCCAGCCAGCCAGCCAGCCAGCCAGCCAGCCAGCCAGCCAGCCAGCCAGCCAGCCAGCCAGCCAGCCAGCCAGCCAGCCAGCCAGCCAGCCAGCCAGCCAGCCAGCCAGCCAGCCAGCCTGCCAGCCTGCCTGCCTGCCTCAATCAAGGTGTGTTGCCTACTAATATTATATTCATACTTTTAAACATTATAATAAATATAACAGAATCATTTCACATATAAAATAAATTATATTCAATTGTAGGCTGATACTCAAAACTAACAAGTTTTAATGGATGTGTTGATGAGTTGAGTGAGTGAGTGAGTGAGTAAGTGAAATAGTTTATTTATTGATTTGTCTGTCTGTTTGATAGTTTTGTTTGTTGAATCGGTTTGTGTTTTCAGTTATTGGTTCAATTGGTGAGTAGAATGAATGAGTGAATGGTTTATTTATTGATTTGTCTGTCTGTTTGATAGTTTGTTTGTTGAATCGGTTTGTGTTTTCAGTTATTGGTTCAATTGGTGAGTGTGGGGGTTCCTATGGACGGACACATAGGTAGAATGAATGAGTGAATGGTTTATTTATTGATTTGTCTGTCTGTTTGACAGTTTGTTTGTTGAATCGGTTTGTGTTTTCAGTTATTGGTTCAATTGGTGAGTGTGGGGGTTCCTATGGACGGACACATAGGTAGAATGAATGAGTGAATGGTTTATTTATTGATTTGTCTGTCTGTTTGATAGTTTGTTTGTTGAATCGGTTTGAGTTTTCAGTTATTGGTTCAATTGGTGAGTGTGGGGGTTCCTATGGACGGCCACATAGGTAGAATGAATGAGTGAATGGTTTATTTATTGATTTGTCTGTCTGTTTGACAGTTTGTTTGTCGAATCGGTTTGAGTTTTCAGTTATTGGTTCAATTGGTGAGTGTGGGGGTTCCTATGGACGGACACATAGGTAGAATGAATGAGTGAATGGTTTATTTATTGATTTGTCTGTCTGTTTGACAGTTTGTTTGTTGAATCGGTTTGAGTTTTCAGTTATTGGTTCAATTGGTGAGTGTGGGGGTTCCTATGGACGGACACATAGGTAGAATGAATGAGTGAATGGTTTATTTATTGATTTGTCTGTCTGTTTGATAGTTTGTTTGTTGAATCGGTTTGTGTTATCAGTTATTGGTTCAATTGGTGAGTGTGGGGGTTCCTATGGACGGACACATAGGTAGAATGAACGAGTGAATGGTTTATTTATTGATTTGTCTGTCTGTTTGACAGTTTGTTTGTTGAATCGGTTTGAGTTTTCAGTTATTGGTTCAATTGGTGAGTGTGGGGGTTCCTATGGACGGACACATAGGTAGAATGAATGAGTGAATGGTTTATTTATTGATTTGTCTGTCTGTTTGACAGTTTGTTTGTTGAATCGGTTTGAGTTTTCAGTTATTGGTTCAATTGGTGAGTGTGGGGGTTCCTATGGACGGACACATAGGTAGAATGAATGAGTGAATGGTTTATTTATTGATTTGTCTGTCTGTTTGACAGTTTGTTTGTTGAATCGGTTTGAGTTTTCAGTTATTGGTTCAATTGGTGAGTGTGGGGGTTCCTATGGACGGACACATAGGTAGAATGAATGAGTGAATGGTTTATTTATTGATTTGTCTGTCTGTTTGACAGTTTGTTTGTTGAATCGGTTTGAGTTTTCAGTTATTGGTTCAATTGGTGAGTGTGGGGGTTCCTATGGACGGACACATAGGTAGAATGAATGAGTGAATGGTTTATTTATTGATTTGTCTGTCTGTTTGACAGTTTGTTTGTTGAATCGGTTTGAGTTTTCAGTTATTGGTTCAATTGGTGAGTGTGGGGGTTCCTATGGACGGACACATAGGTAGAATGAATGAGTGAATGGTTTATTTATTGATTTGTCTGTCTGTTTGATAGTTTGTTTGTTGAATCGGTTTGTGTTATCAGTTATTGGTTCAATTGGTGAGTGTGGGGGTTCCTATGGACGGACACATAGGTAGAATGAATGAGTGAATGGTTTATTTATTGATTTGTCTGTCTGTTTGACAGTTTGTTTGTTGAATCGGTTTGAGTTTTCAGTTATTGGTTCAATTGGTGAGTGTGGGGGTTCCTATGGACGGACACATAGGTAGAATGAATGAGTGAATGGTTTATTTATTGATTTGTCTGTCTGTTTGACAGTTTGTTTGTTGAATCGGTTTGAGTTTTCAGTTATTGGTTCAATTGGTGAGTGTGGGGGTTCCAATGGACGGACACATAGGTAGAATGAATGAGTGAATGGTTTATTTATTGATTTGTCTGTCTGTTTGATAGTTTGTTTGTTGAATCGGTTTGAGTTTTCAGTTATTGGTTCAATTGGTGAGTGTGGGGGTTCCTATGGACGGCCACATAGGTAGAATGAATGAGTGAATGGTTTATTTATTGATTTGTCTGTCTGTTTGACAGTTTGTTTGTTGAATCGGTTTGAGTTTTCAGTTATTGGTTCAATTGGTGAGTGTGGGGGTTCCTATGGACGGACACATAGGTAGAATGAATGAGTGAATGGTTTATTTATTGATTTGTCTGTCTGTTTGATAGTTTGTTTGTTGAATCGGTTTGTGTTATCAGTTATTGGTTCAATTGGTGAGTGTGGGGGTTCCTATGGACGGACACATAGGTAGAATGAACGAGTGAATGGTTTATTTATTGATTTGTCTGTCTGTTTGACAGTTTGTTTGTTGAATCGGTTTGAGTTTTCAGTTATTGGTTCAATTGGTGAGTGTGGGGGTTCCTATGGACGGACACATAGGTAGAATGAATGAGTGAATGGTTTATTTATTGATTTGTCTGTCTGTTTGACAGTTTGTTTGTTGAATCGGTTTGAGTTTTCAGTTATTGGTTCAATTGGTGAGTGTGGGGGTTCCTATGGACGGACACATAGGTAGAATGAATGAGTGAATGGTTTATTTATTGATTTGTCTGTCTGTTTGACAGTTTGTTTGTTGAATCGGTTTGAGTTTTCAGTTATTGGTTCAATTGGTGAGTGTGGGGGTTCCTATGGACGGACACATAGGTAGAATGAATGAGTGAATGGTTTATTTATTGATTTGTCTGTCTGTTTGATAGTTTGTTTGTTGAATCGGTTTGTGTTTTCAGTTATTGGTTCAATTGGTGAGTGTGGGGGTTCCTATGGACGGACACATAGGTAGAATGAATGAGTGAATGGTTTATTTATTGATTTCTCTGTCTGTTTGACAGTTTGTTTGTTGAATCGGTTTGAGTTTTCAGTTATTGGTTCAATTGGTGAGTGTGGGGGTTCCTATGGACGGACACATAGGTAGAATGAATGAGTGAATGGTTTATTTATTGATTTGTCTGTCTGTTTGACAGTTTGTTTGTTGAATCGGTTTGAGTTTTCAGTTATTGGTTCAATTGGTGAGTGTGGGGGTTCCTATGGACGGACACATAGGTAGAATGAATGAGTGAATGGTTTATTTATTGATTTGTCTGTCTGTTTGACAGTTTGTTTGTTGAATCGGTTTGAGTTTTCAGTTATTGGTTCAATTGGTGAGTGTGGGGGTTCCTATGGACGGACACATAGGTAGAATGAACGAGTGAATGGTTTCTTTATTGATTTGTCTGTCTGTTTGACAGTTTGTTTGTTGAATCGGTTTGAGTTTTCAGTTATTGGTTCAATTGGTGAGTGTGGGGGTTCCTATGGACGGACACATAGGTAGAATGAATGAGTGAATGGTTTATTTATTGATTTGTCTGTCTGTTTGACAGTTTGTTTGTTGAATCGGTTTGAGTTTTCAGTTATTGGTTCAATTGGTGAGTGTGGGGGTTCCTATGGACGGACACATAGGTAGAATGAATGAGTGAATGGTTTATTTATTGATTTCTCTGTCTGTTTGACAGTTTGTTTGTTGAATCGGTTTGAGTTTTTAGTTATTGGTTCAATTGGTGAGAGTGGGTTTGTATGAGTCTATTGAACGAATGGACGAATGAATGATTAATTTTTGATGATATTCCATAAAAAACTTAGTAAATATTAAAGTGGGACAATTTTTTTAGGTTTCTTTTACACAATTTTTTAGTTTTTTCTGTTTTTTTTCCGTTTTTTCTCGTTTTTTCTCGTTTTTTTCCGTTTTTTCTCGTTTTTTCTCGTTTTTTTTTTCGTATGCTCGTGGTTTAAACACATTTTTATCAAGTATCAAAAGTTTGTGGTGCTCGACGTAAAAATTTACAAGAATATATGATACGGACATACATACATACGTAGATTTTTATCAAACCTCTGTCTGTTCGTTACAATGTGCCGATTGTGAATTTTACTCGTCTATACGCGCTCTTATAACATAGAGTTCTGGTGAAGTTGCGCGCGTATCGTGCGCCTAAAACGGCGCGCGGCGGCGTTGGTTGGTTTCGCAGCGAACAGAAAAATACCTAAAGTTGTGTGTTGTGATAAATACCTACAATGTTAAGTGTTGTACAACATGCAACTCATGGTAGCTGTTTTATAGAGACAGACAGACAGACAGACAGACAGACTGTCGTCAAGAGTAGAAATTATGATATTATGGTGTGTTGTGCAATTTGGTTGTTCAGATGGTATTTGATCGAAACGTATGTGTTCGTGTTTGTTGTTAAGCTTTGCAGATATACGAATGTGTAAGTTTTATATTGGCACTTTCGTTGTCGACTGTCATCAAAGAGGCGAGGTACGCATACAAGACTTAGGGTTATAACATATCCTCCTCACGAGTCTAGTTCGTCCCGCTTGTGTTGTGTCAGTCCCGCTCGTGGCGTATTGATGTGCGCTCACGAGTGTGGCTCACGTAACACATATATGAATCTTATCCAATCATAACGGTGGAGCCTCTCCTATACCGGGCTATTCTGACCGATTGTGTTCACACGTCAAATGTAAGAAAAAATACTTTTAAAACGTGGAGTAGTTGTTCTATGCGAACGTTCAGTGTGGGCGCGCTCAATTGACGCTCTATATGTGTGTGTATATTATGTGTGACTGCTGCTCTGTACCTACTATAGTGCGTACTGTGTGGTGGTGCCACATAATACAACACAGACACAACACACTGTTATAAAAGTCACGCTCCGTCGGTCTGTATTAACGGCTGACGGGGGTCAGTTGATTTGATAGAAGAGATACACAAAGACGCGCGCGCAATGCCGTATTTCGATCGAAATATGACAATGGGTCGTCGAGTCTGTGTTCATCTCTCTATCTCTCTCTTCGTCAAGTCGAAAGACTATCGAGGAAGTTCCCTGGTTGATCCTGCCAGTAGTTATATGCTTGTCTCAAAGATTAAGCCATGCATGTCTCAGTGCAAGCCGTATTAAGGCGATACCGCGAATGGCTCAATATATCAGTTTTGGTTCCTTAGATCTTACTCAGTTACTTGGATAACTGTGGTAATTCTAGAGCTAATACATGCAATCAGAACTCTGACCAGTGATGGGATGAGTGCTTTTATTAGATCAAAACCAATCGACGGAGGGCCTCGCGTCCGAAGTCGTTAATTTTGATGAATCTGGATAACTTTTGCCGATCGCACGGTCCAGCACCGGCGACGTATCTTTCAAATGTCTGCCTTATCAACTTTCGATGGTAGTTTCTGCGACTACCATGGTTGTCACGGGTAACGGGGAATCAGGGTTCGATTCCGGAGAGGGAGCCTGAGAAACGGCTACCACATCCAAGGAAGGCAGCAGGCGCGCAAATTACCCACTCCCGGCACGGGGAGGTAGTGACGAAAAATAACGATACGGGACTCTTACGAGGCCTCGTAATCGGAATGAGTACACTTTAAATATTTTAACGAGGAACAATTGGAGGGCAAGTCTGGTGCCAGCAGCCGCGGTAATTCCAGCTCCAATAGCGTATACTAAAATTGTTGCGGTTAAAAAGCTCGTAGTTGCATTTGTGCGCCGCGCTGTCGGTGCACCGCATCCGCGGTGATACTGACACGTTTGCGGAGCATATCGTCGGTGAGCCGACGGTAAAACGTCGGTTCAATATCAAAATCCTATCGCGGTGCTCTTCAGTGAGTGTCGAGATGGGCCGACAATTTTACTTTGAACAAATTAGAGTGCTCAAAGCGGGCTCAAAATGCTGCTTGAATATTTCGTGCATGGAATAATAGAATATGATCTCGGTTCTATTTTGTTGGTTTTCAGAACTCCGAGGTAATGATTAATAGGGATAACTGGGGGCATTCGTATTGCGACGTTAGAGGTGAAATTCTTGGATCGTCGCAAGACGAACATCAGCGAAAGCATTTGCCAAAGGTGTTTTCATCAATCAAGAACGAAAGTTAGAGGTTCGAAGGCGATTAGATACCGCCCTAGTTCTAACCGTAAATATGTCATCTAGCGATCCGCCGACGTTACTACAATGGCTCGGCGGGCAGCTTCCGGGAAACCAAAGATTTTGGACTCCGGGGGGAGTATGGTTGCAAAGCTGAAACTTAAAGGAATTGACGGAAGGGCACCACCAGGAGTGGAGCCTGCGGCTTAATTTGACTCAACACGGGAAATCTCACCAGGCCCGGACACCGGAAGGATTGACAGATTAACAGCTCTTTCTTGATTCGGTGGGTGGTGGTGCATGGCCGTTCTTAGTTGGTGGAGCGATTTGTCTGGTTAATTCCGGTAACGAACGAGACTCTAGCCTGCTAAATAGGCGTCGTCATTTAGGTGTGCGTGGCTCTGTCACGCAACTCACTGACGACGTATTAAAATTCTTCTTAGAGGGACCGGCGGCTTCGAGCCGCACGAGATTGAGCAATAACAGGTCTGTGATGCCCTTAGATGTCCTGGGCCGCACGCGCGCTACACTGAAGGAATCAGCATGTTCTCCCTGGCCTAGAGGCCCGGGCAACCCGTTGAAACTCCTTCGTGCTGGGGATTGGGG